>CM041532.1:7088757-7688757 GCA_023238725.1 Scortum barcoo
TTATGTTTCACTGTAAAGAGGATTATTATGAAGGATTATTATGGTCTGTTGCAGTCTTTTGTCTGTCAAACAAGTTGCTGCTTCACTTTCTGTGGTGATGAGAAATGGCAGCAAAAATGCTGAACAGAGAAATAAAGCAAGTAAAAACACTGAGCAAGAAACAAATAGCTGAAAGAGGAAAGAAAGAGTGAAAGAAGAGGAACTGCTGAAAACCTCGTGTTTACTGGTGGATTCAGTCTGCCAGTAAACTGCCAATAAACTCTGCCAGTCAGAATTTATTGATTTGTTTGTCTGGACTGAAATCTGTCAATGTTCACAAAGAAAGTGAAGCAGTTTAACAGACAAAAGACTGCAACAGACCATAATAATCCTTCATAATAAAGTCAATAACCAGCTCCTTCGTCTTAGAGGTGTTGAGCTGTAGGTGGTTAGTGTGGCACCATGCAGCAAAGTCCCCTACCAGTCTCGATACTCCTCCTCTCTGTCATCCCTGATGCACCCAACGATGGCCGTGTCATCAGCGTATTTCTGAATATGACACAGCTCCGAGTTGTAGCAGAAGTCTGAGGTGTACAGGGTGAAGAGAAGAGGGGCCAGCACTGTGCCCTGGGGGCTGACCACCGTGTCGGACGTGATGTCCTTCAGCCCGACGTACTGTGGTCTGCCAGTGAGGTAGTCAGAGATCCAGTCCATCAGCTGGGGTCCACTCCCATCCTGCTCAGTTTGTCCCGAAGCAGAGGGGCTGGATGGTATTGAAGGCACTGGAGAAGTCCAAGAAAAGAATCCTCACTGTGCCGCTTCCCTTATCCAGATGGGAGTGGGCTCGATGGAGCAGGCAGAGGATAGCATCCTCCACACCAACACCTGGTTGGTAGGCGAACTGCAGGCTGATCCTGGGCAGTGTGCACCTGGGGTCTGAGGAGGCTGAGGAAGAGCCGCTCCAACGTCTTCATCAGATGTGAAGTGAGTGCCACTGGCCGGAAGGCATTCAGCTCGCTGGGCCGGTTCTTCTTCTGAACTGGAACGATGCGGGATGTCTTCCAGAGGGTGGGCACTCTCCCAATCTGCAGGCTGAGGTTGAAGATCCGTTGTAGTGGTTCCCCAGTTCTGCCGCGCAGGTCTTCAGTAGTCCTGGGCACACTTTATCTGGGCCTGCGGCTTTCCTGGGTCGGAGCTTCCTCAGCTGTCCTCTGACCTGGTCAGTGGTGATGAGTGGCGAAGATTGTGTTGATGAGGGGGAGGAGGAGGGTGGTGTTGTGGTGTCTGGAGGGAGATGTGTGGAGGGGAGAGGGTGGGGTGGCTGTGGTGAGGGAGGTGGGGGGGCCAAGGGCTGGTTGAACCTGTTGAAGAAGTCATTCAGTTCGTTTGCCCTCTCCATTGTCCCCGCTATGGCTCTGGTCTTTGTGTTGAGACCTGTGATGGTCCTTCACACCTTCCCAGACCTCCCTCATGTTGTTTTCCCTCAGCTTCTGCTCCACCTTTCTCCTGTAGCTGTCCTTGGCTTCCTTCACACAGTGTTTCACCTCCTGCTGTGCTGCTTTCATGGCCTCCCTGTCTCTGCTCCTGAAGGCAGCCATTCTTCTTGTTGAGGACAGTCTTGACTTCCCGTGTTACCCAAGGCTTGTTATTTGGGTAGCAGCGGACAGTCTTGACAGGGGAGACCACGTCTGCGCAGAAGTTCAGGTAATCCGTCAGACAGTGTGTCATCCCCTCTATGTCCTCACCATGCGGGTTCATCAGCACATCCCAGACTGTGGTGTTAAAGCAGTCTCTCAAGGGCACTTTCCTTCTCAGGGGACCATCTCCTGACTGATCGTGTTGTCACCGGTTGCTTTTGGACCAGGGGGGTATACAGTGGCTGTAGGTGGACCAGGTTGTGATCAGACTTCCCCAGTGGGGGGAGGGTGAGTCTATCTGTATGCATCCCGTACATTAACATACAGCAGATCAATTGTCCTGTTGTTTCTGGTCGGACAGTCTACAACTTGATTAAAAACAGCCAAAGTAGAGTCCAAAGTTGCATGGTTAAAGTCCCCAGAGATGATCATGAATGCCTCAGGGTGCTGTGTCTGCAGCCTTGCTGTGACAGAGTGGATTTTCTCACAGGAAGTGGCTGCGTCCGCTCTCGGAGGGATGTAAACACAGACGGTGATCACGTGACTGAACTCCCTCAGCAGATAATAGAACAGCTTTCTGTGGTTGAATTCTGACCTTAAAGGATCTGTATGTAGGATTTAGTGGCATCGAGGAACCTACTGAACACTAAAAGTGTGTAGGTAAAATAATGGGTCCAGAGTTATTTTATGTAAGCTCATTAGAGCGGTACTTGAACAGGGTGAGTCCTGCCAGTGTTGCAGCACAGCTCGCAGTGTGATGTGTTTCACTTTTGGCTGGTGTCAAATAAGTGATGAATTTCAGATCGCAGTGTTTATTTTCAGTTCATGAACAAACCACAGGTCAACTGGTTCAACTCATCAGCCTTCTTTGAATGTTTGTCACCTCAGACAGTTCAGTTCAGTCCCATGTTGTTCTCAGGGAGCAGAAATGATCGACACAGTCAAAGCATGTATTTAGTTTGTTACACTGCTCGTACCACTACGATGTTTGTGAGGAGGCATCAGGCTCTCACTTGAACCTTAAAGTAAAGTAGTCCAACAAAAGAGGAAAACTACAAAGTATAAAGAGGCTGGAGGGTGTTGTTGAGTAACACACATTTACAAACAGTAAATGAAAAAGAGGACTCTAAAACTCTACAACTAACTTCACCTGAAACTAAAACAGAAACACAACCTCACTAACCATCTGACCTTAAATCAGAAGAAGGAGCTCCAACCAAACATGCAGATACAAGTTGGTTCAAATTGTTCTTCACTATATGTGCAATAGTAGCGAGTGTAGCGACAGCAGCAGTCCTCAAACACAAAGTCTTTCCAACAGGATTCCTATAATGAACACAGCAGTTTAAACAAACATGACTTTACCTCCTGTCTTCAGTCACATCATGACCAGACTGAGAGACGACACAGAAACATGCAGTGAGTTATCATTTAGTAATATCACACTGCTAACAGAACATTATTTCATCTCTATCTCGATCTTATCTTATCTTATCCACTGACTTTGTCTTTGTCACCACAGACTTCAAATCTGGTTTCGGTCTTGAGCTCAGGACTCATGTTAAAGTCTTGGCTCAGTATCATGACACACTTCTTTCTTTGTTAACAGTTTCACATACACACACATTAAATTAACACATTACCTTGTTTGGTGTCTTCAGACAAATAAAGAAAATATAATCCGCTCTGTGAGGCTCAGTTCTTTTCTCCAACAAGAAACCAGAGGAGTTAAAGAGGAAAGAGACGTTTTTAATCATAAAAGTACTCGATAGTTTACAGGGAAAGTACTGACCTCTGTGTGTTATTGCTGTACGCTGCTGGTAAGCTGCGTTAATGTTTATGTTGACGCTGTCACTCCGCCCGCTAACAGCGACTGAGCCTTTTGCTGGGAACTCGTGGTGGCTTTCACTTTCTCTTCTGCCTCCTTTGTTGTCTTTGTCCTGTGAACCTCCTCTCTGCACTCCTTCTGCACCTCCATCTGCCATCATCATTCCAGTAGCTGCAGTAGTAAGATTAAAAAAAACGTACAATCAAAGGTTATGTAGGAGCCATGAATGAATTAATTGCAGTAAATAGAGAATAAGTATATTTTTGTGTTTTTGTTTATTGGGTTATTTCTTGTGGTTATATTTGTAGTACTTCAAAACACTCTTAATATTTAGATATCAATTACTCTCAGTAATAAACCCAAACACAACTCATGGGCCCACACACACACACACACACACACACACAGCCGGCAAAACAAAATAACCCCATTGCAGGCCTGATGTGGTGACTTTTTGTAGCCAGGGATTTTAACAGCGCCAACCTGAGGAAAGTCCTGCCGAGATACCACCAACACATCAGCTGTCCCTGCACGCGTGGCGAGAACACACTTCGATCATGTTTACACCCCTTACGTGGACACGTACAAGGCCCTTCCTCGCTCTCCATTCGGAAAATCTGACCACGCCTCAGTTCTGCTGCTGCCTTCCTATAGGCAGAAATTGAAGCGTTGATGGACCGGTGACGCAGGACCATTCAGCAGTGGTCCGACCAATCAGACTCGGCTCTGCGCGACTGCTTCAGCACGACGGAGTGGTGTGTGTTTAAGGACAAACATAAACACATACACGGACGCGGTCATTGGATACATCGGAAAATGCATCGATGACGTCGTACCGACGATAACTGTGCAGACATTCCCCAATCAGAAGCCCTGGGTTAACGGAGAAGTCTGTCCAAACTTAAAAGCACGGACAGATGCCTACAACTCAGGTGAATTGGAGGAGTACAGGAAGTCCAGGTACGCACTCCGGAGAGCCATCAGCAGCAAAAAGAGACAGTACAGGGACAAAGTGGAGTCTCATTACAAGGGCTCCAACACCAGGAGCATGTGGGCTGGATTAAAAACTCTACGGACTACAAAAAGAAGATCAGCAGTGCTGAGGTGATGTCTGCATCTCTGCCTGACGAGCTGAACACTTTTTATGCGCTTTGAGAGCAGCTCTCCAGCTGTGGAGGTGCAAAAGGCTCAGGAGGACCACTGCCCACCTGTGATATCCAGGGCAGACGTGTGCAGAACTCTAAAACAGATTAACACACGTAAGGCTCCTGGACCTGACGGCATCCCCAGCCGAGCTCTCAAGGTGTGTGCAGATCAGCTGGCAGACGTCTTTGCAGACATTTTCAACATGTCACTGCTCCAGTCTGTAGTCCCCACATGCTTCAAGGAGACCATCATTGTCCCCAAGAAACCCAAAATCCTCTCTCTGAACGACGACCGCCCAGTAGCATCACCTCCACCATCATGAAGTGCTTTGAGCGGTTAGTCAAATCATTCATCACCTCCTCCTCCTCCCTGCAGTTCAGCGTTCAACACCATCATGCCCTCCAAGGGATCCTGAACTTCCTGACGGGCAGACCCCAGGCTGTGCGGATGGGCAGCACCACATCCTCCACCCTGACTCTGAACACCGGCGCCCCCCAGGGCTGTGTGCTCAGCCCTCTGCTGTACTCCCTGTTCACGCATGACTGCGTGGCCACCCAACAGCTCCAACACCATCGTCAAATTTGCTGACGACACGACCGTCATTGGCCTGATCACCGCGACGATGAGGACGGCCTACAGAGAGGTCAGAGGTCAGAGCCCTGACATCTTGGTGCCAGGACAACAACCTCCATCTCAACGTCAGCAAAACTAAGGAGCTGATCGTGGACTTCAGGAGGAGGCAGAGAGAGGAACACGCCCCCCTCTCCATCAACGGGACTACGGTGGAGAGAGTCAACAGCTTCAGGTTCCTCGGGTTCACATCAGTGAGGACCTCACCTAGACTCATCACACTGACTTCATCACAAAGTCAGCCAGACAGCGGCTCTTCTTCCTCCAGCAGGCTGCAGGAGGCTCAACATGGACTCAAGGTTACTCTGCAGGTTCTACAGGTGCACCATAGAGAGATCCTGACTGGCTGCATCACCGCCTGGTACAGCAGCTGCACCGCCCTCAACCGTGAGGCTCTACAGAGGGTGGTGAAAGCTGCTCAGCACATCACCAGGACGGAGCTGCCATCCATGGAGGACCTCTACACCCAGCGGTGTAGGAGGAAGGCCTACCAAAATCATTAAGGACCCCAGTCACCCAGCTACAAACTGTTCTGCCTGCTGCGTCTGGCTGGCATTGACGGTTCCAAGCATTCGAGCTTTGAACCACCAGGCTCAGGGAAGCTTCATACCGCAGGCCATAAGACTTTTAAACTGTGTTCACAACACCACCACTTCTTAATAACCCACCACTTCTGCTGTCAATATTCTCTATTGTATATATATCTATTGTATATATGTTACTTATAATACCTACTTTACATTTACAGTTTAATATTTTATTTGTATAACTTATATTTTAAGGTCTTTACTTATTTTATTACTCTAGTTTATGATTTATGATTTTAATTTTATTTTCTAAATTTTTTTTTTTACTTTTCTTGTTGACAGCCTCTATTGCTGTTAATATTCTTTTAGCATTGTTAGGAGAGCCTGGGACTTAAGAATTTACATTACCAATGATTGCTGATGTAAATTGTGTAATGACAATAAATTCTTGAATCTTGAATCTTTGAGTGCGATGAAATCCAGTTTTAATCCAACGATCCAGAAACAGTAAAGGAAAAATGTTCCCTCCAATTCAATTCCGAGTGTGGAAGGCGACACTGCAGGTAGACTAAAGGCAGACAGGTGAGTGAGCGATGTCCAACAACGATGACACACACACACACACCTGCAGCAGCCGAGCTGAATACACACTCCCACGCTGAAACCACATCAGAAGCTGATTTAGCTCCTCAAGGCTAATCCCGTTAGCTTTGATAGCGAATGCTAACAACACTAACAACACACTCGAGTTAGCTTAGAAGCTGTGCTAAGCTAAAACAAAGCAGCTACAACAGTTCCGAGCTGAGACTTCTTAAGCTGCACAGCAAACAGGAGCAGGTCCAATATCCGAGTTCCGAGTGTCTCTCAGATCCCGAAACACTAAACTCTTATCGCTGTGTAATTACCCACTCGTGACCATGCGTCTTCATCGTGCCTCTCTCTCTGCTGTCTCAAACCTGTCACAGATCTTAACCAGAACGACACTTCCTCTTCCACATGAATTTCTTCAAAATAAAATATTCAACCATGCACATTTGTCTCCTTTTAATCTTATTTTTTAGACTCTCCTCTTTTATCAAAATATTTTAACCTTTATGAACTATTCTTTTTACATTTTTAATACAGTTTTACGCAAAGATGAACTTTTTAAAACTATAAGCTATTCATTATTTATTTTATGAGTAAGGATTTTAAGATTTTAATTTTTGTTGATCATTTTTTATATTTTGTGCACGTTACCATAATTTGTTAGTGACTGTTGAGATTATTTGACTTTTATATTTGTTTTTAAATGGGTAAGTTAGCTGATTTCTAACACATTTTTGTGTACATTAGTTTGTGTACATAGTTATATTCCATTATGTTTTTGTCAAGGCGTCATAAATGTTTTTTTACGTCCATCTGGATTCAAGTGTAGCAGCATAGAAATGTTTTCTATGTTATGATGCTGCTGGGAGTATTGTCAGCCAATCAGTGAGGGGAGGCGGGGTATAAAAGTCTCGGTCCTCCACCTGTCTCTTCCTCTTGCGTTCCTGACTGACGTTACTTCCGGGTCAGAGGTGTTCTCCCTCGGCAGGTATGGCCGCCCGCTGCTTCAGTAATCGGTAATTTGGTCTCTTTGTGGTTCTTGAAGTATGTGGTTTGTGCTGCAGATCCGCTGTTTGGGTGCCCTGCGGCTCCTGTGTGTTGTTTGGCTCTGTCATTGTGCCGGTAAGTGTCCTCTCCTCTCCGCATTTGAGCGCATGCTATTTGGCTGCTAATTCTGGTGTGGTCGCAGGTAATTCATGGCAGCTTGGGTTCCCCCCCTCCCTTCTTCGTGAGTTAACTTCTGCTGGGAGGTGACAGTAGCCGTCTCAACTGGACCATTGCCGTCTTGTCTCCAGCCGCCAGTGTACACGGCTGGGTTGCCGTCTTGTCTCCAGACGCAAGTCCACACGGTTGTATCGCCGCCTGTCTTTAGATGCAAGCCTACGCGGTTTGTTGTTGATACACCGTGATAAAGGACATTGTTTCGGTGGCTGTTGGAATAATTTTAATTTGGGGTCAACCCATTTTAATGGTGTACATGAAGGTCGGGTTTGTTATTTTGGTTTATTTGTAATTTGTCTTGGGTTATTTTGTTATGTGAACTGGTTTGATTTTGGGGATATTTTTGTTTTATAATTTGTTTAGGTAATATTTTTAATGTTAGATTTGTGTGTTTTTGTTCTTTCTTTGGGCAGTGTTATTCCACTAATTTCCTTCTATTTTTCCTTTTCAGTCGCTGAGGGCCAGTGGTGGTGGTGCTGGTGACCTGGGTGACGGTGTCCCCCTTTCTCCCTTCGTGTGTGCAGTGCTTCCTTAGGACGTGGTTCCTTTTCTCACTGGGTGTGCCGGTCATGTATTAAGGTGATCTCACATTTTATGTTTTTGTTTGGTGGGCATCCTTCTCCCTATTCGCGAGCCCTTGTCCCACTGGCTGGCCCAGCGCTGTTTTATTCATTCTCTTCTTTTTTTGTAGGATTTGTCTATTTCCTCTTTTTCTTTACTCTTAATAAAATGTTTGTTTTTAAACCCTGGACACCGTCTCTGGCCTGAGTGGCATCGAACCTGTGTGCTTGATCCATTGTATGAGGACGAATAATTCCCTGGGTGAAATTCCCAGGGTAGCGTTGTTGGCAACTAATTGATAATTATATTTAAACTAAATTAGGGCTCCACCCATCTTCCTCACCGCCGCCTGCCGCACAAGGATAAACTGACTTTAGGGGTCAAAGGTCACTGACTTCTAAAACCAGGTTTTTAGCTATAACTCAAGAATTCATACACCAAATTTCAGATAAATGTGTGTCAAATGTATTAAATTCCTTCAACGTCAGCCGTGGGGTTATAATTGTAGTTTATATTAAAGTTATGGCTTTTTAAAACACCATACTTGTTTTGGCACACAGTGTATTCCACATGCAGAGGATAAGTTCAGAAGTCTCCAGGTGCACAAACTGACTTTTTGAGTCTGGCTATTTTTTGGATCACCGTTCATATAACAGTGATAGTCACACCTACTCCGTAGCCGGAGACTTTAACAGCGCCAACCTGAGGAAAGTCCTGCCGAGATACCACCAACACATCAGCTGTCCTACACTTGGTGAGAACACACTCGACCGTGTCTACACACCTTTTCGGGACAAAGTGGAGTCTCACTACCAGGATTCAAACACCAGGAGCTTGTGGGCCAGTCCATCACTGACTGCAGTGCTGAGGTAATGGCTGCATTTCTTACGCACACTTTGGGAGCAGGAGGAGGACCACTGTCCACCTGTGATATCCAGGTTAATAATTATTATTATTCATTTTTAAGCTTCTGTTTCACATACGGGATTTAATGTGTTTATTGAGCTTCAGAGGTGCTGAATGGTGGATTTGTATGTATGAATTAATTATGGTTGTGCTTTACTGACCTAGAACTGATTTTATGTGGTACACAGCGCTCAAAAATCTGTGTAAATGTTTTAGCACGACCTTGGTAAGCTACTGAAGCTGCACTGCTTGATGGATTGAGCATTACGGCCACCGTAGTCAGGAGCCTTGCAGAGTAATAGGATCTGTGCATTTTAATGCCGGTAAGCGCTTTATGTATGAAAATAGACCCGTTAGCAGTCGGTCATTGATATTGGCTTGCGCCTTATAACCTGGTGCGCTTTATAGCCCGAAAAATACGGTATGTCTCTCAGCTGGCCTGGGAACACCTCGGGGTCCCCCCAGAAGAGCTGGAGGAAGTGTGTGGGGTGAGGGAAGTCTGGGCATCTCTGCTCAGACTGCTGCCTCCGCAACCCGGTCCTGGATAAGAGGAGGAAGATGGATGTAACCTTGGATCAGCTGGAAAATTCATCATCATCACAAAGGACTAGATAAGAAAAGATAAGATCAACTTTATTAATCCCTCACATTGGTGAAATTTACTTGTTACAGCAGCTTCAATAATAAGACAAATATGAAAGTAAGTCCCCTCCTTGAACCGCCACCTTACTGTGGTGGAGGGGTTTGTGTGCCCGAATGATCCTAGGAGCTATGTTGTCGGGGGCATTATGCCCCTGGTAGGGTCTCCCATGGCAAACAGGTCCTAGGTGACGGCCAGACTAAGAGCGGTTCATAAGCCCATCATGAACAGAAAAACATCAAGGACCGTTACGTCGCCCTGGATTTTGCGTTGCGGGGCCCCACCCTGGAGCCAGGCCTGGGGTTGGGGCTCGCAGGCGAGCGCCTGGTGGCCGGGTCTTTGCCCACGGGACCCGGCTGGGCTCAGCCCGAAATGGCAGACGTGGGCCCGCCTTCCAGTAGGCTCACCACCCATGCAGAAAGATCCATGAGGGGCCGGTGCAATGTGGTTTGGGTAGCAGTCGTGGCAGGGGCCTCGACGACCCAATCCCTGGAACCAAAACTCTGGCAATAGGGACATGGAATGTCACCTCGCTGGGGGGGAAGGAGCCTGAGCTCGTGCGGGAGGTTGAGAGGTACCGGCTAGAGATAGGTCGGGCTCACCTCCACGCATAGCTTGGGCTCTGGAACCCAGCTCCTTGAGAGGGCTGGACCCTCCACTACTCTGGAGTTGCCCAGGGTGAGCGGCGGCGAAAGCTGGTGTGGGCTTGCTTATAGCTCCCCAGCTCAGCCGCCATGTGCTGGAGTTCACCCCGGTGAACGAGAGGGTCGCTTCCCTGCGCCTTCGGGTTGGGGATAGGTCTCTTGCTGTTGTTTGTGCCTACGGGCCGAACAGCAGTACAGAGTACCTGGCCTTCTTGGAGTCCCTGGGAGGGGTACTTGATAGTGCTCGACTGGGGACTCCATTGTTCTACTGGGGGACTTCAACGCTCACGTGGGCAACAACAGTGATACCTGGAGGGGCGTGATCGGGAGGAACTGCCTCTCCCGATCTGAACCCGATTGGTGTTCTGTTATTGGACTTCTGTGCTAGTCACAGTTTGTCCATAACGAACACCATGTTTGAAGCATAAGGGTGTCCATCAGTGCACGTGGCACCAGGACACCCTAGGCCGGAGGTCGATGATCGACTTTGTTGTCGTTTCATCTGATCTCCGGCCGTATGTCTTGGACACTCGGGTAAAGAGAGGGGCTGAGCTGTCAACCGATCACCACCTGGTGGTGAGTTGGATCCGCTGGCAGAGGAGGAAGTTGGACAGACCTGGCAGACCCAAACGTATTGTGAGGGTCTGTTGGGAACGTCTGGCCGAGCCCTCTGTCAGGGAGGTCTTCAACTCCCACCTCCGGAAGAGCTTCTCACAGATTCCGAGGGAGGCTGGGGACATTGAGTCCGAGTGGACCATGTTCTCTGCCTCCATTGTCGACGCTGGCGGTTCGAAGTTGTGGGACGCAAGGTCTCTGGTGCCTGTCGTGGCGGCAACCTCCGAACCCGGTGGTGGACACCGGAAGTAAGGGATGCCGTCAGGCTGAAGAAGGAGTCCTATCGGACCATGTTGGCCTGTGGGACTCCTGACGCAGTTGACACTGGTACCGGGCAGGCCAAGCAAGCCGCAGCCCAGACGGTCCTGGAGGCAAAAACTCGGGTCTGGGAGGAGTTCGGTGAGGCCATGGAGGAGGACTATCGGTCGGCCTCACGAAGAGATTCTGGCAAACCGTCCGGCGCCTCAGAAGGGGGAAGCAGTACTCTGCCAACACTGTTTACAGTGCGGGTGGGGAGCTGTTGACCTCGACTGAGGACATTGTCGGACGGTGGAGGAAATACTTCGAGGATCTCCTCAATCCCACCGACTTGCCTTCCAATGAGGAAGCGGAGGCTGGGGACTCTGAGGTGGACTCGTCCATCACCCAAGCCGGAAGTCACTGAGGTAGTTCGCAAAGCTCCTCGGTGGCAAGGCTCCGGGGGTGGATGAGATCCGCCCTGAGTACCTCAAGTCTCTGGATGTTGTCAATGCTGTCTTGGCTGACACGCCTGCAACATTGCATGGAGGTTGGGGACAGTGCCTCTGGAGTGGCAAACCGGGGTGGTGGTCCCTCTTTTAAAAAGGGGACCGGAGAGTGTGTTCCAACTACAGAGGGATCACACTTCTCAGCCTCCCGGGAAGGTCTCACGCCAGGGTACTGGAGAGGAGAATTCGGCCTGATAGTCGACCCTCTCGGATTCAGGAGGAACAATGCGGTTTTCGTCCCGGTCGTAGAACAGTGGACCAGCTCTATACCCTCCACAGGGTGCTGGAGGGTTTATGGGAGTTTGCCCAACCAGTCCACATGTGCTTTGTGGATCTGGAGAAGGCATTCGACCGTGTCCCTCGTGGTATTCTGTGGGGAGTGCTCCGACGAGTATGGGGTCCGGGGCCTTTGCTAAGGGCTGTTCAGTCTCTGTACGACCGGAGCAGGAGCTTGGTTTCGCATTGCCGGCAGTAAGTCAGACCTCTTTCCAGTACATGTTGGACTCCGGCAGGGCTGCCCTTTGTCACCGGTCCTGTTCATAATCTTTATGGACAGGATTTCTAGGCGTAGCCAGGGGCCGGAGGGAGTCCGGTTTGGGAACCACAGGATTTCATCTCTGCTTTTTGCAGATGATGATGTCCTGTTGGCTTCATCAAGCCAGGACCTTCAGCATGTGCTGGAGCGGTTTGCAGCCGAGTGTGAAGCGGCTGGGATGAGAATCAGCACCTCCAAATCTGAGGCCATGGTCCTCGACCGGAAAAGGGTGGCGTGCCCTCTCCGGGTGGGTGGAGAGGTCCTGCCTCAAGTGGAGGAGTTCAAGTATCTCGGGGTCTTGTTCACGAGTGAGGGAAAGATGGAGCGTGAGATTGACAGGCGGATTGGTGCAGCGTCCGCAGTTATGCGGTCGGTGTACCGGACCGTCGTGGTGAAGAAGGAGCTGAGTCGAAAGGCGAAGCTCTCGATTTACCGGTCAATCTACGTTCCCACCTCTCACCTATGGTCATGAACTTTGGGTAATGACCCAAAGAAAGGACAAGATCGCGGATACAAGCGGCCGAAATGAGTTTCCTCCGCAGGGTGGCTGGGCGCTCCCTTAGAGATAGGGGAGAAGCTCGGTCACTCGGGAGGAGCTCGGAGTAGAGCCGCTGCTCCTTCGCATCGAGAGGAGTCAGCTGAGGTGGCTTGGGCATCTATTTCGGATGCCCCCTGGACGCCTCCCTAGGGAGGTGTTCCAGGCATGTCCCACCGGGAGAAGGCCCGTGGAAGACCCAGGACACGCTTGAGAGACTGTCTCTCGGCTGGCCTGGGAACGCCTGGGATCCCCCTGGAAGAGCTGGAGGAAGTGTCTGGGGTGAGGGAAGTCTGGGCATCTCTGCTCAGACTGCTGCCTCCGCGACCCGGTCCCGGACCAAGCGGATGAAAATGGATGGATGGATGGATTAAAACTGAAAACAGGCTGTTTTTCTTGCTTTTTACAGAATCATTGTTCTGACCATCATAGACCATGATGCATTGCTGCAGAAGAAGCTAGCCAACAGTGTATAAAGTTGTTCAAATGAAATATAAACAGCAGTAAAATCCAGATTGTTTACAGGTCCACTGGATGTTTGTCTTGCTTCATATTGAAATTTCAATCCAACATCTTTGATGGTGACTCAGTAAAAATGCATCAGCAGCTGTTTGCTTCAACATGAACCACTGAACCTGACAGAGGGCATCTTGTTATCAGAGCATACCATCTCTCTCTCTCACCACCATCCACCCTTTGATTTGTTCTCTGTTTTGCCTTTAAACTTCACCTTCAGTCTTCACAGCAACCATCACTGACTTACAGACTGCAGATTATTAAATACAATATCGATTAAACTGATTGAAATCCTTGTTGGTCTCTCTCTTTGTGGAGTCACTGAGCCTGGAAAGTGACGTTGATCCGGGACAGAAAGACAACTCAGAGAATCCAACAAGTGTTTGCAGCAGGATTCACATCATGAAAACACACACACACACACATGACACACACACAACCTTATGACCACACAGTGTTTATATTCAGACTGAGAGATTCAGAGTTGTGCTGTTTGTTTCAGTTTGTCTCTTCATCAGTTTGTTCCACTTTGACTTCAAGTGTCTCATTAAATCTCTCTGAGGCTTCATATTCAAATCATAAAGTCACTTTATGTTTCACTGTAAAGAGGATTATTATGAAGGATTATTATGGTCTGTTGCAGTCTTTTGTCTGTCAAACAAGTTGCTGCTTCACTTTCTGTGGTGATGAGAAACTGCTGAACAGAGAAATAAAGCAACTGAACACATTGAGCAAGAAACAAATAGCTGAAAAAGGAAAGAAACAGTGAGAGAAGAGAAACTGCTGAAATGTTTAGTGATGTCAGGTTGGCAAAGGGAAGTTTTATCTGCTGATGGCTCTGTGACCAAATGAATCATCACATGTTCTTTGCTGTATGTGAAGAACATGTTTGGAAAATGTTCCTACTCAAATGTGAGTTTCCACTGACTCATTAAAGTAGTAATTTATTTGTAAGTCCAGTCAGTCATAGTTAGCCTTTTCTTTCTATGTGAGGACTATTGTCACTGCCAAAATACATTCCTTCATACATGATGTTGTTTTATATGAGCTGCATGTGTGCATGATATACATACAGTGCACCTCCTCAGGCCCACAAAGTTACACAGCACAGACAAACAGCTCTCATTACAGTCACTGATGACATGCTGTCAGGCTGAGATGATGACAGACCTGAAAGACTTTATCATAAAAAAAAAAGAAAAAGATGGGGCACTTTTTAACCAGCTGCAGCTTTCACAGCTTTTCTACAGCAACAGCTGTGTGAACCACTCATGTGGTTTGTGTTTCTTTTTCTGAGTGTGTGAGAGGCTTAGTGGTTATCTGTCTGCGGCCTCTCAGGAGGAAACTACCACAGAGCAGCAGACAAATTTATATTCAGGCTGAAACATGTTTACAGCGTTAAAACTACTTACTTTATAGTTCAAAAAAATACAAAGATTGTGTGAGAAGGGAAGTGGAGGTTTCAACTGCTGTAAAACAGAAGTAAAAATAAAACAGGAACCATGAACCTGCAACTTTGCTGTGTGTGGTCACTGAAAGTCGCACATCAGGTCGAGATGTCGCCATCTAGTGACAGAAAGACATTAGTGCAGCTCACAGACTTTTGATTGGACTAGAAATGTTGGATGTGTTGATGAAAAGAAAGTTGTCGTTTGTGTGGTTGGAGCTCAGCTTGTTTTTGTCATCAGCATGGAGGCTTGGTGTCCAGTCAGGAAATCCTTTGGTCAGCTGTGTGTAATAAGCAGGAGAATAAATCCAAAGGAGGATTGTAATGACTAAAGACAGACTGGAGATGTTTCTTCTCACATGTGAGGACTGAACTTTGAGCTCATGTGTTTGTGACTCTTCACCTCTGTCTCCTCTCACAGGGAGGAAGATGATCTGCAGGATCCTGCTGCTCATCACGCTGACCTCCTGTGTCTGTGGTTAGTTTACACCTTCACTTTATTCTCCACAAAGACTAAAGACTAAATACACTTTGACACCTTCACACTTTAAAGGCTCACATGTTAAAGCTGTCACTTTGTCTGCTCCTCACTTTCCCTCTCTGTCTCCTCAACAGGAACATTTGTAGTGAATGTGACACAGAGCTCCTATCAGGCAGAGGAGAACCAGAACATCACACTGGAATGGACCTTCACCATCAAAAAGGAAATGCCCCTCACCTCCCTTTATATCCTCTGTGAACTGTTCAGTGATCCCAATGCCCCAACCCTGTTTCACCTCCATGAAGGTGTTGAGGTCCCAGAGTCTCAGGATGAACACGGTTTGCAGGACGAGTCCAGTTTGACAAAGACGTCCTCAGAGAAGGACGAATCAGACTTCATGTGTCCAGACTCAGGACTGATGACTCGGGCCTGTACCTGTGTGAAGTGAAAACAAACTACGGTGTCAGCTATGGTGAATGTCGACTCAATGTCACTGGTAAGTTGATTTAGTAAAATGAGTCTCAGGAGCATTGGTGTCTTAGTTTAGCATTTTAGCATTTGATAATTAGCTCTTAACATTTCCATCCACAGAGCTGCTCAGACTGTCTGTCATAATTATCTAGAGCTCAGTGTTTCAGGTCTCAGACTGAGAGCCCATAAACAGATAAGACTTTTTGTAAAAACAACTGAAAGAATGAGACAATTGTGAGCATATATTTTGTGGGCATCACACCGAGAGTAAAACCTTTGCCTCTTTAATTTGCACATCAGAGCTCCAGCCAAGTAAATCATGATGAATTATTTACTTTACAGCAGCTGCTGATAAACCTGAATCTCAGAGACCAACAGAGAGTCCACAACCAGAGAGTCTGGTAGAGATCATCCTCTGTGTTGGACTGACAGCATCAGCAGCTCTACTGGTTCTCTTTGTCGGGCTCTGCTTTGTCTCCAAATTTTGTTTTAATAAATCTACTGATAAGAAAAGATATTTGTCTTCAGGTGTACAGATGACGAGTTTCTCAGAGAAAAAACCTTCAGGACTCACAGGACTCTGCCTCTCTATCAGAACGATTCCTCAGAGAGTTGGATCAAGGCCTGAGACATAAAACCCAGAGACAGACTCCTCGACTCTCTACCTCCAACATCTGTTTTAAGAGCCACAAATCTACCTGTGATGTGAAATATTTATTTGTATATAAATGATGGTACAAAGCTCTGCCTTTCTAATGTGCTGTTTGTAATGTGTACACACTGGAAATAAATCCTTATTGATATGAGAAAAGTTGTTCTGACTCTGAGTGGAAATCTTTTATTCTCAGACTCCCAGAAGTTGTAGAGAATTAAAAGAGTTCATCAACATCAAAGATAATAAAATTATTAACACTCTACACTACAGGCTGCAGTCATGAGGAGAAGATGGAAACACACAAGAGATGTCCATCCATCCATCCATCTATTAATCTGAGCAGAGATGCCCAGACACTTCCTCCAGCTCTTCCGGGGGGACCTGAGGTGTTCCCAGGCCAGCTGAGAGACATAGTCTCACCGATGGAAACACACAAGAGATGATTTTATGTGTTTGTCTTGAACCAGTTTCTTGGAAATGACAAACAACAAAAAAATGTAATTTCTCCTTATTCTATAAAGATTTATTAGAAAATTCAGATTTCACTCTGGTGCCTGAAAGTTAACACAAATATTTTTGTTGCATTTGTATCAAAGATGACAATCAATCAACAAAAATGTTCAGTGTTGTTATAAAAAAGCTGAAAATGACAAAAGGACAAATATTTTGATGTTAATTAAATCAGTAAGTACTTACAGAGCTGCAGTTTGAACAGAACAATCACTTCTCTTTGTGTGTTTGGAACAAAATGCAGTTTTCAGATGCATCATGGGAAATGCTCGACTCCTCTGATGAAGTTTGACAGAAACTTTTCTTCAGGTGTCATTGAAAAGAGGCTTTATTGACTGATTATAAAGGGATTATAAAGTTAATAAATGTTATGTGGTTGGACTTTTATGACCCACAGAAGCTGAATAAATTCATCCCAAATATTCCAGATACAACAACAACAACAACACACACACTGACAGCAGGTCAGAGGAGGACAGAGTCAAACTTACAGCACCAACAATTCCCACTTTTATTACGTGCAGGTCCAGTGGAGCTGGACACCACATATGTCATATAAATGTGTAGGGGGGAGAACAGTGTGCAGTCACTGAAAATGTGTTTTAACATGACAGAAACATGAATCAAAAAATAAAATGTCTGTTCACAGGTTAAGTGTCTTTATGTTTTAAATGAACATTTTGAACGCAGAAACTGAAGATACTGTGATGTAATTATGTCATTAAAGCAGACAAATGTTAAATTAATGTGTGTGTGTGTGTGTGTGTGTGTGTGTTGTTGTATCTGGAATATGTTAATATTCTGTTAATATGTTATCAGTAGATTTATTAAAACATAATTTGGAGACAAAGCAGAGTCCGACACAGAGAGCCAGTAGAGCTGCTGTCAGTCCAACATAGAGGCCGATCCTTCTCAGACTCTCTGGTTGTGGACTCTCTGGTTGTGGACTCTCTGGTTGTCCTAAGGTATAAGGCACTGAACAATATACAAATTTTACATAAGCAAATATATCTGATGAAGATTATCTTGAGGTGATGTTGATGTGAAGATGAAGAAGAAGACTCCGCCGACGCTGTATTACTTACATATAACAGTTTATTGCAAGAAGACACAGCATCTATACAAGCAGTGCGCATTGCCTGTGAGAGGTTCCCTGCCAAATATGAATCCCCTCTCTTCCTATGTTTTCTGGGAGTTTATATAGTGAAGTTGTTTTTCTCACCTTTGGCCCCCACATCTGTTTCCAAGTTATATAGTATCAGACAACCCGGGGTGCAACTGCTCCCGTGCCACAAGTTCCACCTGTATGCTGCTTAAAGTTATTTCTTTTCACACTACATAAGAAAAATAAATTGACATGGCTGTCACCCCAAATTATTAGGGATAATATAAGATCTTAGAGGAAAAAGTTATATAAAGTTATATAAAACAGAAACGAAAAAATATTATTGATCGTATAGTGAACATTGTTCTATAAAACATACATGGAAACCCCCACATAATCCATTATATGGCATTAAACTGAAGAACACATTCAACATTCACCATGAGGTAAATACAAAATAATTCACATGTGGCATACACAATAAATTCAGAGCTAATAAAAGGATTAGCCATTTAACTGAACATGTAAAGAAAGACAGTTCACACAGGGATAATATTCATGAAGTTATTATTATTATGAAATGCTTCAGTGTTAAAGTGAGAGCCTAATACCTCCTCACAAACATCGTAGTGGTACGAGCAGTGTAACAAACTAAATACATGCTTTGACTGTGGTCGATCATTTCTGCTCCCTGAGAACAACACGGGACTGAAAAACATTACAAAACATTTTAACGTGTAAAATTTAAAAGTTAGTATAAAGCTCACAACAAGAACAACGTTTAAAATAAAAAACAGTTTATAACCACAGAACAAGTCAGTTTTTTCCCTCCGTCCATGTGGAAGAGAAATAGAGCTCATGGCTTTAGATTGTGCTGCGACACAAGAAGCTCAGCTTCAAATAATCACTCGCTCTTTATTTTATACTTGATGGCTGCTACCTGACCTGACAGTGTGTCTGAGCTGTTCAAAGACATCTAAACTTCAGTGTAACATTCAGAGTAGCTGTGTTTAAGATCCAAACAGCTGCAGGTGAAGAGAAGTCCAAAATGTTCAAATGACTTCACTTCCTGATGGTTTCTGCTCTGAGAAACTCGACATCGGTACAGCTGAATAGACATTTCCTGTCTTATCAGGAGATGTCTTAACCCGTAAATTACTGAAGACAAAGCAGAGTCCAAAATAGAGAGTCAGTAAAACTCTCTTCAGATGACTCCTGTCAGTCCAACTCTCTTGGATGGACTCTCTGGTTGTGGACTCTCTGGTTGTGGACTCTCTTGATCTCTGGTTGTTCTCTCTGGTTGTGTCTCACTCTCTGGTTGTGGACTCCCTGGTTGTGGTGGACTCTCTGGTTGACTCTCTTGGACTCTCTGGTTGACTCTCTTGGACTCTCTTGGACTCTCTCTCTGGTTGTGGTTTGGACTCTCTGGTTGGACTCTCTGGTTGTGGACTCTCTGGCTTGGACTCTCTGGTTGTGGACTCTCTGGTTGTGGACTCTCTGGTTTGGACTCTCTGGTTGTGGACTCTCTGGTTGTGGTTGTGGACTCTCTTGGACTCTCTCTGGTTGACTCTGGACTCTCTCTTGGACTCTCTGGTTGACTCTCTGGTTGTGGACTCTCTTGGACTCTCTGACTCTTGTGGACTCTCTGGTTTGGACTCTCTGGTTGTGGACTCTCTGGTTGTGGTCTCTCTTGGACTCTCTGGTTGCAGACTCTCTTGGACTCTCTGGTTGTGGACTCTGGTTGACTCTTTGGACTCTCTGGTTGTGGTCTCTCTGGACTCTCTGGACTTCTGGACTCTGCTGGACTCTCTGGTTGTGGACTCTCTTGGTTGTGGACTCTCTTGGACTCTCTGGTTGCAGACTCTCTTGGACTCTCTGGTTGACTCTCTTGGACTCTCTGGTTGACTCTCTTGGACTCTCTGGTTGTGGACTTCTTGGACTCTCTGGACTCTTGCTCTGCGGACTCTCTTGTGGACTCTCTGGTTGTGGACTCTCTTGGACTCTCTGGTTGTGGACTCTCTGGTTGTGGACCTCTTGGACTCTCTGGTTGACCTCTGTTGTGGACTCTCTGGACTCTCTGGTTGCAGACTCTCTTGGACTCTCTGGTTTGTGACTCTCTGTTTGGACTCTCTGGTTGTGGACTCTCTGTGGACTCTCTGGACCTCTTGGACTCTCTGGTTGTGGACTCTCTGGTTGTGGACTCTCTGGACTCTGAGGACTCTGGACTCTGGACTCTTTGTGGGACTCTCTTGGACTCTCTGGTTGACCTTGGACTCTCTTGACTCTCTCTCTGGACTCTGGTTGCAGACTCTCTTGGACTCTCTGGACTTCTGGATTCCTCTGGACTCTTGTGGACTCTCTTGGACTCCCCTGTCAGGACTCTCTTGGACTCTCTGGTTGACTCTCTGTGGACTCTCTTGGATTCTCTGGTTGTGGACTCTCTGGACTCTCTGTGGACTCTCTGGTTGTGGACTCTCTGGACTTGTCAGGACTCTCTGGACTCTCTGACTCTTGCAGACTCTCTTGGACTCTCTGGTTGTGGACTCTCTGACTCTGGTTGCAGACCTCTTGACCTCTGGTCTGACTCTGGTTGTGGACTCTTGACTCTTGGACTCTGGACTCTCATGGACTCTCTGGTTGTGGACTCTCTGGACTCTGGACTCTTGTGGGACTCTGTTGGGACTCTCTGTTGCAGACTCTCTTGGACTCTCTGGACTCTCTTGCGGACTCTCTGGTTGTGGACTCTCTCTGGTTGTGGACTCTCTTGGACTCTCTGGTTGGACACTCTCTTGGACTCTCTTGGACTCTCTGGTTGCGGACTCTCTTGGACCTCTCTCTGGTTGGACTCTCTGGTCTCTCTGGTTGTGCGGACACCTCTGGTTGTGGTCTCTCTGGTTGTGGTCTCTGGTTGTGGTCTCTGGTTGTGGACTCTCTTGGTCTCTCTGGTTGTGGTCTCTCTGGTTGTGGACTCTCTCTGGTTGTGGACTCTGGTGGACTCTGGTCTCTCTTGTGGACTCTCTGGTTGCGGACACCTCTGGTTGTGGTCTCTCTGGTTGTCTCTCTGGACACCCTGGTTGCGGACTCTCTGTTTGTGGTCTCTCTGGTTGTGGTCTGTGAGTCTCTGGTCTTGTGGACTCTGGTTGTGGTCTCTGGTTGTGGTCTCTGTGGTTGCGGACACCCTGGTTGTGGTCTCTCTGGTTGCTGGACACCTCTGGTTGTGGACTCTCTGGTTGACTCTCTGGTCTCTCTGGTTGTGGACTCCCTGGCTGGTTTGTGGACTCTCTGGCTGTGGACTCCCTGGTTGTGGTCTCTCTGGTTGTGGACTCTCTGTTGGTTCTCTGAGGTTCAGGTTTATCAGCAGCTGCTGTAAAGGACATAAATCATCATTATTTACTTGGCTGGAGCTCTGATGTGCAAATTAAAGAGGTGAAGTTTTACTGTTGAGCTCTAGATAATTATGATGGACAGTCTGAGCAGCTCTGTGGATGGAAATGTTGCTCGGTCCACCATTTTGGTCCAGATGTGTTTGGATCAAAGTCGAGCGTTTAGTGTTGATTATCAAATGTTAACATGCTAATGTAGCCCATGTGTTGTATTGGGCATTGTATATGTATGTATTGTATATGTAATAGATTTATATTCCACCAAAATCCCATTGTTTTATTGTATTTTCATTGTACATTCAGTTTTGAATGTTCATCTTTTGGGGAGCTTTTATTTTGTTAGTCGTCTTTTATTTTGATGGTAGTTTCTCGCTGTGTTACTTCCTGCTTATTTCTTCAGTCGGCTGCTGATGAGTTGATGAGGAGACGTAAGGCTTTGTTGTCACTCCTGTCATTGTTGTGTAAAACACGGTAAAACACTAGACAGGGACTTTTATATTACTTTGAATAAGTTGCTGATGTTGGTCTCTTGTGGTAAAATGTTTATCTTGTCGTATAAATGTATTTTTCATTGAGTTACGGCACTTTGGCAGTTTGTTAGCCGTGGCTCATAAGCTAGGCTATAGCAGCACGCAGGTGGTTTCTCATGCGTCTGCTGCTTTCTTTGTTTCTCCTTTAAAGGTGTGCATGTTAAACCAGAGCGTGACAAGTTGCTGTACTGACATTATTGTGTTTGGTTGGCAAAGCAGCAGTCGCCTTCATCCCATTCTTCGTTCACACACAACCAAGACACAACGCAGAGATTAACAGCTGGATGGTGTGTCGTGTTAGGCCAGCTACGCTAACATGCTAAACTCAGACGTCTATTTTTACTGAATCAACTTACCAGTGACATTGAGTCGACATTCACCATATAGCTGACACCGTAGTTTGTTTTCACTTCACACACGGTACAGGCCCGAGTCATCAGTCCTGAGTCTGGACACATGAAGTCTGATTCGTCCTTCTCTGAGGACGTCTTTGTCAAACTGGACTCGTCCTGCAAAATGTTCATCCTGAGACTCTGGGACCTCAACACCTTTATGGAGCTGAAACAGGGTTGAGGCCTTGAGATCAGTGAGCAGTTCACAGAGGATATAAAGGGAGGTGAGGGGCGTTTCCTTTTTGATGGTGAAGGTCCATTCCAGTGTGATGTTCTGGTTCTCCTCTGCCTGATAGGAGCTCTGTGTCACATTCACTACAAATGTTCCTGTTGAGGAGACAGAGAGGGAAAGTGAGGAGCAGACAAAGTGACAGCTTTAACATGTGAGCCTTTAAAGTGTGAAGTGTCAAAGTGTATTTAGTCTTTAGTCTTTGTGGAGAATAAAGTGATGGTGTAAACTAACCACAGACACAGGAGGTCAGCGTGATGAGCAGCAGGATCCTGCAGATCATCTTCTCCCTGTGAGAGGAGACAGAGGTGAAGAGTCACAAACACATGAGCTCAAAGTTCAGTCCTCACATGTGAGAAGAAACATCTCCAGTCTGTCTTTAGTCATTACAATCCTCCTTTGGATTTATTCTCCTGCTTATTACACACAGCTGACCAAAGGATTTCCTGACTGGACACCAAGCCTCCATGCTGATGACAAAAACAAGCTGAGCTCCAACCACACAAATGACAACTTTCTTTTCATCAACACATCCAACATTTCTAGTCCAATCAAAAGTCTGTGAGCTGCACTAATGTCTTTCTGTCACTAGATGACTGATCAAACTGCTGCTTCACATCATGAAAACACACACACACACACACACACACACATTACCTTGTTTGGTGTCTTCAGATTAATAAAGAAAATATAATCCGGTCTGTAGATTATCAGTTCTTCTCAGAAACAGGAAACCAGAGGAGTTAAAGTTTCACTGCATCTCCTCTGTTTGTCACATTAAATCTCTCTGAGGCTTCACAACTAAACCAGAGTCCCTTTAAACCTGCAGCTGGCTGAAGGTCTGAGTCTGTGTCCTTGCAGCCGAAACCAAAATCACTCCA
Source organism: Scortum barcoo (assembly GCA_023238725.1). NCBI lineage: Eukaryota > Metazoa > Chordata > Actinopteri > Centrarchiformes > Terapontidae > Scortum > Scortum barcoo. The sequence goes on from CM041532.1 coordinate 7,112,096, forward strand.
AAAACACTAAAACTAAAAACCACCAGTCCCTCTGAACGTCTTCGTGTCCGCCATCTTTCCAAGTGTCCGTCGGTACCGGCTCAAAAACCAGGAGCGACTATTTCTCTGTTTATTTTGCTCTGAACTCGGGACTATGTTGTCTTGAAGGCGGAGGGATACCGCAGTGATCAGTGAAGATTACAGGAAAATAATGGAGTTGAAGAAAAGGAGCTGATTAGGAGGAGGGTGGTCCTGTCTTCCTGTCTTCCTGTCTCAGGGCTTTGTTTATTCGTTTCAGTCCACTTTACTTCAAGTGTCTCATTAAATCTCTCTGAGGCTTCATATTCAAATCATAAAGTCACTTTATGTTTCACTGTAAAGAGGATTATTATGAAGGATTATTATGGTCTGTTGCAGTCTTTTGTCTGTCAAACAAGTTGCTGCTTCACTTTCTTCTTTGTGAACGTTGACAGATTTCAGTCCAGACAAACAAATCAATAAACTCTGACTGACTCAAAGACTGTTTCAAAAACTGGAGTGAATCAAGGCAGCCCGAGCAACAGCCTGGAGACGTTCCTGCAAGGATTGAATTACGTCACAAAGTCCAGTTTAATTAGTGACCTGCAGTCTGCTTTTAAAGTCAAACTAAACCCTGTGTTAGTTGAAAATACAGTCAGACAGAAAGAGGTGGATTCAGCAGACATGCTGCTCCAACAATGCACAATGAATGTTTCAAATCCTTCCTCTTTAATGGCTCTGTATCACTCACAGCATCTGGTAACAGTTTTGCAACTGGTGACTCACAGTCATTTTTTCCAGTTTCCTGCCTGTGAGTGCCAAGTCTGCCCTGTGGTTAGAGCACAACAGTAAGCTGTATTGGGATGAGTTTCGAGCCTGCACCCCCCCACCATGTTCATGTTAAATCTAACCTGGTTACTGGTTTCTTCCCACCAGCAGTGCACTCCTGTTTTCCCATTGAAGGAGTGGACTGAAATATGTGATATATTTTTTACTTTCTAGTACAAACAGGCGGTAGTGCAACAGGGAAAGTCTATTTAGGCTCATATTTTCTGTGGTTTGTGACTCTCTCACTTTTGGCCGGTGTCAAATTCGTGCTGGATCCGTCCCTGCAACGTCACTATTTTTAGCGTTTAGTTTCAGTGTTAGTTCAGGAGCAGACTGCAGCTCACTGATTGGACTCGTCTGTGTGGCGTGAGACCCTCTTTGAACACGTCACATCCAGACAGTCCAGTGATTCTCTTCTTTGTCTGATTTAACTGTCACACTGTGGAAGCTGTTTTATATGAAATGATTTTACATGTTTTATTTCTGTGTCTTTTTATTTACTATTTGTGTACTTGGTTTTAGTCACATGCTTTTAAGTTGAACTGTGTTTGCATGGTGTGTTTTAACTTCCATCATCCCACTAAATACCTGCACCTTGATTGATCAGAGATGAAGTTGGATCTTAGAAACCAATAGTGAGGTATTTTACAAGTTATTTTAGGATTTTAGGAGTTTTTAGCAGACTAATATTATCTGTTTCATTTTAAAAAGCTTTATCACACTGTATTTTAATTCATGAGCACTTGTAGTTAATACATTTTATTTACACTTTAACAACACGTTAATACACTTTTTAAGTCTCTTGATTAGCCAGTGTCGCTCTCCACCTGATTTAAAAGAACTTTTAAAATCCTCCTTCACTTCATCACACCTGTTGTGCTGTCAACAATCAGACTAACAGATGGGATTTCTTGTCCAGTTTCAAAGTAAAGAATGATCTTAAACTCTTCCATCATTAGTTTGTTTCTGTACATCGAGTCTTTCCTCGACATCTTCCACTTCCTCTTTGTCTGACAGAGTCACTGTCTCTGCTCTTTTCCTTCCTCCTTCTTTCCTTTAACTCACAGTTCTCGTCCATTCAAGATCCACATCTTCATCCTCAGAAAATCCACCACTACAACATGACATTCTTCTCCTGTCACAATCCAGATTATGTCAAACCAGCAGCACTCTGGTCACATCCAAACTCTCCACCAATGATATTGATTACTAATCACTAATATTATCTTTCACTTTGTCACATTCATGTGTTTAAAATCTTAATTTTAAAGATAAATAAGCTGACCAATCACAACACAGTGGCACCACATGAATGTCACATAAATCATTAACTCCAAAACGTATGCTCCATACAAAAGAAAACAATGCACTTTAAATAATAGTGACAGTACAAAATAAATTAACCTGTTTGGATAAAATATCATGATAAAATCAACGTGCAAATCTCCTGCTGTGTCTTGTAACAGACAAAAAGATAAATTTGTTTCTTACATTCTTACATTTCACCAAGACAGATACCTGGTCTTCTTGAAGATGGTGGATATAAATGAGGATGAGGATAAAAACGTCATCAGCCAGAAAAAATACAAAGAAAACAACTTACATGCCAAAATAAAACACTCACTGTAACAGTTAAAAAATGTATTGGTAAATAAGGCTCCATGTAAAAATGCTAAAAGCCAACATGGCTTTTGACTATAATAATATTCAGACAGTGATGCATCCTGTGACGATGCATTTCAGTTCACATTCCTGTGAACAAGTTTCCAACATTCAACCTTTTGCATGTGGTGTTGGAGCACAGCCAGTCTGATGTGGCTGGTGTCCATCTTCTGCTGAATCCACCCTGGTTGTCTCATTCCTTGGCACAGTTACAATAGTGTTTAGGTGTTTAGCACTCCTACAAGTATTGCTTTTCATGCCTGTTTCCTTTCAGTCCTTTGCTAAACCTGCCTGCCTATCTTAGTCCACATCAGCTCTGTCTTGTTCTTTCTGCATCTGAGTCCTGTCCTGCTCTCCTAAGAAAATAACAAAGGAGATGATTCAACAATAATAACAGTTTTCATGTGATTCTATGAGTTGAAGACAGATCCTCCTAAAACCTGATCCACCTAAAAATCAGCTCTGTGTTAAACAGCAGCAGGAACAGCTGGTTCAGAAAACAAAAAATCAGGGATAAGATTCGTTGAAACAAAACAGATCTTTTTAATCTTTAATAGGCCCAATACAAGAACCACAATGCACCAGGAGGATTCCTACTGAAAGAATAAAAGGAACAGCTTTCTGTGGTTGAATTCTGACCTTAAAGGATCTGTATGTAGGATTTAGTGGCATCGAGGAACCTACTGAATCACTCCTGCCCTCACCCCTCCCTTTACAAGCGTGTAGGTAAGAACTACTGGGTCTTCAGAGTTCATTTGTGCTCGATAATAGTTTTTTCTTGTGCATTAGAGCAGGTTTTAACTTTGAATTAAGCGATGATTTTAACTTATTTAGTGTTGCAGTCACATGCCAGATAAAATGATCTGTGCAGCACAGAATCTGCAGTAGTTGAGTGAATTTTAAATTGTTGATTACAAACCTGATCTGACACCTTCAAACATCTCCGAAACTAAAACACAGAACACTAAAACAGAAACAACCTCACTAACCATCTGACCTTAAATCAAACCAAAAACTTTGCTCTGCTCTAACCATGAGGAAGTACTGTCAGTGAACGTCATGGATGTGATTTGGATTGAGGAATACTTGTAACCTGGATCATGTTTGTCCAGGTTGGAGAACTAGTGAGTCTCAGTATTTCTGATTTTAGTCAGGTCCATTTCAGCTGTTAGGTCAGGTTGATGTTGTTCTTCTTTCAGACTCTTACTCTTTGTATTTACTGACTGACTGACTGACAATGTTTTGCTCTCATAAGTTATAAACCCTGATACAGTTCAGGCTCATCAGGAACTATTGTTGCTGTTGTGGCCTATTTCAGGTTTTGAATAACTTAGTGAAATGTCTGACAGGCTGTACTAAATGAAAAGTGAATGGACACTTCATATTGTTGTCTTTCAAGCAGACACAGTGGGCCCAAAACCTGAGTATTTAGTCAGCCACCAATTGAGACTGAAGTTCTCCCACTTAAAAAGATGAGGTCTCCAATTTTCATCATGAGGTATACCTCAGACTATGAGAGACAAAAGTTGAGAAAAAAAGGGATCGCCCTCTATGCACCACAGAAATCACATTGTCTGAAACTCAGATTGTGCAAATTATGGTGGAAAATAAGTATTTGGTCAATAACAAAAGTTCAGTGTCAATACTTTGTTATTTACCCGCTTTGTCTTGGCAATTGACAGAGGCTCAAACGTTTTCTGTAAGTATGCACTAAGGTCTTTCAAATTTCAGAAAGGCTCAAGTGTTGCCCCATTCCAGAGCCCAAAATCACAAAGCATTGCTTCATGCCTCAGGGGAGGGTGGGCTGTGGACAACCCGACTGTTACAGTTCAGATGACACCCAGCAGTTCCTCAGACCCTCGGAACCGAGGTCACGGGAAAAGACTGGGTGGCCAAAAATTCCTCTTATGTGGAAGAAAGCCAGGAAACTGCTGCTCAGGAACAGCCACAGCTGAGTTGTACGATCCCAGTCATCCCTGCAGGACTGGGCACCAGATCTTGCAATAGAATGCCACATTGTACAGCACGAACATCATCATACATCTTCCTGAGTTCATGATGTTGTGAGTCCATGGTGAAGGTAGCACTGGTAATGGAGAATGAGTCCTGTGAGTCCAGGTAAAACTGCTACATTATGCTCAGCGGGTAAAAGCCTCTGAAAAGAGGCCAGCGTCTGAACCTAAATGATGCACAGAGACACAAGACTTTCCTGAGGTCATGTGTGATGAGGGAACAGAGGTGAGGTGTCCCTGAACTTAACTCAACATCTTCCCCTGCTGGAGGCATCAGTGTAACTACTACACTGATAAGTAATAACATTGGAATGACATTTTAAACATAAAAAAATACAACTATACTATAATACAGCTGCTACAAATGACAGCAACCATGCAAACATAAAATATAATATACATAAAATATAATATAGCATGAAAGGCTCAGATATCAGCATGGACAAATACTGAAAATGAGGCAATAAAATCTGGATGTGACTCACTGATGATGCACATTTTTTCACAAAACCAAAGCAACAACTTTGACGCTTCACAAAGCTGTGTGCGTGATGCACTTTGATTCTGCTGACATGGGGTTTGATTTGCTATCAGCTGTGTTCACAGATTGTGGTGAATATTTGTAGGGCGTTTTGAAAAGCAGGCAGCTGTTATTCTTTTAACTCTTTTTTTTTCACATTAACGCTCCTTTAACTGTCACATTTAGACTGTAATTTGAAATCACGACTTTAACTCCCCCGTTAATCCCACAGTGTCCTAGCCAGGTTGCGTTGCTGCGTGTCATCAGTTTCACGTCAACGTAAGAAAAGTGACGTCAGTTTGCACTACTACTGTAACTCTGAGCTAAAGGATGCGTTGAAGAGCCACTCTCCCTCCCTCTCAGAGAAAGAGGAAGCAGACTTGAGCCCAGGAAGAGGGAGAGGTGCCTGAGTCTGCATCATGGGAGCCCCTCAGCTGGCAGTCTAAAGACACTATAGCAGCATCCGTCCTTAACATTCTGCTAAGCGAGCTCCACATCACAGCTCACTCGTTTTGCCTCTGGGTACAGCTCAAGCTCATACTTGCTGTTATCAAAAAGGAAGGTTTTAAGCCTCCTCGTTCGTTTAAACACTGACACTAATGTCTGCCTATACAGACCCAGACTGGGAGCTGGTTCCAGAGAACAGGGGAAGAGCCATGATCAGTGTGAAGTGCTCTGCCCCCTGATTGACTACTTGCCTGGAAGACGTCCTGAGTGACGCTGACAAGTAAGCTCCTGCAGTTTTGGCAGGTCAAAGCTGTCAGGAACACTAGTCAGTGAGAAAGGAGCACCTATCAATTCATTAAGATATGAGGCTGGTGCCAGACCATTCAAGTGAGGACAGCCTTATATGTGGCGACAGGAGTAGGCCAAGATCTTACACAATCCACTGCTAAATTTTAACCCTGAGGTAAGGGAGCCAATGTAGAGACTCAGGACCACATACTGGAGTAATATGGTCTCTCATTTTCCTGGTTCTAGTCAGACACAGTCTCTGAGCAGGTTAGGTTCACTTCAGTCTGTCAAACTATCACACTGTTGCTTGGTATTCAAGTGGTCTCCACATTCCTCCATGCAGATCTGTTCCCTCTGACCACATTATTAGCAGTGATGTTTTGGGAACTCTGACAATACAGTTTCTGGACATTACTGGGTTTTTAACTTTCAATACAGAGCTTTGTGTGGTCGTAAGAATCTCAATGTAAAATACTCCAACAGATGTTTGCTATATCCCAATGGGTTGAGATCTGGAGACTGTTACAAGCAATATAGACAGTATAAATGATAAATATGTCATTTACCTCTGTTAGATCACATTTATGAATAAAGACACCAAATGTTTCTTGTGATTAAGTGTAATAAAAGAGAAAAATCTATTATAACTAAAATCTATTATAATTAACATATGGATTGAAAAAAAACATATTTAACTTGAACAAATATAAAGGAAACAAGGTTTTTCCATCACTACTGATCCTTATTTCTTCAGACTTAATTAAAAATTGAACGCACACATCAGCCACATTCAACACACAGCCTGTTCATGCCTATGCCTGAGGCAGAGCCTACAACACATGAGGCAGAGTGAACGCACACATGACTGTGTGTGTGTTGCATATGTATTTCTTACACTTGCATGTTTGTTTGCTGGGTCACCTCCACAGATATTTACTTTCCTTTTACAGCAGCATACCTACTTACTACTTACTTCAGGCTCTGCAGATGATGGCTCTGTGGTTGGGCCGATGGTGACGGGCTGCTTTTGGAGAGATTGTTGATCTCATGCTCTTCTTCAAACTCACTGTCAGACTCTGAATGGGCAGAAATGTGATCCTCATGTTCTCGTTCTCACAACTCTTCCTTTTCAACATCTTCCACAGCTTCTCTCTACTCAGAATCAATCGTAGCTTCTCTCTATGCCCTCTGAGCAGAAAGTCTTCAATCGTAATGCCCTCTGAGCAGAAAGTCTTTTTTCCATCTTGACCGATGGTGATAAAGAGCCACACGGGCAAAGCTGTTTCTTTGTTGTGTCCCGCCCCCAGTTTGCAGCTGGGACAGAGTGTGAGAAAATAAAGAGGCTCCCGCAAGACAGAAGGTAAAATGTGCGAGAAATCAGTGAGCAGACAGGTGTCAATGATTGAAATGAGACGATGCTGAATAAGACATAGTGTCGAATCAGAGTATGAACATATCTGGAAAACAACACTGCTGGGGAGCATAGATAATATTCAGAGCTGCTGGAAGGAGGTTTTCACTACAAAATCACACAACACATGGCCACACATTCATTCTTTCACTTTACACGGATCACATCGTCACTGGTCACGTTGAAACACAACACACACACACAGTTAGTTAATGTACAGTTCAACACAGGTGCACATTACATACAGGTAACGAGTGGAGGACAGAGGAGCCTCTTAAAGAAGAAGTTACAGGTCTGTGAGAGCCAGAAATCTTGCTTGTTTGTAGGTGACCAAATACTTATTTTACGAGGAATTTACCACACTTAATTCATTAAAAAATCCTACAATGTGATTTCCTGGATTCTTTCCCCCCATTCTGTCTCTCATAGTTGAAGTGTACCTATGATGAAAATTACAGGACAACCTCTCTCCACTTTTATTACGTGGGAGAACTTGCACAATTGGTGGCTGGACTAAATACTTTTTTGGCCAACTGTATGTCATATAAATGTGTGTCATATAAATGTGTAGGGGGGTGAACAGTGTGCAGTCACTGAAAATGTGTTTTAACATGACAGAAACATGAATCAAAAAATAAAATGTCTGTTCACGGGTTAAGTGTCTTTATGTTTTAAATGAACATTTTGAACGCAGAAACTGAAGATACTGTGATGTAATTATGTCATTAAAGCAGACAAATGTTAAATTAATGTGTGTGTGTGTGTGTGTGTGTGTGTGTGTGTGTGTGTTGTATCTGGAATATTTGGGATGAATTTATTCAGCTTCTGTGGGTCATAAAAGTTCAACCACATAACATTTATTAACTTTATAATTCCTTTATAATCAGTCAAATAAAGCCTCTTTTCAATGACACCTGAAGAAAAGTTTCTATCAAACTTCATCAGAGGAGTCGAAGCATTTCCCATGATGCATCTGAAAACTGCATTTTGTTCCAAACACACAAAGAGAAGTGATTGTTCTGTTCAAACTGCAGCTCTGTAAGTACTTACTGATTTAATTAACATCAAAATATTTGTCCTTTTCTCATTTTCAGCTTTTTTATAACAACACTGAACATTTTTGTTGGTTGATTGTCGTCTTTGATACAAATGCAACAAGAATATTTGTGTTAACTTTCAGGCACCAGAGTGAAATCAGATGAGTGAATTTTCTAATAAATCTTTATAGAATAAGAAGAGATTAATTAAAATGTTTTTTGTGTGTTATTTTCTAGAAACTCTTTCAAGACAAACATAAAAACATCTCTTGTGTGTTTTCCATCTTCTCCTCATGACTGCAGCCTGTAGTGTAGAGTGTTAATAATTTTATTATCTTTGATTGTTGATGAACTCTTTTATTCTTGATGAATTCTCTACAACTTCTGGGAGTCTGAGAATAAAAGATTTCCACTCAGAGTCAGAACAACTTCTCTCATATCAATACTCAGGATTTATTTCCAGTGTGTACACATTACAAACAGCACATTAGGAAAAGCAGAGCTTTGTACCAACTTTGTACCAACATCCATCAGTAGACACAAGACATAAGCCTGATGATTGATGACAGCTGGAGGGAGAACAGAGTGATCAATGAGTGAACCAACAAACAGCTAAATCTGAATGATCCCTCTGAAAAGGCTTCATACAGTGAGAAGTCAAATAACTATGAAGCTTTAGAAAGCTTACAGTGGACCATCTTGAATGGAGTCTTGTAGCTACATCAACCAGACAGAGACTGTCGACACGTCTTTTCTCAGCTTCTACTTCAGAGCTCATGTTAACTGTCATTTCATATAAATTCAAACCCACATGTACATGCACATCAATTATATACAAATAAATATTTCACATCACAGGTAGATTTGTGGCTCTTAAAACAGATGTTGGAGGTAGAAGAGTCGAGGAGTCTGTCTCTGGGTTTTATGTCAGAGGTCTTCATCCAACTCTCTGAGGAATCGTTCTGATAGAGAGGCAGAGTCCTGTGAGTCCTGAAGGTTTTTTTTCTGAGAAACTCGTCATCTGTACACCTGAAGACAAATATCTTTTCTTATCAGTCAGATTTATTAAAACAAAATTTGGAGACAAAGCAGAGCCCGACACAGAGAAGTCAGTAGAGCTGCTGATGCTGTCAGTCCAACACAGAGGATGATCTCTACCAGACTCCCTGGTTGTGGACTCTCTGGACTTGACTCTCTGGTTGTGGACTCTCTGGTTGAGGACTCTCTGGACTCTCTCTGCTGGTTGTGGACTCTCTGGTTGTGGACTCTCTGGTTGTGGACTCTCTGGTTGTGGACTCTGGACTCTCTGATTGTGGACTCTGTTGGTCTCTGACGTTCAGGTTCATCAGCAGCTGCTGTAAAGGACATAAATCATCATTATTTACTTGGACTGGAGCTCTGATGTGCAAATTAAAGAGGTGAAGTTTTACTCTCGGTGTGATGCCCACAAAATATATGCTCACATTTTATGGAGTTTTCTGTATATTTTTATTTTGTGTTGTCTTTAAGTGTTGTTTCTAAAGAGAAATGTTGAAACATGAACTAAAATTGAATAATTGTCTGCCTCTTTCTGAGTCTATGAATCTTATTTATAATGAACTGAGGTTTTCACTCATACCAGCAGGAGGCAGTGTGGCACTAAGCTGGACTGTGAAACTCTTATTTGCTTCCTCATTCTGCAGAACAAAGCTGCACTGAAGAGAAGCAATTGTCTGTGTTCTTTCAGTTGTTTTTACAAAAAGTCTTATCTGTTTATGGGCTCTCAGTCTGAACCTGTAACACTGAGCTCTAGATAATTATGATGGACAGTTTGAGCAGCTCTGTGGATGGAAATGTTGCTCGGTCCACCACTTTGGTCCAGATGTGTTTGGATCAGAGTCGACTGTTTAGAGCTGATTATCAAATGTTAACATGCTAACATGCTAAACTAAGATGTGTTTGGGTCTAAACACCAATGTTCCTGAGACTCTTTTTACTGAATCAACTTACCAGTGACATTGAGTGACATTTCACCAATGTCTGACACCGTAGTTTGTTTTCACTTCACACAGGTACAGGCCCGAGTCATCAGTCCTGAGTCTGGACACATGAAGTCTGATTCGTCCTTCTCTGAGGACGTCTTTGTCAAACTGGACTCGTCCTGCAAAATGTTCATCCTGAGACTCTGGGACCTCAACACCTTCATGGAGACTGAAACAGGGCTTTGGGATCAACTGGGATCACTGAACAGTTTCACAGATAGGATATAAAGGGAGGTGAGGGGTCATTTCCTTTTTGATGGTGAAGGTCCATTCCAGTGTGATGTTCTGGTTCTCCTCTGCCTGATAGGAGCTCTGTGTCACATTCACTACAAATGTTCCTGTTGAGGAGACAGAGAGGGCCAAAAGTCCCACCTGTGTGCTGCTTACATTTGCCATTTCTTTTCACACAACATATAAATTAAATTAAATAAAATTGCCATGACTGTCACCCCAAATTACTAGGGATAATATAAGGTCTTAGAGGAAAATATTACATAAACAAATAATTACAAAAAACTGTTCAAAAGATTAAATTAAATAAAAACAATTGTGGTCATCCAATTTTGGGGTGAACCACATTTGCATCTCAACAGCAAGTGTAAAAATGTGTTAAGTACATGTGAAAATCACACACAACTAATCATAGTCTAGAAAAAAACTGGAGTGGCAATCAAGGCAGCCCGTGCAACAGCCTGGAGACGTTCCTGGTCTGCAAGGATTGGTCTACTCAAAACAAGATCCAATCCAGTGACCTGCAGTCTGCTTGTAAAGTGAAACTAAACTCGGTTAGTTGAAAATACAGAAGTCAGACAGCAAGGGTTGGACTGAAAGTGTGAAAACTTTTCAAATAGTGGTGATCGCTCATCACATTTTAAACAAAGGTCAAGTAATATCTAAAAACAACAAATTTGGCAAAATAATTCAAAGTAAGTGTTACGGGTCACAGACGTTGGGGACCACAGCAACAAAAGATAAATCTGAAAAATACAGAAAAGTTCAGCAGCAAGGAAGACACAGAGCGTTCAGTTTGCCATCCGGTTTACATCTTATTTCTAGATTCAACGTAAAACAACAGTATCAACAGTGGCTTCAAAGTGTACCAAACATCCATGAATCCAATTGCTCCACATCATCCCATTGATTTCTGGTGTACTTCACAAAATCCTCATTTCCAAACAAATTTCTAATACACTTATTTACATGTGAAGCAAAGCTGCTATAATGATATAGTTCAAGTTACAGTACTATTTAAACTGTACATTAAGCAAACACCTAGTCTGCAATGATTCTGGACTTATACACGCAATTCTACCACATCCCTCACTCGTAAAGAAATATAAACATTTTCAAACACATATATATGTCATAGTAACATTTTATATTTAACATGCATACCGTACAATATCTGTTAATCACAACTCTGAAACCTTTAGCTGTCCTAAGGTATAAGGCACTGAACAATGTACAAATTTTACATAAGCAAATATATCTGATGAAGATTATCTTGAGGTGATGTTGATGTGAAGATGAAGAAGAAAGACTCCGCCGACGCTGTATTACTTACATATAAAATTTATGAAGAAGCTGTATTACTTACATATAATGCTGTATTACTTACATATAAAATTTATTGCAAGAAGACACAGCATACTATACAAGAAGCATCTATACAAGCATTGCACTGTGATTGCCTGTGAGAGGTTCCCTCCCCGCCAAATATGAATCCCCCTCTCTTCCTATGTTTTCTGGGAGTTTATATAGTGAAGTTGTTTTTCTCACCTTTGACCCCCACATCTGTTTCCAAGTTAAAGGATCCTTACCTCACCCTATAGGCAGCCAGAGGCCCCAATATAAACACTCTGCTATAGTTTAAAATGCTGCTACAGTCTAAAATCCTACCATATAAGTAAAGAATTTTGTGAGTCTGTGGGACATCAGATACTTCACTGAGCCAAAATAAAACACTGTGCAAAATAAATATTTATATTATATAAATATTATATAAAATTATATAAATAAATTTATATTATATATATTTATATAAACCTGGAGATCTGCCTACAAGACAATACTCCGGTAATAGAAACCAAACTCCCGCGGTACAGTTCATGCCCATCCAATGGCGGCTAAAATTACCGCGTTACACACACGCGACATTTCAAACAATTTCAAATTTAACAAAGATGCTAAAAAAAAAAAATAGTATCACATATAGTATAGTAGTATAGTATATATAGTATAGTATATAGTATCAGACAACCCGGGGTGCAACTGCTCCCGTGCCAACAAGTTCCACCTGTATGCTGCTTATAGTTATTTCTTTTCACACTACATAAGAAAAATAAATTGACATGGCTGTCACCCCAAATTATTAGGGAAAATATAAGATCTTAGAGGAAAAAGTTATATAAAGTTATATAAAACAGAAACGAAAAAATATTATAGTGATCGTATAGTGAACATTGTTCTATAAAACATACATGGAAACCCCCACATAATCCATTATATGGCATTAAAATGAAGAACACATTCAACATTCACCATGAGGTAAATACAAAATAATTCACATGTGGCATACACAATAAATTCAGAACTAATAAAAGGATTAGCCATTTAACTGAACATGTAAAGAAAGACAGTTCACACAGGGATAATATTCATGAATTATTATTATTATGAAATGCTTCAGTGTTAAAGTGAGAGCCTGATACCTCCTCACAAACATCGTAGTGGTACGAGCAGTGTAACAAACTAAATACATGCTTTCGACTGTGTCGATCATTTCTGCTCCCTGAGAACAACACGGGACTGAAAAACATTACAAAACATTTTAACGTGTAAAATTTAAAAGTTAGTATAAAGCTCACAACAAGAACAATGTTTAAAATAAAAAACAGCTTATAACCACAGAACAAGTCAGTTTTTTCCCTCCGTCCATGTGGAAGAGAAATAGAGCTCATGGCTTTAGATTGTGCTGCGACACAAGAAGCTCAGCTTCAAATAATCACTCGCTCTTTATTTTATACTTGATGGCTGCTACCTGACCTGACAGTGTGTCTGAGCTGTTCAAAGACATCTAAACTTCAGTGTAACGTTCAGAGTAGCTGTGTGTTTAAGATCCAAACAGCTGCAGGTGAAGAGAAGTCCAAAATGTTCAAAGTGACTTCACTTCCTGATGGTTTCTGCTCTGAGAAACTCGACATCTGTACAGCTGAATAGACATTTCCTTTCTTATCAGGAGATTTTTTAAAACAAAAAATGAAGGAAAAGCAGAGTCCAACACAGAGAGCCAGTAAAAGCAGTACAGTAGGCTGATCCTTCCCCGACTAGAGGCTGATCTCCCCGACTCAGTGGACTGCCTGGTTGTCAGTACTGGTTGTGGACTCTCTGGTTGTGGACTCCTGGCTGTGGTCTCTCTGGTTGTACCCTGGTTGTGGTCTCTCTGGTTGTGGACCTCTGGTTGTGGTCTCTCTGGTTGTGGTCTCTCTGGTTGTGCGGACCCTGGTTGTGGTCTCTCTGGTTGTGGTCTCTCTTGGTTGTCTCCTGGTTGTGGACCCTGGTTGTGGACTCTCTGGTTGTGGTCTCTGGTCTGTGGTGGACTCCTGGTTGTGGACTCTCTTGTGGACTCCCTGGTTGTGGTCTCTCTGGTTGTGGTCTCTCTGGTTGTGGTCTCTGGTTGTGGTCTCTGGTTGTGGACTCTCTGGTTGTGGACTCTCTGGTTGTGGTCTCTGACTCTCTGGTTGTGGACTCTCTGGTTGTGGACTCTTGTGGTCTCTCTGGTTGTGGTCTCTCTGGTTGTGGACTCTCTGTTGGTCTCTGATGTTCAGGTTTCATCAGCAGCTGCTGTAAAGGACATAAATCATCATTATTTACTTGGCTGGAGCTCTGATGTGCAAATTAAAGAGGTGAAGTTTTACTGTTGGGCTCTAGATAATTATGATGGACAGTTCTGAGCAGCTCTGTGGATGGAAATGTTGCTCAGTCCACCATTTTGGTCCAGATGTGTTTGGATCAAAGTCGAGTGTTTAGTGTTGATTATCAAATGTTAACATGCTAATGTAGCCCATGTGTTGTATTGGGCATTGTATATGTATGTATTGTATATGTAATAGATTGATATTCCACCAAAATTCCCATTGTTTTATTGTATTTTCATTGTACATTCAGTTTTGAATGAGTTCATCTTTTGGGGAGCTTTTATTTTGTTAGTCGTCTTTTATTTTGATGGTAGTTTCTCGCTGTGTTACTTCCTGCTTATTTCTTCAGTCTGCTGATGAGTTGATGAGGAGACGTAAAGGCTTTGTTGTCACTCCTGTCATTGTTGTGTAAAACACGGTAAAACACTAGACAGGGACTTTTATATTACTTTGAATAAGTTGCTGATGTTGGTCTCTTGTGGTAAAATGTTTATCTTGTCGTATAAATGTATTTTTCATTGAGTTCGGCACTTTGGCAGTTTGTTAGCCGTGGCTCATAAGCTAGGCTATAGCAGCACGCAGGTGGTTTCTCATGCGTCTGCTGCTTTCTTTGTTTCTCCTTTAAAGGTGTGCATGTTAAACCAGAGCGTGACAAGCTGCTGTACTGACATTATTGTGTTTGGTTGGCAAAGCAGCAGTCGCCTTCATCCCATTCTTCGTTCACACACAACCAAGACACAACGCAGAGATTAACAGCTGGATGGTGTGTCATGTTAGGCCAGCTACGCTAACATGCTAAACTCAGACGTCTATTTTTACTGAATCAACTTACCAGTGACATTGAGTCGACATTTCACCATAGCTGACACCGTAGTTTGTTTTCACTTCACACAGTGGTACAGGCCCGAGTCATCAGTCCTGAGTCTGGACACATGAAGTCTGATTCGTCCTTCTCTGAGGACGTCTTTGTCAAACTGGACTCGTCCTGCAAAATGTTCATCCTGAGACTCTGGGACCTCAACACCTTCATGGAGGCTGGAAACAGGGTTGGGACCATTGGGATCACTGAACAGTCTCACAGTAGGATATAAAGGAAAGGTGAGGGGTTCATTTCCTTTTTGATGGTGAAGGTCCATTCCAGTGTGATGTTCTGGTTCTCCTCTGCCTGATAGGAGCTCTGTGTCACATTCACTACAAATGTTCCTGTTGAGGAGACAGAGAGGGAAAGTGAGGAGCAGACAAAGTGACAGCTTTAACATGTGAGCCTTTAAAGTGTGAAGTGTCAAAGTGTATTTAGTCTTTAGTCTTTGTGGAGAATAAAGTGAAGGTGTAAACTAACCACAGACACAGGAGGTCAGCGTGATGAGCAGCAGGATCCTGCAGATCATCTTCTCCCTGTGAGAGGAGACAGAGGTGAAGAGTCACAAACACATGAGCTCAAAGTTCAGTCCTCACATGTGAGAAGAAACATCTCCAGTCTGTCTTTAGTCATTACAATCCTCCTTTGGATTTATTCTCCTGCTTATTACACACAGCTGACCAAAGGATTTCCTGACTGGACACCAAGCCTCCATGCTGATGACAAAAACAAGCTGAGCTCCAACCACACAAATGACAACTTTCTTTTCATCAACACATCCAACATTTCTAGTCCAATCAAAAGTCTGTGAGCTGCACTAATGTCTTTCTGTCACAAGATGGCGCCAGTGGTTAAAGTGTCCACCATCAGCAGGAAACATGACAACATGTGGATCCAGGTGTTCACTGAGCTGCAGGGCTGCTGGCTGAAGACCAATGAATACACACAACACTTTCACTAGAGTCACTCAGTGAGGATTAAACTGCATAAAGTAAATAAATCAGGTTACTCTGCTGACTCGTTAGTAAAAAGTTGCTCACCTCAGTCCTCTGCTTTCAGTAGTCCACTTTCTAACCTGCAGCTCGTCGCCTCCTTCCTGCTCTACTTATTAAAACAGACATTCAGACAGACAACAAGGCAACAAGCTGAGCTGTTCGAGATTCAGAGAAGAAATAAAACTCAGCTGGTGGAGCCTTCTTGCAGAGCAGAGAGCGGCAGGGATTTCCCTCATACTCTCTCTCACACACCCACACATACACACACACACACACACACACACCCACACATACACACACACACACACACACACACACACACCTTTCTATCAGCTCTATCACTTTTCACCCCGTTTCAGCTGACATAACAGCCACACCCTTGTATCTTTAACCAAACTCCGCTCAATCCTCCTGTGCTATTGTGAATCTTCAGGTTACAGTTTTCCACAGTGTTTATTTTCACTTCAAGAAAGAGTTCCTGCCTGGACACGACCTTGCAGGTTTTAAATAAATGAAACAACCAGTGTGCTCAGTTCAGTTCTTCTTCTTTTCTGAGATCACTTCCATCCTGTCCAAAGGCTCTCGTCTTTGTCATGTCAGACTGAGATTTTGTTCTTCATCTTCATTGTCGGTCGAACAGCTTTGAAACAGTTTTTGTGTCAGTCAGAGTTTATTGATTTGTTTGTCTGGACTGAAATCTGTCAACGTTCACAAAGAAGAAAGTGAAGCAGCAAAGTAAAGATAGAATAAAGTGACTTTGTGATTTGAATATGAAGCCTCAAAGAGATTTAATGAGACACTTGAAGTCAAACTGAAGCAAACAGGGGCGTGTCCAGGCAGTAAACTTAAAAACCCTGAAATCTGATTGGCCAGGTGCCAATCTAGTATCCTAAACTATGGTTGGCTATTTTTCCAGTTAGAGGCGAGACCTTCCCCTCGCTCTACAGTATCTCTCTCTGCAGTAAACCCCCGAGCAAGCGTCTCCTCCCAGCAAACAGTCTGATGGGTGGAGTTTGCTTGTCAGGGAGATTCAGTTCACCTCTAAATCTAAATATTACCTTTTCACGTATCATATATGAAGAGTTCATTTATTAAATGATAAAAGCCATTTTTATACTGAATAAACCATCAACAAAAACTCAACATCAACAGAAACTTTGTAATCCAGCCTGAACTGTGCTGTCTTTTAGGAGACTTTGTAAAATAAAGCACACTGACAAATCCAACACTGAATGTCCTCTGTGATCATTTATAACCTGAATCAGACAGGCTGCTCCAACATCAAGTGTGCTGCAGCCAGAAACTCATTTTTCCATCTTTTCTGTGTGTGTCGGCCCCTCTGACATTAACAGAGTTAACAGATGGTCAGTCTGAACCTGCTGACAGGTTTCACCTTTTTATCAGATCTTATCTTCTGTCCCTCTCAATTACACATTCTGAATAATAAATGCATGGGACCTCTACTAATAATTAAATGTAAATAAATCAGGTTTTACCGAGGCAGAGATGTAAACTCGTCGTGAAGTTTTATCCCGGAGCACCAATGCACATCGGTGAGTCTCACCAGCACAGAGAAAGTGTAGAGCGAGACCTGGTCGGTCACACACGCTTTTATGAGTGGAGAGAGGGAGGGCGGTACACTTTAAACTGATGTAAGACGAGTGCTGAATCTGCCTCTTGTTGGGTGACATCCCCTCCTGACTCCACTTACATACCTACCAGACATTCCTGACTTTCAAACTGGTCCAAACTGTAGGTGGCAAAAACACATAATCAGATTAACAGGACACAGAAAATCCAGATAAAAACCTCATACAAAGAAAAACATCTTACATGCCAAAGTAAAACACTGAAACCATTAAAATATACATTTATAAACAATGCTTTGTGTGGCTTGTGTCCATGATATCACGTCTGCGTGTTTAGTGTGTTAGTGTGTTTGTTTACAAGTTATTTTAGGATTTTTTTAGGAGTTTTTAGCAGGCTAAAATTACCCATTTCATTTTTAAAAAGGGTTAACACATTGTATTTTAATATATAAGCACTGGGAGTTAATACATTTTAAATCACCTTTTTAAAATATCTTGATTAGCAAGTGTCGCTCTCCACCTGATTGAAAAGAACTTTTAAAATCCTCCTTCACTTCATCAGCCCTGCTCTTCTTAACATAATCTCCATGTGAGGATCTGAACAAATGTGAAAATGTTTCAGTGATTATAATCAACCACAGAGAGGTTGTGCTGTTTTTTATTTAAGAAGTGTCTTGAGGAAAAGGTTGAAATGTATTGTCAGAGAGTTGCTGTCAGACAAAATAGGTTCTCCTACCTCCTTTCCTCCGTGGTGAAACACATGATGAGTCATTTGGGCTCTGAGCCATCAACAAATAGTACTTAGCTGTCCAACCTGATGTCAGTAAATGACGTAAACACTTTATTCTTATTGTTCCACAGTAAACAAGAGCTTTCTGTTCAGTGCTGTTTCTGTCTTTAACACTGTTTTCTTGTCTAGTTTTAAAATTAAGAAATGTCTTAAACTCTTCAATCATTAGTTTTTAAAACCCTCACTGAAATAGTTAAAATATGCATTAATAAATAATGCTTCATGTAAAAATGCTAAAAGCCAACATGGCTTTTGACTATAATAATATTCAGACAGTGATGCATCCTGTGACGATGCATTTCTGTTATTATTATTATTTACTATTTATTGTACATACTGTTTTTTCATGTCTTTGTGTGCTACTTTGTCTATTATTTAATGTCTCTTTTACTTTGTGTTTGAGCCGCTGTAACAGTGAAATTCCCCACCGTAGAATCAATAAATATCCTATGTTATCTTATCTTATTTCAGTTCACATTCCTGTGAACAAGTTTCCAACATTCAACCTTTTCCATGTGGTGTTGGAGCACAGCCAGTCTTATGTGGCTGGTGTCCATCTTCTGCTGAATCCACCCTGGTTGTCTCATTCCTTGGCACAGTTACAATAGCTCTCAAATGCTCTCAAAGCTCCAGGACATCCTGACTAATGCTTCCCACCCGCTTCATGCACTGGAGGTGATCAACAACAGCGCCTTCAGTAACAGACTGATTGCACCAAAGTGCAGGACTGAGCGTCTCAGAAAGACCTTCTTTCCAGCTCCACATGTATATATTTTTGTTAGATGTATGTATGTAATGTTTTCTTTCTGTTATGCCTGTGTGAGCTGCTGCAACAGCATAATTTCCTGTAAAGGATCATTAAAGTATCTATCTATCTATCTATCTATCTATCTATCTATCTATCTATCTATCTATCTATCTATCTATCTATCTATCTATCTATCTATCTATCTATCTTCATCTTCTTCATCTTCTTCATCTTCTTCATCCGCTTGGTCCGGGACCGGGTCGCGGAGGCAGCAGTCTGAGCAGAGATGCCCAGACTTCCCTCACCCCAGACACTTCCTCCAGCTCTTCCGGGGGGACTCCGAGGCGTTCCCAGGCCAGCCGAGAGACATAGTTTCTCCAGCGTGTCCTGGGTCTTCCCCGAGGCCTCCTCCCGGTGGGACATGCCTGGAACACCTCCCTAGGGAGGCGTCCAGGGGGCATCCGAAACAGATGCCCAAGCCACCTCAGCTGACTCCTCTCGATTGCGAAGGAGCAGCGGCTCTACTCCTGAGCTCCTCCCGAAAGTGACCGAGCTTCTCACCCTATCTCTAAGGGAGCTGCCCTAGCCACCCTGCGGAGGAAACTCATTTCGGCCGCTTGTATCCGCGATCTTGTCCTTTCGGTCATTACCCAAAGTTCATGACCATAGGTGAGGGTGGGAAGCGTAGATTGACCGGTAAATCGAGAGCTTTGCCTTTCGACTCAGCTCCTTCTTCACCACGACGGTCCAATTTACACCGACCGCATAACTGCGGACGCTGCACCAATCCGCCTGTCAATCTCATCGCTCGATCTTTCCCTCACTCGTGAACAAGACCCCGAGATACTTGAACTCCTCCACTTGAGGCAGGACCTCTCCACCCACCTGGAGAGGGCATGCCACCCTTTTCCGGTCGAGAACCATGGCCTCGGATTTGGAGGTGCTGATTCTCATCCCAGCCGCTTCACACTCGGCTGCAAACCGCTCCAGTACATGCTGAAGGTCCTGGCCTGATGAAGCCATCAGGACAACATCATCCGCAAAAAGCAGAGATGAAATCCTGTGGTTCCCAAACCGGACTCCCTCCGGCCCCTGGCTACGCCTAGAAATCCTGTCCATAAAGATTATGAACAGGACCGGTGACAAAGGGCAAGCCCTGCCGGAGTCCAACATGCACTGGGAACAGGTCTGACTTACTGCCTGGCAATGCGAACCAAGCTCCTGCTCCGGTCGTACAGAGACCGAACAGCCCTTAGCAAAGGGCCCCGGACCCCATATTTGCGGAGCACTCCCCACAGAATACCACGAGGGACACGGTCGAATGCCTTCTCCAGATCCACAAAGCACATGTGGACTGGTTGGGCAAAACTCCCATAAACCCTCAAGCACCCTGTGGAGGGTATAGAGCTGGTCCAGTGTTCCACGACCAGGACGAAAACCGCATTGTTCCTCCTGAATCCGAGGGTCGACTATCGGCCAGAATTCTCCTCTCCAGTACCCTGGCGTGAGACCTTCCCGGGAGGCTGAGAAGTGTGATCCCCCTGTGTAGTTGGAACACACTCTCCGGTCCCCCTTTTAAAAAGAGGGACCACCACCCCAGTTTGCCACACCAGGCACTGTCCCCAACCTCCATGCAATGTTGCAGCAAGGCGTGTCAGCCAAGACAGCCCCACAACATCCAGAGATTTGAGGTACTCAGGGCGGATCTCATCCAACCCCGGCGCCTTGCCACCTGAGGAGCTTACGAACTACCTCAGTGACTTCGGCTTGGGTGATGGACGAGTCCACCTCAGAGACCCCAGCCTCCGCTTCCTCATTGGAAGGCAAGTCGGTGGGATTGAGGAGATCCTCGAAGTATTTCTTCCACCGTCCGACAATGTCCCCAGTCGAGGTCAACAGCTCCCCACCCTGCACTGTAAACAGTGTTGGCAGAGTACTGCTTCCCCCTTCTGAGGCGCCGGACGGTTTGCCAGAATCTCTTCGAGGCCGACCGATAGTCCTCCTCCATGGCCTCACCGAACTCCTCCCAGACCCGAGTTTTTGCCTCCAGGACCGTCCGGGCTGCGGCTTGCTTGGCCTGTACCGGTACCTGTCAACTGCGTCAGGAGTCCCACAGGCCAACATGGTCCGATAGGACTCCTTCTTCAGCCTGACGGCATCCCTTACTTCCGGTGTCCACCACCGGGTTCGGGGGTTGCCGCCACGACAGGCACCAGAGACCTTGCGTCCACAACTTCGAACATGGCGTCGACAATGGAGGCAGAGAACATGGTCCACTCGGACTCAATGTCTCCAGCCTCCCTCGGAATCTGTGAGAAGCTCTTCCGGAGGTGGGAGTTGAAGACCTCCCTGACAGAGGGCTCGGCCAGACGTTCCCAACAGACCCTCACAATACGTTTGGGTCTGCCAGGTCTGTCCAACTTCCTCCTCTGCCAGCGGATCCAACTCACCACCAGGTGGTGATCGGTTGACAACTCAGCCCCTCTCTTTACCCGAGTGTCCAAGACATACGGCCGGAGATCAGATGAAACGACAACAAAGTCGATCATTCGACCTCCGGCCTAGGGTGTCCTGGTGCCACGTGCACTGATGGACACCCTTATGCTCGAACATGGTGTTCAGTTATGGACAAACTGTGACTAGCACAGAAGTCCAATAACAGAACACCGCTCGGGTTCAGATCGGGGAGGCCGTTCCTCCCGATCACGCCCCTCCAGGTATCACTGTTGTTGCCCACGTGAGCGTTGAAGTCCCCCAGTAGAACAATGGAGTCCCCAGTCGGAGCACTATCAAGTACCCCTCCCAGGGACTCCAAGAAGGCCGGGTACTCTGTACTGCTGTTCGGCCCGTAGGGCACAAACAACAGCAAGAGACCTATCCCCAACCCGAAGGCGCAGGAGAAGCGACCCTCTCGTTCACCGGAGTGAACTCCAACACATGGCGGCTGAGCTGGGGAGCTATAAGCAAGCCCACACCAGCCTCGCCGCCGCTCACCCTGGGCAACTCCAGAGTAGTGGAGGGTCCAGCCCCTCTCAAGGAGCTGGGTTCCAGAGCCCAAGCTATGCGTGGAGGTGAGCCCTGACTATCTCTAGCCGGTACCTCTCAACCTCCCGCACGAGCTCAGGCTCCTTCCCCCCCAGCGAGGTGACATTCCATGTCCCTATTGCCAGAGTTTTGGTCCAGGGATTGGGTCGTCGAGGCCCCCCGCCACGACTGCTACCCAAACCACATTGCACCGGCCCCTCATGGACCTTCCTGCGGGTGGTGAGCCTACTGGAAGGCGGGCCCACGTCGCCATTTCGGGCTGAGCCCGGCCGGGTCCCGTGGGCAAAGACCCGGCCACCAGGCGCTCGCCTGCGAGCCCCAACCCCAGGCCTGGCTCCAGGGTGGGGCCCTGGTAACGCCAATCCGGGCGACGTAACGGTCCTTGATGTTCTTCTGTTCATGATGGGCTTGTGAACCGCTCTTAGTCTGGCCCGTCACCTAGGACCTGTTTGCCATGGGAGACCCTACCAGGGGCGTAATGCCCCTCGACAACATAGCTCCTAGGATCATTCGGGCACACAAACCCCTCCACCACAGTAAGGTGGCGGTTCAAGGAGGGGATCTATCTATCTATCTATTGTGTTTATATGTTAAACACTCCTACAATTACTGCTTTTCACGCCTGTTTCCCTTCAGTCCTTTGCTAAACCTGCCTGCCTTTCTTAGTCCACATCAGCTCTGTCTTCGTTCTTTCTGCAGCTGAGTCCTGTCCTGCTCTCTTTTTAGAAAATAACAAAGGAGATGATTCAACAACAACAGTTTTCATGTGATTCA
The DNA here is from genome assembly GCA_023238725.1 of Scortum barcoo. Classification (NCBI taxonomy): domain Eukaryota; kingdom Metazoa; phylum Chordata; class Actinopteri; order Centrarchiformes; family Terapontidae; genus Scortum; species Scortum barcoo. Next base: position 7,135,036 of record CM041532.1, read on the forward strand.
CTGTGATCCTTATAAAACCTGATCCACCTAAAAAGCAGGATTCAAGGATTGTTTATTGTCATTTCAACACAATGTTAAACATGGGATGGAACAAGATTAGTTACCCTGGTCCTGGTGCAAGCCCAATAAGTAAAGGTGTATAAAAGAAGTAGAATAAGTATAAAAAGTAGAATAAGTATAAAAAAAGTAGAATAGTACAAAATAAACAAGATAGAATAAGCTAATTTAAGCTAGTAGATAAATATAAATAAACAGAATAAATAGGATGAACTGCAAATGAAAATAAGAGGTATGACAATGTACAACGGTCATATACAACATATGACAAATATATAACAGTCAGTATCTCTTGAGGTAGTGTGCAATAGAAGATTTAAAGTGACGTTATTATAAGCAGCTCTGTGTTAAACAACAGCAGGAACAGCTGGTTCAGAAACAAAAAATCATCATTGTGGTGGATCAGCATGTCTGTATGAGCACTGAGCCTCGTTAATCAGCATCTGCCAACAGATCGCCTTCATCCTACACACTGCTCCTTTAAGCTTTCACACTTTGAGACCTCAAAGAGCTTTTTCATGTGTTTGTGCAGTTGAAACTGTGATCTAGTATTTCTGTTTTAGTCACGTCCATTTCAGCTGTTATATTGATGTTGTTCTTCTTTCACTCTTACTCTTTGTATTTACTGTCTGACTGACTGAAATGTTTTGCTCTCATAAGTTATAAACCCTGATACAGTTCAGGCTCATCAGGAACTATTGTTGCTGTTGTGGCCTATCAGGAGAATAACTGTGAATGTCTGACAGGCTGTACTAAATGAAAAGTGAATGGACACCACATATTGCTGTATTGAAGCTCCACCTTGTGGAATATTTCAGTATAGCAGTTAATTACCACATTAGCATTTCTGCACATCGTCAGTGTTGACTTCAGCTTGTAGCAGCAAGCCTGCCTGAATCAGAGTATTTAAGTATATTCTTTCTAATCCTGTGTTTTTATGTATAGTGTGTTTTTATGCTAGCGGTTCAACAATGACAACACGTAAATATCCGTCTAACATCAGATGAACAGCAGTCAGCTACCAGTCACATAAACTTTACACCTTTTGGCCAGATGGTGGCACTGCAGCAAACTTATTCACATGTTGAACAAAACCTGCTGAACATCCACCATTTTGAGCTTCATGAAGTGTGAAACCAAGCTTCAGCTTCATCAGGTTTTCACTGAGTGTCTCAAAAATGTGAAAAGATTCTTGTCAATAAACAAATCAGCCTGATAAATGGAGCTTTCAACTGATTCACTGTTTGTCCTTCGGTTCATGTTGTTTCACTAATAAAATCCAGTTTGCAAAGGTCTGAACGCTGCTTGAAATCGTGAATTCATCAAAGTAAATATTCAGATTTTGTATCAGCGTGTTGACACATGTTGCTGCATTTTTATTACCACAGTAACCACGAGGTGCAGAGCTTTATGTGCCACATTTTAATGGACAAACAGACACTAATCACAATGTTTTGCCTTGAAATCCGATTGGTGCGTCACATTTAAAAGGAAACAATCGGCCTTTGGGATGTTATTTCTCTATGAGTAACCATGGTAACAGCTCACCGTGTTGACCTACCTTCAGCTGACTCTGGTGTGGTGAGGATCACATCATGGGAGGTCACGTTCAAGACAAAATGTTCTGTGGGTGTAAATCAGGAGTCTGTTAGCGTCTTCTGTTCTGTGATAGCAGTAACATGTCCGTCCTGCACTACAGCAGCACAAACACTCATGCAACATGTGTCCTCGTCCCGCTGAGTCGGCTTACCAGTGGTCTTCAGCACCCATCTTCTCAGGAGCTCGTCATAATTAGCAGCCAGATCGCACCAGTAATTTCCAGAGTCGTCAGTCCTGACTCTGGACAGATGAAGTCTGACTCGTCCTTCTCTCAGGGCGTCTTCGTCACACTGCACCCGTCCTGCAAACTGCTGATGCTGAGACTCTGGGACCTCCACACCGTTCATCATTTCATACAAAACCTTCAGAGGCTTCGACTGGAGAAAACAAACCAGGATGGTGCGAGACATGTCAGTTTTGGTGTGACTGTCCCATCTGATGGTGACGTCCTCATTCTCCTCGGCCTGATACAAGGTCCTTTTCACAGCAAACATCCCTGTAGAACGAAGAGAGAGGAGAGAGAGGCACAGGAGAGACATGATGTAGAGTCAGACATCAATCTTCACCTCATTTCAGCCTCAAACTCTGACAGGAAGGAACTGACTGTTTGTGTCAAACATACAATTCAAAGAAGTTTGAAGACGTCACTTTGGGCTCTGAGAAGATGATGGAGGATTTTCACTAATGTTTTTAAGCATTTCATAGGCTGACTGATTATCTGATTACTTAAGAAAACAATGGACAGATTGATAGATACTGAAAATGATTCTTAGATATCTTTTATCTATATCTATATATCTTATATTATATTAAATTACATTATATTATATTATATTATATTATATTATATTATATTATATTATATTATATTATATTATATTATATTATATTATATTATTCATTCATTCATTCATTCATTCATCTTCTAACCTGCTTATCCTGCACACACAAGGGTAGCAGGGAGTGCTGGAGCCTGTCCCAGCTATCTTTGGGCTTAGAGAGGCGTAGGGTACACCCTGGACTGGAACGCCAGTCAGTCACAGGGCTGACATTAAGAGACAGACAACCATTCACACTCACATTCATCACACCTAGGGGCAATTTAGAGTTGTCAATTAACCTAACCTGCATGTCTTTGGATTGTGGGAGGAAGCTGGAGTACCCAGAGAGAACCCACACAGGCACAGGGAGAACATGCAAACTCCACACAGAAGGGCCCGTGTCTATATTATATTATATTATATTATATTATATATTTTATTTATATCCATTTTATCTGCATTTAACCTCGTCTCCATCAGGGTCAAACGCCAACAGGTTGAAATCTCTCTGACAGTTTAAATGTACTCTGAGAAAGAGAAAGACGGACAGTTTTTACAGTTGTTTCATCCTGTGTCAAAGTTTTCTCAGGTTCCCTGTGTGGAGCGCTCACACCACTCGATAACAATTTCTCACACACACTAATCTTCCTGTATTTGTTTCCACTGAAGCCAGAGAAAATCAGTACCATGATGCATGCAGAATCATTATCAGTTAGATAAGAAAATCAATACCGCTCTCGTATCTGCCAGAGCTAAAAATTAAATTCCCCCTGCCAACACCTTGAAAGTTCACATTAAAATGTTTAATGTGTTCGTTGAATTCACACAAAAAATAAGTACAAATGATATGTTTTAGTTTTATTATTTCTTGGCTCTGACCAGAAAAGATTCCAGGAAGTTACTGTCAAATACTCAGAAACATAACTTCATATAAAACTGGCAAATTGTTCTTGTTGCACTTCGGTACCTGTATCAAATAATAAAATGAATCAAATATTGTGTTAATTAAAGCATTAGAGGTGCTTTAGGAGGCTGATTTAGTTACATAGCCAGAGATGCTTCCTCTTGTTTTCAGCCTTTGTGCAAAGTTTACTGACGTCTAAACATCAAACTACTCCTTTAATAAATCTTTTTGACTGTTACATCATCCCAGAGGGCTTTACAGTCTGTACAACACCTTTTACCTTATTATATATGAGAGAGCAGCTTGTGTAGAAGGTGGGTCAGATGCAAACTGGTTGCACGCTGCTGTTTGTTTAAGGGGTTTGGGTCTCAAGGGGGACAGAGACTGAAAGGATTTACCTCACAGCTGGGACGGTGGTCTGGGGGGACCTGTTGGCCTGGTCTGTGTCCGAGCGGTTCCTGGGATCCACCAGAGTCACGACTCTCCACCATGAGACACCATTTACGATATTACCTATCTAGTTACCACCATTTAACCTGTGGTGGAAGTTCATGGCAAAGTCAGTTTTTACTACACTACAGAGTGTACTCATGTACTGAAGGTGTCACTGTGAGATTTCCAATGTATTAAACTCCAGCACACAGTGTTGGAGTTTAATACATTGAAAGAAAAGAAAGAAAGAATGTAGCTATGCAGACACAACACTTTATTCAACAACACCAGTAACAACACCACCATTTTAAACTTCAAACTCAGAAGAGTATTGCTATTATGGACAAAAGGTTTTTTAAACAGCATTTCCACCATTACAGAACACTTAAATCTTCTAACTGTGTGCTGCCAAAGTTAAATTCTTTAATATGTAAGAGCTAAATATGTTGGAAGGAAACTGAATGTTCACATACTGTGGTAAATCCATTGGAGCTCATCTCCTTTGGGTGATACGTCATCACTGTCCCAAAGAAATGAATCACCTGGCAGCTGCACGAGAGCAGCATCACTGCAAACTGATTCTGATTCTCTCCTTATTTATCTTTTTTTCAGATCCATTGTGAGCTTGGACAGTGACTAGACATCTCATTAACTACTGAAACCGCCTCAGACCTCCTTTCTCAGACATAACATCATGACTTCCAACGTCGTCACCTCTCATTTGAAGCCATGACTGGCTCTGGCAGACAGACCGGTTCTTTACAAAGAGCTCAGGTGAAGTATCTGATGTGCATCAAAGCATGCTGAGGCCGTGCTTCTGTAATCAGACACCTGATGGTTTTGACTCAGTGGTGACGGGTGTGTTTGTGTTCAACTGAATATATATTTACTGTGTCACTCTCCTTCTAGCACCTCCTCCTAAGGGACTGTACAACTTTTTAATCACAGAAAATGGGCTCAATAACTTATATGATGCTCAATAAATGCTGTAATGTCATATTTATATAATGTTTTTGTGCATTTGAGATGCTGCCCAACTCAGTTTAGCTGGGGTTTTTTTCTTTCATTTTGTTGGCATTTTTCAGGCCACTTAAGCTGAATTCTGCTAAATATATTTAGTTTTTGCAATTGAATTCATCATTGTCTCAATGTCATTCTCAGCTGTTTGTTCTGACTCTTTTCCTCTTTCCTCCTTCGGTGTAATTCTTTACCTGTCCACCAGATGGCCTCAGACTCTTTTCATTGCACATCCTGCCTCTACAGTCTCTACACCTGCACCTTACTCTACTAACTGTCCCAGATTCTTTGTAAAGCCACAGTCTTTGAAAGAAAAATGCCCTTCAGGCGTTAATATAATACACACGCATTAATTACACATTGCACATAAAATCAAAAGGCAGCCAAAAGGATTTCAACAGGAACCTGCTTTTACACTGATCATTATGAACACCTTCTGCTCACACACTGCAAACATCCTATGCAAACTACAAATTGTTGGAAATGTTTAAGATAATGACCAAATTTAGAATCAACAAGACCACTACAATTTTATAACTAATCTGGAATCTGGATCACATATATCACAAAAGGATCAATAAAATTCTTCATTGAAAGGTCTTTTCAGCGCAGTGCTTTTGAAAGGCTGTTTCCTTTACAGTGAGAGTAAAGCTGCTGTCTTTGAACCTGGCATGCAACTGAAAAGAAAAATCCCCTTCAGGCGTTAACATTCACGTTGGAACAACAGGGGGCGCTGTGGTCAGAGATTCCAGTTACACAATCACGAGGCGAAGCGCAATGTCTGATGGCAGCCCTTGCCTCACCATTTCATCTCTAATCTGGTAAAAAAAAAAAAAAAAGGGAAAACAGGGGGTGAGAAATGATCACTTCTTAATCGGATATGTTGGAGCTGTGTGAAGCAGGTAAATATTATTTAAAAGGTAAACTAAACTTAGACACAGCACACACAGTGGCTCTGTTCGTTCGTCAAACAGAAGTGTTCACAAAACCTCAAATGACATGTTATGTAAAGTCAGCACTGGGAAGTATTTGATGCTCGCTAGCTGCTTTCCAAAACAAAAACGTTTTAAACAAATTCACACTCACATTTCCTCATACAAGCTTCCTTGTTCCATGGTTTCAAATCAACTTCATCATTTTAATCTTTTTAGTTTTACGTGACTCTTTGACTTTGAGCAAAAACTAGAATATTGTGTCGCTAAAGATGCAGCTTTCTGTGAAACTTCCTCATTAGAAACAGCCTATAATGACTGTGTGTTGAGATGTGAGCTGTGTTATTCTGTTGGTCAAATTTCTGTACAAATGTGGTGCAGATTCTCAGAAAATCAGCTAAAAGAAAAGTGGTTCATCGAGTAAAACAGTAGGTGGGACCAATTTTCCCCTTATATACCATTAAACCTTTGATGAGGAGGAGGTAAGAAAAAAATATAATTAGGAGAGAAAGAAAAGTCAACATGCTTTATTCATTCATTTATTATATGACTGTTTTTTTTTTTATTTCCAGGATTTCCATTGTTCTTAATGCCCCAATTTTTTCTAATTTTTCTATAAGTTTTCTATTGTTGGCTGTCTTAACTATTTCTCCACCTGCAGGTCTTTTGCCTAAGCCCTAGCTCCTGCAGTATTTTCCCCTCTAAGTTATCATTGAGGTCAGCACAGTTATCTGATTCTTTGGTCAGATTTCTGATTAAATAACAAGAGACTGACCTGTTGTATGATGTTATTCCTGATGTAGTCCTCAGACAGCGGAGACGAAGAGGATAACTTCATTCTCAGACCTATGACAACTGGAAACACAGAGACTTCACTTTAAAAATGGAGGCCAGCGAGGTGCTGAAACTCTCATTCTTCAGCTGTAACTTAGCTGTGAAATGTCCATTAAAAGATGATTAAAGTGTGTACAGAGTAGTGTGAATCCATTTGCATACTCACTCTGGTTTTGTGCTGGTGTTGTCTCCTGGTGGTTTAGTGGTTGTACTCGGTGGTGACTGTGGTGGTTTGATTACAGTTGTGGGCTGGGTGCTATTTGTGTTGGGGATGTTGTGTTGGTAGGTGGTGTGGTGGTCGTTGGTGGCAGACTGGTGATTTTAGGTATTGTTGGGTCAGTTGTTATGTTTTGTGTAGTGTAAAAAGAAGTGAAAATAAAAGATAGATTATCATTCTGGTGTAGTGGTTTTTGGTAGGGTAAGGAAATCAAAAATGGAATGTGGTTGTTGTCGGTGTGGTTGTTTAAAACATTAAAAAAAAAAAAAACAAGGAAGGGTTGTACTCACCGACTCCAACACTCACAATGACGCATCGTAACTCTGAGTGATACTTGCTTGAACTGCAGAAATAAATCAATACAATAGTTTATTTGCAAAATGATACAAATTACAAGTGATTTTTATTTACTACAAGAAAGACATTTGTTTTTACACCCAACTCTATTTTAAAGAAAGGCTGCCATTTGACATACTGGGAAACATGCTTATGTACTAGATTTGGATGAGATATAGTGTAAGTCAAATGTGAGACTGTAGTCACACTCTATAGTTATTTATCTAGTAGTAAACTGATATATTTCTACAATCTTTCTATATTCATTGTTATAGGGTCATAAGTGACTGACTTGAAAAGTGCCTGGACGACAAAGCAGATGGGGTGGCTTTCTCCATCCTCGTTTTGAGACGGTGTCCATCTCAGCATGTATTGTCCTGCTCCTCCTCCTGTAACCTGGCTTGTGTTGTACGGCCCACTGAACAGCAGCTCAGAAATCCTGTGACAAAGAGAAGAAAAGACTTAAGTTAAATAAGCGTTTCCAAAAACCACCTTACCCATAATTTTTTTTCTAAATTTTTTTTCTTATCTCACCCAACTTTCTTTTTATTTCCTTTATAGAAGCTGTTGTACGCCAGGTTGATTTTTGGTTAGTCAAATGAGTTTTTTTTTTTTTTTTTTTTTTTTTTTTTTTTTTTTTTTTGTTTATGTTGTTTTAAAGTAGTCCAACCAGTATTAACCTTTAAAACTCTAAACTGAAACACCATGGTTGAAATGTCAACAGCTACTCTTGTTTTTCATATTTTCTTTTGGCTTTGAATGCATACTGTTGTGTAAATATTTAATACAACTGCATGTATGATTAAATCTTGATATATCTCTGTATATCCTGACAGCACTATACAGGAGGTTCTCTTTCACTTGTTGCACTGTTGTCAAACCCATCCTGTGCAGTAGTGTTGGAGTTACATAACACAGATTCCTTGTGCACCTGAAGACCTTGGCAAATGAAAATCATTTGTGTGACTGATGTCTTAATGTGAACACGTGTTTCTTATCTAACCACAGAAAGTTCTGCAGGAGATCATTAGTCTGTGGTATTATAATCTCTACGTTCTTCTTAAATACTTACTGGGAAGCATTTGCCTCTGCATTGATGTTGATTTCAAGGGTCTGATTGACAGGGGTGTACAGACGAGCTCTGTTGGCTGGTGTTGGAGCCAGAAACTTGGGCAGATAGAGTCCCTCTGTGCAGGATGACACCGCAGCATCCACTGTAACAATAAGAAAAGCAAACCTCTCAGCCACAGTGAAGATTTCTAATGATAGCAATGCTGGTTGGTCCTTTTCATCCACAGTCAGAGGACCATTTCTAAAATATAAACATGCTAACATGTGGTGCTAATATTAACATGCGTACCTTTTCGTCATCGTGTTAAACAAAAAAATTGTCATTGCCAATCTGGTTTTGGTAAGACCACCTCAGATTATAATGATCACTAAATAACTTTGATAATGTAGACTCTAAAAACAGATCAACTCCCTGAAGATTATTTCTAACTTCAGCTGTGCCTCTAACAGCTGCTTGTGGAAGTCAAGGCTGCAAAACAAGAAATCTCACCCTTTACAGCAAACTGGACAGGTATTTTGCTGATGGCGTCACTGGTAGTTTTCACCTCTGTCGAACCATTGGTTTGAGTCAGGGTGATAGTCTGACTGGGAAAGTCCTCCATCACTAACTGAACAACGTATGAACCTTCATTACTGCTAGCGGTGGGGCTGAATGACAGAGTGCAAGACTGGAAGAAGACAAAAAGGGACATGAGGTCAAAATATCCAAAGACTTTCCTCTCAGGTGATGAAATACATGACTGTAAATTCAATCTGGAGTAGAATTTAGGCTATAAAGGTATTTTAGAAAGAAACCCCTACTTTATCTTTATTCATCTCCAGCTATGTTTTCCTCTAATCCAGGAGTTTGTTCATAATCAGATTTTTATTTCTTTGCTTTTGTTTCTTTGGTTTTCTTGGCTTTCATGGTTAAAGTGTAAATGCCCACTTGTTTTGCCCCTGCATCCAAGTGCAATTGCTGTGTTCCCAACATGCCCAAATGAACCAAATCTGTAGGTAAAACACTCAGGGTTTTAAAAAACTGGTCCAAACAAGCTGCTTGTGAATACGCCCAAACAGTCAGCAAGCCAGTGTAGAAAACAGCAGTGTATCTGCAAACAATGCATTTAACCACTGTCACAATGCTGTTTTTACTATCAGATTATGATGATATGGCCCCTTCAGTTTTCAGTTTCTGTGCCAACTGTCTACTCATGCTATTTTAAAGTGTGTCATTCATTTAAATAAGAGTTAATGTGGACTTTTGCTACTCACTGGTGAGAGGCTGAGAACAGATGGTGGTGTGCAGGTGCTACACTCGGACAGTGTCGAATTTCCGTATCTGCATTTAACCTCGTCTCCATCAGGGTCAAACACCAACAGGTTGAAATCTCTCTGACAGTTTGAAGGGACTCTGAAACAATGCAACACCCTGTATTACTTCTCATTTAAAACCTATATAAAGTAAATGTAGTCTTGTACAGACAAAGGTGTCTGTCAATGTCAAATGCCAATCTAGTGAATATCGTTCTGTTAGAATTAGTGTATGTAACATGACTCACTTGTTCTCCAGTGATTTTACCAGCAAATCTGTGACACATTTTTGAACTTGAGCTTGATAAGTAATCAATAGATAGCCCCCTTTAAAGGTGTTTGACCACAAAAAAGACATTTCTCACATTTTTTCTGGGCATGACAAATTTAAATCCAAAGATTAAAAAATGTAATAAAATTCACTTAGAGTCTGATGTTTAATTTTATTTCTTTTTGTTAATTAGACTTCTTTTTTTTGTGACGTTTTACACTTCATCACCTCAGCTTGCTGATATCAGGGCCAATTTTAGTACATAGTATATATTTTTATTTTAGAAATGGAAGTGTTGCAATATTTACATATATCAATTTATTTTTACATAGTTAACTTTCAGCAGAACATATTTCAAAATGTTTACTAATAAAACCAGTGCCCTAAAACAGTCTTTCTTGTTGACATCCAGAAAAATTAAATTATAGGCTTACCTCAACATCGGCAGGATGGTGGTCTGAGGTGATCTGTTGGCTTGGCCAGTGTCCGACCGGTTCCTCAGTTCCACCAGAGTTACAGCTTTCCACATTGAGATTCTTTGTACGTTATCTAGCCAGTCGCCACCGTCAAACCTTCAGCAGACATGGATGAGAAATCCATTTTCTTATGTGCAATACAAAACCTGAGTTTATCCAAGTATTGTAGGTGTGTATAGCTAACTTGAAATATCAACTCCTCATATGAGAACCGCTACTAAAATTTTGTTTTGGATGAAGTCAAGTCCTCAGAGCTTTATAAAATTGAAGATAATACTTTAAAAAGTAGTTAAGATATTTTAGAAATGGAAGTGTTTTTCCCTCTTCAGTGAATATTTGAAAGTGACATTTTTGGGTGAGATGCCGGCCTGTGTAATTACATCGTCACTGCACACTCACAGCAGCTGAAACGGAGCGTTGCTGGGAAGCTTCCGGGTAGAGATTCCCTCTTTCTGGCACCACTCTCCACTGCTTTCCATGTCCACACCATTGAACACGACACTCTCAGTCCCACAAATCCCACTGAGACAAGTCCAAGTTAAATCTGTGCACGAGTAGAAGCTTACTTTATAGCGAAGGACCACCTGTAGTGTCACAGGTAAAACATGTTATGGCATTAATGACACAAAAAGGTTGTTTACTCGGCTGCTAAATTGAGGAAAAGAGGCTCCTTGGTCTGCTGACAATCAAGACTTGAAAAAAATCTTATTTTCTTGAGCTCACAGGATTATTATTATTAGTACATGGTCCAGACTCAGTACAGAGACAGCAAGAACCACAGGGGGATATATCTCAAGAATATAATATAAAAATATAATATAATATAATTTTTTTTACGGATAAACATTAAATTCTTTGCTATATATATATATGTGTGTGTGTGTGTGTGTGTGTGTGTGTATATATATATCTATATAGATATATATATATAAAATGGAGAGTATCTTTTTTATTTCATCAACTTCTTAGGACTTAAGACAAAATACTTCTTATTCTATTACCCACAGCTCTGAAAAACTGTTTTGTCAAATTGTCACATTGTCAGAATAAATTGTGAATAAACTGAAATAAACCTGTACTTACTGTGATAGATCCAGTCGCATCAGTGGTTTTTGGATAGTAAGTCATCACTGTCCCACGAAAATGAGTAGCCTGGGCGCTGCAGACCAGCAGCAGCAGCAGATAGAGCGACATGGTGAGTGTGTTAGTTTCTCCACGCAGAGACAAATCAGTTAACACCAACACAAAAAACCTCCAGAGACAGCCTCTCTCACACTCCCTCTCCCTTTTTTCCTATTTGGTTGTATCCTTCATGGAAGATTGTTTAGGCTGAAATCAAACAATAAACCAGGAAATGTTCAGTTTTGAGGAAATGTTTCTTGTTGCTGATACAAGATTATGATCAGAATGAACTCATGGTTGAGTGCAGTGAAGTGCAGCTGGCTTCATCTATTGATGGTTGTGCAGAAAAGAGATGCTTCCTCTTTCTCTTGAAACTTCATCAAACATGTTCTTTCTACAGATGGACTGTTTTAATTTGAAATAAGTACTACATTACTCCGTTGGCCACCAAGTATGGTGTGGATTAAAGAAAGAGGGAGGAAAATATGAATGATAATATGTTAAAACCTCTTGACATTGCACACATTATGTGTTTAGGTTTGATTGCTGGTATTGTCCTTTCAGTTTTCTTTGGAATTTGATAAGCAGACCATTCAGTTCTTAGTTGGTGTTTAAACAGAAAACGGCACTGTGGTTGGGTGTGAGAAAATTAAATACAATCCATTAACATCATCTTATATGAAGCTACACTTTTCAAATGTAATGACACATGTACAGCGAAGGTAGTGAATTATGAATGATGATTAGGGATTCAAGCAGCGGGCCTTTTGTTTTTATTTTCATTCTTATTCTCATTATTTTTCTCCCCTAATAATGTTAGTGTAGTTGAAACTGTGTGGCAAAAACTCAAAAAATGTGGGCTGCAAATCTCAACCACCACCAGAAACATAAAATGACACTCATTGACCTCAAGGTAGCGCTGTATTAATCAAGATTACATTTTTCTTGACATTTCTGCCATCGTTTTAATCTCTCACTTCATGTGTATCTTTGCTCTGTGATCTTTTGCTCTAAATGATCTAAATTAAACTAATCAAACACAGATTAAATGTACAATAATACCTTTATTTTGAAATTCTAAAAGTGACCAATCAGAATGAAGAACCAGTCGGTGTCATTCGATTGACACCTGTGTCATCCAATAGATTTAATCATAGCCGAGTCCCCAGTGGCCCCTCTTTGAACCGCCACCTTACTGTGGTGGAAGGGTTTGTGTGCCAGAATGATCCTAGGAGCTATGTTGTCGGGGCATTACGCCCCTGGTAGGGTCTCCCATGGCAAACAGGTCCTAGGTGACGGGCCAGACTAAGAGCGGTTCACAAGCCCATCATGAACAGAAGAACATCAAGGACCGTTACGTCGCCCGGATTGGCGTTACCGGGGCCCCACCCTGGAGCCAGGCCTGGGGTTGGGGCTCGCAGGCGAGCGCCTGGTGGCCGGGTCTTTGCCCACGGGACCCGGCCGGGCTCAGCCCGAAATGGCGACGTGGGCCTGCCTTCCAGTAGGCTCACCACCCGCAGGAAGGTCCATGAGGGGCCGGTGCAATGTGGTTTGGGTAGCAGTCGTGGCGGGGGGCCTCGACGACCCAATCCTCGGACCAAAACTCTGTGGCAATAGGGACATGGAATGTCACCTCGCTGGGGGGGAAGGAGCCTGAGCTCGTGCTAAGGGAGGTTGAGAGGTACCGGCTAGAGATAGTCGGGCTCACCTCCACGCATAGCTTGGGCTCTGGAACCCAGCTCCTTGAGAGGGGCTGGACCCTCCACTACTCTGGAGTTGCCCAGGGTGAGCGGTGGCGAGCTGGTGTGTGCTTGCTTATAGCTCCCCAGCTCAGCCGCCATGTGTTGGAGTTCACCCCGGTGAAGCAGAGAGGGTCGCGCTTCCCTGCGCCTTCGGGTTGGGGATAGGTCTCTTGCTGTTGTTTGTGCCTGGAACAGAACAAACAGGGCCTTCTTGGAGTCCCTGGGAGGGGTACTTGTATATAGTGCTCCGACTGGGGACTCCATTGTCTACTGGGGGACTTCAACGCTCACGTGGGCAACAACAGTGATACCTGGAGGGGCGTGATCAGGAGGAACGGCCTCCCCGATCTGAACCCGAAGCGGTGTTCTGTTAATTGGACTTCTGTGCTAGTCACAGTTTGTCCATAACGAACACCATGTTCGAGCATAAGGGTGTCCATCAGTGCACGTGGCACCAGGACACCCTAGGTCGGAGGTCGATGATCGACTTTGTTGTCATTTCATCTGATCTCCAGCCGTATGTCTTGGACACTCGGGTAAAGAGAGGGGCTGAGCTGTCAACCGATCACCACCTGGTGGTGAGTTGGATCCAGGGCTGGCAGAGGAGGAAGTTGGACAGACCTGGCAGACCCAAACGTATTGCCTGCCGGACCCGGAGGCCAGGGGTGAGGGTCTGTTGGGAACGTCTGGCCGGAGGGGTGGCAATCGGATGAGCCCTCTGTCATTGGCAAGGCGCGTTGTGGAGGTACCTGTCTTGGAAGGGGTCTTCAACTCCCACCTCCGGAAGGAGGTGGGAGTTGAGTTCAGGAGGAACAATGCGGTTTTCATCCTGGTCGTGGAACACTGGACCAGCTCTATACCCTCCACAGGGTGCTTGAGCGGTTTATGGAGAGTTTGCCCAACCAGTCCACATGTGCTTTGTGGATCTGGAGAAGGCATTCGACCGTGTCCCTCATGGTATTCTGTGGGGGTGCTCCATGCGAGTATGGGGTCCGGGGGCCTTTGCTAAGGGCTGTTCGGTCTCTGTACGACCAGAGCAGGAGCTTGGTTCGCATTGCCGGCAGTAAGTCAGACCTGTTCCCTAGTGCATGTTGGACTCCGGCAGGGTTGCCCTTTGTCACCTGGTCCTGTTCATAATCTTTATGGACAGGATTTCTAGGCGTAGCCAGGGGCCGGAGGGAGTCCGGTTTGGGAACCACAGGATTTCATCTCTGCTTTTTGCGGATGATGTTGTCCTGATGGCTTCATCAGGCCAGGACCATTCAGCATGTACTTGAGCGGTTTGCAGCCGAGTGTGAAGCGGCTGGGATGAGAATCAGCACCTCCAATCAGACACCTGATGGTTTTGACTCAGTGGTGACGAGTGTGTTTGTGTTCAACTGAATATACATTTACTGTGTCACTCTCCTTCTAGCACCTCCTCCTAAAGGACTGTACAACTTTTAATCACAGAAGATGGGTTCAATAATGTATATGTGTTGAGATGCTGCCCAACTCAGTTTAGCTGGGGGTGTCACAATGTCCTCCTCAGCTGTTTGTTCTGACTCTTTTCCTCTTTCCTCCTTCAGTGTAATTCTTTACCTGTCCACCAGATGGCCTCAGACTCTTTTCATTGCACATCCTGCCTCTACAGTCTCTCCATCTGCACCTTACTCTATTAACTGTCCTCGAGCCTTTGTTCCTCTCCTAGATTGTGTAGTGTGCACTGATTTCCTGCCATCTCGTTCCTTGTTTGCCCCTCAAAAGCTGTTGGATCTCTGGTTTTGATCCGTGCCTGCCTCACAGTCCTGTGATCCGTTGCACCTTATCTTTACTCTTAATAAGTCACTGAACTGCACTGTGTGCTGCCAAAGTTAAATTCTTTAATATGTAAGAGCTAAATATGTTGGAAGGAAACTGAATGTTCACATACCGTGGCTAAATCCATTGGTGCTCATCTCCTTTGGGTGATACGTCATCACTGTCCCAAAGAAATGAATCGCCTGGCAGCTGCACGAGAGCAGCATCAGCAGCAGGATGAGCGACATAGTGGACGAAACAGTCAGTCCACACACAGACGGTAAATGAACACAAACACCAACACACACACTGTTTTCCTCTGTGTGTGTGTGTGTGTGTGTAATAATGTGTGCTTGACAATAAAGCAGGAAGTGATCTGTTATGAGGAAAAAACTACTGTCCTGGATACGATATCAACCATGTAAATTACAACAATATAGTGAATTAGATTAACAATATTTGGTATTTTCACTTCATTTTCTGATTTATTATTATTTGGGGTGGAGGATACATAGATTTTAACATGAAATTATAATAATTAAAATAAAACAAACATACAAAAGTGGTACAACCTGTCATCAATGAACTGAAATAAAAAAAGAAACCTATCTGCTATACATAAGGTTCTTATCTATGAATAAAATCTAAAGAGTTTTTATCTAAAAGGAAGATCCCATCTTTCAAAACAGCTGCTTTTAAGATGCTGCTGCTGGCTATTTTCTAATTTCATAAATGAATTCTGGAAGATGTGATGATAATAATAATAATACCAATGAGTGCTAAGAATTTTAGCTTTACTATAGGTCTAAACTCACCATAAATACCAATGATCAAATACGTGTTACTTCTTTATATGTTGCACATATTCTTTAAACTTCATACTGTGAACTTTTGCACATTCCTTGGACAATATTTTGCACATTTTTACAAAAACCATACAGCTCAAACTCATAGCTCATAATATGTTTACAAATTTTTTTTACTGCCTTTTGCAGCACTTACTTTTAAAATACTTCAGCAATTTCCTTTGTGTGAAAAACTGATTCTGATTCTCTCCTTATTTATCTTTTTTTCAGATCCAATGTGAGCTTGGATAGTGACTAGACATCTCATTAACTACTGAAACCGCCTCAGACCTTCCTTTCTCAGACATAAAATCATGACTTCCAACGTCGTCACCTCTCATTTGAAGCCATGACTGGCTCTGGCAGACAGACCGGTTCTTTACAAAGAGCTCAAAGCCACAGCCACAGAGTAAAGCCACAGTCTTTGAAAGAAAAATCCCCTTCAGGCATTAATAACAAACATTCACATTGGAACAACAGGGGGCGCTGTGGTCGGAGATTCCAGTTACATGATACTCGCGAGGCGAAGAGCGATGTCTGATGGCAGCCCTCGCCTCACCATTTCATCTCTAATCTGGTAAAAAAAAAAAAGAAAGGGAAACGGTGTTGAGAAATGATCACTTCTTAATCAGATTTGATGGAGCTGTGTGAAGCAGGGAAATATTTAAAAGGTAAACTAAATTTAGACACAGCTCACGCAGTGGCTCAGTTTGTTCGTCCAACAAAGTCTCAGACGTGTTCACCAAAAACTCTAATGACGTGTTATGTAAAGTCAGCACTGAAAAGTATTTGATGCTCGCTGGCTGCTTTCCAAAACAAAAAGAGTTTAAAGCAAATTCACATGCATAGTTCCTCTTACACAGCTTCCTCGTTCCATGGATTTAACTGGTGCAAATTGTACACACATGTTCAGAAAATCAGCTTAAGGAAAATTAATTAATACATTAAATTAAATTAAATTAAATTAAATTAATACTGAGTTTTCTATTGTTGACTTAACTACTTCTCCACCTGCAGGTCCTTTGCCTAAGCCCTAGCTCCTGCAGTATTTTCCCCTCTAAGCTATCATTGAGGTCAGCACAGTTATCTGATGCTTTGGTCAGATTTCTGATTAAATAACAAGAGACTGACCTGTTGTATGATGTTATTCCTGATGTAGTCCTCAGACAGCGAATACGAAGAGGATAACTTCATTCTCAGACCTATGACAACTGGAAACACAGAGACTTCACTTTAAAAATGGAGGCCAGAGAGGTGCTGAAACTCTCAGCTGTAACTTAGCTGTGAAATGTCCATTAAGAGATGATTAAAGTGTGTACAGAGTAGTGTGAAACCATTTGCCATACTCACTCTGGTTTTGTGCTGGTGTTGTCGTGCCTTCTGGTGTAGTTGTTGAAGTGGTTGTACTCGGTGGTGTACTTTCTGTGGTGGTGGTTGAAGGTGGTGAAGCAGTCGTGGGCTGGGTGCTATTTGTGCTCTGCATGGTTGTTGTTAATGTTGTGTTGGTAGGAACAGTGGTGGTGTTTTGTGAGGCAGTCGTATTCATGGATGTGGTTTGTAGCGTAGTTGTAGAGGGAGCTGTGGTATTTGGTGCAGACGTTGGAGTTTGCAAAATGATGATGGTTGTGTTTTGTGGTGGAGCTGTTGAAGGAACAGTTGCAGTTGTATTAGATCTGCTGGTGTAGTGGTTTTTGGTAGGGTAGTTGTTGAGGGAATGGTGGTTGTAGTTTGCTTCTATAGTTATTAAGACAACAGTTGTTATGTTTTGTGTAGTGGTCATATTCACGGTTGTTGTGGACTGTAGCTAGATTTGGATGAGATATAGTGTTAATTTAAATGTAGTTGTAAAGCTAGATGTGTTATCTGTCGTGTTAGTGCAGTTGTTAAAATGGTGGTGATTGTAGTTGTTGGTAGTATAGTTGTTGTGGTTGTAGCCTGTGTGGATGTTGTAGATGGTGTAGTGGTTGTTGGTAGGGTAGTTGTTGAGGGAATGGTGGTTGTAGTTTGCATGGTTGTTGTAGCTGGTGTAGTAGTGATTGTTGTGGTAGTTGTTGAGGGAATGTGGTTGTTGTCGGTGTGGTTGTTAAAAATTGAAAACATAGTCATTGTCAAAAAAAAAAAAAAAAACAAGGAAGGGTTGTACTCACCGACTCCAACACTCACAATGACGCATCGTAACTCTGAGTGATACTTGCTTGAACTGCAGAAATAAATCAATACAATAGTTTATTTGCAAAATGATACAAATTACAAGTGATTTTTATTTACTACAAGAAAGACATTTGTTTTTACACCCTACTCTATTTTAAAGTAAGGCTGACATTTGACTTGGATGAGATATAGTGTAAGTCAAATGTGAAACTGTAGTCACACTCTATAGTTATTTATCTAGTAGTAAATTGATATATTTCTACAGTCTTTCTATATCCATTGTTATAGAGTCATAAGTGACTGACTTGAAAAGTGCCTGGACGACAAAGCAGATGGGGTGGCTTTCTCCATCCTCATCTTGAGACGGTGTCCATGTCAGCATGTATTGTCCTGCTCCTCCTCCTGTAACCTGGCTTGTGTTGTACGGCCCGCTGAACAGCAGCTCAGAAATCCTGTGACAAAGAGAAGAAAACACTTAAGTTAAATAAGCGTTTCCAAAAACACCTTACCCATAAACTCTTTTGAATTTTTTTTTCTTATCTCACCCAACTTTCTTTTTATTTCCATTATAGAAGTTGTTTCACGCCAGGTTGATTTTTGGTTAGTCAAATGAGCAGGTGTTTTTTTGTTTTTTTTTTTTTTTCTTTATGTTGTTTTAAAGTAGTCCAACCAACCAACTTAACCTTTAAAACTCTAAACTGAAACACCATGGTGGAAATGTCAACAGCTGCTCTTGTTTTTCGTGTTTTCTTTTGGCTTTGAATGCATACTGTTGTGTAAATATTTAATACAACTGCATGTATGATTAAATCTTGATATATCTCTGTATATCCTGACAGCACTATACAGGAGGTTCTCTTTCACTTGTTGCACTGTTGTCAAACCTGTCCTGTGCAGTAGTGTTGGAGTTACATAACGCAGATTCCTTGTGCACCTGAAGACCTTGGCGAATGAAAATCATTTGTGTGACTGATGTCTTAATGTGAACACGTGTTTCTTATCTAACCACAGAAAGTTCTGCAGGAGATCATTAGTCTGTGGTATTACAATCTCTACGTTCTTTTTAAATACTTTTATTTTTGACTTACTGGGAAGTATTTGCCTCTGCACTGATGTTGATTTCAAGGGTCTGATTGACAGGGGTGTACAGACGAGCTCTGTTGGCTGGTGTTGGAGCCACAAACTTGGGCAGATAGAGTCCCTCTGTGCAGGATGACACCGCAGCATCCACTGGAACAATAAGAAAAGCAAACCTCTCAGCCACAGTGAAGATTTCTAATGATAGCAATGCTGGTTGGTCCTTTTCATCCACAGTCAGAGGACCATTTCTAAAATATAAACATGCTAACATGTGGTGCTAATATTAACATACGTACCTTTTAATCGTCATCATGTTAAACAAGAAAATTGTCATTGCCAATCTGGTTTTGGTAAGACCACCTCTGATTATAATGATCACTAAATAACTTTGATAATGTAGACTCTAAAAACAGATCAACTCCCTGAAGATTATTTCTAACTTCAGCTGTGCCTCTAATAGCTGCTTGTGGAAGTCAAGGCTGCCAAAACGAGAAATCTCACCATTTACAGCAAACTGGAAAGGTATTTTGCTGATGGCGTCACTGTGATACATAGATTTTAGAATTATTAAAAGTGGGCTGGTAGTTTTCACCTTTCAACCCGTTGGTTTGACTGGAAGAGGATAATAATAATAATACCAATATAGAATTTTAGCTCTGGTCTAAACTCACCATAAATACCAATGATCAAAAGTTACTTCTTCATACATTGCACATATTCTTTAAACTTCATACTGTGAACTTTTGCACATTCCTTGGACTGAACAACGATGAATTTTTGCCTTTTCAGCTTTTAAAATACTTCAGCAATTTCCTTTGTGTGAAAAACTGATTCTGATTCTCTCCTTATTTATCTTTTTTTCAGATCAATGTGAGCTCGGACAGTCGACATCTCATTAACTACAGACCTTCTTTCTCAGACATAAAATCATGGTGCCATGACTGGCTCTGGCAGACAGACCGGTTCTTTACAAAGGTGAGTAAAGCCACAGTCTTTGAAAGAAAAATCCCCTTCAGCATTAATAACAAACATTCAATTGGACAAAAAGGGACAGGGTCAATCTCTCAATTCGAAAGACTTTCCCAGGGAAATATTTAAAAGGTCAGAATAGACAGTGGCTCAGTTTGTTCGTCCAACAAAGTCTCTGTAAATGTAAAGTCAGCACTGAAAAGTATTTGACTGTTTAAAGAGTAGAATTTGATTTATAAATGGGTACACACATTTTCAAAGTTAAATTAAATTAAATTTCTGAGTTTTCTATTGTTCTTTCACCTGCAGGTCTTTTGCCTAAGCCCTAGCTCCTGCAGTCTCCATCAGTTAGATCAGATTTTATTAAATAACAAGAGACTGACCTGTTGTTGATGTTATTCCTGATGTAGTTCAGACAGCGAATACGAAGAGGATAACTTCATTCTCAGACCTTGACAACTGGAAACACAGAGACTTCACTTTAAAAATGGAGGCCAGAGAGGTTGAAACTCTCAGCTGTAACTTAGCTGTGAAATTCAGATTTGAAAAAGGTAGACTGAACAACGTCAAATGAACCTTCATTACTGCTACTGTTATTAAGACAACAGTTGTTATGTTTTGTGTAGTGGTCATATTCAGCGCGTAGTTGTAAAGCTAGATGTGTTATCTGTCGTGTTAGTGCAGTTGTTAAAATGGTGGTGATTGTAGTTGTTGGTAGTATAGTTGTTGTGGTTGTAGCCTTTTAGTTTGCTGAAATGGATTAAATTTTTACTATCATCGTAACTTGAGTGATACTTGCTTGAATGAAATAAATCAATACAATAGTTTATTTCAGATACAAATTCAAGTGATTTTTATTTACTACAAGAAAGAGTCATCTATTTTAAAGTGCTGACATTTGACTTGGATGAGATAAGACAAATGTGAGACTGTAGTCACACTCTATAGTTATTTATCTAGTTGAATTGATATATTTCTGTCTTTCTATATCCATTGTTATAGGGTCATAAGTGACTGACTTGAAAAGTGCCTGGACGACAAACAGATGGGGTGGCTTTCTCCATCCTCATCTTGAGAAGAAGACCTGGCTTGTGTTGTAGGTGAACAGCAGCTCAGAAATCCTGTCCAAGCATTGCTGTGCCACCCATAAACTCTTTTGAATTTTTTTTTCTTATCTCACCCAACTTTCTTTTTATTTCCAAATGAAAAAGGGACTATGTTGTTTTAAATGTCAGCAAGCCACTAGAAAACAGCATGTTCAGGTCATTTAACCACTGACTGCTGTTTTTACTAGCAGATTATGATGATAAGTTTTAGGGCTGAATATACGGGAGTGTGTCTTTCATTTAAATAACTTGTTGCAGATGTGGACTTTTGCTAGGTCCTGTGCAAAGACTTTCCTAAAAGAAGAAGACAAAAGGGTCAAACACCAACAGGTGAACACGTGAAATCTCTCTCTGAGGTCAAAGTTCTGCAGGTATTACCTCTCATTTATCCAAAGACTTTCAAAGGTTTAGATACTCTCAGAACTTGATGAAATACATGACTGTAAATTCATAGCATTGGAGGGCTTTGACAGTGGATTGATCTGCAAATCTGGAGTAGAATTTAGGTTATAAAGGTATTTTCATCCCCAGCTATGTTTTCCTCTAATCCAAAAGTTTGTTCTAGTTAACATCATAATCATTTCTTTGCTTTTGTTTTTTGGTTTTCTTGGATTGGCCCACTTGGATATGCTGCCCAGTTTTCATTGCTGTGTTCCCATCATGCCCAAATGAACCTTTTATTTCTTTGCTTTTGTTTTTTGGTTTTCTTGGCTTTCATGGTTAAAGTGTAAATGTGGACTTTTGTACTCTGGTGAGAGGCTGAGAACAGATGGTGGTGCCCAAATGACCAAATCGCCCACTTGTTTTGCCCCGCATCCAAGTACAATTGCTGTGTTCCCATCATGCCCAAATGAACCAAATCTGTAGGTAAAACACAAGCTATTTGTGAATACGCCCAAACAGAAATCTCTCTGACAGTTTGAAGGGACTGCCGAGGGAGGCTGGGGATCCCGATGGGCCTGTATTACCTCATCATTTCAGCAAGCCACTGTAGAAAACACGGGACCCCTCCTTGAACCGCCACCATTAGGCTTTGTTGTGTGTCCTGGGTCAGGTCAGTTTGAGGCATGGCCGGGCCATGAGAGGTCTGGACACAGGGCAGTGTCATCTGCAAACAACGATGCATTTAACCACTGACACAATGCTGTTTTTACTATCAGATTATGATGATATGGCCCCTTCAGTTTTCAGTTTCTGTGCCAACTGTCTACTCATGCTATTTTAAAGTGTGTCATTCATTTCAATAAGAGCTCTGGAGGGTTTATGGAGTTTGGTCCACATGCTTTGATCTAAGGGGCCCTGGAGAAGGTTAATGTGGACTTTTGCTACTCACTGGTGAGAGGCTGAGAACAGATGGTGGTGTGCAGGTGTCTTCAACTCCCACCTCCAGACTCTGGTGGTGAGTTCTACTCAGCAGAAGGAAGTTGGACAGACCTGTGGACCACTCGGACAGTGTTGAATTTCCGTATCTGCATTTACCTCCGGGGCTTCTGAGGTTCCGAGGAGGCTGGTGGGGACATTGAGCAATGGAGGCAAAACCTCGTCTCAGGATTTGGACGCAGTCTCTCTGCTGAGTTTTCGGAAGTAAGGGATGTTGAAGGAGTCCTCGAAGGATTTGGCCTGTGGGACTCCTGAGGTGGACTGGGGTCAAACACCAGCTGGTGGAAAAACTTTCGGCAGCCGAGTCCAGTGAGGAGGAGCCTCAGAGTGCAACATTGCTGGGTGGAGAAGCTCCTTGGTCAGCACCTCCAAATCTCTCTGACTCTGGGGTGGAACATGCCAGTCACCCGAGCCTCCACTGGGGTGGTGGTTTGTCCATGTGCTCAAGTGGAGGGGAGTACCTCAGTCTCTGGATGTTGTGGGGCTGTCTTGGCTGTAGTCTTGTTCTTGAGGGTGAGTGGGGGACGGAAGGCGGAGGGCTGTTTGGTCTCTGAAACAGGCGGATGCAACACCCTGTATTGGAGTGTCCCTCAGGAGGACATGGTGAAGAAGGAGCTCTCATTTAAGGGTGCTGGCTTCTCATGTGCTTTGTGGATCAGAACTGGAGCAGGATGGTTCTCTATGTTCCACCTCAGATGACCGAACGGTTCAATGTCAGGACTGGAAAGTGCGGATACAAGCAAGCAGGCCTAAATGGAGGATCCGGGACCGGTCCTGTTCTGAGTGAGGGTGGCTGTCTTAGGGTACAGGGTGGTCAGCTCTCATGGGTTCAAGAGGACAAAGCTCCTTCGCATCGAGAGGAGTCAGCTGAGGTGGCTTGGGCATCTATCTGTTTCGGATGCCCCCTGGACGCCTCCCTAGGGAGGTGTTCCAGGCATGTCCCACCGGGAGAATCGGGGAAGACCCGGGAGGAGGACACGCTGGAGAGACATGTCCCTAGGGAGGTGTTCTCAGGAGAAGGCTGGAAGACCCAGGCCTGGGAACGCCTCGGGGTGGGATCCCCTGGAAGAGCTGGAGGAAGTGTCTGGGGTGAGGGAAGTCTGGGCATCTCTGCTCAGACTGCTGCCTCAGCGACCAGTACCCGGTCCCTGGGTCAAGCGGATGAAAATGGATGGATGGACTTACTTGATTGACACATTTTTGAACTTAAGTTTGATAAGCAATCAACAGATAGCCCCCTTTAAAGGTGTTTGACCACAAAAAAGACATTTCTGACATTTTTCTGGGAATGACAAATTTAAATCCAAAGTAAAAAAAATGTAGTAAAAGTCACTTATAGTTGTTTGTTATTGTTGTTGTTGATGTTTAATTTAATTTCTTTTTGTTAATTAATTGTGACATTGTTTTTTTAAATGTGACACTGGGACTGTTGATACGCTTCATCACCTCAACTTACTGATATCAGGGCCAAGTTTAGTACATAGTATATGTTTTTGCAAAATGTATATATATAAGTATATATTTTTACACAGTTAACTTTCAGGAGACGTTTACTGATGAAACTAACCGGACAGGAATATTTCTTATTAACTAAACAAGCAATATGAATACAGGTTAAGCTACTGAATCACATTGATACAATATCATGAAAAATCCTATTATGCCCTAAAACAGTCCTTTTGTTTAACATGCAGAAAAATTAAATTATAGGCTTACCTCAACATCGGCAGGATGGTGGTCTGAGGTGATCTGTTGGCTTGGCCGGTGTCCGACCGGTTCCTCAGTTCCACCAGAGTTACAGCTTTCCACTCTGTGATGCGTTGTACGTTATCGATCCAGTCGCCACTGTTCAACCTTCAGCAGACATTGATGAGAAATTCATTTTCTTATGTGCCGTACAAAACCTGAGTTTATCCAAGTATTGTAGGTGTGTATAGCTAACTTGAAATATCAACTCCTCATATGAGAACCACTACTAAAATTTTGTTTTGGATGAAGTCAAGTCCTCAGAGTTTTATAAAAGTGAAGACAATACTTTAAAAAGTAGTTAAAATATTTTAGAAATTGAAGTGTTTCTCCCTTCTTCAGTGAGTATTTGAAAGTGACATTTTTGGGTGAGATGCCGGCCTGTGTAATTACATCGTCACTGCACACTCACAGCAGCTCAAACGGAGCGTTGCTGGGAAGCTGCCGGGTAGAGATTCCCTCTCTCTGGCACCACTCTCCACTGCTTTCCATGTCCACATCATTGAACACGACACTCTCAGTCCCACAAAACCCACTGAGACAAGTCCAAGTTAAATCTGCGCACGAGTGGAAGCTTTCTTTATAGCGAAGGACCACCTGTAGTGTCACAGGGTAAAACATGTTATGGCATTAATGACACAAAAAGGTTGTTTACTCGGCTGCTAAATTGAGGAAAAGAGGCTCCTTGGTCTGCTGACAAAGGAGCAGACCAAGGACCTCAAGACTCACAGGATGGTTACAGATTTCAGAGACAGCAGGAACCACAGGGGTATATAACTCAAGAATATATTTTTTAGGGAATCCTTTGCTGTATATGAACAACAGAGAGTATGTTTTTTGTTTCATAGACTTCTTAGGACTCAAGACACTGAATTTTACAGTACTTTCTATTTTATTACTCAGCTCTGAAATACTGGTATCACTTTTGTCGAATTGTCACATTGTCAGAATATATTGTGAATAGAAATAAACCTGTACTTACTGTGATAGATCCAGTCGCATCAGTGGTTTTTGGATAGTAAGTCATCACTGTCCCATAAAAATGAGAAGCCTGGGCGCTGCAGACCAGCAGCAGCAGCAGCAGATAGAGCGACATGGTGAGTGTGTTAGTTTCTCCACACAGAGACAAATCAGTTAACACCAACACACGAACCTCCAGAGACAGCCTCTCTCACACTCCCTTCTCCCTTTTGTTTTTCTTATCTGGCTGTCTCTCTCACGGAGGATTGTTTAGGCTGAAATCAAACAATAAACCAGGAAATGTTCAGGTATGAGGAAATGTTTCTTCTTTCTGATACAAGACGATTAGAATTAACTCATGGTTGAGTGAGTACAGTACAGCTGTCTTCATCTGTTGTCGATTGTGTAGATAAGAGATGCCTCCTTTTGCTCCTTGAAACTTCATCAAACATGTTCCTTCTACAGATGGACTGTTTTAATTTGAAATAAGTACTACATTACTCAGTCGGCCACCAAGTATGGTATTGATGAAAGAAAGAGGGGCAGAAATGTAGAATCCATGCTGAAACTACAAAGTTGATTGCTGGTTCAGTTTTCTTTGGAATTTGATAAGCAGACCATTCAGTTCTTAGTGTGTGTTTAAACAGAAAACGGCACTGTTGTTGGGTGAGAGAAAATGAAATCCAATCCAGAAAATCCTGTTCAGTGATGTGTCTGCTGTGAGGTGCTGCCTTACAACTCTGGAGAGTTATCAGCGTGTCAAAAGCTTTATTTTCTGACTCAGTGATTGAAATGTAAAAAAGTTGAACAAGGAGTGAATGTGAAGGCTGCCTGTCTGTCTAAACAAAACTTTAGAAAGCAGGTAATAAAGTCAGCAAGTAATAAAAAGAAAACTCCCATTTAGCATTTATACGATGGGATTCAGAACAGGCAGAGAACCGAGGTGCTGGGGCAGCAAGTTTAAGTGAAAGTCAGATTTATTTCTTTAAACTAAGAACTAAGTGTCTCATAGATGAAAATATGTCTGATTTGAAGCCAAATGTGGTAGTTTTGACTCAGTTGTTATATGTGTGTTTCCTATTTCTAAATAATATAATATAATATAAATGTGATGATTTCACAATGAATCATTATTACCTAAACTTTTATTGGATTATCATGTCCATATTGAAAATTCTTTGTATTTTAAATGTGATTTAGATGAGTTATTCTTTGTTTTCGTACCTTTCTTTTGGTGAAAATAAGTTTTCTATTTTAAGTTAACATCCATCTATTAACATCATCTTATATGATGCTACACTTTTTAAATGTAATGACACGTACAGCAAAGGTAGTGAATTATGAATGATGATTAGGGATCCAAGCAGCTGTGCTCACTGCTGGAGCCCTTTTTGTTTTTATTTTCATTTTTATTCTCATTATTCTTCTCCCCTTAATGTTACTGTGGGCCTCCCCTAATGTTAGTGTAGTTGAAACTGTGTGGCAAAAACTCAAGAAAATGTGGGCTGCAATCTCCTCCACCACCAGAAACATAAAAGTGACACTCATTGACTTCAAGGTAGCGCTGTATTAATCAAGATTACATTTGTCTTGACATTTCTGACATTTCTGTGTATCTTTGCTCTGTGATATTCTGCTCTAAAAATGTCTAATTTAAAATAAATCTGCTTCGGTTATACATACAATCAATTCTCTCAATCTGCACTAAGTCATGCACGCTTTGAAATTTAAGACACATGTTCACATTAATTAATTTCTTTTAAAACTGAAAGTAAAAGTTGATTGTTGAAAAGCTGCAGTTTCCGTACAATGGATTATAATATGAACTGGGGTCTCTTTCACCTGTAGCCTCTTAACATTTAAATCCCACCAGAGTGGGATATAAATGTATATAACAGATTTTTCTTCATCCATGAATCTTTAACATAATCTCAGTTAATCTAATCGAAAATTAAATGTACAATCATACTCTTATTTTGAGTGACCAATCAGAATGAAGAACCAGTCGGTGTCATTCGATTGACAACTGTATCATCCAATAGATTTAATCATCGCCGAGTCCCCATTGGCTCACTAGTAAAGGGGGCGGGTCTTTTTAAATTTTAAACGCGGAAATAAACAGACATTTTAACCGGCAAATTATCTTTTTATATTACTCCTAACGAGGTAAATTTGTTCAGATTAATTTAATTCATTCCTAATGAAAAGAAATAGAGCAGTTAAACCATCTCTATGGAGTTTTTAAGATAAAAAAGAGTGTCAGTCTGTTGTTGGCTAATCTATTAGTGCCCCTGTTACCCGTTAAATGACCGTTAATGACCGTTACCCGGCAAAGAAACTATAAAAATGTTAAAATTATTAAACGCCACCAAACTTTAATTATTAAGTGTTTTTTCACCATAAACTGGTAAAGAATATTATCTTTGGTGTTAAGTAAAGTTTAATCAGAGACTAACATTAGTATTAAGATTAATGTCAGTATCTCTTATGTTAACATTAGCTGCAGGTCAGTCCAGCAGCTAGCTTAACGTTTAACAGTAATTAATTTACTTAAATGGTCTGTTAGATGTTTGTTTAACAAAGACAATGCCTCTTTTATTGATAAATTAAAAACTCCAGTGCAGAAATCCAGTTTATGTAATAAAATTATTTACCTTTATTTCTCCAAATTAACAAAATAAACTATATGACTCATATTTAACATTTGTTGTATTGTGAAGTATCCACTCAGCGTTACTTAACCAGCCATAAACATTTCCAACTTTTCTCACATGTACCACTGCTGATATGTGTCAAAAACACCCAAAACAAAATGTCGGTGCTCACTGGTTGCTAGAGTGTTTTTGGTGGTTACTAAGGGATGCTCAGGGGTTGGGTGTTTTTGGTGGTTCTAAGGGAGGGGTTGCTAGGGTGTTTTTGGTGGTTACTAAGGGATGCTCAGGGGTTGCTAGGGTGCTTTCTTGCTTCCTCAGTTGTACCCTCTGACCTCCTGTCTGCAGTCCATCCTGGTGTGTTTCTGTCAGCAGCTTCAGATCTGGTGTGTGTGTGTGTGTGTTAGAATAAAACTACAGTGGATATAGTGAAGCGGCTTTGTGTGCTCAGACTCACTACACCTACTGCACATTTTAAGAAATTTTCCAATATATTAAACCCCAACACTGAGTGTCTTAATAAATCTTTGCACAGCCAGGAGCCACCAGAACGGCAACGCTGGTTAATGGGGTCAATTTAATTTTCCAAGTGTCTGAACTTCACAGGAGGGACATCACATCCTGTTGACGAGAAAATTTAAATTCTTTAGACAGAAATTCATCAATAAAATCTGGTAGTTAGATTCAACAACAATCAGTGTCCTGAAACATAAAACCAAAGCAAGTGAAAGAGTCTAAAAGCCACATAGAGCTGCCTGATCTCAGACCTGTGAGAGACCCCGTTAATGAGACGCTCCATTAAATAGCCAACAGATGAACATCTGAACAATCTGCCAGTTTAACTTTTGCACTTACCAAAGCTGAAAGGGAGCGTTAGTGTAAACCTGCTGAGTCATGATTCCCTCTCTCTGACACCACTCTCCACTGCTCTCGCTGTAGACCACGTTCAGCACCTCAGCGCTCTCAGCCACAATCCCCACTGTGGCATGTCCACGTATCAACATCACTGCATGAGTGGAAGTTCAGCTTATCTTCTAACTGTGTGCTGCCAAAGTTAAATTCTTTAATATGTAAGAGCTAAATATGTATGGAAACTGAATGTTCACATACCGTGGTAAATCCATTGGAGCTCATCTCCTTTGGGTAATACGTCATCACTATCCCAAAGAAATGAATCGCCTGGCAGCTGCATGAGAGCAGCATCACTGCAAACTGATTCTGATTCTCTCCTTATTTATCTTTTTTTTCAGATCCAATGTGAGCTTGGACAGTGACTAGACATCTCATTAACTACTGATACTGCCTCAGACCTCCTTTCTCAGACATAACATCATGACTTCCAACGTCGTCACCTCTCATTTGAAGCCATGACTGGCTCTGGCAGACGGACCAGTTCTTTACAAAGAGCTCAGGTGAAGTATCTGATGTGCATCAAAGCATGCTGAGGCCGCGCTTCTGTAATCAGACACCTGATGGTTTTGACTCAGTGGTGACGGGTATGTTTGTGTTCAACTGAATATACATTTACTGTGTCACTCTCCTTCTAGCACCTCCTCCTAAGGGACTGTACAACTTTTAATTACAGAAGATGGGTTCAATAACGTATATGTGTTGAGAGGCTGCCCAACTCAGTTCAGCTGTTTTTTTTTCTTTCATTTTGTTGCCATTTTTCAGGCCACTTAAGCTGAATTCTACTAAATATATTTTGTTTTTGCAGTTGAATTCATCATTGTCTCAATGTCCTCCTCAGCTGTTTGTTCTGACTCTTTTCCTCTTTCCTCCTTCAGTGTAATTCTTTACCTGTCCACCAGATGGCCTCAGACTCTTTTCATTGCACATCCTGCCTCTACGGTCTCTACACCTGCACCTTACTCTATTAACTGTCCCAGATTCTTTGTAAAGCCACAGTCTTTGAAAGAAAAATGCCCTTCAGGTGTTAATATAACACACACGCATTAATTACACATCGCACATAAAATCAAAAGGCAGCCAAAAGGATTTCAACAGGAACCTGCTTTTACACTGATCATTATGAACACATTCTGCTCACACACTGCAAACATCCTATGCAAACTACAAATTGTTGGAAATGTTTAAGATAATGACCAAATTTAGAATTAACAAGACCACTACAATTTTATAACTAATCTGGAATCTGGATCACATATATCACAAAAGAATCAATAAAATTCTTCATTGAAAGGTCTCTTCAGTGCAGTGCTTTTGAAAGGCCGTTCCTTTACAGTGAGAGTAAAGCTGCTGTCTTTGAACCTGGCATGCAACTGAAAAGAAAAATCCCCTTCAGGCGTTAATAGCAAACGTTCACATTGGAACAACAGGGGGCGCTGTGGTCGGAGATTCCAGTTACACAATCACGAGGCGAAGCGCAATGTCTGATGGCAGCCCTTGCCTCACCATTTCATCTCTAACCTGGTAAAAAAAAAAAAAAAGGGAAAACAGGGTGAGAAATGATCACTTCTTAATCGGATATGTTGGAGCTGTGTGAAGCAGGTAAATATTATTTAAAAGGTCAACTAAACTTAGACACAGCACACACAGTGGCTCTGTTCGTTCTTGTCAAACAGAAGTGTTCACAAAATCTCAAATGACATGTTATGTAAAGTCAGCACTGGAAAGTATTTGATGTTCGCGGGCTGCTTTCCAAAACAAAAAAAGTTTAAAGCAAAATCACACTCATATTTCCTCATACAAAGCTTCCTCATTCGAAGGGGTCCAAATCAAGTTCATCATTTTAATTTTTTTAGTTTTATGTGACTCTTTGACTTTGAGCAAAAACTAGAATATTGTGTCGCTAAAGATGCAGCTTTCTATGAATCTTCATCATTAGAAACAGCCTATAATGACTGTGTGTTGAGATGTGAGCTGTGTTATTCTGTGGTCAAATTTCTGTACAAATGTGGTGCAGATTCTCAGAAAATCAGCTAAAAGAAAAGTGGTTAATCGAGTAAAACAGTAGGTGGGACCAATTTTCCCCTTATATACCATTAAACCTTTGATGAGGAGGAGGTAAGAAAAAATATAATTAGCAGAGAAAGAAAAGTCACCATGCTTTATTCATTCATTTATTATATGACTGTTTTTTTATTTCCAGGATTTCCAGTGTTCTTAATGCCCCAAAGTTTTCTGTTGTTGGCTGTCTTACCTATTTCTCCACCTGCAGGTCCTTTGCCTAAGCCCTAACTCCTGCAGTATTTTCCCCTCTAAGCTATCATTGAGGTCAGCACAGTTATTTGATGCTTTGTTCAGATTTCTGATTAAATAACAAGAGACTGACCTGTTGTATGATGTTATTCCTGATGTAGTCCTCAGACAGCGGAGACAAAGAGGATAACTTCATTCTCAGACCTATGACAACTGGAAACACAGAGACTTCACTTTAAAAATGGAGGCCAGAGAGGTGCTGAAACTCTCATTCTTCAGCTGTAACTTAGCTGTGAAATGTCCATTAAGAGGTGATTAAAGTGTGTACAGAGTAGTGTGAAACCATTTGCCATACTCACTGTGGTTTAAGACTTTGATTACTGGTTAGTTGTTGAAGTGGTTGTAGGTGTTGGGGAAGGTGGTGTGTCATCAGGTGTAGTTGTTGTAGGTGATGTGGTTGTTGTCGGTGTGGCAGTTGTTGAAGGAAAGGTGGTTGTTGTCGGTGTGGTTGTTGTGGTAGTTGTTGAAGGAAAGGTGGTTGTTGTCGGTGTGGTTGTTGTGGTAGTTGTTGATGGAAAGGTGGTTGTTGTCTGTGCGGTTGTTGTGGTAGTTGTTAAGGGAATGGTGGTTGTTGTCGATGTGGTTGTTGTAGGTGGTGTGGTGGTAGTTGTTGAAGGACTGGTGGTTGTTGTCGGTGTGGTAGTTGTTGAAGAAAAGGTGGTTGTTGTTGGCGTGGTTGTTGTGGTAGTTGTTGAAGGAAGAGGTGGTTGTTGTCGGTGTGGTTGTTGTGGTAGTTGTTGATGGAATGGTGGTTGTTGTCGGTGTGGTTGTTGTGGTAGTTGTTGATGGAAAGGTGGTTGTTGTCTG
Organism: Scortum barcoo; assembly: GCA_023238725.1. Lineage (NCBI taxonomy): Eukaryota > Metazoa > Chordata > Actinopteri > Centrarchiformes > Terapontidae > Scortum > Scortum barcoo. Next base: position 7,166,856 of record CM041532.1, read on the forward strand.
TGCGGTTGTTATGGTAGTTGTTGAAGGGAATGGTGGTTGTTGTCGATGTGGTTGTTGTAGGTGGTTTGGTGGTAGTTGTTGAAGGACTGGTGGTTGTTGTTGGTGTGGTAGTTGTTGAAGGAAAGGTGGTTGTTGTCGGCGTGGTTGCTGTGGTAGTTGTTGAAGGAAAGGTGGTTGTTGTCGGCGTGGTTGTTGTGGTAGTTGTTGATGGAAAGGTGGTTGTTGTCGGTGTGGTTGTTGTGGTAGTTGTTGATAGAAAGGTGGTTGTTGTCTGTGCGGTTGTTGTGGTAGTTGTTAAGGGAATGGTGGTTGTTGTCGATGTGGTTGTTGTAGGCGGTGTGGTGGTAGTTGTTGAAGGAGTGGTGGTTGTTGTTGGCGTGGTTGTTGTAGGTGGTGTGGTGGTGGTCAATGGTGGGGGACTGGTGGTTGTAGGTATTGTTGGGTCTGTATAAAGAAGTGAAAATAAAAGATAGATTATCATTCAAGGACATCATAAATGGAATTTAAAACATTAAAACAAAAACAAGGAAGGGTTCTACTCACCGACTCCAACACTCACAATGACGCATCGTAACTCTGAGTGATACTTGACTGAACTGCAGAAATAAATCAATACAATAGTTTATTTGCAAAATGATACAAATTACAAGTGATTTTTATTTACTACAAGAAAGACATTTGTTTTTACACCCTAACTCTTATTTTAAAGTAAGGCTGACATTTGACATACTGACATTTGACTAGATTTGGATGAGATATAGTGTAAGTCAAATGTGAAACTGTAGTCACACTCTATAGTTATTTATCTAGTAGTAAATTGATATATTTCTACAGTCTTTCTATATCCATTGTTATAGGGTCATAAGTGACTGACTTGAAAAGTGCCTGGACGACAAAGCAGATGGGGTGGCTTTCTCCATCCTCGTTTTGAGACGGTGTCCATCTCAGCATGTATTGTCCTGCTCCTCCTCCTGTAACCTGGCTTGTGTTGTACGGCCCGCTGAACAGCAGCTCAGAAATCCTGTGACAAAGAGAAGAAAACACTTAAGTTAAATAAGCGTTTCCAAAACCACCTTACCCATACATTTTTTTCAGTTTTTTTTCCTATCTCACCCAACTTTCTTTTTATTTCCTTTATAGAAGCTGTTGTATGCCTGGTTGATTTTTGGTTAGTCAAATGAGCAGGTGTTTTTTAAGTTTTTTGTTTATGTTGTTTTAAAGTAGTCCAACCAACCAACTTAACCTTTAAAACTCTAAACTGAAACATCATGGTGCAAATGTCAACAGCTGCTCTCATCTTTCATGTTTTCTTTTGGCTTTGAATGCATACTGTTGTGTAAATATATGTAATACAACTGCATGTATGATTAAATCTTGATATATCTCTGTATATCCTGACAGCACTATACGGGAGGTTCTCTTTCACTTGTTGCACTGTTGTCAAACCCGTCCTGTGCAGTAGTGTTGGAGTTACATAACGCAGATTCCTTGTGCACCTGAAGACCTTGGCGAATGGAAATCATTTGTGTGACTGATGTCTTAATGTGAACACGTGTTTCTTATCTAACCACAGAAAGTTCTGCAGGAGATCATTAGTCTGTGGTATTATAATCTCTACGTTCTTTTTAAATACTTTTATTTTTGACTTACTGCGAAGTATTTGCCTCTGCACTGATGTTGATTTCAAGGGTCTGATTGACAGGGGTGTACAGACGAGCTCTGTTGGCTGGTGTTGGAGCCAGAAACTTGGGCAGATAGAGTCCCTCTGTGCAGGATGACACCGCAGCATCCACTGGAACAATAAGAAAAGCAAACCTCTCAGCCACAGTGAAGATTTCTAATGATAGCAATGCTGGTTGGTCTTCTCATCCACAGTCCACCCACAGAGGACCATTTCTAAAATATAAACATGCTCACATGTGGTGCTAATATTAACATGCGTACCTTTCGTCACCGTGTTAAACAAAAAAATTGTCATTGCCAATCTGGTTTTGGTAAAACCACCTCAGGATTATAATGATCACTAAATAACTTTGATAATGTAGACTCTAAAAACAGATCAACTCCCTGAAGATTATTTCTAACTTCAGCTGTGCCTCTAATAGCTGTTTATGGAAGTCAAGGCTGCCAAAACAAGAAATCTCACCCTTTACAGCAAACTGGACAGGTATTTTGCTGATGGAGTTGCTGGTAGTTTTCACCTCTGTCAACCCGTTGGTTTGAGTCAGGGTGATAGTCTGCCTGGGAAAGTCCTCCATCACTAGCTGAACAACGTACGAACCTTCATTGCTGCTAGCGTTGGGGCTGAATGACAGAGCGCAAGACTGGAAGAAGAGAAAAAGGGACATGAGGTCAAAATATCCAACGACTTTCCTCTCAGGTGATGAAATACATGTCTATAAATTCAATTCAAGTAGAATTTAGGCTATAAAGGTATTTTAGAATAAAAATCCCTACTTTATCTTTATTCATCCCCAGCTATGTTTTCCTCTAATCCAGGAGTTTGTTCTAGTCAACATCATAATCAGATTTTTGTTTCTTTGCTTTTGTTCTTTGGTTTTCGTAGCTTTCATGGTTAAAGATGTTAAGATGGCGGCACCCGGTAGTGCAGCGGCTTCTCGTGTCATTTAGTACTTTTCTGGTTGGTCCTGAGGCCAACTTTACCAGGTTTTGCTTGTGCAAACAAGCGCGTAAGGTACAGCCGAACCGGACTTATTAAAATAAGGGATGGTTCGGCCACGAGCACAACAATACAAACAGCGGACCTCGGACTCAGGGCCCTGCTGGGCAGACTGCAGCTCCTGAGGACACCGGACTGGTTCAGTGGTGCCCTCCGGACAGAGGGCAAGAGGAAAGCGGTGTGCACGGAAGCAGAAGAAGGGGCAAACGGGGCGGACTGCTAGCCAGGCTAAAGGCTAACGCCGGGAGACCACCGATTATGTCCCTGTTCCTGTCCAATGTCCGCTCCCTGGACAACAAGCTGGACCTACTCGCTTCGACTGAGGCTGGGGGTTTCCCGTGAGATGAGGAACATTACGGTGCTTTGTCTTATGGAAACCTGCTGAACTGGCTGAGAACGACAACATGCCGGACCCAGCCTTCCAGATCGACAGCCGGCTTCTCTTCCGTGCAGACCGCAACCAGCAGTCGGGGAAAGCCCAGCGGGGGCGGATTATGCGTCTACGTGAATAAAGGCTGGTGCACAAACTGTACTCTGGTGAACAGCCACTGGTCGACTATACATCGGCTGTCCTCGGCTACATCAGCAAGTGCACAGAGGACGTCACCAGCACCAGGACGGTAACAGAATATCCGAACCAGAAACCCTGGCTGAATGCGGAGGTCCGGTCTCTGCTGAAAGCCAGGGATGCTGCGTTCAGGTCTGGTGACAGACTGGCACTCAGAGCGGCTAGGAGACAGCTGACTGCAGGAGTGAAGAGGGCCAAGGCCGCATACGCCCAGAGGATCCAGGGACACTTCACGTCCAACGATCCAAGGAGTATGTGGAGGGGCATAAAGTGCATCACAGACTACAACACCAGAGATGCACAATGCCCCAGGGACCCCTCTCTACCCGACGCTTTCAACAACTTCTACGCCCGCTTTGACGATCCGAACACCTCCCCCAGCACCAGATTCACCCCTCCACCAGGAGAAGAGAGCCCCTCAGTGTGACCGCAGCAGAGGCTGAGGAGGACCCTCCAGAGGATTAATCCACGCAAAGCTGCTGGTCCCGATAACATCTCCGGGCGGATGCTCAAAGGCTGTGCATACCAGCTCACCAAGGTGCTGACGGACATCTTTAACACCTCTCTCCAACAGGTGGCGGTCCCCACCTGCCTGAAGACTGCCACGATCATCCCCATCCCCAAAACGTCCACAGTGACAAGGCCTGAATGACTATCGGCCGGTAGGCCCTCACCCCGATAGTCATGAAGTGCTTCGAGAGACTGGTCATGGCCCACATCAAGGACTGCATCAACATCACTGTGGACCCGCACCAGTATGCATACAGGAAAAATAGATCCACAGAGGACGCCATTTCTTCTGTGGTCATTCACACAGCCCTCACCCACTTAGAGAACAAAGACTCTTATGTCCGCCTGCTCTTTGTGGATTTCACCTCAGCTTTCAACACAATCATACCGCAGACCCTGGATCCAGAAACTCACAACACTTGGACTGAGCTTCCACCCTGTGTAACTGGGTCCTGGACTTTCTAACAGACAGACCGCAGTCTGTGAGGATCCACGACGTCTCCTCCTCCTCCATCAGCCGTCAGCACCGGCTCCCTCCCAGGGCTGTGTGCTGAGCCCCCTCCTGTTCACCCTGCTCACATACGACTGCTCAGCGATACATCCGAGCTGTCTGATCGTGAAGTTCGCGGATGACACAGCTGTGGTGGGACGGATCGCTAACAACGACGAGTCCGACTACAGGCAGGAGGTGGAAGCACCTGGAGGGTTGGTGCAGACAAAACAACCTCTGCATCAACGTGAAGAAGACCAAGGAGATGATTCGTGGACTTCAGAAGGGGCAGACACCTCCCCTCTCCCCTGTACATCAGGAGGGACTGCGGTGGAAGTGGTCTCCAGCTTCAGGTACCTGGGCGTACACATCTCTGACGACCTCACCTGGAGCAACAAGAACACTTCCTGTCTGATTAGGAAGGCACATCAGCGCCTCTACTTCCTCAGGAGGCTGAGGCGCGCCGGGCTGGGGAGCTCAGTCCTGAACCTCCTTCTACAGATGTGTGGTGGAGAGCGTCCTGTCCTCCTGCATTATCGTGTGGCACGGCAGCTTATTCTGTTTATTTATATTTATCTACTAGCTTAAATTTGCTTATTCTATCTTGTTTATTTTGTACTATTCTACTTTTTTTTTATACTTATTCTACTTTTTATACTTATTCTACTTCTTATATCCTTTACTTATTGGGCTTGCACCGGGACCAGGGTAACTAATCTCGTTCCATCCCATGTTTAACATGTGTTGGAAATGACAATAAAGAATCCTTGAATCCTTGAATCCTTAAAGTGTAAATGCCCACTTGTTTTGCCCTGCATCCAAGTGCAATTGCTGTGTTCCCAACATGCCCAAATGAACCAAATCTGTAGGTAAAACACTCAGGGTTTTAAAAAACTGGTCCAAACGAGCTGCTTGTGAATACACCCAAACAGTCAACAAACCAGTGTAGAAAACAGCAGTGTCATTCATTTAAATAAGAGTTAATGTGGACTTTTGCTACTCACTGATGAGAGGCTGAGAACAGATGGCGGTGTGCAGGTGCTACACTCGGACAGTGCTGAATTTCCGTATCTGCATTTAACCTCGTCTCCATCAGGGTCAAACACCAACAGGTTGAAATCTCTCTGACAGTTTGAAGGGACTCTGAAACAATGCAACACCCTGCATTACTTCTCATGTAAAACCTATATAAAGTAAATGTTGTCTTGTACAGACAAAGGTGTCTGTCAATGTCAAATGCCAATCTAGTGAATATCGTTCTGTTAGAATTAGTGTATGTAACATGACTCACTTGTTCTCCAGTGATTTTACCAGCAAATTTGTGATACATTTTTGAACTTGAGCTTGATAAGCAATCAACAGATAGCCCTCTTTAAAGGTGTTTGACCACAAAAAAGACATTTCTCACATTTTTTCTGGACATGACAAATTTAAATCCAAAGATGAAAAAATGTAATAAAATTCACTAAGAGTCTGATGTTTAATTTGATTTCTTTTTGTTAGTTAGTTGTGACATATTTAAAAAAATGTGACACTGGGACTGCTGATACGCTTCATCACCTCAACTTACTGATATCAGGGCCAAGTTTAGTACGTAGTATGTTGTGTTGTAGTATGTAGAAATGGATTTTTATTTTGTAAAATATATATATATAAATATATATTTTTACATTGTTAACTTTCAGGAGATGTTCATTGATAAAACCAAGGAATATTTCTTATTGATTAAACAAGCAAAATGAATACAGGTTAAGCTACTGAATCACATTGATACAATATCATGAAACATCCTATTATGCCCTAAAACAGTCCTCTTGTTTAACATGCAGAAAAATTAAATTATAGGCTTACCTCAACATCGGCAGGATGGTGGTCTGAGGTGATCTGTTGGCTTGGCCGGTGTCCGACCGGTTCCTCAGTTCCACCAGAGTTACAGCTTTCCACTCTGTGATGCTTTGTACGTTAAATATCCAGTTGCCACTGTTCAACCTTCAGCAGACATTGATGAGAAATTCATTTTCTTATGTGCCATACAAAACCTGAGTTTATCCAAGTATTGTAGGTGTGTATAGCTAACTTGAAATATCAACTCCTCATATGAGAACCGCTACTAAAATTTTGTTTTGGATGAAGTCAAGTCCTCAGAGCTTTATAAAATTGAAGATAATATTTTAAAAAGTAGTTAAGATATTTTAGAAATGGAAGTGTTTCTCCCTCTTCGAATACTCTTCAGTGAATATCTGAAAGTGACATTTTTGGGTGAGATGCCGGCCTGTGTAATTACATCGTCACTGCACACTCACAGCAGCTGAAACGGAGCGTTGCTGGGAAGCTGCCGGGTAGAGATTCCCTCTTTCTGGCACCACTCTCCACTGCTTTCCATGTCCACATCATTGAACACGACACTCTCAGTCCCACAAATCCCACTGAGACAAGTCCAAGTTAAATCTGTGCACGAGTAGAGGCTTACTTTATAGCGAAGGACCACCTGTAGTGTCACAGGTAAAACATGTTATGGCATTAATGACACAAAAAGGTTGTTTACTCGGCTGCTAAATTGAGGAAAAGAGGCTCCTTGGTCTGCTGACAAAGGAGCAGACCAAGGACCTCAAGACTCACAGGATGGTTACAGATTTCAGAGACAGCAGGAACCACAGGGGTATATAACTCAAGAATATATTTTTTAGGGAATCCTTTGCTGTATATGAACAACAGAGAGTATGTGTTTTGTTTCATAGACTTCTTAGGACTCAAGACACTGAATTTTACAGTACTTTCTATTTTATTACTCAGCTCTGAAATACTGGTTATCACTTTTGTCGAATTGTCACATTGTCAGAATATATTGTGAATAGAAATAAACCTGTACTTACTGTGATAGATCCAGTCGCATCAGTGGTTTTTGGATAGTAAGTCATCACTGTCCCATAAAAATGAGAAGCCTGGGCGCTGCAGACCAGCAGCAGCAGCAGCAGATAGAGCGACATGGTGAGTGTGTTAGTTTCTCCACACAGAGACAAATCAGTTAACACCAACACACGAACCTCCAGAGACAGCCTCTCTCACACTCCCTCTCCCTTTTGTTTTTTTTATTTGGCTGTCTCTCACACGGAGGATTGTTTAGGCTGAAATCAAACAATAAACCAGGAAATGTTCAGGTATGAAGGAAATGTTTCTTGTTTCTGATACAAGATGATTAGAATTAACTCATGGTTGAGTGAGTACAGTACAGCTGTCTTCATCTGTTGTCGATTGTGTAAATAAGAGATGCCTCCTTTTGCTCCTTGAAGCTTCATTCTTTCTAGAGATGGACTGTTTTAATTTGAAATAAGTACTACAATACTCAATCGGCCACCAAGTATGGTATCGATGAAAGAAAGAGGGCCAGAAATATAGAATCCATGCTGAAACTACAAAGTTGATTGCTGGTTCAGTTTTCTTTGGAATTTGATAAGCAGACCATTCAGTTCTTAGTGTGTGTTTAAACAGAAAACGGCACTGTTGTTGGGTTTGAGAAAATGAAATCCAATCCAGAAAATCCTGTTCAGTGATGTGTCTGCTGTGAGGTGCTGCCTTACAACTCTGGAGAGTTATCAGCGTGTCAAAAGCTTTATTTTCTGACTCGGTGATTGCAAAAAGTTGAACAAGGAGTGAATGTGGAGGCTGCCTGTCTGTCTAAACAAAACCTTAAAAAGGAGGTAATAAAGTGAGCAAGTAATAAAAAGAAAAATCCCATTTAGCATTTATACGATGGGATTCAGACAGGCAGATAACCGAGGTGCTGGGGCAGCAAGTTTAATTGAAAAAGATTTATTTCTTTAAGAACTAAGTGTCTCATAGATGAAAATATGTCTATTTGAAGCCAAATGTGGTAGTTTTGACTCAGTTGTTATATGTGTGTTCCTATTTTAAATAATATAATATAATATAAATTTGATGATTTCACAATGAATCATTATTACCTAAACGTTTCTTGGATTATCATGTCCCTATTGAAAATTGTTTGTATTTTATATGTGATTTAGATGAGTTATTCTTTGTTTTCTTACCTTTCTTTTGGTGAAAATAAGTTTTCTATTTTAAGTTAACATCCATCTATTAACATCATCTTATATGATGCTACACTTTTTAAATGTAATGACACGTACAGCAAAGGTAGTGAATTATGAATGATGATTAGGGATCCAAGCAGCGGTGCACACTGCTGGAGCCCTTTTTGTTTTTATTTTCATTTTTATTCTCATTATTCTTCTCCCCTTAATGTTACTGTGGGCCTCCCCTAATGTTAGTGTAGTTGAAACTGTGTGGCAAAAACTCAAGAAAATGTGGGCTGCAAATCTCAACCACCACCAGAAACATAAAGTGACACTCATTGACCTCAAGGTAGCGCTGTATTAATCAAGATTACATTTGTCTTGACATTTCTGACATTTCTGTGTATCTTTGCTCTGTGATCTTCTGCTCTAAAAATTTCTAATTTATAATAAATCTGCTTCGGTTATACATGCCAATCAATTCTCAAATTTGCACTAAGTCATGCATGCTTTGAAATTTAAGACACATGTTCACATTAATTAATTTCTTTTAAAACCGAAAGTAAAAGTTAAAGAGCTTCTGCAGGATTATAATATGAACTGGGGTCTCTTTCACCTGGTCTCTTAAATCACCAGAGTGGGATATAAATGTATATAACAGATTTTTCTTCATAGAATCTTTAACATAATCCTTTTAACGAAAATAAATTAAATCATACCTTATTTTGAGTGACCAATCAGAATGAAGAACCAATCAGTGTCATTCGATTGACACCTGTGTCATCCAATAGATTTAATCATTGCCGAGTCCCCATTGGCTCACTAGTAAAGGGGGCGGGTCTTTAAAAAAAAAAATGAAAATAGCGGTCTTTTCGTTTCGTGACGTCATCGGCTGATCGAGCCGCACGGGGTTTTCCCATCGATTCAGCAGGGGCTCTTAATTTCTTTCATTTTAAGCGCGGAAATAAATAAACGGAAATTTTAACCGCAAATTATCTTTTTATATTACTCCTAACGAGGTAAGTTTGTTCAGATTAATTTAATTCATTCCTAATGAAAAGAAATAGAGCAGTTAAACCATCTCTATGGAGTTTTTAAGATAAAAAAGAGTGTCAGTCCGTTGTTGGCTAATCTATTAGTGCCCCTGTTACCCGTTAAATGACCGTTAATGACCGTTACCCGGCAAAGAAACTATAAAAATGTTAAAATTATTAAACGCCACCAAACTTTAATTATTAAGTGTTTTTTCACCATAAACTGGTAAAGAATATTATCTTTGGTGTTAAGTAAATTTTAATCAGAGACTAACATTAGTGTTAAGATTAATGTCAGTATCTCTTATGTTAACATTAGCTGCAGGTCAGTCAGCAGCAGCTTAACGTTTAGCAGTAATTAATGTACTTAACATGGTCTCTTAGATGTTTATTTAACAAAGACAATGCCTTTTTTATTATTAAATTAAAAACTCCCAGTGCAGAAAGCCAATTTATGTAATAAAATTATTTACCTTTATTTCTCCAAATTAACTTGAAGAATAAACTATATGACTCATATTTAACATTTGTTGTATTGTGAAGTATCCACTCAGCATTACTTAACCAGCCATAAACATTTCCAACTTTTCTCACATGTACCACTGCTGATATGTGTCAAAAACACCCAAAACAAAATGTCGGTGCTCACTGGTTGCTAGAGTGTTTTTGGTGGTTACTAAGGGATGCTCAGGGGTTGCTAGAGTGTTTTTGGTGGTTACTAAGGGATGCTCAGGGGTTGCTAGGGTGCTTTCTTGCTTCCTCAGTTGTACCCTCTGACCTCCTGTCTGCAGTCCATCCTGGTGTGTTTCTGTCAGCAGCTTCAGATCTGGTGTGTGTGTGTGTGTGTGTGTGTGTGTTTGACTGCAGTGGATCTGATAAAGCAGCTTTGTGTGCTCAGACTACACCTGCTGCACATTTTTAGAAATACGTGTCCCTGATGTCCAGCTGAGCCCCCAGCCTTAGATCCTTTATGAGTTACTTGTTTATTTGTTTTTTTCTCAGTGAGACCTTTGAAACTACTCCTGATCTTTTTATCCACCCACAATCACTGTCAGGCCAGATTTGCACCTCAGACTGAAACATGGACAGCACCTCACACTGTTGGTCCAAAAATGCCCGACGTGGTCAGGCCAAGCCTGATGCGGTGGTCAGCTGCACGCTACAGGAGCTGCGTTCACTCATGGAGCTGAGAGGAACAGAGGCACTGACCAAGATCTATGAGTGTTATGGGGACGTTAATGGACTGTGTGACAATCTGAGGACGTCCGCTGTAAAGGGTAAATAAGTTCAGAAACTCTGTCTCGCATACTACCTACAGTTGTTAATGAAAGATTTCTCTAAACAACAAAAACCTTTTTATGTTTTAGAACGTTTTAAATGATGTATTAATGGCACTTTGACAGTATATATCCAAGTGTAAGCTTACAGATTTGGATTCTTTGGAAACTTTGCAATCTTACCAGAATTTGAATCATTTCAAGCATCTCCCCGTTTTATCTAATCAATTGAAATTCATAAGTCCTGAAAACAGTATTTAACTTCACACTGCTCGGAGGTGAAGAGCTGTGTACCGCATTAGTTAACGATAAGTGGTTATAGACTGGAGAAAATATATAATATAAAATATAATATTGAATGATTATAATAAAAATATAATCTCATGTTGTAAGTCAGGATCAGAGGAGGACATGCCTCTGATGGTGTCTTTGTGTCTCCTGTTGCAGGTTTAGATGGAAACTTGGAAGATATTAAGAACAGGAAACAGAAGTTTGGACAGAACCTCATCTCCCCTAAAAAGCCTAAAACCTTTGTGCAGTTAGTTTGGGAGGCCCTGCAGGACATCACGCTCATCATCCTGATGGTGGCAGCTGTCATCTCACTAGGCCTTTCTTTCTACAGCCCACCGGATGCTGAGAGACAGAGTGAGTGTTTTCATTTTTGATAGTTGTTCTGTTGAAATGAAATCTTCACATCTTCAGATAAGTCTCTTTGTGTAATGTTTGTTATGAACCTGTATGTAACCAGGCGTTTCACTGATGAGGCTCTTTACATGCTGGTGAGACAATAGCAGAGCTCTCGAGCTCAGTGTTTTTCCAGAGCTGAACATTTCTGATTGTGTTGAGTATTCCTCAGCATTTTTTTAAAAGCCTGCATCCGCAAACAAACTGTATTCACATTTTGTCAAGGCCTTACAGAGTACTTATGCTGGGGACGAAATCCAGTGCACAAAAACAATGGACAAGAAAAACTGCTGCTTTCTCATATAGCAGATTAAACACCCTAATACTCACAGGTCTTTAGAGCTCTGTGGAAACGCAGACATTAATGGGCTGTAGGAACCTTCTTAGTTCATGAAAAAGATTCCATGGACTAAAAGCTCAGGGTTCTTTGGATTGAAATGTGGCTTACGTTTCTGGCTTGTTCTCTCTTGTCTCATCATCAGTCAGGTTGTCTGGGACACCTGTGACACTGTGATTTATTTTTACACTTTATTGATGTTTCCCATCAGTCCTTCTCATCTGCAGTAAGAGTTATTCTGTATTATCAGTGGCCTCAGTCTGCAGCGTAGTACACACTTCACTGAAATACCACAGAACTACACTGAAATACATTCAGAAAACTAAGATTCCAGTTTCTGTTGTCTCTGTTCAGACTGCGGCCAAGTGGCTGGAGGTGTGGAGGAGGAGGGGGTGACTGCGTGGATCGAAGGCGCTGCCATCCTGTTGTCGGTGATGTGCGTGGTCCTGGTGACGGCCTTCAATGACTGGAGCAAAGAGAAGCAGTTCCGTGGCTTCCAGAGCCACATCGAGCAGGACCAGAAATTCACTGTGGTCCGAGGGGGGCAGGTGATCCAGATCACACTGTCTGAGATCGTCGTTGGGGACATCGCACAAGTAAAGTATGGTGAGAGAACAAACTGTGTGTATTATCTATCACAGTGCTTACATTGGTTAATGGAGCTGTATATTTAACCTCAGAACTTTTCTGGTATGAACTGAAGTGTTTCTACAGCACAGAGGATCATACACAATAAATTGACATTGAGTGTCTGCTCAGATACATAAAATGTTAGCTTATTCAATTAGCTGTTTCCGCTGTAGCTCTAACAAAACACTTTTAGTTTGTTTCTGAAGATTGCAACTCCATTTTTGGAATGACATTTAGCTTTTGTTCTTTTCGAGTTTGATAGCACCTATTTTTTAGTTAGCTGTGTTCAATGATTGCAGTACTCTTGGTTTATTGCTTTTGCAATTATATTCAGGAGTCACTGCAATCACAAAATAAAGGCAGTGAATAAAATGTAATTCATGGTGCTCAAAGACAAAAGAGTGTCCACGGTGTGCAGTTTAACTCCTCATACAACAGTCTAAGGTTGTATGCAGAATTTTTTCTCTCTGGTATCTCAACTCTATTAATTCATTATCATTAGAAAAACACAATTTGATATTTCCACTCCTCACTGCTGCATCGGTTCATTTAGTTTCTCCTCCAGTTGTCACTTGACAGACACATGATGTAATAATATAATGACCTGATGAGGATTGTTATGCCCCAGCCTAGGGGAATCTAAGCACAACATAAAGGGATGTGACTCCCTCTCTCCCTGCTCCCAAGGATGACCACCAGAGATACAAATTGCAGTCCAACAGAAATATTTATTTTATACAGCCAAAACAACAAACAAAACCCTCTAGAAATAAAAAAAATCCACTAACTTACCTGTTCAATAATAAAAATAAAATACAGGTATCTTACCTGCCTCCCTAAACATAAACAAAAATGCATGAAAATAAATAGCTTCGCCCCCCTACAGTTTACCCGGACTGCACGGCATAACCAATAAAAAAACTCAAAAGTGGTATGGCTGCCCACACGCAGGACCACACACAACACAGTCTCCACCACAGACGCACACAGCACTGTCTGGTCGGGAGTCAGGACGCGAAATGAGAGAGAGAGCTGGCTGGCATGGGCGGGTCCCATTTTGAAGTTACCACCACCTACACAGAACACAAAAAGGGGAGGAGGGGAAGGACACAGAAACAGCACCTCCCTCAGGCAGGGAGCGACAAACAACACACACTGAGGGACACAATCACACAGACACACTGAAACACAACCTTATGACCTCGGATCATAACAAGATGAGTCATGACCTGTTGTACCTGTTTTGGTCGGTGTTCCAGGTGACCTCCTCCCTGCTGATGGCGTCCTGATTCAGAGCAATGATCTGAAGATTGATGAGAGCTCTTTGACCGGAGAGTCAGACCACGTCACGAAGAGTCTGGAAAAAGATCCCATGTTGCTGTCAGGTGTTTCACTCTGCTCCATTCACATCAAATGACAGCCAAGTTCAGAGTGATCGTAGCTAATACTGTCAGCTCTCACCAGCCAGTTTCTGTTGCTGCTTTCTCGCTGTTCAGTCTGATTCTCTCTGATTTTCACACCTATAACACCAAACCTCTTCCTACACTGAAAAAAATACAACTTTGAACCACTTAAAATACTCAAACACCTGCAATGTTATTATGTTGACTCAGGGTGAAAAAAGACTGTGACTAAAGAATTATTTCATGACATCACCTCAGATCAGGCAGATATTTTAAACCTCACAGTCTGCAGCCACACTTACTGCATATGATGATTGGCCTGTTGGTCTGTACTGTGTGATATCAACATAATTTTCCACCTCCTTTCAAACAACATCAGCAATCAGGTAACCAGTGTAGTGCAGAAAGGCCTTTATAGCCCTTTCTACTTAGGGGGCTGGTTTGGAGGGAAAAGAGAAAGAAATTCTTTAGTGTAGCAACAGAAGAGGGAGCGCCTTTACAGAATGGACATGCAAAAGACATCTTTGTACAAAGATGTACAAATTCCTCTCTTGCTCTCAGGCACTCATGTGATGGAGGGCTCTGGCAAGATGGTGGTCACTGCTGTGGGCGTGAACTCTCAGACAGGAATCATCCTCACACTGCTTGGTGCTGGTGAGGAGGGTGGTTGTGAGGAGAAGGACAGGAAAAACAAGAAAAGTAAGTAGAAAATATTAAGAGATCTGTCTGCTAAAGAGGAACAAGATGAGGCTCACCAGTTCACATCATAGTTCATACTTAACAGACATAACAGAACTGAGAGATGTCACCTTGGCCTGTGAAACTCGACATTGTATGTTTTAAGAACTTAGGAAACCTCTGTTAGCTCTGTCTGCCACATAAACGTAGTTGTCTACACTCACTGAGAGATGCAGGTCAAGATGAAATCCTGCTGTTTTGTACGAGAAGTCACATGTAGATTTGTTGTTGATGACAACTGTAAGGATGGACATACTCACTTATACCTGATAATGATTAGATGAAAAGTTATATGATTAGCAGAGGTATGATGTGGTGTGAACTTCATGACAATCCATCCAGCAGCTGATATTTCAGCCTATACTACTCATATTTTATGAGACCAAACTAGTGGGTCACTTCTAGACTCGGATGAATTAAGTCCTCCCTTTCCTAGTTTCAGAGGCTTTTAATGTGAAGTTTTCATTAAATTCAAAGCAGCTTAATATGAATTGAAAAAAGAGCAAAAAGGTTTTTAAATTATTTTAATGTGTGACCTTTATAAATGAAAGTGTCTTGACTTGACTTGAATTATCAGTAGCAGTTTTGATATTTTGTATCACCTGATTTTTTACTGCTGAATTTATTTCTACTTTCTGCATCCTCTAGTAAAAAACAAGGATAAAACCACAGTGGAGATGCAGCCACGCAACACAGTGGCAAAACAAAAGAAGACAATAATCCTACCAAAGAAGGAGAAGTCAATCCTCCACTGGAAGCTGACCAAACTAACTATGCAGATTGGCAAAGCAGGTACAAACAGAGAATCAGATCCGAGAGCTGAACACCAGCTCCCTGCTGGGTGTGCTCTTCCGTAAAGAAACAATCCACTTTTATTGTAAATGTGAAACTGCCACATTTAGGGGACACCTCATTCAGTACTTTCTTATGCTCAGTCCTCATGATGTATCACTGCACCTGAGCAGGGCCAGTACGCATCAACCACCTCATAGTAGGAAATAATTACATAAATTTTGTTCCTACTTTTACAACAAGGAGTAAAAGCATTTAATCACCTGTGTTGATGAGTGCAGTGCTGATATTAAAGAGACATTCTGTAGGAGTGATGGTCATTGATGAACATGAGCTTATTAAAAATGATTTGACTGATCTTGGGTAGGACAAGAAAAGAGGTCTCTCAAACTGAGGTTCGTGGTCTTTCAGGTCTTGTGCTTCTTGACAGAAAACTCTTCACCAGAGCTCAAAGCCCATCGCTGTGGGCTGCCATTGTATGTGTTAACTGCAAATCCACCTGTAGAATTTGCATAAAGCCTTCACCTAAAACAAGTTAAGCAGCTTTTTAGTCTGTGTCCACCTTTCTGTCTTTGTCTTCAGGTCTGTTCATGTCATCTCTCACCGTCATCATCCTCATCATTCGCTTCTTAATCGATACCTTCTGGATTCAGGGGGTTCCCTGGACTACAGTGTGTGGGCCCGTCTATGCGCAGTTCTTGGTCAAGTTCTTCATCATCGGTATAACAGTGCTGGTGGTGGCCGTGCCTGAAGGTCTCCCTCTGGCTTTCACCATCTCCCTGGCCTATTCAGTCAAGGTTTGTTTGCATAAAGAATTGTACAGCGTGGCAGCCTGAATACATTAATTTTGAACATGTTCTTTTCCTATTTTCCTTATGATTTTATAATTTCCTAAAACTGACTTTAGTTATATGTCTAATATAATAACAGTTCTGATATAATTTCAGATTATTTTCAGTTTCAGGTTGTACCATTTCTTTAATTACGATATCAATTCAGAATGAAGCACTCACAGCTGCTTCTCTTCTTCCTCAGAAAATGATGAAGGACAACAACCTGGTCCGCCACCTTGACGCCTGTGAGACGATGGGCAATGCTACGACCATCTGCTCGGACAAAACGGGCACGCTCACTACAAACCGCATGACGGTGGTGCAGGTCTACATCGCACAACGCTACTTCACAAAGGTGCCAGAGCCAAACAAGATTCCTACCAACATCCTGGACCTGCTCATCCAGGGCATCGGGGTCAACTGCGCCTATACCAGCAAGATTATGGTGAGCTTGAAACACACACACTGTTCATTCAGGAAAAGAAGGTTGATTTGGAGATCTGCCACACAGCACAGGACTAGCGTGGCTGTGCTGCTTCAGTTTAGAACTTGAAACTTCTTGCACAGAGATAAGGATAATAATAAAGGTTAGTTTGTCTAGCACTTTTCTGAACCATTGTTATAAAGTGCTTTATATAAACAGGAATAAAACAGACGGTAAGCAGATGGTAAAAAATATACAGTATATAAAACATCATGAGATATCAGTATTAAAATTGGTTGGTCTACGGTTAAGAATTAGTTTTAAAAAGTGGTTTAAAGGAGGATGATTTAGCAACGTGGGCTCTTCAGGCAGGTCATTCTGGAGATGTAGTGCCAACAAAGTGATCCCTCTTGATGAAAGAGCAACTCTCAATATAATACAGAACCATTAAGAGCCTACAGAGCAAACGATAAAGAGACAGTGTTGTCTTTTGTGAAATCTGTTGAAGATAAACTTTACTTTATGTCATTCAACCTTACACACTTGACTCTGTTATCTGTTTTGTTTGTTTAAAGTTGTGTCTGGTCACTGCTGTTGAATAGACGTTATTGTCATGTGCTGCTGCAGTTGTTTTAAACGATCTAACTTGGCTTTAACATCCTCTCTGCTGCTGCTTCCTGCAGCCTTCAGAGAGGGAAGGCGGGCTTCCTTGCCAAGTGGGAAACAGGACCGAATGTGCCTTACTGGGATTCTCCTGTGACCTGCGCCGAGACTACCAGACCATCCGTGATCAATTCCCAGAAGAAAAACTCTTCAAGGTTTACACTTTCAACTCTGCGAGGAAGTCGATGAGCACCGTGCTAAAGAACGACGATGGCAGCTACCGAATGTTCAGCAAAGGGGCCTCTGAGATCCTGCTCAGGAAGTGGGTTTACTGCTGATGCTCACACAGCTCTGGGCTCCCCCAGATGATGGTCACATGACTCTTTCCTGTTCCAGGTGCTCTAAGATCCTGATGGCCGGAGGTGAGACTAAAGTCTTCAGACGTCAGAACCGAAACAACCTGGTGAAGATGGTGATTGAGCCCATGGCGTTGGAGGGCCTGAGGACCATCTGCCTCGCCTACAGAGACTTTCCCGCCACTGACGGAGAACCTGACTGGGACAACATCCTCACTGACCTCACCTGCATCGCTGTGGTCGGCATTGAGGACCCAGTGCGACCTGAGGTACCCAGTCCTGTTACACAGGGATATGCGGAGGCAGCCAACCAATCACAATTAGTGAGTAACTACTCACAGAACATCCAACGAGGAGCTCTCTAAAACACTGTGGTGTTTAGTGTTTTAGATTCTTAAGGGTTTGATACTTCTGTGTGCTGAGTACTTCAATAGTACAATCACAGCCTTTATTTCATTAGATTTCTATCTAAGCTGATATTTAGAAGAAGCAAAAGATCACAATATGCATTTTAAAATGAATGATTTTGACAAAAATTGTAACATTTTTATTTTTTTGTGTAACGAGAGCACACACCGGACAGAAACTGAGGTCTTCTAAGCCTCAAAGCAACAGGGAATATACAGCTTTGCAACAGTGATCAGTTGAAAGTTGACTGATCGCCCGTACAGCTTAACAGATAATTTCATCCAACTCCTCACACCACAGAGTGAAGCCAATCTGAAAAGAAACTGTAGAGGACAAACACACAGAGGATCAGTACACTACACTACAACCTGGAGTGAAGGTTGCTAACTGTCAAACATCAACCATGAGACTCATGCAGTTGATATTTTACACAGCACGAAAAGAAATGCAGCACGTGAAAAGGTAAGGCAGAGCACAGTAGCCCCTATTCTCCTCTCACGCCATGCAGGCAGAAGTGGGTAAGTTACTACATTTATGTCCCTCTGAAACTTTTTTGCGATTCCCAATAACAGTTCTTTAGGTTGGTATGTGTCTTCAAAATCATGACTGTGCTACCTTGATACACTTGAGGAAGAAGTATTACTGGGACCATTACAGAAAATTGCAGATGAACATTTAATATCCTGGAATTCACAGTATAGACACGACCACTGACAATACCTGTGACGGTGTGGCCACGATATAGCACACTGACCAGACACAGTCCAGCAGATACGAGATTTTCACCTAGTCCTTTTTTTTGTTGTCCTCTTCAGGTACCAGCAGCCATCAGAAAGTGCCATAGAGCGGGGATCACTGTCCGCATGGTGACTGGAGACAACATCAACACTGCCCGGGCCATTGCTGCCAAATGTGGCATCCTGCCTCCTGAAGAGGACTTCCTGTGCATGGAAGGCAAAGAGTTTAACCGGCGAATCCGCAATGAGCTGGGAGAGGTCAGACAGAATGTCCTTCAGTCTCACTTCAACTTTATCTGTTTAATTTAAGTTACTGTTTTCCTTCTCAGACTGTTTCATCTGATCAATTTTAGTACCTGAAAAGGTGACTTTCATTTCTAAAAAAAATGTCCATGTTTAGGCGACACTGGCAGCACTTTAGTCCGATAAACTGATTAAAATTAATGTTTGCAACTAAAATCATACTTACGGTGTGTCCTCTGTCTTTGTCTTCAGATTGAGCAAAAGCGTATTGACGAGATTTGGCCAAAGCTGAGAGTCCTCGCCAGATCATCGCCGACAGACAAACACACTCTGGTGAAAGGTAAAGGGTTAGACAGACAGTATGGTAAAGGCACATTTATTTATCCAAAACAGTTTATACAGGATGTAGTTTGAAAGTGCTTTAGATACATGTAAATATTCAAAGTAATAGAAAGTATATGAAGTATATGTATATAAATAAGTATATATTTGATAGAAGTATGTGCCTGCAGCATTTGCAGTACAACAACCTGGAAGCGACACACAGTTTGGCTTTTAACCAGACGCCTAATGGAACAGACTTTCTCTTCAACTTGCTTGTGTATGAAGTGGCGTGCTGCGTTTTCCAGTGTCTGGCAGCATTATATAGCTGTCAATGACAACAGACGGTGAAAGTTGAAACCAAAATGATGAAAGTTTCAAAAACACCTGCAATGACTGATTAATACCAAAGGTACCGACGAAGAAGGCATTGAAATGAAAATCTTGGAGATTATTACCCTGAATCCTAATTGGGTCCACCAGTGTGTCTCAGCTGTCTCTATCTTCATCGCAGGTATCATTGATAGCACTGTGCTGGAGAGGCAGGTCGTCGCGGTGACTGGAGATGGAACAAACGACGGTCCTGCCCTAAAGAAAGCTGACGTTGGTTTTGCCATGGTAACTGTTGTCATGATGTCATCATACATAATAAAAATCTTTATTATTTAATTAACTTGTTCATGAGCTGACCTGAAAAGACAATAAGGTGTGAAGGTAATTATAAATGTATATGTGATAAAATATTCAGATGTTATCAACATTTTGAAGTTAAAAGAAACAAAACTAAAGTCCAAATGGACGTTAAACCCTCTGCTGTCTTCTGTTGTGGCCCTGTCCCCCTCAGACCTTCACGTTTTTCATGTCTCCACTTTCCCATGACCCACACTATATATTCCGTTATTCTTTATTAGTTTGTCTGATTTGCCATGCCTCTGTGTGCTCCTGTGCCTTATTTTTTTTCACATATTCATGCATTTCAGTGAGTTTTTGTGCCTGTCTACCTGCCAGGCTACCTGGCTGTCCAGATAACTGTCAATAAAACCAACTTCCTCTTTATCACCTCTGCCTCCATCTCCCATCTCCAAAACTGCTACAGTTTACTCCTCTTGTTAAATTCAATGTCATTGACATCAAGAGACTCAGCGCTGACAGGCTTTCGGGCTTCAGTGCTTCCCTTTAGTGTCAGCACAGCATTTAGTGTAAGGCCTGTGTAAGCTAACCGTGGGGTGTGTGTTCTGCAGGGCATCGCGGGGACTGACGTGGCGAAGGAGGCGTCCGACATCATCCTGACAGACGATAACTTCAGCAGCATTGTGAAGGCCGTGATGTGGGGCAGGAACGTCTACGACGGCATCTCCAAGTTCCTGCAGTTTCAGCTCACCGTCAATGTGGTCGCCGTCATCGTGGCCTTCACAGGAGCCTGCATCACGCAGGTCAGAGCCACCTCACGCTGCTGTTTACACAAGGGCTGGACAAAATAACAGCAACAATAGTTGTGGTTGTTTGCTTATGACATCAGATTGCCTGATTGTAACTGAGTAACAGAGTGTTAAACTGAAATAATATATTGAAAAAAATGTTTTCAGAAGCTTCAAGGTTTTTGCCACTAAATTCAGAGGATTAAAGATTTTTGTATTTCAGTATTCTGAAATAAAAATGTTCAAATCCCCTGTTTGAAACTGTGATGAGAGCATGGATTTGTGGTGTTTCTGCTGACACACACTTAAAGTAGTATTTTTTTTTCCAGGACTCTCCTCTGAAAGCTGTGCAGATGTTGTGGGTCAACCTCATCATGGACACCTTCGCTTCGCTGGCTCTTGCCACCGAGCCACCGACCGAGGCGCTGCTGCGTAGGAAACCTTACAGCCGCAAGAAGCCGCTCATTTCCCACACCATGCTGAAGAACATCCTGGGACACAGCGTCTACCAGCTGACTGTGATCTTCACCCTGCTCTTCATTGGTCAGTGAACACATTTAGCTGTGCTGACAGTGTGTTTCCTTTCAGGCTGTACATGACAGTATTGATACGGGGAGGTCTTAGCCATTAAACATGTATTTGTTACTGCAGTTCTCTTAAAAGTGAGAATCCATTCAACACAGTGAGTGAGGCGGGGCAGCACTGTCCTTGCTTATCTTAATAAAAAAAGATGCAATTTGTGCACATGCTAAATGAAAAAAGATGATAAAAATGATTAAAAAAAAAGTTATGCAGTTAGAGGGAAAAGTGAAATATAAAAACAGCAGCAAGCTAGAAGTTATAAACATTGAACAACTTTTCTAGAAATATTTCTTGAACGGACTTAGAAGTTGACACTGAAGAAGAGACTTGTGTTTCTGGACCAGACTAAGATGATTAGTAAAATTTCAAAATCAGCCTCCTTGTGTTAAACTAATTAATGTTTATCCTTCTAACATCCCATCAGAATACCACTGAATTTAGATGTAAGAGGTTAGTTTGATTTTGACACCTGCTCAGTTCTCTATGACCCTCCCTTCCACAGGTGAGAAGTTTTTCGACATCAACAGTGGCAGGGATGCCCCCCTTCATGCCCCCCCTTCCCAGCACTACACTATCGTGTTCAACACGTTCGTCCTGATGCAGATCTGTAACGAGATCAACGCTCGCAAGATTCACGGAGAGAGGAACGTCTTTGACGGCGTCTTCAATAACCCCATCTTCTGTTCCATCGTCCTGGGAACCCTTGTCACACAGGTAATCTGTGACAGGTGATGAGCGACTAAAGAGATTAAAGACGGCTGCGTGACGTCATCTCTGTTTCCTCCTGCAGGTCATCATCGTGCAGTTCGGTGGTAAAGCGTTCAGCTGTGTGGGTCTGTCACTAGCCCAGTGGCTGTGGTGCGTCTTCCTGGGCGTTGGCTCCCTCCTGTGGGGACAGGTGAGACACTGTCAGCCATTATTTGGACAGTAGACAGGAAACGAGTGGAGGACGAGGACTGATGAAATCCGGCCAGACTTGAACTGGGGATTTTCACACAACATGTTCTACCAAGCCACGAAGAAACAGTGTGATTTGACACAAATGCTGAATAGTGAGGTGTTGGAACAGGAAGTGCTGCTGTTGTGTCTGACACAGGCATAATATTAATGTCGCCCCCCTCCCCAGCTGATCAGCAGCGCCCCCACTGGTTGCCTCAAGTTCCTGAGGAGGCAGCAGAATGATAACACTGAAGACAAGCCGCAGGAGGAGGATCGAGATAAGACCTCAACCAGATACAGATCAAGGCGAACCACGTGGTGTCGGAGCCTCAACCGCATCAGGACTCAGGTACGGGGTCACCTTTAAAGAGAAATCCCACCGGGGTGTGTTCTCATGACATTGTCCGCTCTGACTCTCCACCGCTCATGAAGAGATTCAGGACATGTGACAGATTGGATCTCGATCCTATCGACTGAACTGAAAACTATCAAATATCAGATTCATTCAGAGAGTTTGTCATTAAAACACCACTTCAGAGAAACCACAGTCTTTCAGGGTGTTTTTATGTGTTTACCCCTGAAGAAGTCGAATGATGTATGAAACCATAAGTATTAAATGTTTGGTTGGTTAAGTGGAGTTTTTTTTCATGGCGTGTGTACACGCAGCGGCTTGGTGCTCCCGGCTTTTCTTTTTTGTTTGTTTGTGTTTGTTTGTGTTTTTGGTGATCTTTTGGCTGCCTGCAGCGGCAGTTGTGTGCGAAAAGTGGGGCTGGACTGTTAGAGATTGGGGAGAGCGCGCACCTGTGAGCGCGTTTCCGAGGCTGGATTTTGTGCCACCTGAGATTCAGCGGACTGCCTAGGCTTTCTCGATCCCCCTCTGTTGCCAAGGAGATGGAGGAGGCATCGTAAACAAAAGCGTGCAAGGCAAGAGGGGCGGCCTGCGTGTTAGGGTTACACGCTAACCCATATAGACCGGCTCTTCCCAGTCTTTTCCTCACAAACGCAGGTCACTCGTCAACAAAATGGACGAGATGAAGCTGAGGATCGTCTCTGCAAAGATCGACAGCTGTGTGACTTTTAACCAAGTCGAGCTGGTTTATCGATCCCAATTTCCCCATTGTACATTGCTGCTACAACTTTAAATCTTAAGATATTTATGTACATATGACATATTTTTACATATATTTATGTTTAAAGCTGGAAGTCACCAATCTTAATTTCGTTATGTGAAAACATGATGACAATAAAGATTCTTGATTGTTGATTCTTTTCCTCTGTAGTAGATTCCAATGCAGTCAGCTACAATAGCTAATCCAGGAGGCTGATGTGTGTTCACTTTAACATGGACTATTAGACAAATGTTTGAAATGACGGATAAAAAACCTGAAGTTCATGTGGAAAGCTTCAGGCTGTATGTGCTGCTGATTTCAGAATGGACACGGTCAGTTCACCCTGAGCTGACCGTGTTGTCTCGTCTTTCAGAGTTAGGTGGCGAACGCCTTCAGAAATGTTCTCCCACAGAGGGCTGAATATGCACAAATTTATGAAGAACCTGGAGGTCTACATGGAGGACCCGGAGATCCAGATGCCCCAAAACAACTAAAACAAGCGTGAAGACCACGTCTGTACCACTACTAGCTTTTTTTAAAACAATTTATGTTACTTTTATTAATTTTTATTATGTATTTCAAGTATGTGTTCATTACTGTGAGTGTGAATCAGTTTTTTCATCTCGTTCTTTATCACTTTGTGTTCATGATGCTTAGTTAAACTGTTTCAATCCCTTTTTCCATCATTTCAGATATTTAGACTTCTCTGTTCACCTGATAACCAGTTTTCACTCTTTGATTGAAGTTCATTTGTTCATCATTTTTTCTGTTTCAAGTATTTGTTCATCATTGAGTTTATTTCTGTTGAATCGCTTGACCTGGCATTAGAAAAATGGTCTTGCTGTTGGCTTTTTTTGCTTCTCTATACAGTTTGATAATGGATTCATCTTAAGCTGTCATAATACTGAAGCTTTGTTTGTGTCGTTTATCCAAATGTGACCAGGAGCTAACAATTAATATTGGAGGTTGGAAGGAGGTGTTTAAAAGGAAAAGTATCTTCTTGCTGTTAAAACTTCAATCTGGTTAAACAAACATGCATTAAATAGTTTTTTTATGACAATGCACGTGTGTTTAGCAGTCTGAAGAGTAAACAAACTCACCTTCTTCTCTGTGTCACCCTCAGACACCGGTGGGGCGAGACCAGCTGCTGCAGGATGTGCTCCACTTCTCCCCTCATTCAGCAGCACTGTATTGTTTAGTTTTTCTTTATTATTCTTCTTCTTTTCGGCTACGTTTTTCACTCGCCTAATATTCTGCATGTTTTAAGCCACAGAATCCATTCAGATAAAATGTTTAGATAGTGTTAAAAAGTGCTCTTTGAGAAGATTTATTCTTGTATTTGCTACTTCTTGTCCTGTTTGAAATATTGTTATATACTTTATCTTTTTCAACAATTTAATAGTTTTTACTGTTATTACTATTTAAGGTTATTAGAATCAGTATTAATGCTGTTGTTGTATTTTATTAGAATTCTTATTACACTTTTTACTTATTTCAGCTACAGAAACCATTCAAATAAAATGTTGAGCTCTTTACAGACATTTTTGCTTGTTTTTTCCTACCTTTTACTATTTTTCAAGATTTATTAGTTTGTGTTTTCTAGTAATGCATTTCAGTTCGGGTCCTTCTTCAGGTAATGAAGTTCAGCTTCTACTTCTGCCAATTCTGCCTTCAAGTTAAAGAGTTTTTTTAGCAGTGGAGTCGTTTAAGCTTTCATACTTTCACTTCGCATTTCCAGCTTTCAGCATTCACACAAATTTTCTGGAACAAAAAAAATGTAATGTAAAAATGTAATGAGTAATGTCACATATTTTTTCAGTATTTCCCAGAAGTAGCAGAAGAAGTCGAACAACTATGCAGGTGTTCTCCGTCACAGCGTCCTGTCCAGGTGCTTCTCTGTTTGAGCTGATTTCCTGAGGGCTGCAGCAGGTGTGGGAGTCACAGAGGAGGGAGTCACCTGGATGTTGGAGGTCTGTTACAACATTTAACTAATAACGGACACTGTATTTTAACTAGAATTAACTGTGGAAACCCTGAGCTTAATTTCAAACCAGACTGCAACTGAGGATTAGATTTATTACTGATTTAACTGCGAAATAGGTTTTATTAATGTTTGAATTATATCTTGTGGTGTCTAAAATAATTAGTGGAATAGGAAATAGTTTGTTTATGACTGCATTTAGCCAAAATATTCTGTTTATGATTATATCAAACAGAGAAAAGCAGCAAACTGTGAACTTACACTTACTTTCTTTTTTAATCTTTTTTAATCCTTTTTGTCATTCTTGTGTTCTTTCTCCTTTTCTTTTTTTAGTTTTTGCTATTTTGTATTAATCATTTTCATGTGGGTAAATCTCTCTCTCTGACAGTCTGGTAGTTTTGTTATATATTAATTTTGAAAATTGAACAGATAAGTGTTAAAACCTCTGTGTGCCATCTGACGAGCACATATGGGAAAGATGTCTAAAAGTGTCTGTTGTCAAATTAAATATAAAATAAGACTTTGGAGTGATTAAAAAACACAAAGTTTGACTTTATATAGGATATTATTGTGTCAAGTGTCAGTGGGATTAAAAATGTCTCAATGGCGACACTTTGTGGTCATCTTTGTAAATGACTCACAGCCTTTTGTTCTATACTTTGACTCCACCACATCTCGAGGTGATTTTTATACTTTTTACTTGACCACATTAATCTGCCATTGATTTGGGATGTGAAATATGAGTGTTTGAAGGATGTTCCTTTATGTGTTAAGAAAATTCTCCTTCTTCTTCAGCTAAATAAACAATTTAAAGCCTCCTCGGATCGGCTGGAAAATGCATTGTCAGTAATATACTGAGTACCTGCACTTTCAGTGCTTTTACTTTTCATACTTTATGTAACACTTTGCTGATAATACTTACATACTAAAGTATTTTCACAGTAGTGACATTAGTGCATTTACTTAAGGAAAGTACTTCCTCCACTGCTGGTTATTCATTATGACATCCTGGTTAATGTCTGTAGCACTGATTAATTGTTCGTCCCATGATTGCTCTTCTCTGCAGGCCTCCCACTCATCCGTCGTCTCCTCCACTCCACCACTCTGCTCCTTTCAGCCCAACACAAACATTCCTCCACCCTGCCTCCCACGGCGCTCCTTGTTTTGGTGGGCCTGTTTCTCCTCACTTTCCTCTCCTTCGTTTGTACAACGTCGCTCCTTCAAGTTCTTTTTTGCTGAGGTGAGATTACAGTCATTTAATTTTTCTTTCTGTCTGTCGCCTCCATCATTTTTAAAACCTTTTCACCCGCTCAGTAGCTGTTTCTTCTCATGTTCTGTGTTAGATGTGGGTCACTTTGCCTTTTGCACTCTTGCCTCCCCCCCCCGCCCTCTATGTTTTGTCCTCAATCCTTCTGTTCCTCATTTTTCCAGCTCTCCTTACGTTCCCATCAGTCCTCCATTCTTCAGTCTGGTTCAGGCAGAAGTATGCTCTCCCTCGCTTCCCTGAAAACACAGATTCTTCATTTATACGACAGCTGTTTTCTTTATTATGTCCACAGACACCCCCCCACCCTTCCCCACATCAACCACCACCACCACCAGCTCTGTCTCGGTGTGGCTGAACGTGTCCATCTAAAACTCTGTCCTCTCCATTCACTTTTCATGCTTCATTAATGGCTCCACTACCACTGAGCTGAACGAAACATACGTTATCATCTAAATTAATGTAATACACCCCCCCAATCCTCAGAGGACGGTGTGAATTTATGTCAGGGTGGGTTGCACAAAGGAGACATTTTGCTCTCCAAAGCTGGCTTCTATCATGTTTTGATACTGAAAAATGCTATGTGAAGTCATAAATATTTGGAGTTCCCTCAGTTCCTCCCAGCAATTAATCAATCATCTGTTGGCATTACATGTTTCTGCCAAGAAAATAACATAAAACAGGTGTAAAAGGTGAAATATTTGATATATTTCATGGTGTCAGCAAAAACTGCCCACATCTCTCAGGATTAAACCCGAGAACATGCCAAAAAAAAATCTAAATCTCATTTTGTCAAAAATTACACAGTAACAGGAAATTAGACAAGCTTAATGGTTTTATCTCATACTTTTAACTTTGTAAGTTAAACCTTTTACTTATGTTATCTCAATTTAAATTTTTTTTTTACTCACAATCAAAATTGTTGGTTTGAAATCATAAATGAATCTCATCATTTCAACATAGACACCAAGAATTAAAAATTGCTTACATCATAATTTTAAAACAGAAAGTAAAGATTTGAACTCACTGTTGCGTCATTTTCAAACAAAGTATAAATCTCGACTTAATATATCATCATAGTGGGTCAAAGATTTGTCTCACTGCCTCATCTAAAACCTCAAATTCACATGTGCTTTATTCACATAAAATGATATATTTGTCTCTTCATTTATTGGAGGCCCTGTTACTGAAGGTATTTAAGAACTGTTACTTCCTTTATTTCGTCTTGTTACTGTTTTTATTATGTTTTATTTTAATTTAGGCTGTTTGGGGTAGTTTTACTTGGAATTTACTATTTTTTATTGAAAAATTACATCCGTCACAGTGGACACATTGAGTTGTTTAACTATGGCTGTACACTTTATTTTGTGGTTTCCAAAAAAAACTCTTAAACACTTGCATATACACTTCTGAGGTTTTGTAAAACATTTTAACCGCTGTAACAGTTCAGTGTAACTCAAACATTCCCCATCCACCACCACTGCTTTGGCCTCCCGCTGACCAACCCCCCCCCACACCACATCAATATCATCAATACGTTTTAATGAGCTGGACACACTACAGATCATAAAGCACTTCCTTTAAATGAGTCTCCTCACCACATCTCTCCAGCTCCCGCAGAGCTGCTGAATGACTTTGCCGCTCCACTCATCATCCATCAACCTCCATTTGCCCTCAGCCATATTTACTTAACCGTCCCACTGCATTCACCCCCCCACACACACACACATTTCGGCACCGGACGCATAAAGAGACCATTCACCCAGGACGATATAAATCACAACAGGAGACGTGAAGCTAGTTTAAAATACTATTATTATTATTTATGGTACGTTTTCCTCACGAGTGTTTTTGCAGTTACAGAATTTGTAATGCATTTTACAAAAGAGGGTTTGTAATAAATCAGAATTACATGTGAAAACAAAAAAAACTCTTACTGGTCCAACACATAACTTTTTTTTCTTTTTCTTAACCTCTCTTAACCCCAAGTCAATAAGTTTCCAGTCGGTTTAGAAAATGACTGTTATAGTACAAGAATACACAATATGTACAAAACAGAACTCTTTTATGTGGACATCTTAAGTTTGGTATTAAAACAGCAGGAAACATCTGCTAGCTAACAAAGGAAATGAACTTTTAATGTTTACTTGATTAACAGTTAACCAGTGAAACTGATAAAGTGGAAACTAACAAAGGCGTCTGGTTGCTGAAGTTAAGTTGAAAGACATTCAACAGCTGAAATATACACATTTCTTCCTCCAACCCACCCCCCCCAGTTTTTTTTTTTACTCCAGACAGGCAGTGTTGAACTGTAAAATCAGTCCTGTCCAGGGTTAAGGATACAGGTTAAAGCTCGGGAGACTTTGGCGAGATCACAAATCACAAGATATCAAGGCGGGACTGAGCAGAAAACAGGCAGTGGTTATCTAGTGTCTGATGTAGATAAACTTGACAATCAGTGTTTAACAAATTATGAAAAACAGATATGCACTTCAAAAAAAGTTTTAAAGGAATAATTCAGCATTTCGGGAAATACACTTATTTGCTCGCTTGCCAAAATTTAGACGAGAAGATCGATACCACTCATACATCTGTGTGTTAAATATGAAGCTATGCCCAGCAGCTGGTTAGCGTAGCTTAGCATAAAGGCTGGAAAGAGAGGGATTTGTTAGCTTAGGACAGAACCATGCTAGCTGTTTCTCCCAGTTTCGAGTCTTTGTGCTAAGCCAAGCTAGCTAGCAATTGGCTGCAGTCTTATACCTAACACACAGGCATGAGAGATAAGTGTCCTTTAAACTACAGTCTCCAGTAAATATTAAATGCACAAATGGCACTAGCAGGGAAGAGAGCTGGGGGGACAAAAAAATGGCAAAGCATCTTTTTGAAAACCAAATCCATGAACAAGCTCACAACAAAAAAAATTGCAACTCAAACCCTCGTTGGGATTCACTCCACCTCAAAAATATACAGTAAACGTTGACTCTTCCCGGTTTTCACCGTTCATCTTTTACAACCAATTTTTTACAAACCGATTCCAGTCACTTCAAAAATCACTATATACACATTGTATACATTATAAACACAAACGTCTTCTGTACATAACAGTCAACACGTGACAGTATAACGAGTCGGTGGGGTCTCAAACTCCACTCAGTAAAACAGCCACAGACATTACAGTAACAGGAGTACAAAGTGATATGATATTACGGTAGATAATACAGTATATGTATTACTGAATGCAGGTGTCAGCCAGCAACAAAGATGAATACAAAAAGGAGAAATTACACATTTAGCTAATTTCTCAATGGCAAGTTAATAACCCTGCAAAAACAAAAAACAAAACAGCGTCTCACGATATTGACTTTAGTGTTGTTAACGGAAACACAGTTTCTTAGTGTGAAGCACCGAAAAAGTCTCCTTCAATTCTCTGAACCAGGAGATTTAAATACAAAAAACAGAAAACACACCAAAAGGAAAAAAAGCAGCGTCTGGATGACACATTCATCAGGAGAAAATGTCTTTGGCAACGTAGTGATGCTGGTTAGATTAAGTGTCATTAGTACAGTTTTACAGTACGTCTCAGGTACATCGTGTGAAGCAGAGAGTATCATTTTATACGTCTACTGTTATCAGGCTTTATCTTACAGTCTTTTCTTTTAGTATTGAGTTTGAAAAGTGAAGTGACAAACTCAATTTCAATCTTTTCTACAGTTTCAGTTTTTACGTGGGTGAACTTTGGGAATAATAACCTCTCTTCCTGCGCTCTCTCGTCACAGTTCTGGGGAAACACCATTGATATGTTTAAGGCGTATTTGAAGATTTATCTTGTTTCTGCTCAACTTTCTTCTTCGTCTTCTTTTCCCGGGCTGTAGTGCTAAAGTCCAGTCTTTTTCTTTTCCTTCCTTCTGACACTTTGGACTCGTGCCTCCTTGTTTTTTGGTTTTGGCCTTCATTCGGTGTTGGAGTTCTCGCCGCCCACCTGAAAACTTTCGTGGTGTTTTGAGCCGATACAGCTGCTGGGTTTGGTCCTGGAACGGCTGGATGTACGGTTCAACTCTTAAAGGAACAGTTTGACATTTTAGAAAAACTCCAACCAGGACACAGTTATGTTAGGTGAACATAGAGACATGCCAGTGTTCAGACGTGAGAGTGATATCGAAAGTGAAAGTGGATGCGCATATTTCCACAAATGTCAAACTATTCCTTTGAGAAACTCTGTAAATCAGCGTTTTCACAATCATGTCCACGACCTCTTTTTATATCCCAAACTGGACCACAAACCCTGCTTCTTCATCTCTTTAGTGTTTCTCAGTAATGTCCGTATCCCATCGACATTCCCATCCCAATCCCCAGCCCCAGCCCCAGGCTCTCCCTCAGCCCCCTCAGCTGCTCCTCTCCTAGCCGGATCTTGTCCTCCAGCTGTCTCTGCTCCACCAACAGGGCGGCTTTCATCTTCACATAGTGGCTGCAAAGGAAAAAAAAAAACACAGGTAAACATTTTAAAAGTATAAACTAATGAAACCTTACACACATTTGCACCACAGGGGATGATACAGGTGTGTGGGTGTCGTACCTGTAGTCTCTGTGCTGCTCGGGGGAGAGGCAGCGGGCCAGCACCCGGCTGACGGCCTGCTCTCTGCGGTCGACGTGGTCCTTCAGGTCCTGGGCCTCGGACAGCTGCCTCATGAGCTGACGCTTCTTCTCCAGCAGGGGGAGCTAGAGTTCAGATAGAGGGGAGAACATGTACTTGGATTTTTTTCTGCATTTTACACATTTCTTACGTTTCAGCAGCTCCTGAGACACCTTAACGTTTAATATCACATGTAGGCTCTTGATTTTTACCTGCTGTCTTGTCTTTTTCTCTACCTTCTTCCTGTCAGCATTTATAAGAGCATGCGTGAAACACTTGGAGGAAACGTGGTGCACATTTTTTGACCACTTAACAATCTAATTTATTTTAACTTATTTAAAAAAAAAAAAAAGGAAAAAAAGCAGTAAGGTTATCACATCTCCATTTCATTTTAAACCTGTCTTATCTGTTATTATCATCGCTGGTGTTCTTATCTTTATTGCTGGGTATCTTGTTCCTTTTTATTTTTGTCTTTTAAGTGTCTTGACTTGACTTTTTCCTTCAGTCTTGTAATGTTGTTATCCTGTCTCAGCTATGTAAAGCACCTTGTAACTGTTCTGAAAAGTTTTTATTATAAGCACCCTGTACCAAGTGGTTTAAAAACATTTCTGAATCTCATCTGTGTTCCCGCTGTAGTGCTTTAAAGACATCATGCTGCATTCTTTAAATATATCTAAGCGTATACTATCATTTAAAATGTTAAAATGACCCTTGTGCGTTAAAATGCTGTGTTTAACTTCAGGTGATTACACTCCTCATTCCCAATACCCCCAGCTGCTTCCTTCCCTCCTCCCTGTCCTCCATCCCTCCTCACCCTCTCGTGGTGCTCCGTCTCAGGGTCCAGCGTGTCCAGCGTGGTCTCCACCCTCAGCAGTCTCCCAGACAGTGACAGCAGCAGGCTGACCACCTTGTCCAGGTCGCCAATGAACATGCGGAACTTGTCCACCTCGTTGGGTTTACACACGGCCACCACCATGCTCTCCACCTGAGAAAGTAGAGAAAGAAAAGGATTGTCCTTTAACATTAGGTATCAATAACTACTTCCTGCTCTGCTGAAATACTTCAATAACTCTTTAGTAGACACGACTTGCAACCACAAAATACACCACGAAGAGTGAGAAAGTGTTTAAGTTCCTCTTCAGCTCTTACCAGAACCAGTTTTAGGAGGCACAATGGCACAAGTAAAACTCGAGACACAAAGAACAGATGAATGAATGAATGAATGTAGATGAATCTCTCCCCACCTCCTCTCCCAGCTGTGCGTTGGCTCGGATGTCGTCCTGCAGCCCCCGCTGAGCTTCTCTCAGCACTCCCAGCTTCTTGCGGAGGCTCTCCATCAGCTGTTTCTGCACGACACGGGGGGGATTGTTTAAACAGTCTGTCGACATCACATTGTTATTGTGTTTAGATGGAATATACTAAAAACAGACACTATTTTTAGGAGCTTGTTACCTTGTAGGTGAGCTCGTCGTCGTCCCCGTCCCGCTCTCTGTAATCGGTGAAGTCCTTCATCTGCGACAGAAGCTGAGCTTTGGCTGCAGACGTGCTGTAGTAGGACGAACAGCTAGAGCTTGCGCCGGACCGCCTGAGAGAGAAGAGAGGAGTTTATTTAGATAAAACAGAGAAATAACATTATGAAATTATAGAGATAAGAAACGCAATCAACTGCTGCATGGCAAAGTGAGACAAAAAACAAGGGACATGTGGAAACTCTACATGTATTCCAGACATGCAAAGAAAACAACAAAAATAAGATGAGAAGCCACGTTGAAACTGCAGCAGTTTAAGTTTTGTGTATATTTTCTCAAATAGTTCATGCAAATATTCATTTACAACTGCAAATATTCAAAGAATATAACAAACAAAGATGAAGGTTTAAAGACTGTTTTAAACATTTGAAGCGTTTTGCTGGACAGGTTAACTGCGTTCAAGCTTACTTTTTAACTGATTAGACCACTTTAAGTGCTTATAAGTCAAACAATGTTTTGTGGTTTAGACATACAGCTGTTTTTAGCTTTTACTCTGAAACTGTTAAGCTGCCTATAGGGCTGAAACTCAAATTTCGACTTTCAATTTAGCCGACACCCTTCAGTTGATTCTTTATTAACTAGATGTTATAAAC
The DNA here is from genome assembly GCA_023238725.1 of Scortum barcoo. NCBI lineage: Eukaryota > Metazoa > Chordata > Actinopteri > Centrarchiformes > Terapontidae > Scortum > Scortum barcoo. The sequence continues at coordinate 7,200,003 of CM041532.1, forward strand.
TTTATTTTGATTTATACGAACCTATTTCTTTACATAGTTCAATTTCCTTGCATGAGTAAATATACCAGTGAAGCTGATTCTGAGTATGTCATTTTTCATGCATCTAATTACATACTGTATGTTGATGTTGCACATTATTATTAATATTGGGATATTAATTTCTGCCATAATACTACATAGACAGTAAAAAGAGGGAAGAAAGACGAGTGTAAAAGCAAGATTAGAGTTTAAATGCTTAAGATTTGCTGAAATTGCAGAAACTATTTTTCTGATCTTGTTCACCACATTTAGGTTCTGTCAGAGAAGCTGTTTAAATTCACTTTCTGGCACTACACATTTTCCTGCAATCACTGACTTATCTCTCTGTTGTATGTGGGAATAATTACCCATCTGGCACCTGTGTCAACAGAAACAAAGCCTTTGTAAACGTAACGGGGAGAAAAAAAAAATCAATCTGGCTGCATTGAGGTGCTCTGGAAAGGTTGTGGGAAAGAGGGAATAGGCTTAGTGACAAGAACAGTTAGGTCTTGTACAAATCAAATGGTCTGTGTAATTAATGCACACACACATACACACACTCTCTCTCTCTCGTTACCTATCCAAGCTGTTGGTGTTGTGCTCTGTGGTTTGGTAGGCCCCCCTCCAGCTCTCCGTGCCCGACTCCCCTTCACTACTGTGGGGGAAGAGCTCCTCCAGACTCAGCCTCTCTCTGCTGCTCTCTCCGGCCTCCAGCTCCTCCTCCATTGAGCCGCTCTCCGCCCTCCTCCTGCCCGGCGAGTCCTCGGAGTCCGGCAAGGTGTCGATGTCCGTCTCCAGGACTGTGACCGGCAGCGCGAAGCATGGGAGCTCGCTGGTGATGGGCTCGTCTTCCGCTGGCAGTCCCTCGTCCTCCTGGAAGTCATCGATGTCCGTTTCCATGGGGACGTCCAGGTCTGCATCCAGGCTGTGTGCAGGACTCGGGCTGAGGGTCGTCTCCGATTCTGTCCCCGGTTCAGGGATCTGCAGCTCAGCGCACTGAAAGCCTCTGTTCATACTTAGCTGCTGCTGCTGCTGCTGCTGCTCGTAGTCGATGGCGAAGTAGGATTCACGAGATAACACCCCACCAACACCTCCGTTTTCCAGGACAAGAGGACGCGTTGGGTCACTGTGAGCTCTCAGAGATGAGGCTTTTTCCCACTCGGCGCCTGGCCTCACGTTGACCTGCTGCTTGTGAGGTTTCACTGATCCTCTGTCCTGGTTGGGGCTCTGGTTCATCTCAGGTAGACTGTGGAGACACAAAGTTTATTATCACGAGAATAAACATGATTAATGTGAGTTAACAAATGATTGGGCAAACATTTGGACTTTTTTGCACACTTTGAACACTTTTAGCAACTTTTAAAGTTACCAAACATGGTTATTATTTTGGGTGAACCGTCATTTTTGCATATTGTTCTTGTCACTTTGCAAATGTAAAAAAATTCTAGTGAAATCACTTCACTGTAAGGTAACTAAACACCAGCTGAAAAATATTGAATTTGTTGATGTGGTTTATCTGCTGCAGTGATGTCGAAGTGTAATGCAGGGTGTGGTCGGTGCGCTGTGATATCACTGCTGGATGTACTTCCAGGTGCAATAGACTTAAAACTTTACACCACAGGAGGTGAGCACACTAAATCAATTCACTGTTGTCAATCTTTGACTTTTCTGGCTGTGTTAATCAGTGTACTGTGACTGTGCTGGGATGAGGTGCTGTAGACAGCTGTACTACAGCTATAAATCCTGAGATGTACCACCCGGCTCACCTGCTCCCGCTGGTCTCTGCTGGTGGCGGTGGCGTTGGAGGTAGAGACGATAAAACCTCCATCCTCTCCTGAGGTCCACCAAACGGCCCCCGCTGGTCCCTCTCTTTGTGGGGCGGAGCCACCGGTCTGAAGGCCCTCCTGGAGAACATGGGACTGGGCGGAGCGACGGTGAAAGGCCGGTCCTGAAACTGAACCTGATTCTGATTGGACGGAGCGTGAGAGAAGGCGGGCTCCTGCATGTGTAGTTGATTGTGATTGGATGAGGCGTGGGGAAACGTGTGCTCCTGGGTTTGGTTGCAGCTGCAGCGCGGGCAGCTCTCCGACACTTCCTGTCTCTCTGGAGGAAGGCTGTAGGACCGCTGCCTGGACGCCTCAGGAGGAGGGATGTTGGAGGAGGAGCTAGAGGAGAAATGTCCTCCTGTGGTGTCGAAGGATGGAGGGATGGAGTGAGAAGAAGAGGAGAAAAGGGTGTGGTGGGACGCACGCCTGCGGTGGAACTGCTCCCACTTCGGGGGTGGCGGTCTTGGGGGAGGGGGCGTCTTCTTCCTGTTTGGCCAGGCGGTGTTGGCAGCCTCTTCTCCCCGGAAGCCGCCCGCTCCTTCCTCCACCTCGCTCAGAGTCTGGCTGGTCGCCACAGAGATCGACGGTGACCAGCGATGGCTGCTGTCAAAGCGGAGGTCGTTTTCGGACATGGCTCGTCCTCGGAGCGCTTGAGAGGAGCCGGCGGCGGAGCAAACCCATACCCGTTGCGATCGTCGTTGTTGACTTGTCTGGGCCCCCACCGACCCTGGTGGGGGGGCTGATGATACTGATTAATGTTCTCAGGAGGTCTGGACTCCCGTCTCCAGGAGGGGTAGTCTCTGTAATGTGGAGATCGGAGGAAAAAGGATAAAAAAATAAGTAAGCGCTAAACTCTTCATAATCAATGACTCAAGATGTTTTGTTCAACTTTGACTTCTTTCTTTTTTAGATGGATATTTAACATTTTGGGAAATACCCTTGTTTAGTTTCTTTCTGTGGGAGACAGAAGCAGATTAATACCACTCTCTCGTGTCTGTGCGTTAAGTCGTCAGGACAAAAACAACAATTTGTGGTTTTAGGTTGTAGTTTTAAGAGAGTAGTTAAGTGGTGTAACTATTTCTGACGTGTGCAAAGGAAATAAAGTTTATTTGTATATTCTGTGGCAAACATTTTCCACTATTATTCTCTGTATTTCTGCTGTTTTGTCTGCCTGCTTATGTGTAAAGCGTCCTTGGGTCCCCTTAAAAGTGCTGTTAAAAACACATTATATTATTATCATCATCATTCATTGGAAAGAGCCAAGGGAGATGTTTCCCCTGTTTCTCGTCTTTATGCTAATAACACACAGACATGAGAGTGGTGTTTACTTTCTTCTAAATCTAAAAAAATCAATCTAATAAGTGTTCAAATCATTTAAATATTCAGAAAGTTGGACAAAAACATCCTGATGTCTTATTTAAAACTGTTCAACATAAAAAAGTCAAACATACACATTCAGCCCCACAACAGAAAACAGGAATTTGCACATATTTTTGGAAAGAAATTACCTTGAGAAATCCTCATGTTACGAAACAAAAAGAAAGACAGAGCAAAGTTGTTAAATTACAGTAAGTTTGTCCCTCTGTCTTTTCCCGAGTCGCTGAACTGTTTCTGTGTCAGGTCAAATATGAGCGGAGGTCTTTTTTCACAAGCCATGCATGTCCTCAACGCCCCCCTTTACATCCCAACCACATATCATTACGGCCACATTTTAAGCATGGATGATGGCCCTGCACACTTAGACCTCATTATAGTCAAATCACAGCCAGGCATGACCGAGTGGGGTTTCCGCCCGTCTCTGCACAATGACCCAACCCCGCCTAAAGCCTCCACTCAGAAACAATCGGACAGACGTGTGAATCGCAGATATGGAAGATAACCCGAGTCAGAGAGGGGAAATATTTCTTGTTTATGTAGGTGTCTGCGTTTGTGGCTCACCTCTCAGTCAGGCTGTACTTCCTGTTGAGCTTGGTGGTTTCCTGTTGCCGGGCGGGAAACGTCTGCGGAAGACATTTAAAAGCCGGTTAATAACGCTGAAGGAATGAAGGAAGGCTTCAATCTGCTGCTGAGTGTTGTGTTGGTCAGAACAGGGAAGTGGGTGTGCTGTTTCACCCGGCCGTATACTTCCATGGTGATGAGGTTCATTTGGGTGGGTTTGTCTTTTCTCCTCAGTTTGAGCATTTTCACGACATGGTGAGCTCTTTATTTTAACTTAACATTTTTCAGAACACCTTTTTTATACTTGTCTTCTCTGAAGTTGTTTTGTTGTCTTTTAGGGCTGCAACTAACAGTGATTTTCATTATCAAAAAAAGTCTATAAAAAGTCAATAAACAGTGAAAAAATTCCCATAAGATCCTCCCAGAACTCAGGGTGATGTCTTAAAATTGCTTCATTTGTCTATGTATCAGTCAAAAGCCCAATTATATTCAGTTTACTATCATAAAAGACAAAGAAATCCATCAAATATTCATACTTGAGATGCTAAAACCAGTTAAATTTTGATATTTTTTGCTTTAAAATTAGCAAACGTTATCGATGTCAGAAAATCACATGAACATTCACACTAAATTTCAAAAGAGACGTAATTCAGTTACTGCTATCCTTATCATCATAGAACATACATATTTCACTAAAACCAGTTTACCATGGTCTGTAGACAGATGGACAAACGGCAAGGATTTAAATGAGAGACAGACAGTCTGATAAAATAGTTAACAATAATAATAATAACACAAGGCTTTGCTCATTATGACAGGATACGTCTGCACAAACACATCCGTTATTACCCCACTGGAGGAATGCTGAACGAACTCATTGCACTCATTACTGATCAGAGATGCAGCGGCCACGGAGAGGCCAGGGTAAGCTTTAAAAACACACACACACACACTGTCTGAGATGATACTCTGAACATTCATATGGTATTTTTGTTGGCACGGTGGGACGTGAATTTAACATATTTGGCCGTCACTCGCTGTCAGCAGAGCATAAAATCCATAAAAAGGCAACAACTGATAACTTTGTGATAATAAACTCTTTACCACAAGTACCTGGATGCCCCCCCTAGATTATAATGAGCATCATGCGTGCACTGACCTTAAGAAAAAGTAAATCCTTTTAAAAAAAAAAAAAAAAAAGGGGGGGGGGGGGATCAAAGTGTAGATTTAATGTCCATGTAATGAGGTGGGATGTGACAAATAATCTAATCTAATGCTTAAATTTTTCCAAAAACAATTCAACTGAACTATTTCCCAACATTTCTGAGAACACAGCTGGGCTTCTCAAATGAGAGCCCGCTGAGTGACAGACCACGAACAATACAGAAAATAATAGCAACCAGTAACATTTTTATATCATATGAATATTCAGTTTCCTTCCTCTGTCCAAAACACACACACACACATCAGAGCATGAAAGCACAACACAACTTAATGAGTGAACCTGAATTCCCCGTTTAATTTAAAATGGGAACTAGAGGTGCGTTTACATGCCTGTAGTCCGTCCAACACATCTGTAACCATTAAAGATTTTGGACATCAGCAGCAGCAGATATGAAACAAGAATTCAACACATGGGGTTAGCGGCATCGCTTCAAACCAGCAATCTTTCATTTGTAAAGGATCCCAACGTGGAGGAAGCCCCCTCCATACACTCCAAGGCCTCAGGATGGCAAAACCATGCGAAAACAACAAAACAATGTCAGCTTGAACCAAATATCTGCTGAGCCAGAGATGCATTAAGTCCAAAACAATCAGTCAGTTTGACTTTGCTGAGTGTCAAATGATGAGGTTACTATTAAGTTCACAGGAGTTTTTCAAAAGTTCATATGAGGGGCTGCACCCCCTGCCAGGAGACTCGCATCAGTTTGTGGTAAAGCCGTAACCCAACGCTGCTATTATCGCTGACACAAGTGTTCGCCGCTGTTGCCCAATCACCCTCAGTTCCAGGAGCTATTTCGACGATCTGCTGGATTTTCAATGAGAATCTCAGACTCTGACCACATGCAGGATGCGAGCTTCGAACTTCAAACCGACCGTTCAACCACGCAGCACTTGGACCGAGTGGCCACTTAGCTTCAACGTCCAAGTGTGGCCACTCGATCCCTTTCTGGTGTTGCTTTTAAAGAACCAAGATAGTTTTCAGTCTCCGGTGGTCATTTCAGCTCGGTCCAAAACCGCAGTCTGATTTCAGCGAGCTGCAAAGTTTATCTTCACTCTTGGTTTCAGTGCTGCTGGGACATAGGCTGTTATTTAACTTAAAAAGCCTGCTGCTGGACTGGCTTGGAGACCGCCTGGCTTGTAAACATACGTGTTAATGGGTGCAATTACAACAGCTAACATGTTTATGTCTCAACAGTACTGAAACCTTGAAGGATCACATCTCATGAAAGTTACTTGGCTATAGAAGTTCCTTTATCAGTGATGACAATAGTGATGTTTTGGTTGCAGGCCATCCAGTGTGGCTAGTTATTAAGTCTGTTAAAGTTATGCTATTTAACACAGAGTTAGTGCTAGTACATAAACAATGTCCCAGCAATTTAAGGTAGATCATGAAAATAGCTGGATGCACCTCCCCCATTCATCTTTTGGCATTTAAAAAGGTAAGGGGGAGGGAGTTTCAGATGCTATTAACCAGCTGAGACGCACTTCTGGTGAGACATATAAAGAATTATGCAGTGCACCATTTTTCCAAAGTTAGAAACAAAAAGTTTACCAATAGAATAATAATACTATAGACACAAAGCGCCTTTAATAGAAAATAAGTTCTAATGTAGTCAAGCAATCTATTGTCACACGTTTAGAAGTTTCTGAGTGATTAGTTGGTACACCTATAGTGTGTTGCTCATGCCTAAACCACCTCTCAGTGTACTTATTTCAAGCCCAGATGGCACTGACCGATACTTCAACTCACTCCAGATCACCAACGCCCACTCTTTTCGCCCACATTTCACTCTCTCTCTCTCCTTTTGTCTATAAACCTGACAGAGTCGACTTTATTATCCAGATCCCAGCACAGCGGACTCTACTGAGCGCGAACCTGGCAACCCCTGGCTCCTTCATGACCCATATAAAAGCAGTGTGTCTTTCTTGCTGTGTGTTCACGTTGTGGTGCTCTGAACCATCCAGATAAATGGGACTCTATGTTTGTGTAAGCATGTGTTCATGGATATATTTTGATGCACACAGATGTAAAAGTATATTTTTTTTTCTTACCTCTGTAGGCGTGTAGCTTCTCACTGTGAATCCCTGGTGAAGAGGCTGCTGTTTCTCCTGGGGCTGGGATGTGGTGTTGACTGGATAAAAAGCTGATCGCGGGACTTGATTCTGGATTTCGCTGTGGGAGTATGCCCGAGGCTTAGGCTTGAAGTTGTGGAAGCTGTCTTTGTGTTGGAAGTCTTGATTTCTTTCTTTGAGCCCATAAAACTCCTGACGTGATGTAAATTGAGCAGCTTCTTCCCTTTCCTTCTCTCTTTCTCTCTCGAGCTCTTGCTCTCTTTCTTTTTTGAGACGCTCATTCTCTCGGGCCCTCTCCATCTCTTTTTCTCTTTCCAACTCAAGCTGCCTCTCTCTTTCCCTCTCCCACTGCCTCATCCTCTCCTCTTGTTCCCTCTCCTGCTGAATCTCCTTCATCCTTGCCCTCTCCAGCTCCAATTCCCTCTCCTGCCTTTCCTTCTCCTGCTGCCTCTCCCTTTCTCTCAGTCTCTCTTCCCTCTCTCTTGCCCTCTCCTCCCTTTCCCTCGCTTGTTCCCTCTCCTTCTCTCTCTGCCTTTCCCTGCTGGTACTCACGGACATCCTCCTGCCTTCCACAGTGTTTGGAAGCAGGGCACTTTCCTGCTGAAGTCCCCCCTGGTAGGAGTATCTCCTTTGGGTCGGGTGCTGACTGAGTTCCCCTCCCTGGATGTCCGGATGGTGGGGGGGTTTCTTCTGCCTGCACCTCGACAGACTTGAAACATTTGACCCAGACATACCCTTGCTCGTCTCCTCGAAAAACTTCATTCTATCCGCAAATGGAAGGATATCTGACTCCTCCATCCGAGAACAAGAAGAGGAGCGACTGTATGAAGAAACAGAGGAGGTGGTGAAGGCACAAACCCCATGCCGCGAGCCTGTTACTCCCAACACCCTCTCGCCCACGACTCCACACCTTCGGTCTGGTTCGGGTTCTGGTTGGAGTTTATGCTCAGGTGTCCAACGCCAGCGGCGGGCTTTGCCAGCAGGTGCTGGTTCCTCCACAACTCGGATGCCAACACCAAAATTGGGCACTCCTGGGTCCAGAATCTCAACAGACCTGGACAGGTTGTTGATCTGAGTGTAGGTTGTTGACTGAGGCTGATTCTGCAAGACACTGTGGTTTGATTCATTTGAGGTGTTTGATTTCTTGACTGGTGCTGTGGTGCTGGCATCTTGGGGAATATCAGGAGGGGCAAATGCAACTTTGGTACTCCTTTCTTGGGCAGGCAGGTCTGGGTCTGTCCCCTCCTCATTGAGGTCTTCCTCCTGTACAGTTTCCCCACTACAGAGCAACCCTCCTGGGCCACGGCTCCTCTGAAGTTGGGCCTTTTTCCTCTGAATCTCATTGCGGAGATTGGTAGCAAATCGCTCACTACGGCGACGGTTACGACGCTGGTTCCTGGACGAGTTTGACCTCCTCATGTCTGCCTCTCCTTCTTCATTCTCCTCTTTTTTACCTCCTTGTCTTCCTTTGTCCACTGCTCTCTGCTCCTCAAGTAAAGTATCCACGCTGGCAGCAGCACTTAGAGGCTCAAAATCTCTCTCCATTATCTGGTCAGAGATTAACCTTCCCGAGATTGACAATCCAGTGGGGTCCCCTGGTACGCTCAAAGACCGGCCCCAAGCGTGGTCATTTGAGGGCAGTGGCCCGCCATTTACACCCATCCCTTCCAGCCTTTCACTTGAACCTCTGTCATCATCATGCCCTTCCAAGAAAACAGATCCAGGGGTTGAACACCGGCTGCCTCCCCATATGTTCGATGGGCCGTGGAGGTGGTTGTCAGGAGCTTCTTGGTCTTCCCTCATGGTCTGGAGTGATGAATGGGACCACTGGCTGCTACAAGGGGACAAGGAGCGATCAGCAGGGTTCGATGGATTGCAAGAGTCCAATGAAGAGGCGTCGCTGTCAAACTGCAATAATTGGAGCTGTGTAGCGAGGAGCTTCTCTGGAGCACTGTGCCGGTGCAGCCCCGTAGAGGTGCGCTTGGTCCGGGAGTGCATTATATGAGACTGCCCTTGACCCTCCATGGAGGATTCTGCAGGCAAGGAGCCAGGATGAGAGGAGGCATTGGGGTCTAAGGAGGCTGTAACTGGGTCAGAGAGGTGATCTGAGGTGGTTTCTGAATTGCAGTCTTTATTTGCACTAGTGTCACATTTGATTTGTCTAATGTCTTGTTTTTGAATATATTGTGAGTCTACAGTGTCCTCTTTGAAATTCCCAGCTTTGTTACCTTCTTCTGGTGCTGGGAAGCCATTTTGCATTCCTGATTCCACATTCAGAGAGGACTTGTTTTCATTGTGGTAAAAAGAAACACTGGAAATCTCAACAGGAGCGGAAGTGCAACGTTTATTGACGACATTAGGACGACTCCGGGTTGCCCTAAAACTGTCCTTCCTGGTTGGTGGCTGAGGAGGGTTCATCTTTTTCTCAGCTCCTCTTTCTCCATTTCTTATGATCTCAAAGTCTCCTTCCCTCCGCTCCTCCTCATAACAGCAGGAGGAAGGCCTCTCTTTTACCTCAACAGGCCTCGGTCTCGGCCTGGTCAGCGACCTGGACTTGTGTACAATGAGCTGCGACTCATCTGGGGCGTCGCCAGATGAACTCCCCAGGGTTGAGGTATCTCCACCAGGGTAGCCTCGACAAGCCGGTCCCAGGCTCTGGAGGAGGTTATCCATGGAGCAGGCTTCACCGGGCCTCAGTGGCACCGTCGCGTAGTCGGATGTATTTGAGCTGGCGGAGAAAGAGCTGTAGGCAGAGTCTCTCTTGTTGTTGAAGAGGGTGGGGTCCACGGGGGAATTATGGGAGTCAGAGTATGGCTGTGTGGTGGGCGTCTGTGTGTCCAAGCTCTCCATAGAGCCCAGGGAACTGCTTCGGTCGGTGGAAGAGTAAGGTCTGGACAGCTGCCCCCACTGCAAGGACAAGTCACTGCAGAGACAAAGAAGATCAACTTAGGTAAACTTTAAAAATAAACATCAAGCCAGCTGATCTTCAGATAAAATAAGAAAACTAATGTCACCTTGGTCACTGGAAACTTGCAATGTCACTGTTTTGACATTTTTATTGTCTATTAATTGAAAAATCTGAACTACTCTTAAAACACAAGTATATTATTTCATTAAAGTCAAGGTAAGGTTTAATGTCCACTGAGTGAAATTCATGTGGTTTCCCTTTTAAACAGTATGATTTACTCCTTGACCGACAAAACACTTTTAGAAACTTCATACAATAAGTCATGTTCACTTTTCAAATTCCCCCCCCCCCCCCGAGACATATAAAGTATATCGCTCTATAATACAACTTTTGAACTGTACAGCTGGGGAATCTGTTTTCTATCATCCCTGAGCCGAAGATCCACGGCAGCCCCATGTGTTTTTAAAGACCCTCGGAGGAAGCCTTTTAAGGCTGAGAGGGATTTCCTCCTCATCAACTCCCACTGCTCGGAGTCAAAATATCTAAGTCATCCCTTGATTCCTTTCTTCCTCTTTCATTCCTCTCTTCCTCTTGTGTATTTTTCCCCGTCCCATCTCCTTTACATCAAATGTGGATCCACTCAGCCTACTTATGCCTCATCTTGTAGAGGGGCTCTGTGCCAAAATCTAAAACCTGTTTCTTTTAGTTGATACTGTACTCACATGGTAAATTAAAATGAAATTAATTAAAACACAGAAATAAACTGGGCCCTAGAGGTGACTGAAAAACATTCGAAACCTACTTATTCTAATCTGATTGATATCACAAAATGAAAACAAATGTGTTTCCCTTTCCAGGATAGTGGACCAGTTAAGCTTTGAATTTATTACATGACATGATGTTTATAGAAGAGCCTGCTCGCGTTTTAGTATGTGTTGAACGATACTTTAAAAATACTGCAATTTAAGTCGGTTTTATTTATTTATTTAATAACTTTGCTTGAAAGATACAACCTGTAGCACCTGCTGTATTTAATTCAGATAAAGAGACTCCCCAAACCCCCCTTGTTTTTAAGAAAAGGAATAAACCTTCAAACCTCGAGAGAAAAAACAGACACACGAGCAATAAATGTCATAAATACATCAAACAGTGTGGTTGCTCAACAGGCTGAACAACATGCCATGCAACCACAATCTCCCTGGTTTGAATCTGACCTGTGACCTCTGTTAAACATCACCCTCCTCGTGCTGTTCCCTTGTACTTAAAACTGTCTAATAACGGGCCGAAAACGCCAGAAAAGTAAAAAAACAAGAAAGAAAAAAGCCAATAATTCCAGCTTCTTGGAGAAAACCACATAAGACAAAATGACAGGGATTTGTTTTCAGCATAAGGAGAGCTCTGGGAATGGGAGGTAGGAAAATATATTTCACACATCTTGCTATCCATAACAGCACCGGGGGGTGGGAGCACCCAGTGTTTTTGTGCTTGGTTGAAATCCAATCCATAACAAAAATGCCTGCCGACATTTTTATTTTATTGTGGTATTTCTTTTTCCTATAAAGAAGAAAGAGTGGTAATTCACCCTTTGTATTTCTTTGCTGTCTTTTTGAAACAACAGGGAAAGTTTCCAAGGAGACAGATGAGAGGTTACAGAGGAGAGACATTTCTGAAGGGCTTTGATCTCGAACCAGTGCGAGGAAACAACCAGCAGACTATCTTCAGGCTGTTCCTGTGGTATTTATGGTTTATAGTCCATGTGAGGATCTGAAAACTGATGGGGTTTGTTCCTCTTGTGTCCTGCCACAACTTACTCTTATCAAAATATCATTATTTTCTTATGTAGTCAGATATTTTAGTGGCCTGCAGATTTTGAGTGGGTCAGTTGTCTTTTTGTATGTTGGTAAGTAACATCCATGACATTCAGTAAAGTAGCATAGACAACATTTAGCATGTTTCAGCCTACTTATGCCTCATCTTGTAGAGGGGCTCTGTGCCAAAATCTAAAACCTGTTTCTTTTAGTTGATACTGTACTCACATGGTAAATCAAAATGAAATTAATTAAAACACAGAAATAAACTGGGCCCTAGATGTTTTAAGATGCAGGGTGGACTAAATGCAAACAGCACTGGGGCAGAGTTAGTGGTTTTATTAGAAATAAAGGCTTACAGGTAGCATGAGGAAGCATGGGACGAAACAAAAAGGGACAAAACAGACAAACTGACATAAAACAAAGAAAAAGGGACTGTTATGTAAAAAGGGTGGGAAGTGGAGACAGGTGAGGACACTAGATAAAAAAGAAAAAACATCTACTGTTCAAACACACGTGATTTGTAGTTTGAGAGCGAACACTTATTCTGAAAGACATTAGTTATAGCAAAGGAAGAATGCACTGTGGGAAAAACCGTTTCATGATCTGCATGAGAAAATTGTGTTTGAAGGAAGTGAGCGATGAGCGAGAGGGACGAGGCCGCGGTATAGATTTGACCTGGGCGACGGAGAGAGGAAGGGAGGAAATGAGACGGGAGCTGGACAGGAAATGACAGTCACTCCTGCCCAATCATGTGGAACATGTGAGTGTGAGGGTTAACACGCTTAAACCAGCACACACACACTGATACATGATGTGTGTGTGTGTGTGTGTTCAGACTTACTACATTAACTCTCAGCTTGTGACTTTACACAAACACACATTTTATTAACCAATAGCTACCGAGTGAGTGCAGATAAACTAAAAAAAAGTGTGTATTTCTTCCTCAAACGCTCACATAAAAACACACACGCAGACTGTACAAAATGTCCCTTTGCTTCACACAAACACAGTTTATTGAATGTCTTCCTCTCTTTGTCCACATGTTCTGGGAGTCACATGCCATTGTCCAGAGTTATGCCGGGAGCTGCCTCCTCATCAGATGGTGTGTGTGGGAATAAGAGACCCACATACACACACACACAGAGCTATCTAATCCACATGAGACTATTAAATCTAATGGCGGTGCATTATATCACTGATTGTTATCAACAGCAGAGCGGTACAAGGCACTGACGTACCATGAAACTGACAAAGAAAAAAAGGGTTTTTTCACCGCGTGTGTCAATATACAGACTGAGCTAACTTCCTCTTTTCCTTTACAGGATTACAGATTAGCTTTGTGAGCTCATAGTTTACACAAAGACTTCTGTGCGCACACGCTTTCTCTTTATTTAACCTGACTGGACGATTGAGTCCCAATAGTTTCACAGTGATCAGAAAATGAGATGAAACAATTAGCTGTGTAATTGAAGAGTGTCTTTTTTATGCTTAATGGTCAAAAAGCAATGTGAAGGTTTCAATTTCAGCCTTATGAAACTGTGATGGGCATTTTTTTTACAATGCGTGCACATTCAATAGACCAAATTATTAATTATCTAAGTAATTAAACCATAAAATTATAGTGTATTTGTATATGATGTGACAGCCGAGCATGTGGCTTCTTTTGGGCGCTCAGTGACAAAACTTTTAAAGTGATACCTCTGTTGTAAATTCATTCCTAATTCAAAATTTTAAAACATTAAACACAGCATTATTTTTATTTTAATCACTGTGCCATTTCTGATGCAACAGAATTTGTATTTTACATAATGTCATTGTATATCTCTATTTCATACTTTAGATATTACTTTTAGCAGTACCTATATTTACCTGTAAGAAATAACAGATTCCTCCTATTACAAATAAAATAATACATTCATGGGCTTGGCTAATACAGCTTATCGTGATTAATGTAAGGTCATTTTAGCAAACTTTAAAATGACACTGCTACTTAACTAAAATTGTTCAGCCAGTTTTACTTTTCTCTTCTTATGAAAACTGTCATATTATGTGTTAGCATAATTATCCTGCGATTTTTTAAATTAGTTTTGTTGTTTTGCAAAAGTCACATGGTCCTATTTTAAACATACAAAACAAAAAAACCCATTAAAATGGAAGAATCGCATAAACTGATGAACAAAAACACTATTTTTTGCACCTAATATGACTAATAGTCCAGCTCAATAGATTTTGACATGATGTCTAGTGGACTATTTTGCATATGGGAAGCAATGAATCACTTTATTCCACCGCTTCAGTCACTTAGGATGCCTTCCTTTAACACATTTTAAGGGTTTTATGGGTCTTTATTTGAGCTGCAAGGGCTGACACGATGAGCATTCACAGAGAGATTTTGCCACCTCAAAATGTCCACCTGGCCCCCAAATATGAACAGACGGACGGACAAAGCGCAGGTCTGGCTGGTTATCACTTGGGAATGTCCGAATAGAGGCCTAACATAGACTGACGGGCTTCCTGTGTGGGTGGTGCTGACTTTAGAAACAGTGATGTCACCTGTTTCCTGTCGATTGTTGGCGTTGGAGGGCGGGTCACATGGACCAAAACCCCCCAGAGGTGACTTGCGTCCGATAGAGTCACAAACTCTTTATAGAGCATGATTCACACCCACAATATGACACACTGTGGTTAAAGCTGCACGTTAGGGAAGTTTCTGTTGCCCGAAGAGAATATATTTTGCAGACGATACATTCACAAATACTGGGAAGTCCATTAAAACTCATTATTTAGTGTAATTTAGTTAATTATTTACTTCTTTAGCGATGTCAGTCATAACAAAATTATTCTTTTTTTGTTTTAATATTGTGTTTTTACACTGTCAGATGGTCTTTCATGGCCTTAAAGTTATAATCTTGAAGATTTTGGCTGTAAGCAGTAATTGCAGGTGTGTTTTTGGAATATATGGTACAAAATACCCTTCGTTGTTTTCAACCCCGATGACTAATAAACAGGCCCAAAAGATACCAGTCCAGGACAAAAAGAGCCACATCTGTACCTCCCCTCAGCCACTTTTCTTCTTTCAGCACTCTCCACATTAGCACGGAAACGCCAACGCTGACTCTTTGTATTTGTTTTAGTAATAGATAAATATTATTTTAAAAATCATGTGACACTTCATTTCATAAAACCTGGCTGTAAAAATAATTAAATATTACTGATCTATTGAACAGTATTGATGATTATTGATCAGCAACGTCCTCTCACCTGTTGTCGGTGGTGTGCCAGGGGAGTGTGTAGGAGCCGGGGTGGAGCTGCATGGCAGACAGAGGAGGGGGAGGAGGGGGGAGAGGAGGAGGAGGAAGGCAGGGCAAGGAGGGAGACGGAGGGGGAGGGAGGGGCGGCTCTGACCGATAGCTTCGCCAGGTGCCAGGAGTGAGGCCTGATGAGGGGGACGCTGCGCCTGCGGGGGTGAGAGGGAGACGCTCAGGTGAGGAACCAAGATGGCAGACAGACGTTCAATAAACACAGGTTGGATTTAAAACACCAAAAAGAAGAAAAAATTTCACCTTCAAACCCCCTTTACACCCCCATTATAAAACATTTTGAGCTCATGAGCCGTAATTACACTCAAAGCTCAAACTTAACGCACTCCTGCAGGCGTCCCAACGGCCCAGTGGTTTATGGCGCACACCAAGTAATTGAAACGTCACCGGTTCGACTCCCTGTAAGTGTATGGTATGCAGAATTTGCTTTAACAAATCGATCATGAGCTACACACAGCTGACAATTTATTAGGTACACACAGCTACAAGTTCTACCACAGCCTTCAACATAAACTGTCTTTACCAGGGTCATAATGTGCAGTTTTTATGACTAATCAACTTTATAGTCATTCTGGAGGCGCGATACAGTGCTGTAAGAGGTGTTTGTAAAATCTAGTTTACCCTTATTGACACAAAATATTAGTGACATTAGAAATATATACGTGAGTGGGAGTTTATTTCTGCTTATGGAGCTACGTTGGCTTCACGTTTTCAATGATAATCTGACCACAATAAAGAGGAACAGCTGCATCTGTTGCATTTATAACCACCGCTTTGGTTGGACGCCGTCGGTTTTACAATCTGATAACGACTGAAGGCTGATTTATAATCCTAATTTACACAAGCAAACATTGAGAATCAGCCCAAATATAAAGAGGCTGCTGTGGTGTTGCGTTTCCCAACCGCTTCCTTTTCCCCGCACGGCTACTGTAATTTCCTTTTTAAACAGTATGTCAGAGTTTCCATCTTGCAGCCTCCTCTCGTTTGACTACAAGATCCTTTAACCTGTTTTTTTTTTTCAATCCACATACGATGATTTACCCAGACAAGACAGCTAAGACGACATCCTTATTTGAAACCACAGTTGTAAGTGTCTTGGAGGATCGGGGCTCACATAAAACTAAAACAGCGATACCTCGCCAACCCAAATTTCTGTGGAAACGGCTTCCTAAAAAGTTGTTTGGCCTTCCGCCGGGCTGCCATTAAAAACTCATTTGACATGTACAGTAAGTCCTCCAGTCTGATCTGAAGCCCGACATTCCTCCATATCCCCCTGATATTCGCTAATTCCCTTATACAGAATTCTGATCACATATGTTAGCCAGATTCAATATCACCCCCTGCAGACTGTGTGTGTGCGTGCAGAGACAGAAAGAGAAACAGAAAAAGTGTCTAAAAAAGCATCAAGGACAGAAAGAGAGAAAGCACAGTCAGGTATTCGGAGTCTGAATGATCCATTATGTGGATGTTTTTCAGATGAATGCACAGGTGGGAATATCAGGAATAACTCACAGAGCACAAAGATGCTAACTCAGCATCACTGAAACTTGACTTGAGACTTGTCTCAGATCTGTCTCAGTCGAGATTTATCAAAACTCACACTTGATTTGGACTTGTTTCACCTGGCTTGAGACTCAACTGACTTGAAACCCAACAAGACTTGAGCTTGTCTCCACTGACTCGAGACTTAACCCAGATTTATCTCGACTTATTAGGCACTTAACAAGTATCTGATGTGAATGTGGCTCGAGTCACACTTGATTTAAACTTATCCTGGTTACCTGAGACTTGACAACACTCAGCTGACTTGGACTTACCATGATTGAACTGGGATTTAATAATATTTGAAGTTGTCTTTATTGAGATTTATCAAAATTTAAACTTGATTTTGACTCATCTCTGCGACTTGAGACTTTATCAGACTTTTCACCTAGGTTAAGACTCAATTGACTTGAGACCCAACAAGAGTTGAACTTGCCTGGACTGACTTGAGACTTAACTTGGACTTGTCTCGACTGAGTAGGAACTTGTCTCTGACATGACTTTGGCTGAACTCACCGTTGACATAAACTTGTCTTGGTTGACTTGAGATTTGATGAGACTCAGCTGACTTGGACTTATCTCGACTGAACTGAGATTTAACAAGATCTGAACTTGAGATTTATCAAAACGTAAACATGATTTTGAGTTGTTACGATGGCTTGAGACTTTTTTTGGACTTGTTTGACCTGGACATGTCTCCAATGACTTAAAACATTTGTCTTTTTTTGATCAACTTGAGACTTCACTTCGACTATTTTTGACTGACCTGTCACTAACTTGGGTTAAACTCAACTCAATAAACCAAACTCAATAACAGACTTCAAAGTTGACTTGTTTTGATTGAGTTGCCACATGATAAGACCCAACCTTAGGAGGAACTGTCTCATTTGACATCAGACAGCTAAAGGAGAAGGTTTGATTCCCACCAGCAGTCTCACCATGTCTTTGGCTGAGATTCTCGATCTGAAAGCACAAAAATGTAAAACGAGACTATTCTGGGTATTTCTGGGAAACATTTGGAGGTGCAATTTCGGGACAGGAATGCGGATCCTGGCACCGCGAGGGAAAGGAAAGGACCATTTCTGCGTATTATTGTTTATGATAAAGCAGGAGCAGGAGAACCATTTCCAAAATAAACACGCTCGTTTCCTGGTTCTGGCTCCTAAAGAGGGATTTTTATCAGAGCCCGCTGATTGTTCGACTCTGCTGACAATGTCCTTAAATTATCCCCTGAGAAAGTTTATGCAGAGCCTGTGTGTGTGTTTCTGTATGTGAGTGTATGCATGGATATGTGTGGGAACTATCCAAACTCGACCAGACAAAATACCATTATTGAACCTACCACAAACATTCAGCAGACCCCTCCCCACCACCACCAACAGCACCACCTCCTCTTTTCTCCAAGTTTAGCTTTCAGAGATTGATGACTGTGAAAATCAAAACAAACGATCTGACACAAAAGACTGAATGTACGACAAACACAAAAAATCATGACAAATGTGCAGTTTTGCAACTTAGGAATGTAATATATAAATCTACTGGGGGGGGTGGGTTATTTCAAACCACATAACCAGTCGCTGTAATTATGATGATTACCTTATTATAACGCTTTTATTCATTTCAGTGGAACTAATTTGTTGATTTGCAGGTCAAAGGACGTCCAAACTGTGTTGAATTTTTTTATTTATTTAAAAAAGTGAGATTCTTTCTAAAAAAAAAACAAACCTGGTTTTGTTTCAATAAGGCTTCAACAACAACAGGTACATGCTGAAATAAATGCTGTTCAACTATGAAAAAGATTGAAGAGGTTAAAAAAAAGATTAAAAAAGAAATATTGTTTCATCAAGAAGATGGTGTAAAAACAAAAATCCAGAGCTTCAACTATTTTCTTTCATTATCTTTCAATCTTATGTTTGTTCTTTCATTCATTCAACACTTTAATCTCATGTTAAGGGAAGAGACAGAATAAAAAAGTTTAAATTTCAGAAATAATGAAAAAAGCCAATCAGACATCCTCAGTGGTTCAAAGATGACGTGTTTATATTGCTTGTCTTGCCTGTGCAGGACCCAAAGATGTACATTTTTTGTCATTTACTTGCATACAAAATAAATATGCTATCATGTATAGATAAACGTATGCACAAAGAAGTAATATAAAGGATGTAAGGTGATACAGAACATTTTCACATCTCAACCAGAGTTGGTTTGTTTTCCATGTGGACGCCTTTTGACCTACAAATAACCAAAAACGCTCTCTCTGGGTTGTTTCAGGTGTTTGTGCGTCTCAGAGATCCAGTGTGGGTTTGTGGCCGAGCTGCTCGACATCACCAACGATTTCTGAGAAGACAAAGCGGCCAAGACGTTTCAGGAGCTTTTCACTCCTCCATTTAAACCTCGAGAGCAGATGAGCATCAACAACCTGAAGAAGGATGAATTTCTGAAGTCGCAAGTTAACTTATTTATCAGACAAAGTGCAGCAAACGCTTTCTTTGGGGGTAGTAAAGTGTTAAAAAGGCGTTCTGAAATCTTTGTCATGTCTGAACTCTGTGACAGAGGCTCCATAAAGTCTGTGACCTTGTCGTTTACAGGACGCAGGAAACAAACCGAGCTGCAAGGCTTTTACCGTCGTTTGGAGGCTGCACCCACCAAGGACGAGCCGGTAATAACATAATCCGAAGAATTCCCCCCCTTTTTTCCTTTTCCTGACTCTGTAACCCAGTTGGCTACCTGTCCCAGCCGGGAACAACAAATAGGAATCACATGAATCCTCTTTTTCTCCGCTGGCATACGAGAGGTAGCAGCGTATCCTCGACACGGAAACCAAGATAATGAGTAAATCGGCCGCCACTGTGGTGTCTCCGCGACCGCAACTGACCACGAAATCTAATCAGGGAAGACATGGGAAGCTTTGATTCATAAATACACTCTCAGCTGTGTGTTGCAAAGGGGTTTTTTTTTCTCATTTTTTTCTTTTCAAGTTAAAGTGAGAGAGTTGAAATAAAAGAGGAGCAAAAACAGACACAAAAAAGAGAAGAGCTGCTGCAGCTGTCAAAGGCTGAGAGATGATGAATCCTCCCGTCTGGCGTCTTCTGAATGAGCCTCTATGAAAAAGAGCCGCTGGAATGTCCCACTTAATGGTCAGAAACTGTAACAGCTGACTGATACCGCGAAAAAAAGGTCAATGCTCATAATCTGAGTCACACACACGGGCTGAGCGCGGTGGCAGAACAAATGCCAGACGGATCTGGACTCTGGACAAAGCCTTCGCAGATAAGGAGGACGGGGACAACTGACGGGTTGTAAAGTTTGTGCAAAAACGTCATGTGCTCGACATTTAAAAGGCTGCAGCTGACTCCTTTTTTTTTTTTGCTCATGTAAAAGAAAACAAAGTCACAAAGAGGATAAGATGAGCAATTAAACCGATGACCTACCAGGCTCGGCTGATGCATCCACTGATGTCAAACTCCAGGTCCCAGCATCCCTGATACCCAGAGCTCCAGTTCAAAGAGTTCCTCTACTTTCCCTCCTCGCAAGTTTCTCCCCCTACCCAAGAACAAATAATCCCAACCAAACTACTGTTTTTTCTGTCGTCCTGAAGCCGGTTTGAGACGTCCAGGAGCTGAAGTCCATCTGAGGGAGCGAAGCAGCTACTGGCAGGTTGTGAACCAAGAGGAGAAAAAAAAAAAAAAAAAAAAGACAACCCTCACATCCCCTCTCCCTCCTTTTCCTCTCTTCCTCCTCCCTCGCTCCTCTCGCTGGAAGACAAAACATGGCTCGATCTCCCACTTGCATTTCACATTTCTCTCTCTCTCTCTCTCTCTCTCTCTCTCTCTCTCTCTCTACCTCCCCACCTCCCCTCTCCTCATCAGGCAGGATGTGTGAGTCAGGGAGAGAGGAAGTATTGTGGAGAGCAGATAAAGTGGTGGACGGCCGCTAAAATAATACCCAGAGTTCCACGCTGTTATTGTTTGACCAGGGGGGGGGTGTAAAAATGCAGAGGTACTTCCTCCTTATGTGTGTGTTTGCAGAGCATGTAAAAGAGATTGAAACGAAAGCAGAGACTATTGGACGGACGAAGAGGCTCTTTTTTTTCAGTTTGGCCGAGAGACGAGAAAAACAAAATGTGGTGAAAGAAGGGGAATGTTAAGAGATGATGGGAGGTCTGCGGGAGAAACAACAAGGAGAGACGACTTTTATCGCCCTCCTCATTGCTGAGATGCCTTTTTCTCAGCGTGAACTTCTGTTAGAGGAAAGTATAATCACAGAACAATGACTTTGACCATTTACACTCCTACACCTGATGAGAAAACTTTGCACATTATTGGATATTGGAGGTGAACATTTCATGCTCTTGGAGGAAATTAATCAAATAACATCTCACTGTAAACGCCTCAAAGTCCCAGTTTTTTGCACATACAATAGATATGAATGTGCAAAGTGTGTTTTCATGCTTTTTTTATTCATTGCTCATGAGACATAAATTATCCCACAGCAGCTACACTTAACTCAAAAATTTAATTAATAAAAATAAAAACAGGACTTCCCTCGTGATCCAAGTTTTTAAGAGTCTAATGGGATCTTATGCTGCATGTCATCCTCCCTCTTTCCTCTCAGCTCTGCTACCTAATAAAAGCCAGAGATGCTAAATTAACGTAAATTAAAATATTTTACAAACACAATAAAAAATTTGGCCTGCAAAATGAGGAAATACAACAAAATTTGTTGTAAATAATGTTCGATCTAAAGCGCTAATCAGCTCACCATGAACATGAAAGCCACAGCAGTGAAGAAATTTGTGTTTAAACTAATTTATTTCTGCACATCTTCAAACTGGGATGCGACTGAGCGCCCCCTTGAGGCTGAGAAGAAAGGACGGGCTATAACTATAATTTTAAATCATTTAATTTATAAAAAAACAGTCAGTCTAAAACCTTCATATTATATTTAAAACTGTATAAAACAGAGAAAAGCAGCAATTAGTTGCATTTAAGAGGCTGGAATTAAAAAAAACAAATGGCTGAAACAATTAATTCTGTTTCTGTTTTGTGTTTAGTGCCGTCCTGCAAACCTGTAAATAAGTTAAATCAGTACTTTTATATGAATAAAATAAATATAATTACTGTAAATCGAGCGTACATTTCTTACCAAATATAAATCAGCAGTATTTATCTTGTTATCTTTCCCCTCACGTGTATCTCACTGGTCAGTTATATGTGACAGAGTTAAATTAAAGTTTAATCAGCTGCTCGGACACATTAATGCTAAACACACATTTAACCAGACCAGATTTAATCAGACATTAGCTGATAACTTCTGCACGTTTCCTTTCAGACAACAACGTTCGCCGAGCCAACGTGGAGAGAGGTGTGAGCGTCACCGAGTTTAAGCAGCCTCGCAGACAGCAGACGGTCAATAACACCAGGCCCTCGGTGAGCTTCAAAGGATTTCCTGGAGACTTAAATATGTGTGTGTGTGTTATATACAGGCGTGTGTGCAGATTCCTTACATTCCCCGTCTTCCCTTCAGAAAGGGTAAAGGGTTAACTATGCTTGAAAACCTAAACACCCCCCCCCCTTTACTTTGTCTTCGCCTGCAATCAGGCCTTATTTGTTTGCTTTATGGCTAGAGGTAGTGAGTCCATCTATCTCTGTGAGGACCAGGCTGAGTTCTGTAAGCACTTTTTTTTGGAAAACAGGGACATTTTGACACTTTGACGAGACCTTCGAAGGGTTTTGTTTCAGGATTCGGGTCGAGAGAGTTAGACTGTGTGTAAATTAGCGGTTTTAAAAGCAAATAAAAATATAAAACAGTTAAAAAGGTGCAAAATAAAACTATAATCCCAGTCTCTAACCTCAGAATATGTCAAATTAAGGTCAAGAGTTAAGTCTGTGCACTTGCAAGTCACTGGTCCTGTGTGTTTTTTCTTCAGGGTCAGGGTTATTTTTTAGTCCTGATGGGTAAAATAACGGGGTAGTTAATGCATTATGTCGACAAGTGTCCTCACAAGTATAGACGTACAAACACAGGTGAGTTTGTTTCCCTCTCAGGCCCTCATCACTCCTGATTATGGATTTCTGAATGACACACACACACTTGTAGACAGGAGTTTACTGCTCAGACACACACACACACACACGCTCAGACACACACACTGTCTTTAAATACCAGGTAATCAGCACAGTGAGACCGGGCTCATACCAGAGGTCGATAGCAGGAAGGGTGAAGTCCACTTTAGCATCTGCAGCACAATGAGCTGTTTGTTACTGCTTCATCGCCTACAGAGTGTGTGTGTGTGTGTGTGTGAGATCAGTACCGCTTGTTTACTTCATCCAACTGTTGGGAAAAGTTTTAAAAGGGAAAAAAAAGTTCCCAAAAACCTGCATTACTTCATCGGTCAGATGTGTTTCTATGCGTCACATTTCATTAAATAAACCAGAAATAAAGTTTAGATAAAGTTTAAACATTTGAACGGCAGCTGCGTCTAAAGGCGAGGCACTGAAGGGAGTTGAAGTGGCAGCGGAGACAAAAACAGGGGAAAAGATCGGACGGGAAGTGTTGAAAGACGGCGAGAGAGCTGAGCGCGTCCGTTAACGTGTATGCAGGACGCAGCGAGTAATGAAGGAAGGTGAAGTGGGGGATAAAGCATGAACGGAGTCGAAGTGTCAGGCTGGAGTGAAAGAGCTGAAAGGTGAAGTGTCAGCTGAAAGAAACTCCAAGAAGAGACTCTGCAGTTATACTCCAAAAAGTGAATGCAGCCGAAGTGTTGATCAGAGTCAAAGTAAGTTAAAGTGCTGAAAAGAAGAGAAGTGTTTGTCAGAGTTCAGTCAGGACGTAATGAAATAAGGTAAAAGTTAAAGAGCTTAATGATGCTGAAGTGAAGTGAAAGAAGCAGAAGTCAGCTGAAGTGGAGGCGTTTATGGAAAATGAACCGAATCGATTAAAGTGAAAGTGCTGAAAGGAAGCAGGAAATGAGCCGGTGACAGAAAATTGGACACGCCGGCTCGCGTTTAAACATTTCACAGGATTGAAGCGTTGAAAGGAGACGAAGAGTCCGTCAAAGTGAAAATACCAGAAAGCGTAATAAGCGCTGACAGGAGTTTAAGAACGAGCGATGAAAAGAGTTGGAAGTGTCATTTAAAGTGCTGAAAGGACGAATTTGTTCGAAGAATAAAAGAAAATTGAGAGGAACAAATGAAACAAACGACCTCTTTTATTTTTGCTTCTTTATTTTCACTCCTCTTTTAGTTTTTCCCTCCACAATTTCTCTTCATTTCTTTCATTTCCTCGGTTTATGTCACACCATTAATCAGCGTTCATCAGCTGATTCTCTGAGCATCGTCCCAGCTGAACCACTGAGAGATGGATAAATACTAATAAATAAACCCCGTCTGATTACTTTCACTGTTACATCTTATAAACAGTGACGCTCTTCAGTCGTCCTTCTGTCCTCCACTAAACTCACACGGCCTGAGAACATCTTGTTCGATGTTCATTTAACTGCAGGGGGACCTGTGGTTTCTCATTTTAGGGATTTTAAATCTGCTTTTAATCATCTTGCGCAGCTGCAATTCCTCCGGTCGGACAGTTTACTTGGCCTCCTTCTGTCTTTTAACGCGGCCTTGCTGTCTGTTGACGGATTAAACGCAAAACTTTTCACAGCAGAAAACTCAAAATAAAAACTTACTTAAAAGACACTTGGCTGGTTTAATATATATCATTTGTGGTAATCAATATTTATGAAGTAAAAACACAAAACGTTTCAAGTTTTTCAGCCTGAATATTTGACTCCTTTCAGTCTGAATAAAACCATTTTGGGAAAGTCAGCATGAGAATTTGTTTGTTTATAGATATTTTACAGACTAAATGATCGATTCATGTCACGAGGAGCTGATGTTTCCACGGCGAGGGTTATAACTAAAGATTTTCCGTCCAACATTCGAGCAGCTATGCGAGTGGCGAGCGAGGTGAAAGGGTTAAAGGGAACATCCTCTCTCTCTGATTTAGTACGATGACACTGAATGTCCGGGCTCCTCTTCAATAACATCTTTTTAACATGTGTATGTGTCCAAGCAGGCCTCGAGGAATTTGTGTGTCTGGGAGACGACCACTGTGCGTGTATTTGAGTGTGTGTGTGTGTGTGTGTGTGTGTGTGTGTGAGAGAGTCAGGCCAGTGTCATGTATCTTGGAGTCGCAGTTTAATGGGCCAGTTAATAAAAACCAGAGGCCAGAGGAGGCAGATAAACTGCAGCAGACCACACGCAAAGACGACACACACACACACACTCATACTTGAACACACACTGTGCTGAGTCTGCAGCTTTTCATTATTCATCAGTCTGCAGAACACTTTGGAGATTAACCGACTGATAGAAAACGCCAGAAAATTGTGCAAAATGACTTTTTAACTGCTCGTTTTAAGGAAACAACGCTGAAACACTGAAAGATATTCAGTTTCATCACAATTCAATATCACATAAGATTACTTTGAGAGTGAGGAATCGCCTAATTTTTGTCATTTTTCCTCAATAAATAGCAATAAATAAACTTACAAAACCACAAATACGAAGCACAATTAACCAGATAAAGTTGATACAGGCCATCTGAGTTTGTCTTTTAAGGAATCAAAAAGGAAATGGGGGGAATCCTGGGAATAAACCCTGAATTTTGGGAGATTTTATAGAATCTAGATATCTCATTCAGGAGATGGAGGAGACCAAAACAGAGCTAAAAAGCCAGAACGGACTTTGATTGATGCTAAAGTTGCTCTTTATCTTCAGAAGGTGTAAAAATAATTTGCTAACGTGCATCAATAAGGTGTTTTCATCTTGTTCTGCTGCCCCCAAATGGATGAAAAATCAAAAATTAACGCTACTTTAAAAACAACAACAACAACGACTGCTTGGTACACTTTTCTTTTAATCTTTTCTGCATGTTTCAGTTCACTTCACTGTTGCATCCACACTGAGTCACGTCACTTTCCCACCTCCCCGGGAGATTATTAAATCCAAAATTCCTTCCCTGAAGTGCTTAATTTGTTTTCCCACCATCCACAGTTATGCAGATACCGAACACGGACTCAGATTTCCATCAAAACAGCACATTGAACCTAAAGTTTTTACACGAATCAGCTTTTTTTCCACCCCAACGAACGAATGAACGAACGAACGACTGACCGACCTTTCATCAGGTCACCACGTTTCTGTTTGACACACACTTTCATACTTTTCTGTCTGCAAATAATTCATCTTTAGCTGCGTCACTTACAGTCAGGGCCTTAATCGGACCCAGAGTGGTATATGTGTGTTTATGAGTGTGTGTCTGTGAGGAAGAGGTCTTGAGGAATGTCAGGAATGTCTATTGTTCAGTTTGGGAGCAGTGATGGGGGGCAGACTATTGTGTTTAAGGCTTCTTGGCACCGCAGACCTCAGTCCTGCCTCGGTCTCCAGGGACCCCGCGGTACAAAAAAATCTAAACAACGGGATGTGTCTGTGTTAGTGTGAGTGTGTGCGCACATTTTGCCCATCAATCTGTCTGTGGTAAAAATCCCAAACACTCATATGAATGTGTGTGTGTGTGTTCAGGGACACAAATGTCTTCCTGACAAGTCTGAAATGAAACAAGCGTCCACTAACGAGACAAACTGGACATAAAATCCCCTAATCGGAGAAGATCCTGAGCCGGAGGACGACCCCTTCCAGGAAAAAGACGAGAACAAATATTTCAAATCAACAAAAGCAAACAAACTGTGAAATTGAGCGGCGCTCCTGAAGCAGCTCGACACCGAGCGCTGGCACAGATTAAAGTCAGGATTGAACTTTTTTTTTTACTTTATGTAGATGTTAAACTGTGAAAAACATCCACACATGGTCAGGGTGGACTGAGGATGAACAGATATGTGACTCAGGATCAGTATTGTTTAAAACTTTTCAACATTAGTGCTTCAGTTTGAATAAAAACTGCACTTTATTCCGGATATAAATGCATTTTTCTTCACTACAATGTAAAAATAATCAGTTCAAGTCCTCAAGTTTTACCAGAAAATGCACAAATGCACCACAAGTATTCAAAATGGCCTCATACATTATATTCATTATTATTATTTGAGCAGCATTTTAAAGTAGTTGCTGATGATGAGATGATTTAATAAACTCCAGGTTTCAGTTTAAAGGTTAAACCCTCGCATGTTGTATTTATTTTGCCTAATCATCTTTCCTCGTCTCTCCTGTTCGTTATAAATGAATAAAATAAATAAATGAAGCTCACAGTTTGACCTGAGAAATTAGCTGAAACCACCTGTTTGGGTTTTTAATCTAAAATGTATGAATGTTTTCAATGTAAAATCAAAGGACCTGATAACTTTTGCTGTTAAATAAGCACAGTGGAGTAAAAAAAAGTATCATATTTCTTTCTGAAATCTGCTGCAAAGTAGCTTAAAATGGAAAAACCCAAGTACAGAAACTCCAAAACTTGAGCACTTCAGTGAACGTCCTTTATTTTCTGAAACATGAGCAGCTTTACGGGACCGTCTCTGGAATAAATCACAGTCTAAAACTGGCAAATCATGATTTAAAACATGAACCATTTGATCAGTTGATGAGGTAACGAGATTACGAACCTAACCAGACAAGGAAAACTTTATGAATCCTTCTCGGGAAAATTCAATTTTTCAATTTGGTGTCAGCTTTCAATACTCCACAGTTTATAGAGACCAACTAAATCAACCACAAATCTGACTTTTTCTGACTGTTTA
This sequence comes from Scortum barcoo, assembly GCA_023238725.1. Taxonomy (NCBI): domain Eukaryota; kingdom Metazoa; phylum Chordata; class Actinopteri; order Centrarchiformes; family Terapontidae; genus Scortum; species Scortum barcoo. The sequence continues at coordinate 7,227,413 of CM041532.1, forward strand.
AACCAGGCAGTGCAGGTATAAAATGAAACTTCATCCTGTAAATACATGACGTCTGAGCGAGTCATGTTTGTACGTCCCATCGAATTTACGTCGCCATTGTTACGACATTTTATTTGACCTAAAGTGACTCTTTTCTCCTTCACCCACTTTCCCTATTTCCAATCTTTCATCCCCTCTTCCTCCTCCTTGGGCAGAATAAATGTTTGGTTAATGCATAAGCAGAGCTGAGAGAGCGAGCCGAGATGAAAGAGTCGTGTTTACGCTGTCAAAACATCAGACGCAACATCGGCCTCGCTTGTAATTACTGTTTTAATTTCCTCGTGTTTGCTCCTCCTCCTGAAAGCGTTTTCATGCTGCCACGTAACTCCGCCGAGTCTCCGGGAGATTTTGTGCTTTGTTGGCCTCCAATCTGACTTTTTTTTTCTCAACTCATCTTTTGATTTGCTGCTGAATTTGAGTGAAATTTCCTCACAAAGTTTGTAGAAAGTGTCAATAAAACATTGATATCACAAGAATGAAACAAACACTTTTTAATGGGTTGAGGATGGACCAATAAATGTGTGAATTTAGAGAAATTTGAGCGAATTGGGTTTCCAGCAGAAATATAAAGAGCAAAAGGAGTTTCAAGCTGCTTTTTTAAGAAATGACACAGTCTGAGGGTGTAATTTTGAGTCATTTCTCTTCTGTTACTGCGACAACCAGACACAGAAAAAGAGACATTTCTTTATAAATCATATTTAAAAATGATCCAAACTCAAACTTTGTGACAAAAAGGACGAACATGACTCCAATTTTCACACGAGCTTTTTTCTAAAAACCCCACATGGAGATATCTCCGTCTCGCTTTGTTGACCACGACTGTGTTTAAAATATTTTAATTGGTTGTTTTGAAGATGCTGAACACGATAATCCAGGTTGGTTGCTGGGACTGGATGCTTACAGATTATTGCTCTTTTATACTTTTAATCTGTCGACTCTTCTTTGAAAAACATCATTTTATGATGATTTTCCTTGTAGCAAAACGTACCGTCCGGCCGCTAGATTGTGCAGAATTCAGCTCAAAATTGACCAAGAGTACATTAACTCTGCTCCAAAAAAGTACGAGACTTTTTGACATCGGTTCATGATCACATCCAGAGAACTGTTGGACACGAGGTTCCCCTTTTGCATTAATTTATGTCTGTTGGGGATCTGTCCACCCTCCACCAGCGAACAGGTGCAGATTTTTATCATGTTTGGAAGGAGACTCTTCATCCAACAATAGAATTAGTGTTATCTGAAAATATAAAGATTCATCATTTCAAAGTTTGCATGGTTTGGCATCTCTGCATTTGCTCACTTGGTCCCAAATACTACACAGGCTCTTTTCTCTTAATTTACTGGTACTTAAGTTGTTCTTTATTACTTGTTAATGCTTTAGTTGTCTTTTTTTAATTGTATATATGTAAACATGGTCCTTCTCTTGGTTTATGTTTGCTTCTGCATCTTACAAATTCAGTAAAATGTAAACGTAAAGACAAACTCATATCTTGTTAAGTTATTCTTCAACAGAGTAAAGAGTCCCATCATCAGCACTTAAAGGGAAAAGTTGAACAATTTTTATGTAAATTATGTTGCAGATTCGACAAAAAGGTTGATAATGCTCTCATATCTGTTTGGTGTACGTGGAGATTGGAAACAGGGGAAACGTTGAGCCTGGCTCCGTCCAAAGGGAGCAAAATCAACCTAAAAGCACGTCTGCAGCTCCCAGATTAACACGTCATAACTTCTTTGTTATGTTATGTTTTGTTAAGTATAAAAACAAGAATTCAGCTTTATATGAGGACAGACTATTTCTTGGCAGCACCTTCCTGGACTTTCCCAAAATGTTGAACCATTCCTTTGAGAATAAATCTTCTTTCGGTTTCCTTCAGAATAAAATAACACAGATTTTAAACCTTTTTAAAATTCAGAAACGGCGTCTCCGTGCACACCTGCGTCTGAGGAGCAGCTTCCTCTTCCATCAGCGGCCGTAAATAAAACAGTTTGGTCTTTGTCCGCTTCCCATTAAAAGCTCCTTCTTTACGCGCAAACATAAACACGATGTTTCGGCAACGCATTACGCCCAAGGTAGACAGGAAGTGGAGAGGAGGGGGGCACAGGAAGTGATGTGAAAGTTGAAGAATGTCGTCCTGCACACACACAGAGTACAGTTGGATCTAACAAAAGGTCGGTGAAAACAGGAAGTACTATAGGAGAAACATTTCCAGGTCAAGCTAACAAAACATCCCTGACATTCTTTTCCTTTCCAGAAATATATTGGAAAAAAATCACCACTTAAAAACACCCCCAAAAGATGTAAAGAGATAAAAATACTCCTGCTGTTTGAAAAAAGAGGGCGGAGGGCCGAAAGGTAAAAACAATGCGAGTTCACCTTCATTAACTCTGACGCAAAAATCAGCAAAACACAGTAAAGGCTCACATCCTGGTTGGCGAGTCTGAAGATCTGTGTGTCTGTGAATATATAAAAACATGCTGCGAGCTTCATGTGGAGGTTTAGTACATGTGTTGTTCTGACACGCCTCCAAAATCATATCTGTGGTCGAGGTTCACCACAGAGTCAGATTTAGGCAGCTGTAATACTGCAGCTTTAGATCGCATCACAAGATCTTCCTCAACTGATAAAGTCAGCCCTGTTTTTATGGTACTGTAAAGGTTAAAACTTCCATTTGTTTTTTAACTTTACCAGCTACAGTTTCTTTTATAAGTGAAGATTGTTTTGTCACCATCTTACTGGTAAAATAATTAATTAGCAACAGGTTGATCAAATCAACCTACTAAATTTGAGGATTTGCTGCTAAATGCTTGTTGAACAAAAACAACTTAATTGAGGCATTTTCATTCACTAAACAATCAATTAATTAACTGAGAAACTGCCTTATCATGTGATAATGAACTAATCTGTAGTTGCAGCCCCACATAGTATTTTAGAATAAAATCTGTATGAAAAAGCCCGTAATCATGCAGAACACGCGAATGCAAGTGTTAACTTTTATTCTGATAATATGATTTTTATCATTTTTAGGGGCATTTCTGGGTAATGAAGTCCTTCAGCTGTCAAAAAATTCAACCAAACATCAGTTAATAGCCATATTTTTTCAATTATCCTCAAGTTAGATTCTATAAAACATCAGAAAATGCTAAAAAATCCCCATCAAAATATGTGTTGACCTCAATCAAATGTCTTGGTTTGTCTGACCAATCATCAAATCTCAAAAATGGTCCATTTATTATCATGCCAGGCAAAGAAAAGTCGCAAATTTTCACATCTTTTTTCTTAATTCTTGCTGGAAAGACAGTTTAGGGGAGGATTATTCAGTATCATGGTTGATTGATTTTCTGTCGATCAACTCATCGTTGCAGCTCTACTTTCTGTATTTTGCTGCTGTTGTGTGTTTAAGACAGTGCACGTCTCAATTAGGAGAAAAATAAAACACTAGTTAGCGGCAGCGTGGGTCCTTCTGGCTCATTAAAACGTCTATAAAGCATCACCCCTGAAATAAAACCAAACACACAGCCGTCTTCTCCCTCCGCTGAGCTGCTGTCCGGCCCAGTAAATTCCTGCGGTTTGCCAAATTTAGCCTGCAGGCCGGCTCTTCTTTCAGCAGCAACGGACAAAGCAGCAAGTCTGAACTGAAGGTATATTATTTAAAGAACAATGATGTGAAGGACGGAGGGAAGGCTCAAACACATGCTGATAACTTGAGAACAAAAAGCATCATAATAAAAATAGTCCAGAGACGAATTTAGGAGTCCAAAAAAACACAAGAATCAAATTTTTGTTTTTCACTTCTGAAGTTAGACGACTCTTTCTAAAAGTAATGGAAACCTGTTGGATACAGTACGGCCATTTAGAAATCCAACACAAGCCTCCGTTTCCCCAAAAGCTGCACAAAAGCACCATTTTCCAACCTTTAGCTCGACTCGAACAAACCATCATCTCTCCTTGCCAACTTACATCATATAATTAAATCCATCGTGTACATTTTCCTTCAGTAAAAAAGCCCATTTATTCACAAACGCTCCGACAGTAAAAGACTGTACAGGGGAACCCCAGTGTGTAATTTCCTGATGTTTCAGAGACATGCGTGTTGGGTATGAGAAACCCACGCAGCCTCTCTCCGTCTCAGTTGAGGTTAAGTGAGTTTTAATTGAGCTTAGAATAACAGAAAAAGGCACAAATTTCTCACACTCCCTTAAAATACCTGTACATATAAAGAAAACATGTTGGAGTCCCTGCAGCTTGGCACAGATGTTGTTTGGAAAGTGGCCATATTGGACGACCAGGTGGTGAAGAAAAGGAGTATAAAGAGGCCGTAGTTTTAGTTAAATGCACATTTAATATAAAATATAATGGAGCCAAAGAAGTGCAGCTTTTTGTCTTTTGGTGGCTCTAAACTGAGTCCCTGCAAATATAAGGAGACAACATTAACTGTTGTTGTCAAGTAAGAAGTGTATCTACACAAAGATTCACGAAACTTCACCACGACATGAAGTTTTAGATGCAAAAAAAACATGTTTGTAAGAAGTCACTCGGTCATTTTTTAAGAGTTTCAGATTCTCCACAAGGGGGAGCTGTTTGGTCAAACTGTCAAACTGCGTCACCAAAGAGAGAAGAGAGGAAGAACGGCTGTGATCTGTAAATGGACAAGTGTTTATTTTGCCACATAAAGTCCTAAATAAAAGTACTTGCAGGTTTAAAACTGAGTTGCATCAATATTTTTACATTAACAGTGGATTAGAGGACTAAATTGAGTCGAACACACAGATTATCATCATCCAACGATGCAGTTCCTCTCAGCTGGATGAAATGTTTCAGTGTCTTTAAGATCAAATTTTCTTTTGGTTTTACAGCTGCAACTTTTTAGTGAAAAAGCTGTTAAAAAAAACTCTGGAAAAATGTTCGGCACAAAACAGCAGATAGACAAAGTTAGCAGCTTTCTTTTAAACTGTTGAGCGTTCAGCAGCCGTATATTTCTCTCAGGAGATGGTGGAGGCCAAAACTGAGCATGAATATTGGACTTAAATCCATTTGGTGTGGTCATAAAGTTAAGTAATATATTTTAAAATGTAAAGTAAATATAATGAAATACACCCATACATACACACCTGACCGCTCATCTCCTGCAGACAGGACTTCAGGGTGGTAACTAACAATGACATTTATGATTTTCTCAATTAACTGATTAGTTGTTTGAGTCCAAAAAATGTCAGAAAAAGCTCAAAAATGTTGAGATCAGAAATGTCTTTTTCTATCCACAAACAAAAATTATATTTAGTTTTCTGTCACAGAGAACGAAAGAAACCAGAAAATATTCACATTTAAGAAGCTAAAATCAGAGAATTTGGACATTTTTTAAAATAAAAATGACTCAAAACGATTACTCTATCTTCAAAACAGTTGAGGATTAAACAAATAGTTGAGCAGTTTGCAGCAGTTTTCCTGTAAATGGTGTAAATCACATCTAAATCTGCTGTTTATTTTAAGCAACAAAACAAAAAACATGTGTCCTTGTTTTGTCATCCTGTGGGGATATTTTTGACTTTGGTTTTAATGAGGATGGTGTCTTCATCCTTCCTCTCCGTTAAGAAATCACAAAATGTTCCCTTCGCTGCATCGGCATGTGTTTGAGGCCTCCTGTGTTCGACTTCGACTGTCTGTTATTGTTTTAATGAATGAATCACTCTTTGTGTTGTGTTAAATGTTCTTTCCTTTTCATTCACGCTCCTCACATGTCACGGGAAAATGCATCACACACACACACACACACTCTCCAGGTTTTTACATTCCCAATAACGACCTCCATACCAACAGGCTCCTTGTGTTATTAAAGGAGGTGGTAACGAGTTTTGGCTTTTGACTAAGGGCCCTTTTCCACAGTTAAAACTGCACAGGCAGAGCCAAGTGGGCAAATGTGAGCTTTTCATCATCCTCAAACGACTAACGTGTGTGTGTGTGTGTGACTAAAGCCCGGCTGGTGACGCGATTGGCAGAGAGTCGAGGTCAAAGTTCAGCGAGGCGCCGCCCAAACACAGAGGCCGAGATTGCCTATTAGTGTCGATCAGAGTGAGTTTAATTGGAGCCATAATAACAACTCAATTCATAAACCTACAGAGATTAAAGGTAATTTTAATGTTTAATGTCATCTTCACAAGGTCTTTGCTGTTTTATCACATTTTCACTTTAGTTGCAAGTGATTTCTCATAAATCTGTTCAGGAAAAGTGACATAAAAGTGTTTTTATCAGGCTCAAAATATTTCATGTTAACTGAGCTCAAACACTAAACACTATCAAACAACAATTTCAATCATCCATTCATCTGTTTTAGTCATTTTAAAGCAAAAATGGCAAAGATTCAATTAAAGCTGCTCCTCAATTGTAAATATTTGCCTCTTATTGGTCTTCTGTGACAGTAAATCTAATATTTTTTCATTTTAAAGTGCTGGTTGATCAAAACAAACCATCTGAATAAGTCATTGTGGGAAACTTAATGAGCATATTTCACTCATTTCTGACATTTTATTGCACGAAATGATCTGTACAGTCAGTTTGCTGCAGCCTTCATCCACGTTCACATCATTGTTAAATAAAGGAAGTTTTTTATTGTGTTTTTTTTTTAAATTAATGACTAACCAGAGAGGAAAAACTGCTGCTGTTTCATGTGAAGCTCTTATTGACAGTAATGCTCACACACACACACACACACACAGCGCTGGGAAACCCCCTCGCAGTCAGACATGCAGCACATACCAGACGCTGACACACATGAGGTGGATTTAACCGGGTGGCTCAGAACTACTGTATCTACATTCCTAAAGACACGCATGTCCGTCCATTTGTCCCTCTGTCCGTGTGTGAACGTGCATTTAAACTGTGTGTGTCTAACATCATTACATGGGTGGGTCGGCAGAAACAGGAGCAGAAAAAGGTCCCGACTGCTGGACGGACGATTCGGTTTCGAAGCCTGAACGAGACGCGCTGCTGCCAAACAGCTGTTGGAGAAGAGAAAGTCAAACCTCAAAACTCCAGTAAAATATCTCCGCTTTTACGCGTTTAAAGAGTCCGGTTGCGAATTGGGGAAAGAGTCGAAGTCATGGGGGAGGAGAAAAGTTGAGAAAAGTTTCAAAATAAAAGAAAAAAGTGAGATTAAGATTTTTGTTCTTTTCTTTGCAAAGTAACTTTTTAAAAATCTGCTGCATTTCTACCTGAATCCACTGAGCAGCAACAGCACAAGTTTAAAAGGAGTTTAAAGTTGATTAAGTTAAAAAACACATGCACGTGCAATTAAACTGTGCACATCTTATAGTTAGGACACCTTTACACAAAAATATGTAAAGCCCCACGTTTAAGAAGTCCTCCAAATCTTCTGATGAGGGAGCCAAAGCTGAAATAAAAGGAAGATTTCAACAGGATTTATCGAGGTCTCCACTGATAACAAAGTGCTAAACTGAAAATGTTTCCCAGAGATCAGCCTGTGATTAAAATGTGAGCTTTACATCTGACCTCAGATCTGCCCTGAACACCCTCTGAGCTCCCGTTAAGACGCCAGCTTGACTTCGGCTGAGTGGGAATATAAAATACATTCCTGCCGTTAGTTCGGCTTCCTGAGCCAAAACAGCGACGCCGGGCTGCGAGGAAACACAAACGAGCGACACTTTCTGCTCATTGTTGATGTAAATAAACATTAAAGCTTCTTATATTCATATTTTGATATAGACAGTGGATGAAAATGATGTGAAAGGGCTCGCTCGGAGTGACAAATCCACAACGAGCTCTCAGACTTTGCAGCTGTTTTAGTTCGCCGTTCTAATTGCAAAGTTTTTTGATGATTTTAGCTAAATAAAAAGCTCTGATAATCCCTGTTGTAAAAACACTGAATAACAGTTAAAGTTAGAGACGAGCTGGTGAACTCAGCGGAGCACTTAGCAGCTAAAGAATCCGATACTTCCCTCGGGAGGTGGAGGAGACCAAAACAGAGCTGAAAGAAAAAGTGAATATTGGATCTACAGTCGTTAATCTGGCTCCACGTCTGCTGGATGCTTAAAGTTCATTATAACTTCATAACTAATATGTCAAAGTTACTAAAAGAAAGTTAATGCAGCTTTAAATTTGAACTTTTTCTAAACTCTATCTTAATATGATGTGATAAGTTTGTATTCGCCCTCAGAATTTGTTTAATTAATCGTATTATCAATTACAGTTAATAAAAATGTCATATTCCAATGCTTCGCCTACATTGATTTGCTTCCACAATAAAATAACTACGCATATAGAGTCTAATTCTGCGAGAAAATACATTATTTTACTTCCCCAAAAGTTATTTTGACTTTTAAGCGACAGTCCAGGATCTCACACACTTTACAGCAGCAGTAAATAAGTGCAATCAAAGAGAATAATATTATATATTCCTTGTTGAATTGTGTTTTTCCTGATTCTCTACAACAAACTGCAAACTTATCATGACTCCACAATTATGAGAATGAATGAATTTCCCTTTAATCGTCTCCTGACTTCTGCACAGGACGCTGATATCTATAATTTAACTTGTTGACTTCGCGATTCAAAAGCCAAACAATTCCAATTTCCAAACAATTACTCAACACGCGCTCCTCCCTGCTCATCTGCGTTTTATCGGCTTTCCCTCCTGACACCCCGGAGGTCAAAGGTCGCTTCCTGTGAAACATTCCCCGACCTTTGAAAACACCACCTCGACAAGCATTTGCACGTCAGGCCGTGAGACGAGGAAAGAGCTGCTCTTCCCTCGCCGCCTCAGACAACTTAAACATCGGTAAGAAGAAGAAGAAGAAGAAAACAAGCGGCGACAAACACACACACACACATCCGTTCTTCGCTTTGAAGTGGTGAAAGCATTTACGTGCGTGCAGACATCGATCATCGTTTACCTCCTGACGGCAAGCTTCAGTATCCTGTACGACCCCTTGATGAGGATGAGGGCTTCCTGCCGGCTGCCATAGAGGGCGGAGCCATTTATGTTGATGAGCTCGTCGCCGACTTTCAGCTTCTTGCACAGCGCCGCCTTCCCTCCGTCCTCGATCTGCGGACAGAGACGGGAATCGGTTGAGGGGAAGAAAAAAAAAAAACAGAGAAAGAGGCAGAACAGAAGTGCATTCACATCGAGAGAAAAAAGAAAAAAAGTCAGGAGGAGGAGAAGTCTTTAAAAGCCGTTTCTGAAGACATTTATTGTGAGACCGTCTGCGTCCCTATGGCAACGCTGCCTTAAAAGAGCATCTCCAAAACAGCCTGAACCAAACATCCCACAGCAACCCGTCACATTCCTCTGTGATAGACTGAGTGTGTGTGTGTCACACTGTGGTGAGGCCTGAGCTGTTAATGCATCGCTGGGATGTTTCAGAGGTTTTTTTTTTTTTTTTTCAGGCTGCGGAGGTGAAAGGCATGATCAAGTGACATCGATGTGTGTGTGTGTGTGTGTGTGTGTGTGTGTGTGTGTGGCGCATCGTGGTGTGAGGTTCAAGTTCGGCCTTAAATCACATCAACAGACCATCACACACGGGAACACACACACACACACACACACACACACACACACACACAGATGAACATGGCGGCCGACTGGACCAAAGGGAGGAAAAGATGCGGGCCAACGATGACGCTGCAAAAACAAGCAGTGGACGCGCTGAGTCATCACAAAGGAGGAGAGGAACTAACTGATGTGCATCTGCAAGCGGCTGTAGACTCGGTTCTTCTTCGTCCGTGTGCGTCAAAAACGCATCACTTCCTGTGTCCTCAAAGTGCACAAACACACTGACTTTGTGCTGCCTGCAGTGTAATGTGAATTAGAGATATTAAGTGTGTTTCCATCTGTTTTTTTGTTTTCTCTAAACGTACTTTCTGAAATGTTTCTGTGCATGCTTTGTCATTTTTGTAATTTTCTAACGGATTCTTTGACAGGAAATGACTTAAATCCAATGAGTGAGGTAACTTTTTTCTAAAATTACTGCATGTTGTGTTTAATTTTTGCTGCCACCATCAGGAGGAGGCTGGATTAAACGATTACTGAGATTTTTCTGAGCTCTTCTCCACATTTTACCCTCAAACAAACATCAGGTCAGATCCTGTTGAGGGATCATTTGGGTGACACGACGCCGCCTTTCAGATATCAAACGCAGGTGAATTCCAACATTAATCGGGTAGATTTGCCATTTTAAAAAGGAGCTTCAGGGGCACGTAAAAAGCAAATTCCCAACTGCATAGTGTGGAAATGGCGAGCTGACCTGTCCCTCCTCTTCATTCATTCATTCATACTGCAGAAATCAAAGGAGTTCATGTCGTGGAAACACAGGGCTGATTTTACGCTCTCAGCATTTTTACAGACACCCGGCGGGGGGGAACTTTTCCTCCTGAGCCAACTCAAACATAAGTCGAGATCTTTCACATATCAAACCTTTCTCGGGCCCGACGCCGTCACGATTTCTGGCTTCGAAAGGTTAACCTTTAAAAATCCACTCCAAACACGGAAAAACCCTGAACCACATCAACCAGCAGCTTTATCCCAACGTTTGCTTCTGATGTCTTTTGATGTCGGCTCTGTTTTTTTTTTCCTTTTGTGAAAGACAAACAGTTTCATATTCAGCTTCTGTTGACATTTTTTTAAACCAGTCTGAAGACCTGGCTGCTGTCGAGTCTCTAGATCGCGATGAAGACCTGTAATTGAGACCTGTTCATCCTTTTTCTTCATGCATGCAAAGAGATTTAACAACACACAATGAAGTGTGTGATTATAAAAAAAAATACAAGGTGGAGACAACCAATGAAGAGCAAAACAGTCTATTACTTTTTACATCAGGATGCTTCATTGCACTTTCAATATCCACAACTCAAGACTAAAAACAAGACTACAGGGCTCAGTAATGTGACCTTATGATAATCAAAATACCATTATAATGCAAGATGCTGCATTATTATGTAATCTACACAGACATGCAGGCATAAAAACACCAAAAAAGGTCAATATGTGAGTTAAAACTAATTTAAACTTGAAATAAAATGTGCGCATAATAGAGCCATTTCTCTTCATTTTTCATTAATCGGTCAAAATTCACAGTTTTTCTTTTTCTCTAATGTCTAACATGCCGCTCTGATCATTCACCTCAAAGCGAAGGTACCACAAGATCGATCGATTACTCCCACCTGAGCTGAATTTCTTATAAAGTCACCTCCGCACGGTCTCGATACAGACGCGTCCACACATCGCAGCATCATAAATATTATTCCAGGTTTTCACATCAAGATTGACACTGGTAACTTCAAATGAATGTCAGATTCTTTACGGTCACTTTCATTAAGAGTCATTATGTTGAACTGGCACCTTTCAAACTGTCCGTCCACACTTTGGAGACCAAGCTGGACTTGAACCGGCGGCTGACCTTTGACCTCCCACGTGCATGAGAGGAAAACAGTGAAGGATCACACCGCACCGAGCTGTTTCTCTGTTTCCGCCTATAAAAAGGATCGTTGGTCACGCTGTGTGAAAGTGAAAGTTTTTTTCCGCACATGTTACAAAACCACAGAGCACACACACACACACACGCTGTTCCCAAACACAACACGGATGGTCAACAAACTCAAACACGCGGCGATAAAATGACCTCTCATTATCCAGAGGTGTGAGACGATCAGTGTACCGAAGACGAGGAGGAGGAAAAGGAGTAAGTGAGGAAGGGAGGGATGATGGGAGGGTGAGGAAACGCAGATGGAAAGTTTGAGGAGGGAGGAAACAAAGGAGGGATGAGGTGAGGAGAGAAGGATGGAACGAAAAGAAATGAGGATGAAAAAACAAAGAGGGACGAAGAGAGGAAAAAGGAGGGACGACAGGAAGGTGAGGAAACACAGATGGAAAGTTTGAGGAGACGAAGGGTGGAAGGATGAGGGAGAGGAAGAAACAAAGGAAAAAAGGGGGCAAAAGAAAAATGAAGGACGAGAGTGAGGAGGGCAAAAATAAAGACAAAGGGAGGGAGGATTATTTGCCCAATTAATCAATTAATCGTTCATATAATTGGTGCAAAATGTAAATCAATTATAGTCCGAGGTGACGTCTTCAGATGTCGTTTTACACTGACTGTTAATTCACATTTTCTCTATTCGCTATAAAGCCCCTTTTTCATTTTAAAAACATGTTATAGGTATTTTTATTCTGTTTTATATCTTATTATTGTTTTTTTGGTGTCTTGTTTTTTTCTTTTCTCTTTTCCTGCCGTGTTCTTTGTTATAAAACCTGTGAAAACATACTTGGGAATAAGCCTGATTTCTCATGTAAAAGTGAGAAAAGCAGCAAATCTTCACATTTGAGACAAGACGACAAACAAGACGATTTTTGCACCGTTAATCTCTTAAACGTTGAAATAAGACCTGAAGACTGTTTTAAATCTGTTTTTCTGACGATCAGTCTGATTGATTTATCGACTATCGGCACTATATGATGACGATACAAAGCCAAACGCGCCTTTAAGATGTTAAAATGTGTAAAAATATGTTAAAATAAATGAAAATCGATCGTATGAATTAATCAGGTTCAGTTTGTAGTTCAGGACACTGAGTGACAACATGTGAAATCAATCAAATACTGAACGGTCGTCAACAAAAGTGGGAAAATGATGAAGAGCCAGAAAACAGAGCAGCTGCAGAGATCGACTTTCTGAAGAAAACAGTTCATCAATAACTGATTATTGGGATCTTTGCCTCTCTGAGTAACAAAACGTCTTTTCAGTGTTCGGGTTCAGTCTGACCTACATGCCTGAGCTGTGTGTGTGTGTGTGTGTGTGTGAGTGTGTGTGTGTGTGTGCCATGCTGCTGTGGGATGTCCAGACAGGGTGAGGTCACTCCAGGCGCTGAGGAGACGGAGAAGAAAGCCCTCACTGTGTACTGAGACACACACACACAGGTCAGACACACCCTTTTATTTTTAGATCCGAGGGGTGACTTCATGGCCTCTCTCTGTGTGTGTGTGTGTGTGTGTGTGTGAGACGGTGCCCAGTATTGTGCCCTGGAAAAGAAAAAGAAAAAAGAAAACAGGAATCCCCATGCTGGTCACAGGTTGTCATCACACTAAGCCATCACCTGACACACACACACACACACACACAAACACTCTCTCACACACACACTGCTGCGGGATCGTTTTGTACTCTGTTAATCATCTTCAGGCTGGAACTGATCGTTTCAGGTTTTTTGAAAAAGAGGCTGTTGTTCGATGCAGTTTCCAGAGTGTGTGTGTGTGTGTGAAGCTCTGACACAGATGATTAACACAGCAAACATCTGCAATTCAGTATTAAACAGCAGGAGTTACCCACGCTTCTTTACAAACACATCTGTGTGTATGTGTACTTCTACATCTATCTTTGTGAGGAATTTAAGTTTTAGATGTTTTTATCTGCCTAAATTTTAAAAAAAGAAGTCAGTAACATCTTCAGGGTGGGGTTATAAAGCAGTGTCATCCTCAGTGTATTTCCACGTTGGGGTCGGGAACGCTTTACGTCAGCGAGGGTCCCCACAAATATAGGAGTCCCAACATGTGCGAGGCGGCGGCTGAACACAAACCTCACATTACTGCGAAACGTCGAGACAGAGAAAATGAGTGGCTGTCCGGATAACACAGCTCAGAGAGAGCCTGGAGGCCAACAGCGTGTAAATACACACACACACACACACACACACACACACACACACACAGAGGACGGATGCTCAAAACCTCTGGCAGCAAGTAGTTTGGGAAAAGTTGTGTCATTTCTGTGACCGTGAAGAAATACAACTGTTAAAATCTGCGTTAACACACACACACACACACTTTGTACAACACACACAAACACACACACGCTGGTGAGAAACAAAGCGAAGGGAAACGTTTGTTTACGCGAAGACGTCCAGTGAGTTTGCAGGAGATCTGAATCAGTGTGTGTGAAGCTTAAAGGAGATAATTGGGCCGCATGTGATTCACACACACACAATGGAGTACATAATAATCAACGTTGGACTATCGTGTCTCATCGGAGGAGGAAACACTTCTGGTTTGTTTGTAGTTAAATGTTCGTTTCACGCGGCGTTGCTTCTTTTTAAAGTCGTCCTCACTGCGTTTGTTTTAAAGGTGTTATAAACACGAGCTCAGATTTAAAGTGCAAATGATAGAAAATGTTCTGCTGACACGTTAAAGTGCCTTTATACAGAAGATTTATCACTTTTAGGACTCGAGAATACACAAAAGGACAGACACACAATCGCAGCAGTTAAAGAAGTTAGTTTTCTGCATTAACTTGACTTTTATTTTGAAAGGTCATGTAAACAAATAACATGATACGTTTCCATAATCTGGGTAGGGGATTATTAAAAGAAGATTTCTCCTTTTTTGTCGATGTAACCTGATTTCTACTTTGATTTTAACAAAGACAAACATCTCAGACACAGAAGAAACACTGTGAAAGAAGATATTTAAAATGTAGAGAAAACAAATCCATCCAAAGCTCGACAAAGTCACCTCACATATACATTTTTTTTTTTTAAATTCACACATATAAACCTGCAAAGTTAGAGAAGCTATTTCAGTGACTTAAGAGTCTCCCAGTTAAAATTTCAGTTCAAAAGGTGAACGAATGCTTAAAAAAACCACCTGATTCATTCACAAAAAACTCGTTAAACACAACTCTGGGGTGCATTCAGGGTAAAAACAACCTCCCATCATAAAGCTTAAAATGTTTTAATGTCTTAGATTACACCACCACTATAAATGTTTGAGGTGAAAAGTCTCTATTCTGGGTCATTTTTAGGAACCAGCCCCCGAGGCTCATGGGAATTGTAGTTTTAGGAGGCATAACGAGGAGGAACATAAAGGAGCTCGACTCTGCTGTGTCGGGGTCCTAAACGGAGCCGTCAGCCCGACAGGTTAAAACATGCAGAGGCCCTGAAGGACCCCCCGCTCGGCCCCGTGTGGCCCCCCCAAGGACAAAGACCCTGAAGAAGAAGAGGGAGGGGGGGGTTACCAGCTTCATGCATCCTGTCATTGTCTGCGCCGCCACCGTCCAGCTCCCAAACATAAAGACGAATACGTTTGGTGATGTGGAATAAAGTCAGAGCCTGTTTTTTTAACCACATTTCCTGTTTTGATAGAGTCCGAATTCGCCTTAATGTCCAGTCTGTTTCTGTGAGTCACCGCATGAACTCGTACCAGGACTCGTTGGTACCTGGTTCGTTCATTTACTTAATATTTTGCAGCTTATCTGCACCGAAGAGCAGAGCGTGGTGTGTTTGTGGACTCTGGGCTGTGTAGGTAAAACCGGCGTCGGCGGGTGAAGTAGTTTGATGCTTTTTCCAGGAGACGCTCTGTTGGTTCAAGAGTTCAAAAACACTGAGAAAAAGGTACAAAGAGCCTGAAAAGGAAATAATACGCAGGTATGAAAGGAAAAAACACATTTATAAGCCAGCAAATCTAAAAAAGGAGAAGCTGACCTCACTTAAATGTTTGATCTTTAAGACTTTATCGGGCATTTTTAGAAAGACTTTGTGTGGATTCAGCTGTTTTAAAACACATTTTATCCAGTCGAGGGCGGAAATAATCCCACCAGGATCCAGCAAAGTGACTGACAAGTGATTGATTCGTCCAGGTGTCACTATACTGAAGATACAGAGGACTTTAAGGACAAAACACATCACATCAAAGGATCTTTTCAGTGGCAATTTGGGAGCTAAAAAGCAGGTTAAAACATGTCAGTAGCAACAATCATCAATAAAACTTCAATCTGAAGCCGTCTTAATTCATCTAATACCCCTAATCCTTCATTTAGCTTGGTTTAAAGTACTAACTGGATGGTTTTAAAGTCATTTCTTGAGCAAATACTGTAAAAATTCCCCTTGTTATGCTCATATTTTGTGCGTTATTCAATAGTAAAGTGAATATCTTTAAAGTTTGTGGTGTTGGTTATGTCTTGATTATGTCACCTCGGGTTTTAAAGAAACTGAGACAGGGATTTTTCACTATTTTTAGGCATTTTATAATCCAAATTATTGACTGATGAATCAAAGGAATCATCAGGACGGTTGATTGAAAATGAAAATAATTAGTTATATGAGTGAGTTACTTATTTTTCGAGGTCACAGAGGAGAACTTAACCAAAATTACACAAAAAAAGAGTATAAATTAGAAAAAAATGAAAAATCTGCTGGTTTAACTGAGGCTCGAAGTGTTTAAAGACCATTTTCTTGCATCTCCGAGCTCCAAACCAAACAAGTTGAGAGGTTTGATTCGACTCTTCAGGTAAAAGCACCTTCAGTTTCCACATTTAGAGTCGCTCTTCTCTGTTTGGGAGGTAAAACTGTGAAATGAGCTGCCGTTAACAACCTCTGCCCTCCGGTCGGAGCCTCGTGAGCTTCTCCTCCCTTCCTCACGCCCACATTCGCACAAGGCCTCCTTTATCAGGGGGGAGGATGGAAAAGGAGAAAAAAAAAAAAGCTCCCACGCTCACACCAAAAACAACTAAATGTGTGTGTGTGTGTGTGTGTGTGTGTGTGTGTGTGTGTGTACGTCTGGCCTCACTGATCCCTGATGTTGCAATCAGTGTCCTTAAACAGCCTTTTTAGAGGAATCATTGAAAGGAAGCAAACAAACAGAGAAGCTGCTTCTGACGGGTGATGATGGGGGGGCATTAAAAAGTGATGGAGAAGGAAGAAGAAAGAAAGAGAGGAAAGGGAAAAACGAAAGGAAGTAAAGGAAGGAGAAGAGAGGAGAGGAAAGGACATAAGAGAAATGGAACTGATAGAGAAGTAAAATAAAGGACAGAGAAGGAAAGGAAAGAGGGAGGGGGGAGGATTGCACAAAAAAGAAAGATGATGACAGAAAAGGGAAGAAGGACATGAGAGGACAGTCAAGGAGAGAAAATGAAGGAAAAGAAAGAAAGGGAAGGAGAGGAGATGGTAGAAAAAGAAGGAAGAAGAAAGCAATGAACAGGAAATAAGAGAAAATGAAACTTCACACTCGGCCCATCCTCACACTGCCTCACATCGACACACATCACATTAAAGTACTTTGTTGAGCCCTAAAAAGGTAAAAAGGCAGCAGATTTGATCTAAATGGAGTCAAAATATAAAATATATAATGGCAGATTGGATGGATGGATGGATAGACTTCCTCAAAGTTACAGGCTGTAAATTATATTTTTATCAAACTAAAGTTACTTTTCTTAAACAAACAAACAAGCTTATTATCTCCTTTTCCAATTTTCTTTTCTTTCGTGTGTTTGGAGGGCTTATTTTCTTTTTTAAAATCAACACGTTGTTTGTCGAAGTTTTTTTAAAACGTGCAAAGTGAGAAAAACACGACGTCCAATAAAATCAGAGCCTGCATAGCTTTATGGCCTCTCGTTCTTGCAGTTTGAGGTGACACAGAGTCGGGAGGAAACCAATCAAATAGAGCTGATATTGATCTGGACAGCAGCATCTTTCATTTTTAGGGCAGAACAGTCGATATAAAAGACGAATCAACCAGCGCGATCTCGTTTTTGAGACTTCTACAGATTTAGTCGAGACTGTAGAACTGATTTCTTTGTGACAAGCTCACAAGAAAACTAAAAAAATCTAAAGTAATTTGATTAAACTCAGTTTGATTAATTTTTTTACACTTGAGTTTATGATCCTAAAAGAGGATTAAAAGATGAACCGTCCTGTCCTCACCGCGGAGCTGCGTCGAGTCCACTTAACGTTTATTTTTATTTATCGCCGAGCCGACCGCTTTTCTCGTGTTTGTTTTTAATCCCGAATATTTTCACTAATTACTTCAAATGGACACTTTCTGGTGGGTCTCCTTGCTCGTATATTTTTATTAGCCGCGTTGCCGGGGACGAGACTAAATATTTTAAATTCAAATTAAAAAGTCTCTCGCTTGAAGAGGAGCCAAAAAATGCAGCCACACTTTTTTTTTTGGCACGAACAGACGAATCCCCCCCAACTCAGGCGCCACATATATTCAATGACAACATAATATTAGAAATAAACTGGACAGACTGTGTGTGTCAAGTATTAAATTCATATTTTAAGAGGGTAAGAAGGAATATTAAGTGTTTAATATCATTTTTAATGTTATTTTCTTCTCAAATATGCTGACTTTTACATTGTATGGGTCTTACAACAATAAAAGACTGAACTAAATCTGAACTAAATGGAAAAATGCAACTAAATTAAGAGAAGAAGAGCTGAGCGGTTTGTATGAGCGGCTGAAGATGAAAAAAAACTTTATTAAAAGAAAACTGAAAGAAAACAGACGTCACTGCGTTTGACTGACGGCTGGTGTTTGGTAAGAATCCAGCCGCTCTGCGCCAAAGACGCTCTTACCACTTTAAAACTGCTGTAATCCCGTTAAAATCTGACTTAATCTGTGAAAACAAGACCCCCCCCGCCTCCCCCCTCGTTACAGGCCACATCAAAGCGCCGTTACCCACAATCCTCTGCGGAGGAGCGCCACGCTGTGAGGGAAAAAAAAACCTGTCAAACCTTAACCTTCAGCCGTCAACCTGATCAATACGTCATGAGACACACACACACACACCCTGTAATCCAACACAACAACCTCCACCACACACACACACACACAACTAAGGCTGACACTTGACCTCACACACACACAGAAAACACACTCTCACAGGTTTGTGTATATGTACACACCGAAAGGGAAAAAACCTTTTGGTGAAATGAAAACAACTTTAAGCTGTTTTATTGAACAGACACCGCCGATAAAACCACGACGGCAGCGCTCTTCTTCTCTGGTTGTGCGAGTTAAAACACATCAGCTCTAAAAACCTGGAGAATAATCTTCAGAGGATTTTGGGGGGGATTGTGTGCACAGGTTTATTTTGATCAAAAACAGTATTTAAGGTTGACTTTGCAAACAACAGAAACTTTTATTTCTGCAGCTCTGACAGCTACGAAACAAAAAATCTGTTGTTGCTCATAAAAAAATCAATTCCTCTGAAGCCGATTTAGTTTGTGAGCAGCTTCAGACCCTCACAGATCATTTTCTGGATTTGGAAAAAAGAAAGAGGTATTGTTAATTGTTCAAAAGAGACAAAGAAGCTTTGTATTCAAGTCTACAAGTTGTTTTTCATTCAGGTATTTCAGAGCTACAAACACAAAAGTCATATCAAGTCTCAATAATGACCGACAATACGAACGTTTTACTCTGATTTACTCTATCCTGACTGAGAGCGGCTGCAGCCAAACAGAAGTTTACCCAACCAATCGGCAAGCAGTCTGACGTGATTTAACAAAGATTAATTTAATTAAAAGAAGATTCTGTCAAACAACAAGCGTTAAGTGTTAATAAAGTTAGCGATAATACTTCATTCAACAGAGGTCTAATTTCCTGTTTTAGGTTTGTGCTGCTTCCCTTCATGTGTTGTTTTATCTGCATTTTCAGAGGTGAAAAATAAAAAGTCAGCTCGACCCACAGACGCGATTTATTACGAGGTCCCCACTTCTTTTTCCAAGTCTGATTCAAGCATTTTCCAAAACCTTACAGCCAGCTGGATCAGGCTCTCTTCAACTTTTATGACCTCTTTATCCAAGAGCAAACTATCCACTCAAACAGAAACGTTTCATGTCGATGCAATGTGAAGTTTAACCTTGAAAACACGTTAAAACTTCAAACTTCAAATCTCCACATAAACTGAGTGGACGAAGTTTATTTCATCTTCTTTTATGGTGTTGACATCTATACTACACACACACACACACACACACACACCCCTGGCTGTGTGTTTCTGGTGGATGGTATGGAAGCCATTAGATCCGGTGGTCAGCGCTGACAATGGTGAAGGTTCAAAGGTCAGCGGCCTGGTGGGATCCGGATTGATCCATCAACGTCATATATGTGTGTGTGTGTGTGTGTGTGCGCGTGTATGTGTATCCCCCCTTTATCTCACACACACTTGAATAAGGGGTGAAACATTAACTTCCTGATGTGCACTGAATGACCCCTCCACTAAAAATACTCTCTCTCTCTGCACGCCGAGTTTCAGAGGGAGCGCACACACACACACACACATTTTGCATATTTTTACTTTCTGTCGGATCAAAGCTGCTTCACCAACTTTCAAACTATTTTTTATTTTATTTTATCCGGGCGTACATTCAGGTATTTATACGAGAGTCATAACTGGAAAAGGCCAAAAAAGAAAAAAAAAAAAAATCAATAACAATGACATGAAACATGAATCAATGTCAATAAATCAAATATCTGTCTGCTTTTCTGTCTCTTTTTTATTTTTAGATAAAACTGAGACTGATCCAAGAGAGACGCAATTAAGAGCAGAAATCAACACTTCGTTTCGCCGCTGCAGACAGACCGGAGAAGCCACCGCACACAGACATCAGATTTATGAGCGCACAAACGTCCTTTGTCTCCACGTAACGCTGAAAAACCACCTGTGGGAAAATTACCTGGAGGATGATTCAGCTGTGTTCATTTGCTCTAAAGGGCCTGAGGATGTATTTCATTATCGTTGTCTGAATAAGAAGGATGCCTGGAATAGTTTGGATTATTTCTGTCTGTCAATTTATCAATCCACCCGGTTTAAACTCGGCTTCTGAATCAAAACGTGATGACAGTTTCGGGGTCGTTTCCTCGTGTTTGTCAGTTTAAAAAAAATCAATGCAACAACTCAGTTTGTTTCTAACTTAGTTTCTGTTCATGTTTCACTTGAATTACTTGAAAAATCAGCTAAAGAAAGCGCAAATTAATGCCGTATCAAGATAACCTGCTGGTGGCGCTACTTCTCCAGCAGAGTGCCGTCAAACCACAGAAGAAGAAGAAGGTTTCCATCAGTGAAAGTCACACTTTATTCGCTGTTTCTGTTGAACTTTCTTGTATTTTCCTTTCCAACTTTTCCACATCCGCTGAGGGTACAAAGATTTTTGGGGGTTTGTTTAATTTTTTTCCACATTTTTTTGCATACATACATAAAAAAAAAAAAAGGTGCAGCACCTTGGCACGAAACGTCGTAATGCTCCTTTAAAATCTTTATGAGGAAGGAGACATGTTTGTTTGACTTCATACCGCTCTCTGAATATTTAGTGCAACACAGAAATGAGACGAGACAAAAGAAGACTCATAAATGTCGACAAAATGGGCAGGAAGGCTTCAATCTGGCAGCCGAGCGTCCAGAAACCTGAGACCTTTTACTCTCCCTCCTCCTCCTCTTATCTTTTCATCTCTCTCTTTATCTATTGGCCTATAGCTAAAAAAGTTCCCCCCTGTGAAGGCTCACGTGTTTGTTTGAACTGATTAAAGTAGAAATGGATCAATGAAATCTGTGAGATAAACCCTCAAATGCACCGCCTTTTTCCTTTTGCGTCAGAGATTTGTGCTTTTTACCGTCTTTTCTTTGAATAAATAAGAGAAGAAAACATGAGAATAAGGCGAGATTGAAATATCTGGATAGCAACTTTTATAAAAATTCAAAAACTGTTGCTTTGTTTCCTCCCTAACTTCAGCAACAGCTTTTAAAACTGATTTTTAACGCGTTTTCTTTCTTATTTTTTCATCTCAAAATCACTTCTAAGGCGGCTCGTTCAGCCTAAAGTCTCCCAGCTGCAGCGCGGGTCGTCTGTCCTGTCATTAAGCGTCAAAAGTTTTTAATTAGTCGACGCCACATGTCCAGTTTTTGGATCCCACGGTGGTCAGAGGCTCTCTCTAATTATGAAAAAGGGACGAGGACGCTAAAAATCCCTCTTCGTTATGGAAAGTGGGATGTTTAATATTGATGATCAGCTCTCAGAAACCCGAAGAGATGAATAAACATTTTGGGCGAACCTCACCGAGAGGAATGCAACACGCCTGCCGTCCTCCCCCCTCCTCCCTGTCCCACAAACTTTGGTTCCCCGCTCACAAGTTCCACCCGACCTGGCGAGGAGCGAACGGGAGGGAACCCATGACTCGCAAACTCCCACTCAGGAGGGTGCGTGGCTAAAGGAGGACGTTTCCTTCAGACGCCAGCGAGGGCAGACGGGAGAGGAGGGACGATCCAGTAAACAAAGAGAGTTCTGTGTCGCTTCAGACCTCAAACTGAGGCGGACTCGCCGGGGTGGCCACGGGAGCGGGCCGCATTGCACAGTGGAATAATGTGTGTAATGTGTGTGTGTGTGTGTGTGCATTCTTCGGTTTAGGGCACGGCTACGTCGCAATAAACTGTAAACAGACAAACTGGGTTTTGCTAAGAATCTGCCTCCAACATCGCGGCATTAAATGTTAAATATCTGCAGAGCGGACGGTGGAAAAAAATGAGAATCACTGAATGATAATCTCGAGAAATGTTAATCTGGCTATTATTTTCTCCATTAATTGATTTTATAGACCATGATGCATTGCTGCAGAACAGTATATAAAATTGTTGAAATGAAACTTGGACAGAAGTAAAATGCAGCCTCCACATTAATGCAACAGGAATATTAATCCAGAAACATCAGATTAAAGAAGTAAAACACTTACAGGGATTATTTTACTTTTGAAACTTTAAGTATATTTTTGTTTAAACCATCACAAACTCATTTTGTAGGGTCCAAAATCAGCAGAATACAAAACCCCAACGAGGGTTTAAAAAACTCCTCAGCATCACATCGAGATGCAATTTTGTTGTAATCGGAGAAAAAAAACACATGGATGAAGTGTGTGTGTGTGTTGCCCCCTGATGAGCAAGTTAAAAAAAAGGGGGGGGGGGGGTTCTGCAAATGCAGCGTCAAAACAAAAACAACAACAACAGCAGCAGCCTGAGGTCAGGACGTTTACACCCCTTAACACACACACACACACACACACACACAACTATGACATACTGTGTGTACCTCCCATGTATCTTTAATATCTCTCCACACACACACACTGCAGTAACAACACTTTTTGTTTGAGGGTCACTACACTGATGCACCTACAAAGAAAGGTTGTTATTTTAGGTGTGTGTGTGTGTGTCAATGTCAATGTGTGTGTGTGTGTGTCGGGGTGGGGCAGGAATGTCTCTATCTCTGATCTGCTGATCTGTGGAGCCTTTAGCTGTTTCTTTTAGGCTGCATCTGGAGGTTCACACACACACACACAGTAGATTATATTAGTCTGTTTACAGAAAATATCACATTTTAGATGATAAATTTGCTGTTTTGTGTCACATAAAGACAGTTTTGTGTGAGGATTCACAACTTTTATCTGCTTTATATCAACATATCTTACTTTTAAATGGCGGGTTGGACAAAACGACCAAACAGAAGTCGTCAATTTGAGCTCTGAGAAACTGTGATGGATGTTTTTGACATTTTACAGACTTAAAATGAAATCTATGGCTCCTCGTTTAAGCTCATAGAAATTTTCAAATCCGGCACACAAACTCTTTAATAACAAACAGTTCTTCGCTTCACCAAGAAACAAGTCTGCGTCTGTTCTGTGAAACATTTAAAGATAACCTTCCCAACGTGACTCATTTTTTCTGACCGACAGCCAATAACCTGCAGAAATTCTGATTTCTATCACAGGAGACGTAAAATAAAAAGTAAATATTCATATTTAAGGAGCAGGAAAGTTTTTTTTTTAACCTTTCTGCTTCATTAATGACTTGATGTGATTAAATAATGATCTAAATTCGGCCGAGTTTTCCTTTTTCCAAACACCAACACACTGATTCCCTCTGTCCCTCCCATCAATATGCTCTATTGTGTACTGTGCTGCCGCCACATATGCTTTTGGTTAGTTAGGACAGTTAGCGAGGCGAGTCGGGGCAGAGGACGTGGAAAACACACACACACACAGTAGAGACAATAGCATCTCTATCTGATGGCATCCTCATCTACCACCCGCCGAGCAGACTGTTACTGGAGGCTACCTTTACAGGAATGCAGCAACACACACACACACACACAAACACACTGTTTACCACGCTTTTTCGGTTGCATACCTTCGACCACATGTCAAAACATTCTTCTGTAAAATCCCTGGATTTCTGTTACCGAGAGGCGGAGGAGGAGGAGGATTATCGTCTCCATCTTTGTTGTCTCTTCTGGGCCAATCAGGCGGCTCGCTCGTGTTTTGTTTCTGATCTCTGACGGGAGGAGAGGAGAAGACGCCGACATCCTTCGCGCCCGCATGAAGCAGCAGCAGCAGCTCTCTTTTTAGACGTCAGTCGAGGTGAAGTCGAGCGTCACACGTTTGGCAACTTTCTGCAGTTTTTTTCCTCTTCGTGATGAACCGACGAGTAAAACAATAACAACATCTTATCTCTGATAAGATTTCCACGTTTTTTCATGATCTGCAACATTTGTCCGAAACTAAAAAAAAAAATCCTTGGTAAAACACGCCGACGCCAAACCCTGTTTCCAGTTCGGCTCTGAGAGAAATTCAACCTCAGATCAGGATCAGATCAGAAGAGACTGACCTCAAACTAAAAACTCTCACCGCACCCTCAGTCCAACACTTCACAACAAATCAAACACAAAAAAACACAAATCCAGTTAAAGATAACAGCACAAAAAACCAGAAAGATGCAGCTCGAGGTGTGTTAAGAAACCTCCTTTTATCCTTGACATCCACAGTGAGCTGTTTTTAAGACATCTGTGGTGTAAAATCTGTAAAATCAGAAGAACCGTAGCACCCCGGTCTCCGTGACAAACACACACAAACAAGGACAGGGATGCAGATAATGCTTCAGACAGACTCTCTGATGTCCATTTAGATATCAGCGCGTCTGGTCTGCAGAGCTCTGCTGGGAGCTTCACACGAGGAGCGACTGGGATCCACCGAAACAACTGGACGAGCGTTAAAATCTGAAATCTGAAAGGAGATTTAGCTGAAGCATCGTGGAGGTTTTGAGGTTTTTTCGGAACATCACGGGAGACGCAAAATGACAGACATCAGCTCATAATAGATCATAAAAAAAAACACCACCACATGTGAAAGTGAGCAGCAGCTGCTCGTTTAAACGCGACAATGGAAGGAACTCGACTCTTAGTCATCGCGACCACATTTGACAAAAGGACACATAAACGGTCACGAAACACACGAACGGGACGACTGGAGGAGTCTTAGATGATGAACGAGCCTAAAAACGAGGCTGCATGTTTTTTTTAGTCTGCAGCTCGCACACAAAGCTTACACTGAAGGTTTAGTTTCTTTGTTTTTGAGCATTTTAGTCAGTTTAATCTTCATTTCTTCACCTCTATTTGAGTGAGAGAGCGAGGCGTGAACATGGGAGGTTTTAAAGGGAGCTTTAACACATAACAATATTAATAAAGCATAAAAATTAAAATGTCTGCTGCCTGTTTTGCCTTATTACGCAGTGATGAGTTTACATTAAATCATGCATGTGACCGTCAAAGGCACATTTAAGACCCTTTTGCAGGATTCAGATTTTTATAAGTCAGGTGGAAGCATCGGAAATAACCAACTTTAAATCAACTCGAGGAGCTAACGGGATAAAATCTGCCAGGCAATTGTCATTTTTGTGCGATCATGTGGATCTACTTTTATCTATTTCTGTCTGAAATCGAGATGTCATTGTTTCAGATGCTGCGAATTGCAAAATTAAAAAGTTAACGTTGCATGCAAACATGCTGTACTAAGAAACCGTAAAAAGCTAACATGTGCACTAGGGGGCAGTGTTGCTCTTATCCAATCAGAATAGAGAGCCAAGAATGAAAACCTGCAGAAAATAAGCCCAGAAAATGGAAAATAAAAGCACCAAGAAAGTGCATTTGCTTCCTGTTCAACCAATCAGCATGTTTGATATACACAGCCATGAAAGTTGTGTGTGTGACGTGTGTGTTTGCACGCCACTAAATGTATTTTCACTGAAGGCAGAAGATAAAACATGAAACTCACCGCATCATCACTCAGCTGATCAAGTTAAAAAAAAAAAAAAAAGAGCATTCATTCAGAGGATGATTTTTATGAGCAGTGTATGAACACACACACACACACACACACACACACAGCGGTGGTGATTTGTTACGGTCCTGCAGGAATGTTGACCAAATGGCTTATATCCCTCTGCTGTCTCGGACTCGGGGAAAGCCACCCCTCCTCCACACACACTCCTCAAAAAACTCAGGACATCCTGAGAGACTTTTTTTTTTTTTACCTCCTCTCTGTCTCATTCACATGTTCGCGGCAGGAAACAGAAGCCTCACTGTTTCTGAGGACGGGGCGATGATGATGGATCAGTCAGAAGAAGCTCGATCGTACAGGGGTTTGATGCTCGATCAGACGGGGCGCGGAGGGCAGACCGAGAAGCCACCAGAGGGATTATATATTCAATCTGAGTCTGGGATTGTCTTGGAGGAGGGAGGGAGACTTTACTTTTCTTAGCCTGCCTGCACCACAACAGCCACCACCCAGATCTGCATAAGTGGCAGGAAATGGATGAATGGATGAATAAAAAGCTTTTTAAAAATGCGATTTGTCTGAATAACTGCCACAAAACCCCCAAATATTCCATTTATAGTCACATTATACAGAGAAAAAGCAGCAAAAACACCACATTTTAGAGGCCGGAACGAGCAAATGTTTGAGTTTTTTTGGCTTTTATCAGTTCTGAAAATAAAAATGAGCTGACTTATCATTTCATACACTAAATAATAATAAGAAATAATCCTGTGATACTCTGCTACTTGCTTGAGTTTTAAAAATGAACAAGACTTTGCACTTGACTTTGAATGTCAACAAGTGAGCGTATGAAGGCTTAGAGATGTGTAAAAAGCTGGTAAGTGGACTGTGAGTTAAGATTATTTTGGTCAAACACACAAAAATCTGCATAACTGAAGTGTGGACTGAACATATATACACGAGAAAATCAGAGTCAAACTTTTGTTTTTTCTCACAAAAGAAACTGCTTTTAGTTTCTTCTTCAGGTGGTATGAAGGAGGTTGTAGCAGCTATTGGCTATCTCACACACACACACACACACACACACACACACACACACACACACACCAGAACACACACCTTTACTCGTCCCTCTCCCTCGGAAGTGAGAGGATTATGATTATGACTGTATTCAGCTGCAGACACAGTGAACCTCTGTGTGGAAACTCTCTCCGGCCCTCGCTTAACCTAAATCACATCACACACTCTTGTCTTTCCTCACACACACACACACACTTGAACATTTTGTCTTTCTCCTCTCTCCTTCAAGGACTTAACACTTAATCATTAAACACTTTTGTGCGGCTCCCCGTCTGCCTCGGTTGCTTTATTGTGGCCGCTGGACACAAAACAGCCACAGTTTGATTTTTATCTCCTTTAGCAGTCGCAGTTTCCCAGGAGCTGTGTTACTGTGTGTGTGTGTGTGTGTTTCCAGATGACTGAGCCAGGCTTTTCCACCCCACCCCCCCCACCCCACTGCAGTGAATATGGAAGCACGACCGGGCCAACGTTTATTCAGCGTTTGCAACTTTTCAACAGAGTGTGGGCGAGAGAGACGGCGAAGGAAAGACTGAGGAGGGAGCAGAGGTTGCATGTCAGCCGGCCTACTTATGCACTGGACTGGACTAACACACACACACACACACACACACACACACATAGACACAGACAGACAGACGGGACGGACCACCCCCAGCAGAAGAACGCACACCAATAATTACTCGCGGTAATTCAAAGACGCCCTCCTCGTTTCCAGCAGCAGCTCACCGCCCGCGGCGTGAAACCGTGAGAAGAGGCCGGGAGGAAACGCTTTTTTTCCCCTCTTTATCACACAAGGCGAGGTCACGTCAAGATCCGAGAGGCGCACACTAAATCTCTTACAAAGCGCGCAAACTCCCCCTCACACACACACACACACTGAAAAACACACCTGAAATGAAAACTGAGCTCTTAAAGATCTGCGGGAAGAACGACAGACCACATCGATCGATTCGTCAAAGCGTTCAATTAATCGACAGCTATTCTGGGTGGTTTTTCACGAAGACTGTCTAAATTTTCAGCTTCTTAAATGTGAATATTTTCACGTTTCTTTGACATTTAACTGAATATCTTTGGGTTTATGATCGAAATGAGACATTTTCACGTCACTTTGGACTTTGGGGAAAATCAATCAACGTTTTTCGCCATTTTTTGACATTTTATGGACCAAACAATCATCGATTACTCAGGAATATGATCAACAGACTAATAAATGATGAAAATAATCGAGACTATCTGCAAGTTTATCACCTCAACAGTACTTTAGAGAGATGATGCTGGTGTCGATAAAGTTGTAAAAAGGGGTCAGTGACCTCTAAGCTTCGTGGAAAAACGTCCCACTGATGGAAACTGCCATCTGAAGTGGTTTTAGTCGTCTGTCAGCGCTTGGGCTTTTTTACCGTGCATGAATGAAGTGGCGGGGAGATGAACAGAGCCTCATTTCGCCCCCTCCCCTCGGGAAGCCCCTCTTTAGCACCCCTGGAAAACCTTTGACCTCCACGCTGAAGAGCCCGACCGCCGCACTACATTACACAGGAGGCAGTGACAGCTGACGGACATCAACGGCCGCCGGATATTTGCTCGAGCTTCAGACAATAACTTTTTATTCTGTGCAGAAGAAGAGGAGAAGGAGGAACTTTAAATCTGAGCAAAATACAAGAGAGGGTTTACAGTGCTTTTTAAGGCCCGTTGCGTCGGGTTGAAGAGTTGAAACCATCGGAACAAGCAGCCGAGCAGACTGAAAAAAAGCACATCATGGACGAGAGAGCCCGAAGAAATAACCACGACTGAGTGTTGCAACAACCACATCCTTACAAAACCCCGCTGCTACAGTCAATTATGGTTAAATACTGCAACGCAAACTGTAAATATACACACGGACATTAAGAAAATGTGATGCAATGTGCAGCGTCATGCACTATAACCTCACTTCAGGGACACTTTTAAGCAGTTTTAGGTTTTGTAATTGAGATTTTCTCATGCTTAACCAGCTGGAACTGCTGTTATTAGTGAAGCTGGAGCGTTGCAACAACCTCATCCTTACAAAACTCAATGCCTGCACTCAATCTGCGTGAAATACTGCCCAAATATGCAAGTAAAACTGTAAATATGCACAAGAATATTAAGAAAATGTAACACAAAGGCAACATAATGCAATATAGTAAGTACTTTAGGTGCACTTTTAAGCAGTTTTAGGTCTTGAAATTGAGGTTTCCCATCCTCAGTTAACCACAACTGTTGTTATTGGCGGAGCTAGCGTGTTGCGTGAGAAACACTACAATAAATGCAACTACAACTGTTAATATACAAATGAATATAAGGAAAACGTGATGCAAAATGCAAGTGCAGAATAAGTAGATTCCAAGTAGTTTACTGACACTTTTAAGCAGTTTTAGGTCTTTTAATTGATGTTTCTCAGGCCCAGTCAACCACAACTGCTGTTATTGGTGGAGCTGGAGTGTTGCAACAACTACGTCCTTTAGAAACTCCTACAACGTATAAACTGCAGTCAATTTGCGTGAAATACTACAAGATATACAAATAAAACTGTAAATATTAACGTGAATATTCAGAAAATGTCATGCAAAATGCAACCCACTGCTGAGAAAAGTCACTGTAAGTAGTTTAGGGACACTTTTATCCTTATAAAACCCTATTCAACTGGTCAATTTAAGGAAAATACTACAACATATGCACCTAAAACTCTAAAAATGAACATGAATATGAGGGAAAATGTCATGAAAAATGCAGCACAGTGCAGAATAAAGTCACTTTAAGTAGTTTAGGGACACTTTTATCCTTAGAAGCCTTATTCCTATGGTCAATTTAAGGAAAATACAACAATATATGCAACTAAAACAGTAAATATAAACATACACATTAAGAAAATGTCATGCTAAACGCAACCCACTGCAGAATAAAGTCACTTTAAGTAGTTTAGGGACACTTTTATCCTTATAAAACCCTATTCAACTGGTCAAGTTAAGGAAAACACTACAATATATTCACTTAAAACTCTAAAAATGAACATGAATATGAGGGGAAATGTCATGCAACATGCAGCACAGTGCAGAATAAAGTCACTTTAAGTAGTTTAGGGACACTTTTAATCTTACAAAACTCTATTCAACTGGTCAATTTAAGGAAAATACGATAATATATGCAGCTAAAACTGTAAAACTACAGATAATATGAAGGAAAAAGTCATGCACACTGCATCATTCTGCAGAATAAAGTCATCAGAAGTGTTTCAGGGCCCTGCAGCAGTCTGCAGCAGCTCCTCATTCAGGTCTTACTCACTTTGGTGATGATGAGCGGCTCGCCGTGCTCCAGTCCTCCTTTCAGGGTGAACCCCCAGGGCGCGCCCCCGCTCAACTGGACCTGAATGTGGTGGAAAGACACGAGCTGCTCCACCGTCTCCATTCTCCTCCCGGGTCCCGGTCCTGCTCCCGGTCCCGGTCCTGCTACCGTGGTTCTCCTCTGCGGGTTCAGTGTCCGGGCTGCAGTCTGCGGCGGAGCTGCGGAGCCTCCATCGCCGCTGTGAGGACAACAAGGAGCGGAGAGCCGGATGGATGGAGGAGGAGGAGGAGAAGTGAGGAGTCAAGTTAGAAAAAGTCAGAGACAGCTGCTGAATCCGGAACACTTCGTTTAAAGCTTCCTGTGGTGCAGCAACATGTTGGACCTTTGAAAGAAAATACAGATTTTTTTGCATCATTTAAGAACAGTGAGATTATTTTTTTTAATGCAGAAACATTTAAGTTTATCATCACTCATATTTTCATTAAAACATTTTAAATAATTTATAGCAAATGCTTAAATTAAGAGTCTTAAAATGAACTGTGTTGGCCAATCTCAGCCTCTCAAATAATAATAATAATAATAATAATAATAATAATCTTTATTATATTGATCAAATTGTGAAGGTTTTCCTCCCTGTTAGTGACATATACATCACAAACTGTTTAACTGTGTTTTCTCAGATATTAGGTGTCCCCTATTTTGTCATTTTTGCTCTTTGAATAACAACAGAACAGTTATTTATGAGACAAATCTTTATTCAGATTCAGATCAGTTTTTTTTATCCATTTTCCTCAGAAAATGGTTTAAAACAACTGATTTTTGCTTATTTTTTTAAATGATGTGCTGTTAATCCTCATCATTGCTTCAATTTAACACAAAAACAGGAGAAACATTCAACTGTGTTCCCAATTTTTTTTTTTAAAGTCTAATAGGGTGGAATTAAGAAAAAAAAGACATTACAGTATTTGGTCATTTAAGTACAATATACTACCTCAGTTAAATGATATGAATGATGATGAAAATGGTACAAACAATAATAATAATAATAATATTTCATCATTTTATGGGTTATAGTTCTTGTGGAAGTAGATGACTTTGCACCAGAGATGATAAAATTGAGATCATGTACCAAAATAAAAGTTTAAAAGAATGTATTTAATGTGCACTATTCTGCACATCTTTCCATATTTTATCACATTTATCTAAAATGTGTTTCCTTTCCTTAGTTTAAGTTAAAATGCTTTTATTTTGACATCTGATTTGCGTGTATCCGGTAATATTCACGTTAACGTGACGTAGCAGAAAAAGTTTGGGAACAGCGGTCGGTGGCCCATCCCCCTTTTCGAACAGCAGGGACGTGATTGACAGGGCGGCTGACCAATCGCAGAGAGGCTCTGGCTGTATTCGACCAATGAGAAGTGAAGAAACTTCTGCATTTTAACCAAACTTTAACAACATCAGGAATGAGCGGCTACACTAAATGCCTGATGATAATTAACTATTATTTATTTTATTTATTTTATAAATGACAACAACACTGATTGTAATGATAATTTAATAATTCTGCTCATTTAAAAGCAGACTTAAAACATATTAAGCTATTATTTAAAAGTGTTTAACTGGTAAAACCTTTATTTATTATTGTTATTTTTTAATAAATTCTTAACTTATTGCATATTTATTGCAGCTGTTTATTACCTATGTACCTCACTAGCTCCAACT
Source organism: Scortum barcoo (assembly GCA_023238725.1). Classification (NCBI taxonomy): domain Eukaryota; kingdom Metazoa; phylum Chordata; class Actinopteri; order Centrarchiformes; family Terapontidae; genus Scortum; species Scortum barcoo. The sequence goes on from CM041532.1 coordinate 7,259,422, forward strand.
CGACCAGCTATATCACTAAAATGCCACTTACACATTTTTGCTCTCAGCAACAGTAATGCATACAACATATACTAATTAAACGTGCATAATATGAACATTTACTCTGGGTTAGTCTTCTGTACTGCTGCTTGTACTTTCATAAAGCAAAGGTGCATTTTTCTTATCCTTCTGAACACAGACTGCTGAACCTGGTAAAATGACTTCTCTTATCTTGTAGGTGAAAGCAAATATGGTCAAAGCCTTCGTTCATCCGCGGTGAAGCTCTGCAGAGCTGCAGTATGAACAGCTACAGGCCAACAACAACAACATCTGTTATCACGTCCCACACATTTCTAAACTCTCACCGCTCGTACCAGTCGTCCCGTCTCACCACCATATAAAGAAACATTTGAACAAGTGAGCGAAACTTCACTGCTGTTTTTGTTAATTCTCTGCTCCAGTAACTTGTTGTTTGAGGTTATTGGAGATCACTTTCGACAACATATGATTCATCCTTGATTATCTTCTTTTTAAATCTAGAAAATAAGATTTTATTGATCCCTAATGACGCAAATCATCACGATGTAGTTGCCTTACTTAGTTGACTCTTTGCCTATGCCCCTTGCATCAAGTTTTTTTTTGGTTTGCGTGCACGATTTAGTAAATGTGCTTACAAAATAGTAAAACATGCACACAATATTTTATGAAACTGTGGGCAGAGAGCGTATTGTGTGTGTGATTTAAGTACTTCACGCTCACCTTTTACCAAAATAGCACAAATAATCAGTAAAACATGCACACAATTTACTAAAACAAGTGCACAAATGCACGAAGTGACTACTTAGGAGCTCCATTTTAATGCTATTAAACTATAAATTATACTACTAATACTAAATGTGAGACAGGAAATGTAAGTATCATGGAAGAGATGTTTAAGATTGATTTTATATGTTAAATATTGCTTTAAAGTCCTGACCCCGAAAGGAAATCCACCGCAACAAGACAAACAGTGTCAACAGTGTTGTCCCAGCCAGGATCAATGAAGTATCCATCAATACCTTTATCTGTTTGTATTTGAGATGCAAAGGGCGTTCATTTCAGATCGCTTTATTTCGATCTTTGCTAGCATTTGTACTTTAACATGTTATGATAGATTATACTCAAGTTTTTAGGCCTCGTAGTAAAAGAAGGTGCCCTCTTGTAAAAATAATATAACATAAATAAATTAGATATCAGCTAAAACTAAGACCGTATTAAGAAATAGTTCAACATTTTGTGACATATATTCATAACATGCAAATATTAATACCAATCTGGAGTGCAGATGTTGTTAGCCTAGCTTAGCGTAAAGGCAGGAAGTAGTGTAAACAGCTAGCCTAGCTCTGCGTACCAACAGCTTCTAAAGCTCATTATTTGTACTAAATCTGCACACAAACAATCATAAAAAAGCCAATTTATGGTTAAGATGTGGATTATCTGAAAATTTCAGACAGTGATATTCCCCACATGACGAAAATAACAACAGGAAGTGTCAACAAACCTTTTGCAAAATGGCCTCAGAGTCAAGATCGTCTGCAGTTATGGTTAAATAATCTAATATTAACACTCATATAATCAATTCAGATGGTTTCAAAGGAGCTACAGATTATTCATATCTAGTTTCAGATGCTAAGGAATCACTTCAAATACACATCACTGCAGCAGTAAGCTAATTTAGTGACTGCAAAGCTAACAGTGCTAACACAAAGCTAACACTCTCTCAAGTCAGTATAACAGGAAGTTTTTTCTCTTTTTCCTTTTCCACCGACGCTGTATGAATAACACTGACACGAATCCTCTGAAGGAAAGTGAATGAGTATTTTTCAAAATGTTGATAAATCTGCGGTCTGTTGATGTTAAAGGCTGCGTTTCCCCAATAAAGAAGAGTTTACATCTTCAAAAAAATGTGTCTGTTTTGCGATCAAACCTCCTCAAAGAGCCATTAAATCTTATTTGGATAAATCTCAATCAGCCTTAAAGAGGCTCCACTTTGGCTACACTTATTGGATTTGAAGTAGAAACAGTCGCTCCTGCCTTAATTTTTTGGTACATTTCACATTTCTTAAACCCCCTCGTGCCCTTTTGCTGCATGTCGCCCATAGTTTGAAGTTTTTCCCACACTCTGTCTCTGCAGACGGAGATGATTGGGATTGCAGATAATCCCTGTTGTGGAATGTCACCACGCCGCAGCGCCGCTCGGCTGAATGTGCATGAACGAGCGAATCACAGGGACAGATGTGAACATGCCCAGACAGCTCACTTACTCATCCGGACCACGAGGAGATTGTTTTGGTCAGATCAGACAACCTTTTTTTTGTTCTCAGAAACTCCAGGCTGATATATCTGGTGCTGCTTTCAAGTGAGATCGAGTTTAAAAAGCAACTACAACAAAAAAAATGTTTCTTTTGTTTCTGTTCTCATTTTTTCCAGCATGTCATCCATTCATCTCCTCCACAATGAGAACAATCCTTTCACCAGAAGATCCCAAAGCTCTCAGGGTTCAAATTATAAAAGAGAAAAATAAACAACTTATCTAAAAAGAAAAAAAAAGAGGCTCAATCAAGAGGCTGCAAATATAGCCAAAGTCTGGGAGTGTCCTGAATACAAAAACTAAACTGCAAAGATGTTTGTACAAAAGACAAAGAGAGGAGGTAACTCATGACAATTACTCTTAAATAAACTGTAACAGGGCGGCTTTTTGGTGCTTTTTGAAGTGGTGGAAAAAGTAAAGTAGTAGTAGTAAGTAAAAGTAGGAAAACAACAGTATAGAAATACTCAGTTACAAATAAAGTCCCGCATTCAATAACGTACTTAAGTAAAAGTACTAAATATAACCATCAAAATATACTTAAACTAGAAAAATTAAAAGTATTGTATTATCGTAATGTCGGAGCTGGTAAAGGTGCAGTGAAGCTTTACTACCAGATTACTCGAGAAAATAATACATCATACTTTATTTATTGATTATATATTGTATAAGTAATCTGAATCTGCAAAGTAAATAGTAACTAAAGTACAGAAAGTACATATTTCCATTAAAGATGTGGTGAAGTTGAAGTGTAAAGTAGCAGAAAAATGGAAATATTAAACTAAATCAAGTATTTAAAGTTGTGCTTACCTGAGGTAAGGTTTCTGATTTTAGAAGAATTTCTTATCAATAAAGGGATTAGCTGATCTTTGTGCTGCATGATGTCATTGTCCCACCTGGTGGCGCCACCGAGAGGCCTTTTTAAATATTACCAAACTACAAACTTTTTCTCAAGTCAGCTGCATCCTTCAGATTTCAAACTGTGTCTGTTAATGAGCTTTTAAATGAAAATAAACTGTGTCCTCTCACGTTTTTAAGCTGCATCATAAGAATGAAAATCTCTGATCTCCAAAATATAAACTGTGATGGCACTTAATTAAATAAAGCCACTGTAAATTCATTTTATTTGTGAATTAGCTTTTTGGAGCTTTAGATGATTGTCCTGTATTGACCTGAAACTGATGAATGAAAATCACAGAAATATGCATTTTAACTGTAGAATTTATATTTTGATGTTACTAAGATGGTGATATTTTGCTTCTGCCTGATAGTGAAGCTGCATTTTTGTGTTTAGAGTTGAACATTTTGCTTTACATGATTCAAACGTAGGTTTTTAATTGTTGACTTGTTCACTGAATAAAGTTAGCTGACACTGCTGATCTCAGTCATCCTGAATCAGTGAATGTTATCAAGCATCATTTAGAAAAACAGAAAAAGGCAACATGTTGAAACTGAATCCTGCAGAATCTGAAGTGTTGGACACTTTAGAGAAGAAAACTTTAAAGACTTTGAGTAAAAATGTTTGAGTTTGTGTATCAAGAAGATACACAAAGATAAAAAATAAGTCATGACAAACTATATTCAAACAAAAATATGAATATGTGTGGGTTATTTATCAGAGTTTTATAAAGTGACAGGCAGATAACAGGTGTGTTCGTGTCCAGAAAATAACCTGTGCCACACTTTTACGCACCATCACGTGGCTCCGTTACGCACGGCCCGGAGGGGTTAATTGGGGGGGTCACCGTCAGTCCCAGGAAGTTGATTGTCATGTCGCAGCTTCTCGTGGATCAGCTGATCCTGAGAATCACGCCCTTGGCCGTGTGAAGGGATGGTAGCAGACCACGGCCTCTCTGGTGGAGCTCGCTGACACCGGAGGTTTTTTTTTAGGAGACAAACATGAGGACGCGCTCGGCCCTGCTGCGCGCCTGCGTCCTGTCCTCCCTGCTCCTCCTGCTCTGCTCCACCTGCGCCGGGGTGGCGGCCGGGCGGGAGACGGCCTCCCCCCACCACCAGTATCACAAACACCTCCACCAACACTCCGCGTCGGGGCGCAGCCGCCGGAGCCACCGGAGCGCGCAGGCCGGGAGCGCGCAGCACCACCGGCCGCTGACGGACGCGCAGCAGGCGGACCAGAACCTGCAGTTCATGCTGAGCCTGTACCGGAGCGCGGCCGAGCCGGACGGCAGGCCCAAACAGCACCGAAAGTTCGGCTCCAACACCGTGCGTCTGCTGAGACCGACGGCGTCCTCCGTGCATTACCTGCCGGCGTCCAGAGGTGAGATCCGGACTCTTTAATCCACCAGACTGCACCTTCTGACTTCATTAAAGAGCTTAAAGAGTCTTATTTCCAACACACTGACCTCTGGAGGTGGTGATTTAAGAAAAAAGAAAGTATTGAGGCATTGGACAGAGTTATTTAGGCACCAACTTAGAAAGGAACCGATTCAAGATTCAACATTTTACCATCATGTGCACAACAAACACACGGAGCAGTCTGTGGCTCCCTTAAACAAAGCTCCAAAATCATTTGGAAAGAGAGACCACAGAAAATACAGTTATAGAACTAAAATAAGTAATACATTTAAAATAAAATATAGACCTAAAATATAGATAATACAACTAAAAATATATTCAATAGAATATGGAAATACTGTTTTATTTACAAGGTGCAGTTAAGTGGAATTTAATAGTCTTATTGCCAGGAAGAGATGATATACTGCATAGATAGTAGATGTTGTAGATGAAAGAGGATGTGATCAGTATCTTCAGACCGATATTTGGAAATGAAGAGTTCCTTAGAATGAGATGGCCCGTTGCCTTCTGTTGGCATGAAAGTATAATTTGGTTGTTTTTAATGATGGTTTCATCTCTCTGCTTCTGAAGAAAGCAAATATCCAACTGCATCAGCTTTATGAAACCCAAATAAGATCACCTCCAAACCTGTTTTTTTATCATTTTGGAGTGTTCATCACTGGGGTTAATGGTTTTGGTTTTAAAGTGATGATCATACAGAAGGTTTTTTTTTTTTTAAAAAATAGAATCAGATTTGCAGCCAGTTTGGGACTTTCTGCTCCTCTTAAGGTTTTGTAGTTTAGAGAGAAAGATTTAAAAAGAATTGTTAGATATTCTGACTTTTAATTTCTCTTATGCGTCAAGCTGCAAAACACTGGATCCTACACTTCCCATCAGGCCACCTGATAGTCTCTAATACCTAAAACCAGCTCATAACTGTCAGACTCCAAATGTGTAGTGTCTAATAAAGCTGAGATGTGGGTAAATGTTGGATTTTCTTTCATAATTGATTTAAAAAATAAAATAACACTAATGAGCCCTAAGCATCTTGGGTAAACGGTTTCTAAAAAGTCTCATTTCCTGTTTCCTCTCCTTCCTTCAGATCACCACTACAGCTTCACGGTACAGTACAACGTGGACACTCTTCCCTCGGAGCAACTCATCAGAGCCTCGTTCATCCACCTCCGCTCTTCATCCTCCTCTTCCTCCGACACCCGGAGCGCCCCCCGGGCCCTGGAGCCGCCCCGCTGCAGGGCTCAGATCGCCTCTCTGGGCAAAGACAGCCTGGTCACCCTGGAGCCCCATGAGCGGTGGATGGAGACGGACATCACCGCTCACGTCCGGCAGGGGACGAACCGGGACCCAGGGGGACACTTGACCCTCACCGCCCAGTACTGGTGCATGAAGCCCGGGGACGCCGATGAGGACAGCGGCCTCTTGTGGTGGTGGGCAGGAGGAAGAGGAGGATGGAGGGACGAACCTCATCTCGAAGTCCCGTCTGTTCTCTTATACCTGGAGGAGGAGAGGGAGGTGAAGGACTGGATGGGGGACTTGCTGGGGGCCGAAGGGGAGCACATCATGAGGCGGATCGTACCGTGGCATCCCGCTCTTCACCGCCACCGCCGCTCCAAAGACTCAGCAGAGCCCAAAGACCCTTCGCTGGACGCTCTAAAAAACGCCCCCACTTCCTCCTCTTCCCCCTCCACCAATTCCTCCTCCTCATTCGCCACTGCCGCCTCCGCCTCCATCGTATCCGAAATCTCTACAAACTACAAACGCAAAACCGGCGCGCCCAAGAACCGCTGCAGGCTGCACTCGTTCGCCTCCGCCTCTCCTTCGACGAGCTCGGCTGGGGTCACTACTTCATCGCGCCGCCCGTCTACAACCCGCGCTTCTGCCAGGGCGGCTGCCCGAGGGTGCTGCACTACGGCTACCACTCCCCCAACCACGCCATCATCCAGACAGCCATCAACGACCTGGGTGTCGGAGACGTGCCCCTGCCGTCCTGCGTGCCGTACAAGTACATGCCCATGAGCGTGCTGGTGGTGCACAAGAAGAGGGTGGAGTACAGGGAGCTGGAGGACATGGTGGCAGAGTCCTGCACATGTCGCTGAAGGACTCGGATTGGTGAGGGGGTGGACTCGAATGAATGAATGAACCAAGAAACTTGAAGGGGGGGGTGGATTTGATGGGTCATTTGTTTGATCTCACCACGACGAGCTCGGGACTGGAAGGATTGAAGCGGTCGTGGTTTCAGATCGCCGCCGTCCCCGTTGAAGCACTTTAGAAAGGCAGCTGTCGAAGAACTGTGGGTTTGTGCAGATGAGAAGATGTGTCTGAATATTTTTGTTTATTTTGGATGAATTGTTCTGTGAGCTCTGTGCAGATTGTTGCGATATTCAAAGTCACTAATTAATCATTTTCCTCCTGAGTTGGTCAATTTGGAAGCATTTTAAAGTGCTTAGGCTGACTTTAAGTGCTAATTTATCAAAATTAATCCCAACTTCCAGGGTAGCTTAACAAAACATATTAAACTTCTACAGTAATTTGATAAACTTGACATCTGAGGTACCTTTTTAAGAAAACTGCTCAAACTTCAGGAGGAACATCTGGTTTGTAAAATCAAACTGAGTGAATTGGCTCATTTGAAGACAAACACATGGAGAATCCATCTTCAGTGTTCAACCTCAAACCGCAGCCGTCTAATGAATATTACTTTTTCATATCTGTCTCATTCTGGGTTTTTTTTCTATATCATTATTATTGCTTTTCTGTGTTTCACATCAGAGCTGCAAATCTCACAAAGAATCAGCCACAGAAGCCTTTATTTGTTCATAAAAAAAAAATGGGGAAAAAAAATTCTGCATCAGGTTTTGGCCACGTTCCTCTGTAAAAAGTTAAACACTGTTAAAAAAATAATGTATTTTAATGTAGGAGGAGTCGACTTGGTTAGATGAAAGGCCTTGTGACGTTACATTTTTGCTGTTTACACTGATTACACATATTTATAATGGGAGGGGTCCTCCAAAAGAAACTTGATAAAAGTGCTGCTACTGGCCTGTCTTAGAGAAAAAAGAAAAAAAAAAGACACAAAATGAAGAAGTGAAGGATGTAAAAGAGGTGTGACGGCGTTGAATGTGAAAAGAAATCAAACTGAAGCGTTGTAGTGGAAAGAAATGCAATTTTTATTACGAGTGAAAATGAATAATAAAATAAAATGCATGTTTTCTAAAACCTCATTTATTGTCTTTTTTGTGATGTTAAAATGTGCATATTGTTACAATTATTTGCCTAGATTTAACTTTTAAATCTGCTTTAATCCAATCCAAATTAATATAAATGTTTTTATTTTTGACATTTTGGGGAGTTTTGTGCCAGACTGTAAGTAAAGACCAGTAACTTCCTGCATGCTAACTTAGTCCTAACCTAGAAATCATTTGGCCCGTCATCACAAAAGACACAATCAATCATCAATTATCTGTTAAAGACAAATCAGGAAAAAAATATAACAAATGGGGAAAAAAAATTGAGAAAAACTGCTACTGATATGTGCCAACAATAAAATAAACTTCAAAATCAAATAAACTGAGTTTAAAAGTTTATGTGAAGCTAAGATTGTGAATTTTTAACTATAAGCATAACCTGTAAGGAATAATCTTAAATAATTCAATCATACAATCAATCAACATACCTTTCTTTTATTCCGTCATTTTGTGAGATATAAGAGATCTTTAGTAAAGTGCATTATTAACAGGCATCCACCAGGTGGCGCTCTTTACTCAGATTAAACACTTGGTGCTTCACGTCACACAGACACAAATCCTGAATCCAGCCAGACGTCTTGGTTTGTGTTGTTGTTAGTTTTGTTGCTCACAGTAAAATAAAATAACTTTATTTTATCTGTGATCTCTGTGGACGTTCAGAGTTTGGTGAACTTTTCTTTGTTTGCTCCTTGTTTCTCCTTGACCTCACCATCAGGAGACTTTGAGGAGGGTCAAAGTGGACACAAACAGTCGGTCTTTCATACACGTGTGGACGTTTTTTCCACCAGCAGTGAGAAGTGAAATGAATAATTTACTGACACAGAAACAAAGCAGGACAAAAGTTTAGTTTCTCATTTATCGTCTATTGACTTCTCTTCTTCTTTTTTTTGTCTTGAAGCATTTTTTGGGTGTGTCATCTGCCTGAAATGTCAAATACATACAACATGTCAACTGCAAAGAAAACATGATTTAATGACCTAAACTGGAAAAAACAATTTTGTGGGCTTTTATAACAAATATAGAAAAAGACTTGTTCCCATCTGTTAGAGGATAAATTTACAGGATAAATAGAGAATATAGAGTTTAATTTGATTTATTGTGTAAATACTTTGTGAATTTGATGTTGGGATGACCTTGTTCATGCTGTATGTTGGTAAAATGAAATTAAAATAAAACTGTGACTGTTCTCATATTTACACTCTTGATTATGGTGTTAGTAAGTGCAACGCGTGCACCTGTAGCATTTCCGACAGGCACCTGAAGGAAGCACGAAGTTCAGTTTATTAACTTTTAAAGTCAAAATGAATGAAAGTTAGAGGATATGACAGATTTTAATTTCCTCCAAGATTAAACACATCATTCACACAAACAGCCAATCTATCACTGTTCATTAAATTCAGCGTAGCTTACAGTCACACCACAACAATCACTCTGCAGTTATTAATGATTTCCAGGCTGTTGTTTACATATTTATGACTTAATGTCTCCGTTAAACTGGCAGATATGGTTTCTGAGAAAAGTACAACACCTGTGTCATGCAGGTAAATAAAGGTTAAGATCAGTGTCAGAAGAAATAAGTTCATTTACTCCCCGAGAACACACATTACTGTCGTCTGCATACGGTGGTGTGTAAATTATTATTTAACAAAATAAAAGACAGTGTCAGTGTTATAAAATGCATTTTTCTCTGTACAGTGCAGGAACTGTAAGTAAGTGGGTCAGAGGAGCTATTCCTTTACTCTGTTTACACCCAACTCAACATGTATGTGCATAAACACACACAAAAAGGCGTATTAATCAAGATAAGCTGTGACCTATTTGCATAAAGTGATTTAAATGTGTCACGTATCATTTCTTATTTCTTTATACCTGCCATAAAGAGTTGATAAAGTCTGATTTGATTGTTACGTAGTATGCATCTGTTGCCCATTTTAAGTGCGTCGTCCTCCGATCTGCGCTACATGTTCCCTGTAGGTGTGTAAGGAAGACGTTTAATGCCATTATCTGGAGATAACGAACCTCTTTTTTCTCGTGCTGATTCCAGGGCAGCCTCTTTTTTGTGTCTGCTTCATATTTGTGTTGTATTTGGGAGTTTCGAAGCAAACAATATGAACTTTTTATGAACCATTTGATGAAAGAATGTCTTCCCATGTCAACTCATATGAGTGTTTTTACTAATTATTGTCCTTATTGGCTTAAATTGGGCATGGGGGAAGTAAAAAAGAAACTACACACACTGGTGGGTGTTTGAATGTTATAATAAAGAAAGATTATTCAGTTTAGCTTCCATTGGCTTCCATACAATCTGTATGAAGCGCTGTGAAATGTCAGCACCCACAAAATGTACCCAACTTCCAGAGCTTCACATATTTTGCACAACGGAAAAACAACAATTTAACCAGAAACTCTATTTGTACTTCCTCGAGATGCAACATGGCCTTGATGATACCTGTATAGGGTTGTTGATAATGACAGTGATAATGACTCTGTCACGTGCAAGTTTATGTCTTTGAAAACTCACTTTCCAGTCAAGCGTTGTTTTTTTTTTTTTAACTCAACACACTTCTGGACCTTTGCTTGTTTTGAGCCACTGAATTATTTATTTTGGGCACTAATGTGTGAAGTACGGAGGGCTTTATCTTTATTTAACATGAACATGTGCAGAAAATCAGATATTTATGAGGAAAGATGCAATGATGTTTTCTGGAATTTAACTTAAACTGCAGCTTTAACGTGATAAAATAAGAACATCTCGAACATAAAACAAAAAAAAAACAGCACATGTGGGTTCAAACCAGGCAACATAAATGTGCATAAAGGCAGAAAAAAACTAATTACAGCTCTGGCGCTGCAGTAAAACTTACGAGAATATCTGAATGATTCAGGAAGAGTTTTTCTCTTTTTGCCCGAGGAGCTGCAGAGCTGGTCTGTTACCGTAATATTTGTTTGTAGTGACTGGAAATCCTCGTTTTTTACGGGAACTCCCAGTCCGTTTCCTCAAGGGGTTTCACGTGTGTGTGTGTATGAGTGTGTATTTTTGTCCTGCTCATCCTAATGTCCTCTGACAGATGTTGAGAAATAACACACAGAAGCATAAACGTCACGTCTCACATGGGGGAAGAAGTGACCTGTTACTAATCAGACTGGATGGAGAGCCGTAAAGGTCAATTATTAAAGAAATGTTCATCTTTTGAGTCCCATTACTGGATGCTGTGTGTAAAAAAAGAAAGTGTGTGTGTGCTGAGTCAGAATGAGTCAGCTGTTTGGATGTACTTCATGCTGTGTGTCATTGTTTTTATATTGTTCACTATACCTGGAATTACCAAAGCTGTGTGCAGTGAGAAACATGAAGTCTATAGTTTAATATTTATTTAAAAAAGTCATTATTATTAGTCATTATTATGAGTTATTTGGCACTTTTTTAAACAAAAATACAGCTTTGGAACGGAGGATTTGTCAATATAGTGCCTCATGTGGCTCATGTGTTGTTATTAATCCAATATATGTGTTTTTTTTTAGCAACATTTAATTAACATTTCCAAAAAGACAAATGTTAAAAAGTTCAACAAAAGAGGTCTTTGAAGGGTTGTGAGTCATTCTGTAATAAAAATAAAGACTCAGCTGTGTTTTTAATACTTTAGAAGAGAGTTAAGATGTAAGAAATGTGGATTTAGTCATCGCTGTTTGACTTTAAGATAAAAAAAAAGGTTGTGGCGCTCCAGAAATCGCTGATATAGGCTGTTTAAACTTTGTTCTTTGGTGGACAGTTTGGAGGATTTGTTGCTCGTGAGCGTTTAAATTGTTGAATGTGAGTCTCAACTTCAGACAATCAGTCAATCAACACCTCTTTACATCTCACTGAATTCATTAGAAGATTAAATCCAAATATGCAGAAATGAGCTGCCCGTTTGCGTCACGTACCAGCAACAATTTTCCAAATCACACACACACAAACACTGTCAACAGAACATCTGAGTCAGCAGAGTAAATGCAAACAGCTGCAAACACAAAGAAGTTAGAAGAAATGCAGAGAAAAAGAAACCTGAAGGCTAAGATTAATAAAAAATACAGCTGCACAGGTGCCATGAAGCCTCAGCATGCACAACCACAGGAAAGCTTTTATGAAGTGGTTTACCAAAGTTATGAGGCAGGATGTCGATGGTACAAAGATTTTGTTCCTTTAGAAACCAAGCAAGTTAGTTTGTTCACTTACATGCGACTGTCGAGCGCTAACCGTCTTGGTGTTTGGCTCACTGGCTACAAAAGATCACCGACTGACCAGTACACGTTTCACATTTTTCCACTCATCTTCAGGAGCCAAATTTGCACCGATGCACCACTAAATACATTGAAGAAGACTGCAAACAAAGCTGAGATTAAAATCAGCTTTTGAAAATGTATTTTAGTGCATTTTTTGTTTATGTTCAGAAAAAACTCCCTTTAAAATTTTATTCAATTCAACAGTGACTAAATAAGCTTTCTTTCCTGTTAAAGCTGCTGTAAAAAAAAAAAGAGATGTTCTGCTCAACTCTAACCGGCTTCGGGTGACTTTTTGAAGAGATAAGAGGTGAACTGTCGCCACACGCGCTATCAGAAGATCGCTGGCTTTGATTCAAGGCCTGTCAATATTTATAGAGTTTCTGGGTAACCCTTTTCTGTGAACCCTGCCCCGAACACGAGGACTGAAAACCGGTCAGATGAGGTTGTGTCTGCAACCTTCCTTCAATCAGTTTGTCCAGGAGGGGGGATTACTCCTGCCTCCTTACTTCAGGGCGGTCAGGGTTCAAAGGTCGGGTAAAGCGTCATCGTCGCTGTACTGTTTAGCCTCGACTGAGCTGAGGAGACGTTCAGCAATGCGCTGGCTTCCTGCCCGGCCCTGCAGACTGCGCCAGCAATGAAAAACTCCCACAAAACCTTGCTCCCATAAAACTTACATTATAATGGAAACTGCTTAAGAGATGATTATCTTTCCTCTCCTGATTAAAGCTGCATGCTGATGTAGAGAGATAAGTGGAAACCTGCTGTTTAATAAACTCAGATGTGTCCCAGCTTAGAAACTGGTTGATAAAATGACCTTAAAACCTCATAAAGATGACATAAAAGTAATCAGATTTAGCAATAAACCGCTACTTTGAAAGCCAATCAACATTTCTCTAAACGTCTAACACAGTGTGTTTGATGGATTTTAAATGTGGACTGTTCTTAATGGACAAAATACGAGTTGGAAAGATTTTTCAGAGTCATTTCAAAATATAAAAAGAAATCTGACCGTCTGTGGCTGAACTGGAAAATCTAGTTGAGTGGTAAAAGTCCACCATCATCCGATCCAGCTGATTAAAGGTGATCAGACTTAAACATTTAGCTGTAAGTGTGACGTCACATTAAGAGTGAACTACGTGTTTTAAGAAGCGGGGAGTCGTGATGAAGAATGGAAACAGCTGAAGGAAATTAAGTTATTATTTTAAATCTACTTTAATGCATCCAACCTGCAAATGTTTTCCATTTGACTTTGTCGCAAACATTATTTTGATTTTCCAAATGATGTTTGAGCTTTTTTGTAGAATATTTTCAACGTAGATGAAGATTAAACAGGACTATATTGCAGAAAAAGGCAAAAAAAAAAAGACGGCTCTGTGTATCATTTTAAGTTAAATTACAGGCTGACAAAAAAGGCATCATAAAATTGATGTGTAAGCAGTTTTCATCAGTCTAAATTAATCCTTGAAAAATGTGCTCTGTAATTAGTGTGTGTGCATGTAAATATTCATGCAGCTAGAAACTGTTTTCACATTTTTCCCGTCAAATATTTAAACCGGCTGCAGGAGTCCAGCACGTTGCATCTGTCCTGCATTAGAGCTGCACGAAAAACAACAGAACTCATCACATTTCTCGTCTCGGCTCTTCTTCTCTTCTTCTCTTCTACAGCTGTCAGGCCCGATCTGATGAGTCACGCTCGGCGGCGATGCATCATGCAGATGTTCTGAGTTTATGTAACGCCGGGTTCCTGTCAGTCGTGTGCTCCTCTGGAGGCCTTTTCGCTGAAGAACAACCTCACAGGAATCAGGAATTTTCCATTACACCCATCCCAGATCTCCTTCATTAAATCAGCTTTTCTTCTCTCTCTTGTTCTTGCACATCAGCGACTCCAGTTGGATAAAAACATCCTTGTTTCTTCTAGACCGACCTCAATTGGCCTTGAAAAAACAAAACTGCAGCACGAAAACCGACCATGGGAGCAGTGTTGTGGGTAACAGATGGACAGAAACATCTTCTCACTCATGAGGCTGTTTGAAATTCCTCTCTGAATTACATCACCGTCCAGCTGCAAGAAGAGAAACGTTTTTGAGTTTTCAACGACGCACGCTGTAAAAATGTTGGCGCCTTCATCTTTGTCATACTAACCCAGTGGACGAGATCCGGCCACGTGCAGGCAGGCTCGCGGTTTTTCTTTCCCGCCCTGAGAAAGACTTGGTACAAGATTTAAAATGATTCCTTCCTCGAGCAGCGGCTGGCCTTTACTTGGAAGTTCATCATATAGAAAATCCATGAAAGAAGCCTATTGTAAATTCCTGAGGTTTGTTGTTTGGTAGATCACATGAATAATTCAGAGAAAACAACATTTACTTCAACTCTGCTCCATTTCTACACTTAGTTTGCAAAGCGGGTCAGAAGCTGGATATAAATGGTCTTTTCATTCCAGGAAAACTTTTTTTTACTTTGAGGCCTAATCAGCTTTCTTTAGCATCTGCCCACACAGATATTACTGCAATCAAATGACAAACTTAAAGAGCACCAAAATAACATTTAAATGACAAATATATAAATCAAAAGAAGCATCAGTGACATTTATAGCTCTTCACTTCTTAGCAAAAAAAAAGACAAAATTTGAAATTTGATTATTTTAGGTCCAGGCTTGTCTTCGGCCTTTTATTCACATACATGCAGCACACATCTGTGCACACATGTGCGTCACATGCCGGGCTCATGTGCGCTCTTATGTAAATCACACCAGCTGCTTTCCTGCATCGCATCTACGTTGTATAAGTGGGACTGAAGTCAGACTGTGTCAGGTCAAAGACAAGGTGCATCGATAAAGTCTTATCTCCTTTTTTTCTGCAAGTTCATTCACACACACTGGGGCATTGACACACACACACACACACACATTGACCTCTTTGTATGTTTAAACTCTTTTTTTGTCTCTGTTGCCATCCCTTTATGTTAACAATCACGTGTGTGGTGTCTGGTCCTCCTGTGCTCACGTTATCGGAGTGCAAAAGAAGAGAAAGAGAAAGTGTGTTGGCACAGAAGACACACACACACACACACACACACAAAGAGAAAAAGACTTTTATTGAGCGAGCCAGGCGGCCTGGTTTGGAGAAATGACGGGTTTTCTAACAACATGTCACATTTGGACCAGAAAAAGAGATAAAGGAAGGGGTGGACTGTGACTCTCTCTCTCTCTCTCTCTCTCTCCCTCCCTCCTCTCCCCTTTATTCCTCCTCTCCTGGGATCATGGCCCGTCTATATAAAGGCGAGTCGGTGCCACGGCTGAGTTCGCTGAGTCAGGCTGACTTGAAGAGGCTCCCAGAAACGTTGCGGCTGATGAAACCCTGACCGAGCCCGACTCCAGACTCACCACTTGGACCAAAGATCGTCCGGAAGAGCAGAACGAGTCCTCCAGAGAGCGTCTTCAGGATCAGATTTGCTCAGAACTCGAAGACCGGCAGGTCACAGAGAAACCAAAGATGCAGGAGAGAGGCTTCTTCACCCAGAGGAGGGCGGCCGTGGCACTTTGCATCGTTCTGCTCATGCTCGCTCAGCAGGTGAGTGGACGTCTGGATGAGAAGTGATCACAAACTGGATAAATGTTTTCTGGTGTTGAATCAAAGAATGGATTTGTCAGTCCAAACCACAGCTGAATGTTTAGAAGATGAATCCAGATGACTGTGTAAAGAGATCATTTAAAAAAGAAGAAGAAATGCAAAAAAACTAAACCAAACTACAGAGGAAATAGGAAAGAAAAGTACAGCTACACTATTCCAAAGTGCAAATATACAGATATGAGACACTATCTATCTATCTATCTATCTATCTATCTATCTATCTATCTATCTATCTATCTATCTATCTATCTATCTATCTATCTATCTATCTCTATCTATCTATCTATCTATCTATCTATTCTTACCTCGAGATTCACTTTCTAGTTGATGAAAACTATCAGATGTGTTGGAAAGCTCTGGTCCACTCCAGTGGACTTTCTGATTGATAATTTTCTGACGAATGTTTCTCTTTCCCCTCTCTGCGTCCGTTCAGGTGTGTGCAGGTCCCTTGGTCCCGCAGGTCCAGTCCCGCTCAGACCAGGAGGCCGACCCGAGCGGGGTCCAAATTCTGCGGAGGATAGCTCGGATGACCCCGCTGTGGAGGATCATGAACAGCAAACCGTACGGCGCTTACTGCCAGGGCAACTACGAGTGCTCCACCGGGATCTGCAGGTGTGTGAGCGCACACTCAAATAAGAGCAGAGAGGTCAAATTATCGCCGCAAGAAGTAAAAGTAAACGCAAAATGCAGCTAATGTAGGTGTTAACATGAATCTTTTTCTCAATATTTGTGATTTTTCTTTCATATCTAATACATTTTTATTGCATTTGGAGGTTGGGCATTTTTAAAATCACAACTGCATCACAGCTAATCAGTGGAGTTTTAATCAGGTGAACTACTGTCACCTCGATAAAGAAATTAACCTTAAGGGGTACAGTATGTTAAGTTTTAAAAGCTATCTCCTCTTTCAGAGTTTCTTTAATTAAAATGTGAAAATGATCATCATGAGTTGTTAGTTAGCTACCTTACATCTCTTAGTGCAAATCTAATTAATTTAACTATGTTCAGCTGCGGATTAGTACATTTATTGCTCCTCAAAAGATCCAGTGTGATTAAGTGGGAGAAAGTTTGGAGATATTACGATGAATGATGCACATGAAACTTTGGGATTTGTTTTATTTGAGAAAACATGTTGGACAAATATTTTAAATGTTGTTACGTTAAACTTTTCTGTTTTGGGTCCCTTATTTTGAAATAATCCTAAAATAATTAGGCTCTTATGATAGGATGTATAGTACAAATATTCTTACTAGATATATTTATTCCTTTTAAGTGTTTAACTGTTTGTCTGCAGACACATTTTACTTTTTAGTGCATTTAAATTCATGAGCTGCACCAACAAACTTGCATTAAATTGTAGTTTTTGTCCTTCAAAAGAAATTGTAAGACCTGTGAAAGTCACCTGCAGCCATCCACTCTTTCACCTGTGGAGAAAATTCAGCCTCAGTGACTTATTTTTCTCATTTTTTCCTCTCTTCTTGTCCTCTCTTCAGGGCGGGACACTGCTCCACCAGCCACCGAGGCCCCTCAGAGACAGTGAACTACTAAAAAGCCGCGACACACAACCAGCGTGTTTACATGAGCGTGCAGACCAAATTTTTAAAATTTTGTATTTATATATGCCAAAAAGTTTTCTGATAATATCGAAATGTTTATACGAGTTCACGCAGCAGGTAGTTAGTTATATCCAAGAACCTGTTTTTTCACAAGGGTGCAAAAAAATATATCTATATATATCTTTCTTACTGATACGAACCAAAATATTTCAGGAGACATCTCAAAGTTTTGACTTGAAAACAAAAGAAATGTTTTTTTTGATCTCAGAATAAATGATAAAATTTAGTCTGATAGTTTGATAACAACATCTCATTGGTTGCTTTCACTGACCTCGTTAGCACATTTTAAAAATATAGCTTGTGAACCAACAGCTGTCTGCAAAAGCTTCATTTCAACATCCTCCTGACTGAAATATGTGGCGGCTTCGTGAAGACGTGACAAATATTTTTTTGGACTCTATCTGTCGTCGTCTTTTTGTAACGCTCGTGACCTCCACATTTTTCCGGATTTCGTCATCGCTGTCTCTGTTTGATAAGATGTGACTCGACTGGGCTCTCTGAAAGTCGAATCTTCTTATGATGTGCTACAAGGAAGCACGTTTGCCTCTCTTTTTCCAAAAAAATATCATTTGTTCGCTGCTGTCACAGCATTTTTACTGAATTGTTATAATTGTGGCATCCATTATAGAAACTTTTGTTATCCTAAACCCAAAATTTTTTAAAGAAATGGCACATTTATAAGAGTCAAGCCTAAAATAAGACTTATATCTGTATGTATGTTAACAAGGAGGAACATCAACAATCCTTCACATTTTTGAGTCAAATGTTCTGATCAGCAAGGCTTAAAACCCTTCAAACAGACGTGATTTGGATTTTACCGAAAGTAGAAATAAACCGCAATATCAGTGAGTGTTGAAGAGAGGAACAAGAGAGATAAAAGCAAAGTAGGAAACATGGAATAAAAGAAAAATAGTCCTTCGGAAAGGAGCAGAGGTTACAAAATGTTGATGCAAAGCTCAAATCACCCTGAACATTTCAACAGCTTCATGTTTTTTTTATTCTTTTAAAAGGCATTTTTAAGCTCGGCATAGCTTCTTGTCAGTATTTCCAAAGTTCATAATGGCACAAATCCTTCTGCCAATTTCAGAATTATTGATCTTTAAACCGATAATTTAGAGTGAACAGACAACACAATCAGCATCTATAATATATGAAAAGCTCACATACTGACTTGGTGTAATGCAGCAATATATTATTTATTTTAACCTCTGTTTTAAATGTCCAAAAAGTACCCATTTACATAATTTTATTTAGTATTTTTTAAAATATATATATTTGTTATTGCCGTTTTAAAGGTTTGCTTTAGAATAATGAATCTCCCTGAGTGGATCATCTTCAGCTCTTCCATCAACGTGCTCATCTTAAATCCTTAATGAATATCTTTACTTGGAGTACAGATATTAAGAACAGATTCATAATTACGAGCTGCACAGCCTTGTGTTTTGTTTTGTTTTTTTTTGCACATCCGTCTCCTCAAATCGCTAAGCGGTTTCGCTTCAACTCATCGTTTACTTCATGCACACAGCAGGCGGTTGCTGAAATTTTGTACACTCAGCATGTTTGAGAAATGTTTGAGTAGGATTGCACTTTTTAAAAGCCAAAGTTATCTTTGTACTGTGTACTGTCTGTACTGTATTACTTACATGTGGAACGAGGTGGAATAAAAGCATCGAAATATCATCTGTGAGTGAGTCTGAATTTTGGTTTTAAAATAATTTATGTTATGTTGTCTCTTAATATTTTTGACTTCCCTACAAACCTTCATATGTTACATATAGTTTTTTGGGAACTATTTTCAGCTGCGGATTTGTACACATTTGTTCTTTTAGTGAGCACCAGCAGTTATATATTTACATTAACAGCACTTATGTGATTCACAATTATTTTTACATTAAGTTTTATTGAGTTGAACAGTTCAGTCTTTACCTTGAAGTCCCAACATAAGGTCAGTTTAATATCCCTGCCAGGTCTTTTTAACCGTATCGCCTGGTTTTCGTCAGCAGATAAAAGTTTGCTAACCTGTTAAAGCTCTGTTCACATGCATTTTTCTCAGCTCTCATACATGCAGGCTTGCAGTAAAATTGGCATAAAGTGCAAACAAAAGTTCATTTAGCAGTGAGTTAAACTTTAAAGTTCATTCTTGACTTGATGATGAACACGTGGAAACTCAGGAAACGTCAATGAAATGGAAATTTAGTTGGGATTTATCTGTCAAACTACTTTTATTGAGGATTAAGAATGAACGTTCTTTCTTAATTTCACAGAAACAGTTACAGAAAGACCTTAAAGTGTCACAGATAAAATCACAACAGATCTGAGGTCTATCCACTGATGGAGATGAACGACTCTATTGGTTGTTCTCCCCCATTCTGTCTTCTTTCAAACCTCATCAAAGAGCATGCAAACATCCTCGGAGAGGGAGGAGTCGGAAACTTTTGCTCAAAGGCTGCCTACGACATCGGTGGTGCAATACTGATGACTGACTCAGGTGCTCTGACTCATCTGCTTTCATACTTTTGCATTTTCCCTCTGTCGGTGGTCAAAAGTCAAACAGCTCGGCCCCTCGTCTTGGTCTCAGTGACATCATATCCTGTCGCAATATCCCTGATTAATTGGTCAGCACCTCATGAGACGGGACAAGACATGCTCCCAGTCTGTATCTTTTGCCCGTTGTTCCTGCACTTCAAGCATCTCGGGCATTTCCCAGCCTCAGAGACATCAGCTTTGTCGAACATTACAAACGCCTGCTGCTCCTCGGCCTAACCTGACAGCCGCCTCAAAGGCCAAACAGCTCTGTGCAGGACACCCCCAGAATCAAAGTCAACGACGAAGCTTGACAACTTGTCCAGATCCATGAAGCTCTGATGAAGCAGCTTTAAATGAGTACCCTAATGCAGCTTCCTGTAGACCCTAAAATAATCATCCACCTCTCCTAATAATGTAATATAAAATATATAACGGCTTTATTTGAGCAGCCTGCTGGCTGAAGCAGAGAGATGGGTCAACCTCTCATCTTTGGAGACTATAAAACCAGATTGTCTGCTCCAATGAAGAAACTGCAGCAAAGCAAACTCCACATTTAGGCCTTAATTATTGATCAGTTATGGATCCTCCCTGACAGTCATCACAGTGATCCTTGAAGGTTGAAATCAGCTGTGCTCAAATGAACCACACACTCATTTTTATCACCAGAAAATTATATCTTGAGATAACGACAAAAAAAAGGCTTCCATACTTTTGGTCTGGAGTGTTTTTCATCCTTAGGTCCACTAAGTTTCAATGAGGAAAGGTGTAAAAAGTACTGGTACTAACAAGGTGGCAGGCCCTTTAAAATACGATGATACGATGATATCTCTCCCTAATCTCAGCCACGTGTTTTAGTTGCCTAACCTTAAAATCAAACCATAGTGGACACTACTGAAAGAGAGGATTTGCAAAAAAATGTTGTCATTTAATGTATGCTGTTTGGGTTTTTGTTGTTGTTGTTTTTTTCTCTCTCCTGTCTGACGATGAGGGTAAAAAGATGACCTCAACCCAGTTCAAGACCGACATCGGTGTTGTTGGTGTTGAATCTCAGACATGCTCTTGAGGTCAAGTTGGTGCAAATCACTGCAGACGGGCTTTAAATCCTGCAGAAATCTTAGTATTTTAGTAATCTTAGTAGCAGATTGGGGCATTTAAGTGTACTGTTGGGGCGTCCACACTCTTTTGACCTCCCAGCATGCACCACCTCAGCATGTTCACGAGGGTAAACCTAATAATTATTCACATTCATGACACACCCAGGCCGTTGAACTCAATGCCACCCGTTGTCTGGTGCTCTATTAGTGCCCTTTAAAAAAAAAAAAGAAATGTGTTTACTGTTCCTTCCTGTCATGTTGTGAAAAGTTCTCCCGTGGCCTGATGTCAAACTTGGCAACATCATCGCCCGTCAGATGTTTTCTGGGCAGGAGTCATCTGGCAATCTCGCCTCGCACACAGTGTTCCTCATACAAGCTGCACATTTCTCTGTGTGAGTGTGTGTGTTGCTCTTTTAATAGACGCTGATAAGAAGAGGAATGCAACCGAGTGCTGGACTTAGGTACAAATTCAAGGTTTACTTCTGATACCTAAAAATATTTTGCTGATAAAACTTTCTGATGCCAGACTTTTACTTGCAGAGGAGTGTTTTTTT
The DNA here is from genome assembly GCA_023238725.1 of Scortum barcoo. Taxonomy (NCBI): domain Eukaryota; kingdom Metazoa; phylum Chordata; class Actinopteri; order Centrarchiformes; family Terapontidae; genus Scortum; species Scortum barcoo. The sequence goes on from CM041532.1 coordinate 7,280,985, forward strand.
TTTTTTTTTTAAGTAAAGCATCTGAACACTTCCTCCATCACTGACTGTGTTCAGTTTATCGACCTCATTTGTCAGATTTTCAGACGGCAGATTAAGAATCTGTATTCGTTTTGAAACAGCTCAACCTTTCCTCTGCTTTCACGCCTGTTGTGCGAGCTGTGCTTTTACTTTTGCTCTCTCTCATCATCTCTCAAATCACTGACACAAGACAACATCGAGAAAGAAAGATGCTGTTTTGTGGAGTAGAAATAAACAGATTTAAGGTCACTGATCTGGACTTTATTTCAATGTTGATGTTCCTTTTAGAGGATAAAGGGGAGGTGGAGACCAATATTCTCCACTAAATGTATTGAATTCATTCTAATTAAATACTTTTTTGTATTTTTGGTCTACTTTCTTGTTATTTTGATCGTTTTGTTGGTCCGGTTTTGAAGAATGAATGATGCTGCATTCAAGTCGTATCAGTGTTATTGTGATCATGAGATTATAATAAGTTTTCACGACAATTTTAATAATAATATTTTTATAATTTTAAATTTTTTTTATTTTTATAATAATAATTTTGACTAAGTGATGCAGAAATCCAAGCAAATTGGGATGCCTCACTTCAGTCTCATATTATCGTTTATGGTAATTAAACCTAAATTTAGCAGGTAATTGATCTGCCGTCAGACAACCATCTTGGATTATCTGATGATAAAGTTCACCAGGTGCCTCATGGTCCCCGTTACTCTTCAGACTAACTAATTTAAGACTGTTGAAATCAGCAAATCAGAAATGAAACAAACCAGTCTGTGCTGCAGCCGACCTTTCCAATAAATTCATTTAAAGATTTTTAACTCTTGCAAAACTGCAGGACAAAGTTTAGAAGTGACGTCGCGTTTGGCCGGTTTAACAGCTGCACAACAAAGCTGACCTGTTGTTGTAACGCGGGTGCACATTCAGAGTGTGCACATATTGAAATGGAGGATTTCATGACCTCCGGCGTTGCTGTTTGCAGTTTTATCGAGAACTGCCTGTCCAGACAACTTCAGACACAACACTGCTTCATCCTTGGGTCCTTAGCCACACATCGGCCAAGCGTAAAGTCAACTGGACAAATGTTTTTTAAACGTGTTTTTTAATGTTTTTGGACCTTGTGGCATTTCTGTATCTCAAAACAACACGACTGTATTTATCATAAAGGCCGCAGCAGCAAAAACTAACCAATTAAGATCAATGTAATAAGTGTTTGATCTCAATCATCATCTCTTGGCCCCAAACCAGTTTAATAAATTAGAAAACACTTTGATTTTCCCCTTGAGGCCTGAAAGCTTTGCACATTAATAATAAGACCAACATTTCTTTCCAAATGTGTGGATGAATAAATGAGTCAGCCTGAGTAACCAGATCAGCTGCTCTTTCTGTAAATGTCCCATCATGTCTGAATAAAAGAGCCAAAAAGCATTAATTCAATATACAGATGCAACCAGAGATGTTTCACACTCCATGTCTGAAAAGGACTCACATCAACGGTAATTATTAATTGAAGTATTTGAGCTAATATTACTTGTTTTCTTTGACGATGGAGAAAACAAATGAAAGAGGTTAAGCCTACAAGAAAAATAAACTCAGTTGTAAGAACATTTATACAGATGAAACCGAGGAAAGTCGGTTCTCACATTGAGGTCAAACTTCGCGATGCAAAATGGAGCGAAAGTCATAAATGTTTCTGCCAAACTTAATGGAAAATTTTGCTTTAATATCTAACTTGTCTCATTGTCGTCATCGAGCGCCAGAGACTTCAAACACATCTGGTTTCACTCGCTGATCACATCACTTAGAGAGAAGATACACGATCACAGGCCAATCTTTTGTCGCCGAACTGTTCAGATTTACGGCGTCGTTAACGCTCCGCTGACTGCTGCGAACCGTCTCATGTGTTTTACATTTGAATCGTATTTTTGATCCAAAGATGATGGGTGACACGTTCTTCTGTGTCAGATCAGTCAGCAGTGTTTATTCCTGTCTGTTTGCTCTTTCCGGACGTATATATAACCCGGGTCATGTATTTCTGTCTGTCTGATGTTGAACTTTGATCTCTAAACACCACGTTTCAGAGTTTACAACGACACTGTTGACATTCACTTTTACTGACTGCGTGTTTTTTCTCCTTTAAGGATCAATATGAATTTCTATATCAATTTTACACGTATTTGAAGAAACCACAACCTAATTTAGCATTTCTCGAGAAATTAAACCCATCTTATATTTTACACCATGCCAGCTCTTGTAGGAAACTCATCCAACAGAAGGATAAAATTTAATAACCTTTAGAGCCATCATCAGGTCAAAATGCTTTTTAAATAATTACTTAATAGACAGTGGTAATAGTTATTGTAGGACATATGAAGCAGACGTTTATCTGTTTTTCTGCAAAAAAATGGAGCTTTGGAGCTCAAGTTAAAACATCATCACATCAACTTCAGTCTACTCCCTGTAACATCTTTTATTTTTCTCTACATAATCTCAACGTAATCCTTAAAAACTTTCGTGAAGCAAACAAAAAAAGGTGAAATGTTTGCATGAAGATTTAAAACATTTTTTTTTACCACAAACTAAATCAAATTACAGTAAATGAAGCAGTAAATTAAGGCATTTTCCTTCTTAAGAGGACTTAAGACTTAAAAGGAAATCTGAAGAAATCACCTCATTCAAGTAACACATGTACAATAAAAGTTGACTGTAACAATAAATCAATCAAAACTATTGATTGTTTATTTAAATGTGACTGTTTGAGGCTTAAGAGTGCTTAAAATGATCTTGTAGGGATATGAAGTTGTAAGTCAGAGTCAGAGGGAAAGCCTTGATGGTTTGAGGAGATTATGTGTGTAAAATGGCAAAAATGAGCCTTAATATTTGGTCTCAGCTGTTTCCAGGCCTTGAGTCACATTCCTGCTGTTTTCAACTTTGCTTTGGAGACTCAAGTTAAAAACTCTGTTTCAGTTTGACGGTTTTCTCCAGAGAATAAATACAAGTGAGGTCCAAGATGTTACGTCAGCTCAAAACAAGAGTCGGCTTTTTATTCTCAGTCTGTCTTTAATCAACGTTTAATTGACAAGAAGACGACTCAGAGCGGCATTTTTTATTTTTGCTTTTTTGCTATTTTTTGTGTTTCTTTTCCTCCTCTATTTCTGATATACTTAATATGATTGTTTTCTTCTTTGAATGTGGCCTTTAATTTTCAGATTTTTCTATTTTGTCCTGTCGTCTCTTCGCTCTTTGCTATCCAAATAAAGGAAAAAAGTGTATAAATAAGATTGAAATTCAAACTTTTTGGGGGAATTTCCCTTCAAACACGTCACTCTTACTCGACAGCTTTAACCAAAAGATGAAAGAAAAGATGAAACTTTACAATCCCTGCAAGGAAACTGATTCACAGTGGCAACCAAAGAAAGAAAGGACAGCAAATACAACAAATAGTTGGGATAATGGAAAAAAAATCTGGAAAGTTTTTTCGCCAACAACAGTCAGATAAACTGCAAGACGACAGAATAAACATAAACAACAAGTATATCTCTAAACAAGAAGCTTTTTAAATGTGACTAAAATCTCAATATTCATCTTGTTGCAGAAGCTCAAACAGCAGAGAAAGTGATGAAATCAGCTCTGACGTGGAGCTCTAAAGTCATTGTGACACTAAAATCAGTTGGTGCTGTTGTGCCACCTGCTGGTCAGTCTGCAAACAAAACATTTTTATAGTAGTATAGTTTAATTTACTTTGAGTCAAAAGGACCAAACATCTGTGTGTTAACGTCCAACAAACTTCAAATAATTCATCATAAAACCTTCATTGCTGACCTTGGAGACAGTAGTTTGATCAAACAGTGCAAACTCAAGGTCGATTTACTGGCTTTTTCCAGAGCTTTCAACCATTTTACTCAGTCGTCTTTAAGCAAACGTGGCTGAGACGTCCTAAAAGTGCAAAGATTCATCTTCATAAAACTCGAGCAAAGACAAAGTTGCGGAGCGATAGATGAGCGAGCGATATGTTGAAAAGTTTCAGAAAAAGCCGATTGGAGGACTTTAAATCTTAAGTTTTCTTAAGAAATGCTCAAAAACGATGTATTTTTCTCACTTTTATTACAGAATTAGTTTCAAAAACAACAAAAACATCCAACAGTAGTTCAGAGGAGACTCCTGTCCGTCTCACTCTGCCATGATCGTTTTTTGTACTTCACGTGGAGTGTGGCGCTCACATCACATCTTCAAATATCACAAAATAACTGATCGATCACTCGGTTATTGAACGTTTAACCACCTCAAGTTAAAACATGTCAACTTCAACCTATTCTCTGTAACATCTTTTATTTTTCTCTCAACGTACTCGACACTGAATCCTTAAAAACCTTTGTGCAGCAAACAGTGAAAGATCATATGATCATAAAAATGTAAAACAACACAAGTTTTTTTTTTTACCACAAACTAAATCAAATTACAGTAAATTAAGCAGTAAATTAAGGCATTTCCCTTCTTAGGAGGACAAAAATCTCAAGTGCACTTAGAAATCACTGCATTCAAAAGTAACGCATGCCAACGCGAACATACCAACGCCATAAAAGTTTGTTACGTGTTAAAAAATACGGCGGTTTTATCTCCTACACAGTCTGTAGTTTTGCATAGTTTAGAAATCAAACAGCACTCATGCAGTTTCACTCTCAAACATACTTTTACAAGTGCAACGATGTTCAAGACGGACGAGTATCCTCTTTAACACGCGTCTCTTTTCAGCTTCCTTTAATTATCATTTAAGAACTATAAAATAAATAGTAGGTAGATCATCTAATATCTGTCGTTATTTTATACATCATACAGCATCTAGGACTGGAGGTAAAGTGACACGAGTTTTAGTAGCAGTCTAAAGCGCGCGTAGTAAGAAATCAACCAAGAAAAATTATTTTAATTTTGTGTGAAAACCTGCAAAGTCACTGGGTGAACGCCTGAACCAGATCTTTAATATTAGGGGACGTAAACGTATCCTTAAAAATCATTTTAGGGGTGATTTTCTTTATTTTTCTTATTGCCAACAAATCCCAAGAAAAGAGAAAAAACAATTAATTGAAAAATATCCAAAGCCTAATATGTGACTCCACCGTTGTTCAAAAATTAATAAAAAATACATTGTTTATTTTAAGTTATTCTCCTGCCACAGTAAATAGCACCAAATGTGTGTTAATATGAGTGAGAAGTCTTTTTTTTTTTTAAATAAAAGCAAACATTTGTGACCTCTTTGTAAAGATTTATGTCTGTAACAGGCAAACTAATGACAGACGGACTAAAACGTTGTTGATTTCGGTCTTTTTGTGAAAAACGTAGCACTCTTTTTTCTGCGAGAAGCTGAGGAAAAGGCACGAGAGCTGCTGCTGCTACAGTTTGAGTTTAAGTTTGATCAGATTTTCACATAAAGCCTGTAGATAAATGAGTTTTTTCTGTTGATGGCCTTATTACACTCCACACTAACACACATACCGACAATATGCAACAGATCCCGTTGCATTCATTGTTAATGTAACGTGAAAAAACACGTGAGCTTTATCTCGCTTTAAACCTCTGCCGAGCTCTCACTGCACCGCGCACGAGCCGCTGGGCAGGAAGTCCTGCACGTACGCCGCCACGGCCTTGGTGAGGTAGGTCATGCTGCCGAAGCGTCCGCTGGGGGCGCTGTCGTACAGCAGCCTGCACACTCCGGTGGACGGGTCCCTCTCCAGGATGTGCTCCTCGGCTCCCAGGTCCTTCTGCAGGAGGAGGGAAGAAGAAAATCCAGGTTTACTTCATCCCAAAGACAATAACATTATATTTATTATTTTTTGGTGTCCTGCTCACCTGATCCTTGTAGAACATGTCGTTGGCGAGGTGGACGATCTTCTCCACGTGGATGATGGAGCCGATGCTCGGGATGTCCACGTCGGCCAGCATGGTGAGAACCAGGATGGCCTCCACCAGCAGCTGCCGGTACTCCGGCTGAGGGACGCGATTCAAGACCGTCTCCACGTGGACGGAGAACTTGATCTCACCCGGTGTCATCTGAGGAAGGAAATTCAGAAGATAAAGAGAGTCAGACACCTTTCATCCCTGAGATCTGATCATTTATTACAGGAAACATTAATTATTTATAGTTTTCTTTTATATTGACATGATCACATAAAACAACAGTAAAGTGTCTGCTGAAACTCAATCATGTATCTAGGAAAGCTTTATTTTGAATTTTTTGATTTTTAGCCTTTTTAAGTTATAATCTTGAAGATTTTCATTTACTTTAGTGGTAATCGGTAATCGGTAACTGCAGGTGTGTTTTCGGGCCTCTCTTTAGTTTCAGTCTCATCGTCTGTAGTCATCGAGCTTTTCTTTGTTTGTTCGGTCGTATTGACCGTTTACTCACAGAGCTAACAGACAGCGAGGAAAACAGTACTGCATTGCAAAACCTTGCATTAAAGTCTTGTTAAAATCTGTGCAGCACTTCAGATGTTTCCAGAAAACAGATAGTGACTTAACAGACATCTTTAATTATAAGATTATAACTTTAAACTTTAATATTGATTTGATAAGCGACTCAAAAGACGTTTCATAAAATGCTTATTTTGGCGAATCCTGCAGAGGAAGAAAAAAAAAGTTTTATTTTAATCACATGGATCTCTTACCTCTCTAGTGGTTGAGGAAGGAAGGACGAACCCTTCTATGGACAAACCGTGGCACTGGAAGAAAATGTATTTGACATACTTATCATTTATTGGACAACATTAGACAACATTTGACTTCATGTTTTAGATAAACTTCCTGCCATTTTTATAAGAAATCATCTGAAACTGAAAACTTTCCCTCCATCAGACTGCGAGTGTGTTCATTCATCAGTTTTTATCTTATTGGGGATATGATAAATGAGAAACCTGATCATTTACATGTTTGTATACATGATTCTAACATAATCCAGGTTTCTGATTCCCATTTGTGGAAAGTGTTTCCAACATTATCCGGGCTATGATGAAGATACTGGCACGTAAACGCGGACCGACCTTCTGCAGGATCTTCCAGACCTTCTGGTAGAAGCCCACAGGGACTCGGTTCAGCGCTCCGTCCAGTCGTCTCCTGCGCAGCCACTGTCCGTGTCTGATGTCTTTGGAAACGGGAATGCTGTCGGGAATGTCCAGAGACTCGATGGACGGCAGCCTGTACCTCTGAGGAGCCACAACGACAAAAAAAAAAAACAGATTAAAACTCCGTTTGTGGTGGAAGAACATCGCCTTCTTTCTCTTTTAAAGACACAAAATAAAAAAATGAGGCACATAAAGCTCAAATGTCAGAAATATCTGATGGATAAATGGACAAATCTTTACCCCGGATTCAAAGTTTTCTAGGTCCAGAGACTGAGATCGCATGGCCTGAGAGGCGGAAGGATAAGTAGAGAGGAGAGGAGAGGAGAGACAAAAAAAGGCAAAAAAAAAAACAAAAAAAAAAACAGATGCACAAAATGAAAAACACAAAACTGGTGGAGGTCTGATCGACGTGACAGAGATGAGAATAAAAACAACCCCAAAAAAAAAGCTGGAAGATGAGAGATGAGGTTAGAAAACAATGAATGATGGAAACGTTTGGCTCCAAACTCAGCGAACACACTGAAAACTAAAACCAAACGTCGTTATCAGGAAACAGCAATTTAACAAAGAACTAATGAGGCCACTTCAATTTAAAGGATGAGAGCTTAAATAGTCAAATTTCCTTTAAAAATAAATTTCCATCTGAACACTCACAGTGAATCTTTTATCTTAAATGACAAATTTAATGAGTAAATTGACTTTTTCTTAATTGAGAATTTGTGTCAAATCATTTATTGAGCAGAAAACATAAAAACATGCTGCTCTTTTCCCACTTAAATTAAAATATATTGTATTTAAAATATCATCTGTGTGTTTTACACTATTAGTCGCACAAAATAGGTAAAATTTGGCTTCAGCGATTAATCAAAAAAAGTCATCTGCAGCAGCAATCGTTAGTTGCAGCTCTGCGAACAATAAAATAACGATTAACTGCAGATATTAAAGTTGCAGCCCTCCGAGATTTTGCAGCCACAAGGTAGCAGAGTGTTAAACGCTCCATAAGGTTTGTTAATATTATGTTTAATTTGAATTAACACCCAGAGAGCTGAGACGTCATCGTGATTGTCACCTTGCGGGAGAAGGACAGTGACTGGTCGAGCTGAAATGGAGAGAAAAAAAATCCACTTTGCGTTACAGAGTTGAATTTCCCACAAAGAACAGGGCCTCCGTTTCTCCTTAAAACATTATTGTTATGCATGAAAAGGTGATTTAACACTTAAGTCATAAAACAAACTGAATCCAAAGTGATTCTCGAGGCCTGCAAACGCTTCAGGGACATTCAACTAATCAAACGATTTTCAATTAACTTATCAAAAATCACTTTCTCCACCATCACCATCATCACCATCATCATCATCATCATCATCATCATCATCATCATCATCATCATCATCATCATCATCATCATCATCATCCCTCTGATCAGCTCTGTCAGAGACGACAGATGTCTAAATGAAATTAAAGTTTCAATCACAGTTTTATCGCTTCGTCTGATGTCTTCTAATTCGCCCAGTCCATTTATTTTAACTCTCCCTTGTTTTTTCTCACAGATTTATGAATTTCATCACCGTCACCTTAACCGAGTCGGTCAGAGACACCCTGCGGTCCATCTGCAACAAAGGAAACACAATAAATGTTCAAACGTTCAAACGCCACGTTCAACTATTTGCCGACATTAATGTCTTTCAAATCTCTGACAGCCGGTCAAGTTAAATCCTCTCTCTCTCAAATTCATCATCATCATCATCATCATCACCTCTGCGGCCGAATCTGTCAGAGACAACCGGGGGCTCTGGATTAAAAGACACAGACAGAACAACGTGGTGAAGTTGAGCATGACGAATCGCTCTCCATCTCGGGAAAACAAGCAAAGCAACGTCGACTCAACGTCTGATCGCTCGATTATTCAGCAGACGGAGTCTACTCAAGTTCAAGCTTTCTGTTTTTCTAATGATTTATCGGCCACGTCGGGTTAAAAGCTGAGCTGAAACCTCCAGAAAATCTAAAGAAAGTGAGACTCGAACTTGAGATTGTTTTATCGAGCGCTGTTCTGAGCACACTCCGTCTGACGGTTGAAAGCTCTGGAGCACTTTTCATTTTCATTTATATTTCATTTATTTCATTTAATAGCTGATGCATTTGCAGAGAAGAGAGAAAGGAGAGACTGCGATAGTTAATGTTCCTTCATCACCTTGAACGGCTCCGCCAAGGACAACCTGTGCTCCGCCTGCAACACAGAAAGTTGTAAATAAATCACAAGCTGCCATAGTGATTTATTTAAAACTGAGGATGTTCACATCAAACACAACAATTAATTCATTTTTCCCCACATTGAGCAAAATTATACGTTTGCCATCATCTCAATTGCCTCAACTTTATCGACAGTTTGTTTCTGAATTATTTTCCTCGTCCGCTCATTTCTCATTTCGCAATTATCCGAGTGAATTACTGCCTGATTGGATTCAACAACATCCGCACTCATCATCATCATCATCACCTTACTCTGGTCCGTCAGAGACAACCTGTGCTCCAGCTGCAAGAAGACAAAAGTCAAATTTGCCCAAAAAAATGGACAAAAAAGAAAAAAAAAAAAGCACAATTTTTTTCAAAATAAGAGCCTCTTCCTTCACCTCATCATCTGTTCACCAGGTTCGTGAAAATGTATCTGTTTTCTCCCTTTTTTAATCAGGATCTCTTTTAGCTAACATAATATTGTGGAAAATATAGACTTCTACTTCTTTGTTATCAACCACCGGTCTATTTCTTCCACCTCTGTGAGCAGTGTGTTTTAATCTACCATCTTCATGTCGCTCTTCAGTTTGCTGATGCCGGCTCGCTCGCTCTTGGTGGCGCCTTAACGTTGCCGTTGCCCAGGTGGTGGATGGAGATGGCAGGACTGACGCCGACATCCAGCTCTCTCTCTCACTGTAAGGGAGACAAAAAAAAAACAAAACAAAACATAAGGACATATATATTTGTTTGTGTGTGTGTGTGTGTGTGTGTGTGTGTGTGGACTGACCACTGCGCTGGACTCCGAACTCTTTCCCGCTGAGGATGTGATGCAGGAGATTCTTCAGTTCCGATGGACTGAGACTCATCAGACTCTCTGTCGCCTCCTCTCCTGCACTGCACACACACACACACACACACACACACACACACACACACACACACACACACACACACACAATAAATAATAACGTGGTCAGAGTCACAGTTTTGATCCAACATACAATTAAAGTGTTTTATAGTTTTAAAAACAAAGTTAATGTGGACTCTTACTTCACTTTTTTATTTCTTTGATTCCTTCAGTAAAATCTGGCACAAAATTTAAGATGATTTGGGAGAAACTGCACTTTTTCTCTAAAACACTCGAACATATGCTGCATTACTGTCAGGATGTTTGTTGATGGTGGATGAAAGACTCCAAGTTACAAGTAAAAGTCCTCCATTGAAAAACACTGTACTTTTAAAGTACAACAGTATGAGGATCAAATGAACTCGATTCCCAAAGAACCAAAAGCAAAAGTCCTCATTATGCAGAATGGCCCATTTCAGACTCACACATATTATATTATTGGATTACTGATGTGTGTTCATGCGTTCATCACTTTAATGCTGCAGCTGGTAAAGACAAAACACTTACTCCGGATCAATATAGATTATTTCAAATACTACATAATAATACACTGTACATTATTTGTTGATTATATTTTGTATTATTAATCTGAATCTGCCAAATTATATGTACAGTTAGATAGCTGTAGTAGAGTAGAAGTAGAAAAAAGCCAAAAATGAACTTTAGTACTTTAGTAGACAGAAATCTGATCTGACACAGTTTTGTTCTTCAAATAATCTTTTTTTTTTTCAGCAAAACTGGCAAATGTTCACTGGTTTCAGCTGCTTAAACCTGAATGTTTTCTGCTATGATAACAAACTAAATATCTTTAGTATGGAGACGTTTTAAAAAACATCTCTGTGGGTTTTGGAAACATCTTTCTGTCACGTTTTACAGACTATAAATCGATTTATAACCATCTGTATTTGCAGCCGTATATAAAAAATCTTCTTACCTGAGCAGTTGAGCGACTGGGCCAGCTCGGTGGCCATGACCTGGATGATGAGGCCGATTCGGAGCCTGAACATCTCACTGAAGAGGCTGGGCTGAGTCCTGATGCTCATGGCGAGGTACACCATGATCTCCTGAAGAAAGGAGGGGAGATTAAAGGAGGGGAGATTAAAGGAGGGGAGATAAAAGGAGGGGAGACAGGAGGAGGAAAAACTCTGAGGTGAGGTGGAGGAGGTGACTCACCTGAGTGAGGATGGCCACGCTGATGTTGTTGTCGCTCGCCTCGTCGATGACGGCAGCCAGCTGGTCTGGAGGGATGGGGGCGGTGATGGTTTTCTCTCGGGGCTCAGGGGGCAGACCGACTGTCAGGTGCTTCTGATGAGCCAGCAAATCAGAACAGGCCTACAAACAGGTCGCAGCCAATCAGAAAAGAGCGCCAGAGAAGATGAGATGGAGACGAAATGTGTTTGTGATGAGAATACAGATAGAGACAGAAAACAAAAGAGACATCAGTATTTGGGCAGGATATAAAGTTTACAGAAAAAAAGACCATAAATGAGAGATTAGATGTTTTTGTGTCATTTTATATGAATTAAAACCTCCCAAATATAATTTATTTAACTTTAAATTGATGTTTTATTGACTTCAATGCAAACTCACCTTTAGGACTTTCTTTTTTATAGTTTTACTTTAAAATAAACACTGAAGAAAGGACACATCGAGCAATTTTTATTAATGTTTTAGAACTCTGCCTTGTTCAGGAGGAAATTATAGAAATCCTACCAAAATAAAATGTCACTTATCACTTTTAATCAGCTGCCCACATGAGTCCATTCATTGGTTTTTCACTTTAACTTTGGTGAAATCATGACCTCCTTTGCAGGAAATGCCTCCCTATTTTATTTATAATTGTCTATGTTTGTGTGTTTGTGTGTGTCGTACCGAGTCGAGCTCCTCCACCTTCTTCCTCAGCATGCCGGAGATCATCCTGATGAGGCTCCAGTGTTTGAGCTCGCCGGCCTTCTCGTACAGGTCGGTCAGCAGAGACCTCACCGTGGTGCCTTTACCGTGCAGTTGGGTGTCCCAGTCCATCCCCCTGCGACGAAAAACACACACCAACACACACACCGGGCGCAATGAGGGCAGTCGAAGCAGGGGAGGAAAGTTTGTTGTTTTTCTGCAGATTTTAAACTTCGTGTGGAGTTTAGATAATTTCGTAATGTCCCTGCTGGTTCATTTTACAGAACCTCAAGGTGATCAGACGGTGAATAAAAACACACATCTGACACTTTTTCATGCTGCATTTTTATAAAATTTCATACACGCTTATATTACTTGTAGCATTTTCTATTAAAAATATGAAAAAAATATCTTTTAAAGACCGTGCAGACTTGAAATGCTGAATGAAATGGACATCAGTAAAATTAAGGAAAAATGAGAAGCACAAGGAATAAATATGTAAATTGCTGAGGGAAAAAATCAAGCGGATTATCAGCTGTTTGTCTTTCTGTTATTATAAATTTACATGCTACCATCTTAAAAATACCTCCGCTAACAGGAGGCTGCACAGAAATGCAAATATTAAGATACTACAGGATTAGTAGAGAAACAAAGACAAAGTATTCAGCTGAGGAAACCTTGACCGGGCTGGAAAACAGCGTGAATCTGATGAATTTCTTAGTGAAAAAACTGCAGATATTCGAAAAATGTTTGGTTTTATGATTCAATGATGTCTCTCACTTGTCTTTGAAGAGGATGTACAGTATATCCGCCTGGTCCTGCAGACTTTGCGTCTCTTTGAGCAGCAGGGCCAAGGCGCCGTAGTCGATGGCGCCGCTGGTGTCTCGGGGGATCCCGCTCGATGTGACCGACACCTCCAGACTCTGTAAGAGTGGAAAGTAAAAAAAGACGCTGTATAATCTGTGGATGGATGAAGAACGAACCTGAGTGACATAAAAGGTCAAAAGGACGGGAAAAACCTGAGTTTCATGCGGCGCAGAGGTGTCCGGGAGGTTCAGGTTGAGCGAAGGCTGAGGAGAGCGAAATAGCTTGTTCGGCAGGTACATGTTGACATCTGGACACGAAAAAGTAAAGTTTGGCATCAAGGAGGAATAAAAGGTGCCTAAAATACACATTAACAAACTCACTTTGCACGTTGAGGTCCTGAGCCTTGTTCATCAGAGACACCATCTCCTTGGTTTTGGTGGCGACGGCCTTGAACCTGCTCAGACCTCCCACCTGCCGTTTGGGCTTCTTGGGGGCGGAGTGAGCCAGCAGGTGGTCCAGGTACTGAGCGAGGTCGTCGGCCTCTGGAGGCGGAGACGGAGGACGGAAAAAGAGGGGATGAGGGACAAAAAGGATACAGGGACAAAGGGGATAAAAGAGAACAAGTCAAGAGTCAAAAAGAGAGAAAGAGACTCGAAGAGAAGGAAAAGGGCTTTAAAAGGTCGTTAAAATGCCAAAGAAACCTTTTAGACCATCAAAACAATTAAAATATATAAAAATAATTACAAGTGTTGCTGTTCTACAGCATATTTTTAAAAGGTTTGTTCACCTAAAATCAACAAAAAACACATTTTTCTATGCTGCATGAAGTTTTAATTTTATTTAGTGACGGTCTGCTGTCAACAGAACTTGTAAGTAGTTTTTAATTGGAGCTCTATTATGTTATAAAGACACACTGCTGTGACGTTTCTTGTTGATTTGTTTCCACTTGATTTAAACTCATTTATCGTCACTGTTTTGGAAAGGTTAGAAAGCCACAGGGATGTCTGTGTAGGAGATTTTAGGTGAACTGACTCTTTAAACTGTGAAGATTTCAACACTATTTTTCATTCACTGTCAATCAAAATGCTTGCAAAGTGCGACAGTGATGCTGAAGCACATTATGTAAATCTACTAACGACAATCCTTTTTCAAACATGCATTTATATCAAATTAAGCCCAGTGTGCACTGACTGCAGGTGCAACATGCATAACTATGAAATGTCTACATCAACTTCATTTCATCATCGGCTGTTTTAAACGCCATGAACTCGAAGCAGCGTTTCTCAACCTGCAGTTAGAGCCGCCATGTGGATTCAAGTCATTTTGCATTTTATTTTGAACATTAACAGCGATATAAATGATGATTTAATTAAGTGTAGACCGAGAGACGCTGAAGCTGACAAACTCTGACCGAAGCTTCGAACATTCAACAACCTGCAGTGTTACAGATCAACACAGAGAGGGTGGGACAGGAGGAAGTGAAAGTGATCAGTGAAAAGCAGCAAATGGTGATTAATGAGAATCTGAGGCAGTTTTTTTTAGTTTCATGTTTCTAATGAGATCAAACTTAGTTAATAAACATGAAGAGATTGATTCATATTTTGGAGTTTCAGCTGAATGAGACGTAAAATCAGACATTCATGGAACATTTTGTTTAACTTTGAGAGTCTTAGTAGGTTAATTGTTGTATTAATAATCCAGGCAAAGTGTTTGTGCTTTGCCCAACACGAGGAAACGGTCAAACCAGCGATGGAGAGCAAACGTCCTCCTCCTCCTCTGGTCCGTTTGCCCATCGCCGGCGTCACCGTTCCTCTCCACCCATCCATCGATCTGTTTTTCTTTTTTCTTACCATCATCACAACGTAACTCATGCACGTATCCATCGCCGTCACTCGAATCACCATCATACTCTTCGCCGTGGCGGCTCATGCTGCCAGAAGCCTTACCGTCCAGGAAGCTCAGGTGAGCGCAACAGGAGGTGGTCAAGAAGTCCGACAGCTTCCCCGTCTGGATCCTGGAGAAGAAAAGAGAAGATTTTTAGGTTTTTTTTTTTTAGCATGATGAATAAATTTAGGGCTTAAACCTCTGAACTCCACAACCCACCGACAGATTTGACAAGCATGTTTTCTTTAAAAAAAATTAAATAAGAGACCATTTATCATAACCAGAAACTGTAAAAGTGAAAATTCTTGTTAGTTTTTCAACTTTGCAACAGTAATAATTTGCACAAAATGCTCCTGTCTGCAAAAGTAACCAAATCTCAGCTTAAAATAGTGACATTTCATCAAAAACAATTAAAAATTTAGCCAAAAATAAAGTATTTACTCAGTCAAGATTCTGTAAAACACAAAACATTTTGCACTTCTTGAAATAACTGGGAAGGTTTGAATGACTCGGCTGAGACAAACGGTGACAAAAATTCAGCAAATCTTCAACTGAACTGAGAGAGATGCTGTCAAGAGAGAAAGAGGAAAAGGAAAACTTTGTATGGCATGTTTTTCAATGTGAGTAAAACTTGTGGGCACTTGGAAAAATGTTTATATATAGATTTATATATGGATCTTTTATTGTAAATGTACATGATCAGAGAAATTAAACTGACTTTTTTACTATTTCTTTTCATTATATTATAACTCTTTTACTGCATAAAAGATTTTTTATGCGTCGTCAAAGGGATTCACTGAAGATTAAGTCTGGTTTAATTAATCTGAGCTCAGTTTAGTAGATGAAAGGAAAAGAAAAAGAGTAGAAAACACTGGAAAAAAAGCTTCAAGAGACACATAAGTTATTTTAACTGAAGCAAAATAAAAATACATGAAACAGAGCCAGAAACAGAGAAAGAAAGAATAATGCACAAAGTGAAGTCACAAAGACGGTATTTAAACATACTGAGGTTATAACTCAAAATTTCCTGATCGAAATCTTTCATAAAAACTTTCAAGTTCAACCCCTCCAAGCTAATCACTAAACTTGGGGATCTTGGAATCAGCACCCCCCTCCGCTACTGGATTATGGACTTTCTGACCAACAGACCTCAGCATGTCAAGTCAGGCCACAACTGCTCCTCCACCATCACACTCAACACTGGCACACCACAGGGCTGTGTGCTGAGAGCCCGTGAGTTCCTCTACTCCCTCTTCACCCATGACTGCAGGCCTATGTATGGATCCAACTCCATCACAAAGTTTGCAGATGACATCACGGTGATTGGACTCATCAGTGATAATGATGAGTCACACTACAGGGCAGAGGTCGAGCACTTAGCTACATGGTGTGCTGACAATAACCTGCTCCTTAACACCAAGCAAAACTAAGGAGCTCATTGTGGACTTCAGGAAGGTGAAAAGGGAGACACATGATCCCATCCACATCAACGGCATGGCTGTTGAACGTGTCTCCAGTTTCAAGTTCCTGGGGATCCACATCTCAGAGAACCTTTCATGGACTGCAAACACCTCCAGCCTGATTAAGAAGGCCCATCAGCGCCTGTTCTTCTTGAGGACACTGAAGAAGAACCACCTGTCCACTGCCATTCCTAGGCAACTTTTACCGGTGTGCGATAGAGAGTATCCTAACCAACTGCATCACAGTCTGGTATGGGAACTGCTCTGTCGCGGACCGCAAGGCACTGCAGAGGGTGGTGAAAACCGCCCAACGCATCACAAAGACTCCACTTCCTGCCATAGAGGACGTCCAGAAGAAGCGATGTCTCTACGAAGGGCACGTAGCATTCTTAAGGACTCCTCTCATCCTGGCACATACTCTTTTTCAAGCTCACTGCCCTCCAGGAAGCGTTACAGGAGCCTCCAGAACTAAAACCAGCAGGTTTAGGAACAGCTTTTTCCCTACAGCTGTTTCTCTATTGAACTCTGTCCCCCTCTGATCCCCCACACCCTCCCACACCCCAAACTCCTCCACACCCCTACATTGCCCACTGTCATTGTCATTGCTCGCCCCTGTTGTCCCACCACACATAATTGTGTATACATACCTGTATATAGTGTTCACATCCATCTCTGTTCTTGTACATACTTGTTCATATTCATATCCATCCTTTCACTGTATCTGTATATTAATATAGCCCTTCTGTATATTAGTATAGCACACCTGTATATATATATTGTTCATATTCATATCATATCTATATAGTTTCTGTATACTAGATACCTTACTTACCTGTACATACTGTTCATACTCTACATACTATTTATAATGCACTTGCTGCTTCTTTGCACTTCTGATTAGATGCTAAACTGCATTTCGTTACTCTGTATTTATACATGTGTAATGACAATAAAGTTGAATCTAATCTAATCTAATCTAATAGTTGCCACAACAAAAAAACTATTAAAAAAAGGACGTGTTGTTCAAAAATCGGACTTCTGGTAAATTTTTGCCTTAAATGACTGAAACTTTAACCATAATCACCATTTTTTCATCTGTATTTTGCGTCTAAATCTATCATTTGAATTCAGTAAAAAAGTCACCTTGCTCCTCCATAATATCCATCCTGTAGCTTCTTCAGCGTGGCCAAAACTGCAGGGTCCAGGTTTGAGTGGTCTTCAGCTGAAACACACACACACACACACAGGTTCAACATACTTAACAACTAAATTTAAGACATTTTCTGACACTTTTTTAAGGTGTTGCAGCTTGTTGAGATAACTGGAGGCATTTTCTGCATTTTTTAGATGTACCCTCTCTTTGTGTGTGTGTTCGCACTCACTCAGCATGGTCTGCGAGATGGGGAAAGTGACGGTGGGTCGCCCGGTTATCCTCCACCTGGATGAGAGGTAGGCGATCTCTGTCCTCAGCATCTCCACGATCATCTTGTTGTCCAGAGCCAAGTAGAACTGCTGGTGGTCGATGAACTGGAGAAACGATGGGAAAACATTACTTTCTTCAGGACGATATGAAAAGTTTTATAAATAACTAATTCAAAGCAGCAGCATGTAAAAACTGAAAAATCATACTTTTACAGGAGTGTTTGGTCTTTTATGACAACAATAAACTATCCAAAAACTTCTCTCTTCTCTCTAAATTAAATCATATATAACTTAAATTAACACTTAATAATTAAAACATGATAATGTGCCGTGCTGCCTGATTAACCTGAGGTGTGAAGGAGAAGATGGTGTTTCTCAGGATGTAGAACTTGGAGGTTCCCAGCACGCCGATCCTCCTGTAGGGTCGCCCCGTCAGACCCAGCCTCGGGTTACGACCTGCAAACGGATCAGGGAGAAAGGTAAAGAAATGCCGGGAGAGAGGAAGAAGAGTCTTAAATATGCTTTTTTTGCCTTTTCACATGACTCGGATTTGATGTTTCCTCATTGCACCATGGAGATATGTTAAAAAAATCAAATAAAGTCGGACCTGAAATCAATAAAAACTCAATTTCTTAGCAAATAATACATAATAAATAATTAAACCAACCTTTGTAAAATCACACTAAAAGTGAGACGACATAGAGAGACTAGATTTGAAACTTTCAGAAAGCTTGTGATGCTCATTAATTTCGCTTCAACATCAGAATTAGTGTTTAAATCCATCAGGATTATTTGAAGTCTTTGAGAAGAAACTGTGACTGTCTGAATAAATCATTTATCAAACAAAAATCTGCAGATTTTATTCAGTAAATTTCTCTTAACATTATAATTTTTTTCATTTTAAGGAAAGTATAAAACTCGCGCCGTAAGAAGGGTCGTACCCAGCCGGGCGTAGATGTGGCTGAGGACTCTGGACGGCTGCACGTGGATGGGGTGGATGTCGGCGACCGTCTCCACGTCGATGCCGTTCTTCAGCAGCAGCTCTTTGATCTCGTCACTCTCCGCCAGGATCGACACTGTGGGAAGACAAAAGACGAATTGAATTTTTAACTCAAACGACGTCCTGATTCGCCCTCGAGCCGCCCCCCGTAAACTCACCCTGCACGACCACGTCCGGTTTGGGGGAAACCGACAGGCGGCGGTTCAGAGGGTCGATCTCTCCGGGCGCCAGAAACCCCTGAAAAAAATCATCAGACGGAGTTTGAAGAGCTTAAAAAATCCACAAGAATTTAATTTGTTGGATGAGAAAGTGAGATTTGCCAAAATTAATGAATGATATAAGAATCTACATCATAAGAATAATATACTGCCAAAAGTATTACCTGTATATTTTAGGTCCATATTTTATTTTATTATTATTATTAATATTATTATTATGGGTTTTTTGCAGGTTATTTGCAGGTTTTCTTTATTTGCAGGACTGTTTTAGGGACCCTGTGATTCACAAATTTCATTTCCAGCGACTCTTTCATGTGAATCGTTGTTCACGACAATAAAAATCTTGAAAACCTTGATAAAATTACAGCTACAAAAATACAGAAATTGGTTTATTATTTGTATAAAAAAAGATAAATGGAACAAACAGACAGAAGAAATAAGAATACTTCATTCAAAAAGTGCAAAAAGCTTAAAAATATAGTTGAAAAAGACTAATTAAAAGGCTAAAGAACTTAAAATGATGGCATAATAAGGTCCTGGTGTTAACACAGTGTCTTATTAATATATTTTGGGGTATTTTATTGTTAATAAAGCTTCACCTCAGCCAGAAGGTTTCCCAGGATGTACAGAGACTGTCCCCACTTCAGAGGACATTTTCCCATCGGGATCCTCTCCACAGAGTGAGGGTTCACATACTCCTCCTCCACCTGATTCACACGAAAACACAATAAAACACACTTAAAGATAACGTTTAAAATAATTACTCAGTAGCAAAAATGATAAATTCTTTCTAAAAATACATGAAAATATTGAACTTACATCAAAAACAGGTGAGTTTTCTTCTCAGTAAGGGAGAATTATTATGATTTGAGACATATTTTTAACTGTTTTAATGTTAAAAAAGACATTAAAAAGAGACACATTTCTATTGTTGGAGTTGGAGTTAAATTATGGAAAAATGCCAATCTAAATATAAAAATGTTTTTCAAAATAATGGTTTACAGAGCTAGTTTTGATAGTAACAAGTGTGAATTATATATATAAATACTTAATTTTCTTTCTTTTTTTCCAGCTTACACACAGAAATTGTCTAAATTGACTATTTTCGTATTGTATTATATCGTGTGTGATGACTGAATGAATAAATTCACGACATAAGAGCACTTTTCAAAGATTTTATCACCTTGTCTGCAGGGACGCTGTAGAGCTCGGGCACCAGGCGGATCCCGTCTTTCTGTTTGATCAGGATCCCCTCCAGAGCCTCCTGGTACTCCTGAACCTGGATTAATAAACTGAGATTATAAAAGCCCACACAGAACAGAGACTGATCTCTGAAAACACACACACAGACGCTGATGTAAACTACCTGTTCGGGGCTGTTGATGAAGATGCCGTCCAGGATGAGGTAGGTCCAGAAGAGCGGCCACTCGCACTCGATGTTCTCAAACAGCTTCAGCTCTGCAGACTCGTAATAAAGGCGGTTCGGATCCTGCAGGAACGAAGAAGACGAGGAGACAGATTACACCAACGTTTGTGTGTGAGTGTGTGTTTTTAATCTGTTTTGTGGCCAAGTGTTTTAAAGAGTACTGATCCCTGCATGCAGATTTCCCTTTTTGAGAAGGTCACGTTACTGTATCTACAAATATACATGTAAACCTGATGAGGAGACTTTATCATTTTTATTATTATTATTGCAGACACACTGACTCGAACGTGCACAAATAATCCCTCACAAAAGCTCAGAGTCGAAGTTTTTTTTATGTGTACTTTTACTGAAGTGCCACTTAAGCTGAGGACTTTTGGTGTTGGAAAATAAAACTGCAGATCAGTGCCAGTGATTTTAGGTAACGTGTGCAATAACCACATTATATTTTGAGGATGTGATGAACGTTAATAAGTGAGTGCAAAGTGCAGAAGAAATGCTTTTGATCCACTGCAATGATTAGTCAGTTCATCGATTAGATGTCAACTTTTTAATTAAACACCAACTTTCTGAGTCATTTCTAAAGAAAAAGTGTCCCAATTCTAAGATTTCAGCTTCTTAAATATGGATATTTTCTGGTTTCTTTCAGTCCTCTGTGACAGTAAACTGAATATCTTTTGGGTGGTTGATGAAACAAGAGATTTGAGGACATCACTTTAAAATCTTTTTGACATTTTCTGCCATTTTATGGACACAACTAATTAAGAAAGTTATCAACAGATTAATCAATGATAAAAATAATCATCAACCCCCCCAAAAATTTTCTTATATGTATTTGTAAGTGATAAATATAATAGCAGAATATTGTATTATGACATTTTAAAGGTGCCATCGTGTATTAGTTAGCTGCAGGTCCTGTTTACTTCCACAAAAAAGTTCAGTCTTTACTTTCTATTTTGTTTTAATCATTCATGTCACACTTTTCTGTCAAATTATCTGACTTTATTGTGATAAATATTGTGTGGATTAAAAAGAAAACGGGGGAAATAAGTCCAAAACTTTATTGTTCTACTTTACAAAGTCTGAAATGTTGTCTAATATTATCATAATGCTGTCAAAAAACAACCAAAAAGCAAAATAGCAAAGCCTAAAAAGTGAAATTAGAGAACAAAAAGGAGATTTAACTACTCTGACGTCTAAAGAATGAACTGATTTTCAGTGTAAAGAGAGAGGAAGTGGAGCTCTTTTGTTACAGTCCATTAACCGAGCATAAGCTTCCTCCTCGTTATGTAAGAGTTTGTTCTCATTTAGCTTTCTGCTTTATGTGTCTGAGCTTCATTAGAAAAAGAGTCACACTTTTCCTTCAGCAAACCACAAACGGTCAAAACTGAAGAGGTAACGACGAGGCTTTGTTCCTCCTCAGAGTATGTAAACGTCTCAGGATCTACTTTTTTTGATGATGAAAACACGAAATAGATAATCTGACAGCGTCTTCATTTACAGTTTTTCTTTCTTTTACCTCTTTCGGTGTTTTGTGTCCGTCTCTGAGGAACCTGCAGCAGCCGTATCGACCCTGAACAGACACAAAGAGGAAGTTAGAAAACAAACATTCAACTTAAGCATGTAAATATAAAAAAAGGAAGGAAATACTTATTAAATCATAATATTAAGTTGTCTAACAGTCAATAATCCATAATGTGTTTGTTTTTGTCATCATTTACAGAGTCACTGACGCCTTAATGTAATATATAATCATTTCTTTAAATCAATCTTTCATTAATGTTCCACTTTTATATTTTTACATTATTTTAAAGTATTTTATTCATATTTTATTGAACTGCAGTCCACATGAAGAACTTTATAACAGTGTTTTAAATGCATAAAAAAAGTTTATTATTATAATTAAATTATGAGAACGCGTTGTCCTGTGAACAAATTATTGAGGATTTATGAAGATTAAATAGTTAATCTGTTATTTGGGAAATGAAAAAATGCTTTTAAACAGACAGATTATTAGATAGATAGAATAATAATAATCGAAAAAAATAAATAAAGTCAAAGTAAGTAAGAACAGGGGCCTTCTGCATCAGTCTGATCTCTTCTTTTCAAATATGAAAATAAAAGACAGTGAAGCCTCAGGTGTTTTTTTCACCTGTAGTTTAGAGATGATCTCCTCCTTGGTGATGTTGACGATGTTCATGTCCTCCACGGCGAAGGCCGGATATGAGATGATGGCCAGGACGCCGGCGTCCACCTCTTTGGAGATGGAGGCTCGAGGCAGCATGGACGTCAGGATGGACTGATGAGGTGGCGAAACGTGAGATTAAAATAAAAGTGAATATGTAACCGTGTGTGTGTGTGTGTGCGCGTACCTGGCAGTGCTGGATGTCGTCAGCCAAGGCGTGGACCACTGATCCGGGTCCTCCTTTAGCTCCGAACAGGTTCAGGTCGTCCAAAGCCTCCAGAGCTGCCTGAGGACGAACGGAGGTCACATGACCCTCGTTAACGAACGACACGATAGCGATGACGCATGTTGTGGTACACGGACAGTTTACAGTACACACACTGTGGATTACAGAGCAATAACACACGGAAAATAAGTTTCAGTTTTTATAATATTTTGTATAATTAATTTCAAAATGAATAAATAAAAAGGTTCCAGCCTGTAATGTGCACAGTATAGCACATACTATTTGATTTTTATCACAATCATATAACATAAAGATACTGTTATTATTATTTACCAGGATATTTATTCTAATACATATTTTGGTGGCGATAAATGTGCATTGATGACATTAAGAGTCAAGATATCAGCAAATCAGGTAAGAGAACACCAAACTTAACTAGAAATTTAAATATTATCAAGATTAAATAGAAAAACCCAACAAAAATATAAAATAAACTTTCCAATATCCATAAAAATGAGGCCAGGAAAAAATTGTATTTTCTGCAGTTTCTATCTGTTATATATCACTAATATATCAGTGACAAGCCAACACCAACTGATACTAAGCTACTAACCATAAATACAGTAATAGAGGTCATGTATTTATTATCAAATATAAAACGTTACAGCATAGTTTTTATGTTTAAAGTCTCATTTTTTAAGTGTAAAAATAGCAGCAGAGCACACAGTCTGATCTAATACTGTACATTATTAAATCAACATAAATGTACAGCTCTGCAATGAGTGTGTTATTATATTACAATGCATATTATAAACTGTATTATCTGTAGTGTGTATATAAAGTATATATATGAAATATTATAGATATTATTAAAGTGCATGTTTTAATCAATTAGTGCTGTTCTGCTTTCATAAATGCTAATAACTACAGAACATGTAATTAATGGAGCAGGGAGCGTCCTGCAGCGGTGCCTCTTTCCAAAGTCTTAAATTAACCTCTGTGTGTGTGTCTGTGTGTGTGTGTCTGTGTGTGTGTGTGTGTGTGTGTGTCTGTGTTGTGTGTGTGTGTGTGTGTGTGTGTGTGTGTGGGTACTGCGAGTACTGTGTTATTTCTGTGTGGGAGGCCATTCTTGGAAGACCACAGAGAACCCCGATACCTCCCGCTCACCGCCGGCCAAGGACGCCCGCTGGGGTCGGAGCGAGCGAGCGTCCCTGCTAAGTGAAAACCTCACAACTACGCCGATCTTCAGCAGTTTTTGACGCTTCCTCGTATAAAAAAATAAAAAAAAAAAATCAGCACTTTTACACACTGAGAAGAGACTTTTTCTTGTTGTAAAGATCTTAAATGTTCAGTAGCGTGAAGGAATTCTTTGACAGAGACGGGGTCGTCTAAAGGTCGCTGTAAAGGCCGCTGCGGTGACTAGACACCTTCCTCCGTGCCAGAGATTTTTACAGGAGCACCTGTTCGGTCTCTGGTGGGAAGCTCGGCTCTCGCTCGGGCAGTTTTCTCCTCCGTCTACCTGCTTCAAACTTTCACTCCAGTTATGAAAAAAGTGTGTGTGTGTGTTAACCTTTGCCATGCCGATAGAGCTGGCGTTCAGCTCGGTGATGCCCTGGTTGGTTTTGTCTCCTCTCTCCCACATCCCGTAGTCCTGAAAACAGGAGGACGGTCGTTAGTTTGACATTCGTGGTTCCAGAAAATCTATCAATAATTGTTAAAAACGTGTTAAAGAGTTTGAGCGGCAACGAACACTTACAGCCACTTTGTAAGCTGCCTCGATGTAGAACATGAGATTTTGAACCACGTCCACTTCATCCTGGGTGTAAACGATGTGGAGACCTGATGAACACACACACACACAAAATCATCATTAACAACAAGCTTTAAACACATGTATGACACAATGATCCTCCAACCAGCCTGAAAAAGCTCAGCTGGTCCGTTCTCTCTAAATAAATAAATGAAAATATCATTCACGTCTTTAAATTCTGTGATGTCAGATCATAAAGTCTCCCCATGCATTAAAAACAGCAGCATTCCTGATCATACAACTCAAAATAATCATCTCTTTATTACCTCAGATTACGTTAAAGTTATTGGTGTATTAAAAGTTTTGGTTTTAAAGGATTTTTTTTCCATTCATTTTCAGCATTTTCTTTCCTGAATCAGCCAAAAAAAACAGATGTTGTCATTGTTATTTGTAGATTTTTAGTTGGATTTATGTCTATAATTTGCTTGTTCAAAGCGTTTTCAAAGAAGCTAACGTTACTGTTTTTCTGATGAGATGGTATTTGTTCTTTTATTCTCTAAATAAATGAACATCTTTCATGTCAGTAAAAGTATTTGCATTTATAAACACTTTAAAAAAAGGCAGCATTGTTGATCACAACCTAAAAATGTTGTTGTTCTTTCAGATTAAAATCAGAGAAGTGGATTTAAATTTATTTAAATTTAAATCGCTCACAGCTGGTTTACATTTTAACTCAACTAAACTGTTCACAACGTTGTAATGAACTAATTTATTGATTGATTGAAGACTAGAAAAAGACTAATATGTCAAATGTTTTTTTTTGCTTTTCTTGATAAAGACGAGACAAAAATAATAAATAAAAATGAAAGTTTTCATTAGTTGAATAAAAATAAAAAAGGATGAAGTCAACAAAATATGATTACAACTCACTTAAAATGCACAAAAATTTAAAGAGAGCTGACGTGGTGTTTCCTGAAATACATTTTTATGAGGTGAATGTACAACAAATCCCATGAAGTTTCCTCTACATGACCTTAAATATCCTTTATTTTTGCTTGTAGATGAAGCAAAAAACACTCAAACAGGCGTCACACAAAAAAATCTCCGATCAGATCAAATTTCTCAGAAACGTTTTTCCACTAAACTTCTATAAAAGAGGCTGAAGTTTGTCCAACATTTAACACATAAAAACGTTGTTGCATATTTACCAGACGCCGTCATCTGAGCGAGGAAGAGCAGGTAGAGCGAGGTGGCGTCGACCTGCAGGTGACCCCACTGGTCGTCTCCGACCACGGTGGCGCAGGTCTTAGTGTCGTACTTGGCGTGAAGCGAGTCTTTGGTGCTCCTGCTGTACTTAAACTTCTCCACTTTGTCCAGCTGGAGCAGAGCAAAATAAAACACATAAAGCAGAGTAAAAACTTAAAACTATCTTTCAACATATATTCTGATTTTTTAATAGTAATTCACTTAATTCTCCAAAAACCGACCTTCCACTGTGGATATTTTATCTGCAGATTATTAACCAAACTTCCAGAAAATGTTTCATATCACAGTTTATATCCATGAAGGGGCACTTTTAGCATCTTTAAGCTCATTATTTAGCTTTAAAGGCCACAATTTTTTAATGTTTTGCTGTTTCTCTGAACCCAAAGTATGCGACTGGCCCAGCATTGAACTACACGCGGACAAAATTAGTGACTGGTTGGTGAATATTGTGGATCGTTTAGCACGTTAACAGCCAAATATTTCCCTCAGGAGGTGGTGGAGACCAAAAACAGAGCTAAAATAGCGACAATATTGGACTTTACATGCATCAAGTGGCAACAAACACGACTCCAGATGAACGCCAATGTTGCTTTAAGTCAGCTCGACGACTAAATAAGCCCTTGTTTGCTAACACATATGAACATTATAAGCCGATATTACATCGGTGTTGTGTTTGCAGCTTGTTACACCCACCATAAAATCTATTAAAGCAGTTTTAAACTTCATAATACAGGTCAACACGCGTCTACAGGTATCAGGTACGCCTACCAAGAAGCTCAGTTACCATGAATTTTTGCTTTATTTCATCAATTAATGACTGTTACCTCACCAGACTAATGAATGAGGTTGTGTGTTTGCTTGCAACATGACATGCGTGGATGCAAATTCAGGCACAGTGAGAGAGGGAAAGAGATCGTAATTTATATAATCGGGAATCATCGGAGACTGAAAATGGAATTTTTTCTGCGTCTAACCTCCTCTTGTCTGTTCTCGTCAAGAGAAAAGTGTGTAAGTGTGTCTGTTGAGACAACATACCTGCCTCATCATGCACTGCAGGATCCCTCTCATCAGCTTCACCACGCTCTAAAGAGGGAGAGAGAGAAAGAGGGAGATGTCAGCGTTTTGATCTCTATTGGCGTCCGGCTGGAGAAACGTGAAACAAACGAGGCTCTTCATCAGCTGCATGCTCAACACTTGGTTTTAACTTCTCTATGAAAGAAACCATCGTGGCGTTTGAGGGGTTAAAAACAGTCGGACCTGCTCCAGTTCGTAGGCCTTGGCCTTGTCCTCGTCCCGGTCGGCGTTCTTCCTGTAGGCCAGGCTGAGGGCCCACACCGAGACGACGCAGTAAACATTGTCCCGGACCCACGAGTGCATCTGGTCCCCGCTGGCTGGCAGAAGACCCGTCACCGGATCCTGTCAGAGGTCAGAGGTCAACAGTTAGCGATGATAACAGGGCACGTTGGACGGTGAGGTGCAGAGACACAACGCGACACAACGTACGGCCTGAATATCTGAGAATATATTTGATTAGTTTCGATTTTTTGAAAACAGAATTAATAAAACTTGAATTCAAAGTAAAAATGGGATTCATTTAATATAATCTGACTGTTTGATTTTAGTCTCTGGTGCATGTTCAGCAGCATTAATTCAAAGCATTAAGCATTAATATTTGCATTAAATCCTCTCTGTTATTTTTATTTAAGCACGGCTGCAGCTAACTATCATTTTCATTTTGTATTGATTATTTTCTCAATTATTTGTTAAGTCGGTGATGTATGAGAAAGGAAACCCTCCGAAAGATGAAGAAAACGAGCAAATATTCACATTTGAGAAGGTGATGTTTAGGAATTGATGTCATTTTATAAAAAAAATAAGTAAGTTATCACACCTGTAAGTACAGAGGGTGTCGTATGTTGTACAGATTGTAAAGCCACTTTATGGTTTTATGGTGATGTTGGGCTCTAAAAAGAAAACTGACTTCACAGTTAATATGTGTAAAAAAAAAAAATTTTTAGACCAACCTGCTCCTTTCAAAATTATTCTGTGAATATTGGTGGGAAAAAAGCAAATGATGACCTTAAAATTTACTCTCATTTCACATCAGCTGTTTTAAAAGTGCAAAACATACATTTCCCATGAGCCTCGCTGCTTCATGATGTAAAGAGGATGTTGCTGCTCGTCTGACACACGTTCAGATGAGGCAACAAGAGAGCAGCTGAATAAAAGTGTGTTTCTCGCATAAATAAAGCTCTCTCCTCTCTGTGATCACTATTTAGCCTGAAAGTCCATAAATAATCCCAATTCTTGATGTTTGAGTCATAAATTGTTGTTTTATTACAGCTGACTGAGACATAAAGGCCGTCAGATCTTTCGACACTTCAGGTTTCATCACTTACAGAGAGAAACGTCTCCTCTGGGTGAGTTGTGCAAATATACCAAATATACCAAATGTACCAAATGTACCACGTTTCTTCTTTGTGGAAAAATGAGTGTAGCTGCTGATTTATGTGCAACAGAGGAACAGCCACACGATGCAGATCTCAGGCCAGTGCTGGACGAAGCATTTAGATCCTTTACTTAAATAAAAGCACTGATACCACCCTGCAAAAATACTCCTTTAAAAAAATCCGGCGTTGTAAATGTTATCTAAGTTAAGTATATATTAAAAAAATGTATTTAAAGTATAAAAAGTAAAAGTAGAAAGGCCCCTGTGAGTTCATTTATTATTCACAACTCTAATGATATATTATATAAATACATACCATTATATAATACTGCTCATGGATGTTTTATATCAGGCTGCAACTAATTATGAATTAATCTGCTGGTTATTTTCTTAATCTATTTTAGAGCTGCAATGATTCAACGATTTATCGATTACTCAATATGTTGTCAACAATGAATTTAAAAGCTGACTAATTTGATAATTGATCAATCGCTTTGAGTCATTTTTTAAGAAAAAGTGTCCAAATTTTGTGATTTCAGCTTTTCAATATATTTTCTGGGTTTTTTCATCTTCTGTGACAGTAAAGTGAATATTTTTTGGGTTGTGGACAAAACAAGACACTTAAGATTGTCATTTTCAGACATTTTATGAACCAAAAAACTAAATTGACTGATTATTAAAGAGTGATCATGATCATTGCAGCTCAGTCAAAAAAATCCTACACACATTTGTCAGTGATAAACTGAGCAAACCAAATCTAAAATGATTCATTTTTCTGTCATTTAAGATGAAGAAAAGTCACAAATCATCACATTTAAGATGCTGAAATCATGAAACAGTCAGCTGGTTTACTGGCGATCTAAATCAGCTGCGTTTTCCTCGACTGTTGCAGCAGCCGTGCGAGACTGCAGGCTGGCCGACGGCCACTTGGGACGGATCCAAAAAGTGACTTCACACCGAGTTCGTCCACTTTCCCCTCCTCCTCCTGCTCGGCGTCTGTAGCAACTTTACAACCACCGAAAACGCCAAAACAGGAGAAATACAAGAACCTCAAGGCTCTGACTTCTGCTCTTAGTTTCTTTCTCTTTCCTCCTAAAACACACAAATCAGGAGTGAAAAAGCCTTTAAACAGAGTCCAACACCTGCCCCCTTTATTTACCCCACTGCCCCCCCTCACATAGCTTCACATCTCACTGCCTCACTGGGGTTTCCCTGTTTGAGTTTTCGTGAGGCCTCTTCACGTCCTCAAACACCTCAAGAGTGCAGACATTTAGCTGTTCTTGTTTAAATACTGCACTTTACTTATTATCTCCATTTTCTGCCACTCCTCTGCATTTAAGAGGGAAATATTGCACTTTTTACTCCACTACACTTGTCTGATAACCTCAGTTCTTCTGAAGATTTAGACTAACAATAGAAAATATAATCACCATAAATGACTGTTGTGTTATCAGAGGTTAAGATAAGATTTCATGAGCTGTTCAGCACGATATAAAGTTATTAAAATTATCTCCAACTTCAACAGCTTCAACATTAAAGTGATGAACGCATGAATACATGAATGATTATACTACTATATATACTTTAAGTTAATTTTACTGATGATGCTTTTGTATTTTCACTTAAGAATTCAGGACTTTTACTTGTAATAGAGTATTTTTGGACTGAGGTATTTCTACTTTTACTCAAGTACAAGATCTGAGTACTTCTTCCACCAGTGGAAAAAAATAAAACACACACATATGAGTGTGATATTTACTACTCCAGAACATTTGATGCATGTTAACGTGGGTTAAAGTACAAAAAAAAAAAAAAAGCTTTTATAAACAAACATGACTCTGCAGCTTCAGTATGCACACACACACACACACACACACACACAGGGGTAATGAGTGTGTAATATGTGCATGGTGTGTGTTTAAAGCAGTGGAGGTGCATTGCGCAATATCACTTTACCTCACTGACAGCATGCAGAAAAATAAAAAACAAACATGTGCACAAAGTTTGTTGTTGTTGTTGTTGTTTACACTTTGTTTACCTGTCCCAGCCGTGTGCTCGTGTGTACAGCCTCATGCACACACTCACCTGGTGTTTGAGGATAGTTTGGTGCACCATCCGGGCATAGTTGTCCAGTTTGACCCCGGAGTTGCTCCTGCTCCTCATGGCGGCAGCTTCAGGTGAGACTCCCCCCACAAAAAAAAATCTAAATAAAAACTCCTCAGATCCTCCGGACGGGACTCATCACCGCCGCTGCTGCTCTCTCACACCCGGAAAAAGGAGAGACACCCGGCTGTGAGGGGACAGGAGCTGCAGGCTGCCTGTCTGAGAGAGGCAGCTGTAACCTGAAGCTGCGACAGGAAGCGGAACCCGCAACTGACAGGAGCCGCCCTTCAGAATAAAAGGCGGGTCAGGGTTTATACTTCACATCTCAGAGGGAAAGATTTTACTCCTCTGTATTTTTCTGACATATGTTGTGCAAAAAAGCTTCGATATTCTTTATTCTTCAAGTTAACTTTAGATACTAGGGATTTGTGCACATTCTTGGTCGATATTTTGCAAAGTCCTGCATCAATCTGCACATTTCTTTCATTTAAATAACAGACACAGTGGACATATGATCTATATCTGCATCTTTATCATATTTCTATTATTGTTATATGTTTATTTACTTATATTGTAACTTAATACTTGTCACAACTGTCTATTGTCTATATTTTTTATATTATTTACATCTCCTTTTATATATTAATGCTATTATTACTGTTGTTTATACCCTCATCTCCATCGACAATATTATATTTGTATATAAGATATAAAACATATTGAAATATAATGCTGTTGATGTGCTGAAGAGGTGAAATGAAGGCGTAAACTCTAAATTTCTTTCACTTCAGAAATATTAAGACAAAAAAAACAATATTTACAGGACTGCAAACATTATGAACAACACTAGAAAACTGACAATACTAGGAAACAAATATATATATATATATACTAGGATACACACACACACACACATATATATACATATATATATGAAAATGCCTACTCAAACTAATTTTTGGCATTAGAGGTCTACCGCCATAAGAAATGTTTTATTTTGAATTTTCAGACCGGATATGCTCTTTGTTGTGAATAACTTGACACTGGAAGAGCAAAGTTTACTTGTTCAGTGTGAAGATAAGAAATCCAGATTATATATTATAAACTTGTACATAGAAACAATATAAAGCGTTTAAAATGTCAAAATAATCATTTCTTGATAAATAGAATAACTGCATTTTATTTTCGCCCTTATGTAACAGTGAGTGAGTTGTTGGTGTTTCTGGCGCCCTCTAGTGAAAAGTGTTGATCCTCCCTCTGCACACATCCTGAAGGTCTTTGGGTTTGTAAGTTTTTATCTATGAAACACAAACACACCTTTCTCCTTCTTTTTCCAGCTGAAGGTGTGGTCATCAAAGATATTCAGTAAAATCCACCCACAACATTTGAAATGAAAAGTAAACTGACCTGTTGAATTTAGTTCAGTTCAAAGGCGCAGTACTTGTATTCCTCTTGAATATTGAAATTTTCTGCTACTTTTGACTTTTCATCTTCTTAGAGTTTGGTCGATTAATCAATTTATTGTCAGCTATTACATTAATCGGCCTTACTCTGAGCATTTTTAGTATTTTTCTGTCACTTTCTACTACAATGTACTACATTTCAGAGGGAATATACTTTTTACTTCAACTATCTGACAGCTTTTAGTTGCTTTACAAGCTAAGACTTTTAAAAACACTTTTAAAATATTATTGTTATAAAATTACATTAAACTGTCCAACAGTGTAAAAGATTGTAGATCATTAAGTTGATTTGTTCATCTATCAATAAGTCAGAGACCGAAATTTAATTGGCAACTACTTTAATGATCATTTCAGTCATGTTTTAGCCCCACAAATGTGAAGAATCGCTTCTTTTCTTTTCACTTAATATTTAAAAATAACTTGTTGGCTGAATGTGTGATGGCATTTCTCACTATGTTCCGCCTTTTTACACAGCAAAAAGATAGAGAGATTAATCAACAATGAAAATGATCATTAGTTAATTAGTCAAATATTTATTTATGTATGTTCACAGTGTGGTATTAGTACTTTTACCATAATAAAATATCCAATTCTCCTAAAGTCTGTTAGCCTACTGCAGAGAAAGGCTAAAAAACTACAAGAAATCCCAGAATGCTTCTCGGCCTGAGTGCGACCGGAACTTTAGGTTTGACGTTGGCGACCGTTACAAGCAGCTCTCCGTCTAAATTAATAAAGTTATTTTAAAAAATGGTCAAAATGTAAATAAATGACAAATTATAGCCAGTTTACAGAACAAATATAATTTTTAAAGATATTTTATCCGTGTTGTTTCCCCGTTAACAGAGTGTTGAAGCCGAGCCGAGTGCACCGGGGATAGGGGGGGGGGACTGTTGACGGTGTGACACCGCACGTCCGGAAGAGGACGCCGCTCGCATCTCTCCTCTGTGAATATTTTGTTTTTATTGAGCTTTATCGATATTCTCCAATAAACCCATCAATATATCAATGAGTTGCAGCGGAGACAGCGATGAAGACAGCCGCAGTAAACGGAGGGTCGCATATGTATACAGCCCGGAGTACATCGAGACCTGCGACTCTTTATCCAAAGTACCAAACCGGGTGAGTTACTGTTGTTGTTGTTGTTTACAGAGGAGGTTGTTTACCGTGTTTGCCTCTTTATTGTTGTTTATTTCTGACGTCTTCACTCACAGGCGAGTATGGTCCACTCACTGATAGAAGCCTACGGACTGCTGGAGCACATGAGGTGAGTTTATCTGAGCTAAACCTGAAATAACAGGAGGGTTAAAATGATATTTAAATGATTATGTTAATGATATTTTGATTGTATTTGTTTTATTATTTGTTTAACTGGCTGCTGCTGAAAGGTGAATAAAGTCTTTTGGTTTATAAAACATTTAACAGCTAATTGGAACATTTAGGAAAAGTAGTGAAACTTTACTTTAGTAAAAGTGTGTAAGTGTTAAGATGTATGTGAGTATGAAATGTGCTCATTGTGCATTTAAAAATACATTTCAAAACCAGTTACATGTCTCAGATTTTGATCTAAATGCTGTTAAATAATTATTAACACAGTTATGGACACAGATGCCACATACTAAAGTAAAAGCATGGTATCAAAATATATATTTATATCAGTCGTAAATTAAGTAAATTGTCAAATTTTGCGACACGGTGTGTTAAAATAATAACCGTATCTGCTTTTTAAAACTTCTGATTTTAAACTTAAACTGCAGTTTAGATCTCCTTACACCAGTGATAGAAGAAGTACTTTACTTAAGTGAAACTACTAATACAACACAGTAAAAATACTCCACTCCAAGTAAAAGTCCTGCATTCAAAACCTCACATATGTAGAAGTATGTATCAGCAAAATGTACTCCTACATTTACTGCAGTAAACTGGTCCCTGTCAGTGTTTTAGGTTAAGCTAATTTTAACTCCTTTTTATACTGCTAAAGTACAGTATGTTTTATGTCTGCTGTGCTGTATAATCTGACTTGTTGACTGTAATCTATATATTTCTACTCGACTCTCCCTGGATTTGATACCATTTTTTATTTCATTTATACTTCACTTGACACTCAGCTCACATCTTGTACCACTTTTCTTTTAACTTCTGGAAACAGAGAGTGATGGTGATGTCTTTCCTCTAAAAAAAAAACCCCGCCTGATTTCCAGCCCCACTATATAAATGGGGATTGGGATTGGAAGTGAAATGGGATGGGATTTATTCTGTTGATTTATTTTATATTAGCACAGCTGTTTTTCTGCACTTGGCATCTTCTTTTACTGCTGCCTGTGCAGTGCCAATATTTTCTGTAGCTTTCGGCTGACTCACCCAGAAATCACCGGGTCATAACCTCCCCATGAATCATCTGCAGGCGTCTGCAGGTTGCTGTGGTTTTAGTCGCCTACGATATTTTATTTGGCAGCTCAGTGAATGGGTCTGTTACTGTGCGTGCAGCAGATGACGTTTATATATGTTTTTTGTTCTTACTTTTTCTCCAGCACTATTAAACCTCAGCTGGCCACCATCGAGGAAATGGCCAAGTTCCACACGGACTCTTACCTGGAGCACCTTCACAAGATCAGCCAGGACGGAGACAACGACGACCCGCAGTCAGTCGACTACGGCCTGGGTGAGACCTAAGAACTGAGGAAGATCCCGTATTCACACTTCGGTCTGTCAATTAAATCCACCTGCAATGCTGCGCCACATGAGAACCAAAAATCTGAAGCAGAAATCAGGTTACAAATAATCTTAAAAACAGTTCTTCTATCTGAAATAATTCACTACAGACAAATTTTACCACCAGTTTTTTTGTCTTGCTGGTGTTTATTACAGTATAATGTGGAAAATGAAGACATTTAAGTGCAAAAGACTATTTGAGAAGTTGTATGCTGTGTTTTTTTTATCAGCAGCAGAGGGCGCTATAACACAACATTCGAAAAGCTCACCTCTACCAGGGTACACAGCACACTGTCGAGGCTTTCAATCTACTTTAAATGTATTTTTAGTTTGTTTAAAAAGGGGCTACTTCTCTTTCTCAGTGTCCTAAATTAAAATATTGTCTACATCACTGCGTTGCTGTCCTTTCCACTTTGTTTGTTTGCTTAGCTCCAGACAGGAATACAAAAAATAAAGTAATGTTTTAACCCAGAGTTGATCCCCGCCTCATCTCAACTGAACCTCGACCCGGTTGGGACGCCGTCAAAAAGATCCCATCGTGGTTTATTGTTCTTGGACGGGGACGGGCCCCCCCCCGAGTCCAGGCCTCTCCAAGCTTTCTAACTTTAGGCCGATCAAGTTCACTCTCCCTGTTTTCACATCCATGACTCGCCCCCTCTCTCCGTCTCCCTATCCACTTACATCCACCCTCATCCATCTCCGCTCTTCTGCATGTCCTCGACTCATCCCTCTGCCGCTTCCTCCTTTTGTTTTTTCTGCACACCTCTCTCCGGTTCATCCTTCCGTCCCGTCACAAAAGAAACTGCTCCACCTTTTTCCTGGATGAAGACATTTCTCTCTCTCTGACACCTCTTCGATTTACTTTACGTCACGCTCCGTTGTTTTCTATCCATCACGTCCATTCTCCGCCCTCGTTTCTGTCTTCCTCCCTTCCTTTTTGTTCCTCCTTTTCTCTCTCTCGGATTTGTCATAATCTCATTTATTTCCCTGTCTCCATCTAACTCCTTCCTGTACTTTATTTACAGCCCGTCAGTTTTCTTCAACAGCTTCTACAAAGGCATGAAAAAGGTTCAAATTCAAAGTGAAAATCTTTCACAGAAAATCAACAAGGAATATTTAGATGTCCCTCACTCTCTTTCATGTCGGTGTAAATGACACTCTGATCATCAGTTTTGACATTTCATGATGTTTCTTTCTTTCGTCTGTGTGTTTCTCTCCCTCCAGGTTACGACTGTCCTGTGGTGGAGGGGATATTTGACTACGCGGCAGCAGTGGGGGGTGCTACACTCACGGCCGCCCAGTGTCTGCTGGACCAAAAGTGCGACGTGGCCATTAACTGGGCAGGAGGGTGGCACCACGCCAAAAAGTAAGTCCACCTGTTCAGACACAAGTGCACTGTATACACACTCTGTGCACGATCACACATGTTAAGGAGTTTCTGACTGACATTGTGTTTCTGACATTGTGATATAATAAAGAGTTTCATAATATCCTTTTATAGTGTCTGAAGGGATGAAGAGATGCAATCTGAAGTCACTACTTATTCAAAGTCACTGAAAACTTCTCCTGCAAGTGGATTTCAGCACAGTGAAATAACATAATATATGAAGGCTGTGTGGATTCTGATAATTTTTTATGTTTTTGTCACGCCATCATACATTAAATGTCCCTTAATATAATATATAATATAAGTTCAGGCACCTCCAGCTGTCCTCTTCAGTTCCACTGATGGGCCTGACGGGGGCGCTCTAGACAAAGGTCAGAGCTCCTTACACTGTTTATTTCCCTTACTCTCTCTTTCTCTCTGTCTCTCAGGGATGAGGCGTCGGGTTTCTGTTACGTGAACGACGCCGTGCTGGGGATCCTCAGACTGAGGGAGAAATACGAGCGAGTCCTGTATGTGGACGTTGACCTGCATCACGGAGACGGTACACGTGTGAACAGTGAACACAAACAAAACAACATTCAAGAACTAGAATCGTATTGTCTTGCAGAATTAAAAAAGAACCATCTTTTCTCTGTTTTGTCTGGCTATCATGTGTATTATCAGGCTGAAAACCTACGAATCCCTACAGCGTTTATTAGTGCAGGTGTACAGGTTGAAAAATATCACCCTAAAGCGCCCAGATATCGCATCATTTTTCGTTATCTTTATGATTTTCTCCTCCTCTGCCTGCAGGAGTGGAAGACGCCTTCAGCTTCACATCCAAAGTCATGACCGTCTCGCTGCACAAGTTCTCTCCTGGATTCTTCCCAGGTAGATCCTCGTTTAATCAGATATGTTTTAATATGATAACTTCAGCTGTGACACAGTGTGAGATACGTGTGTGTGTGTGTGTGTTTAGGTACGGGCGACCTGACCGACACGGGGCTTGGCAAAGGCCGTTGGTACGCCGTGAACGTCCCGCTGGAGGACGGCATCAAGGACGACAGATACTACCAGATTTTTACCAGGTACACACACAGACACACAAATACGTAAATCTGAGTTAAACATCAGGAATTTCCCTTTTTAAGGCATGTTTTTTTTTCCTCAAGCATCCCAGAGGAGAAATCCTATTTTTTCCAAACTACATCCCACCCAGAGGTCAAAGGTCAGGGTCATCTATAGAGTGGAGACTCGGCGCTAATGCAGTTTCAGCGTTTTTGCACTTCAGCTGGGGATTTCTTCCAATGCGAGGCCTTACACTTGGGATTTTCCAGGTGGAGGATTTTCTCACTCAAAAAATGCAAACCTGCTGCCGCTAAAAGTGAAAAGCGGTTTCAGCTTTTATAATCAGTGACAGTCGGTGAGCATGTGTCTGAGTTTGTTTCACTGCCGTCTTTGTAGTTTCACATGAGACACATGTTGATCAGAAAAACACATAAACCAACATCTTTTTGTTTGAAAAAATCATTTTAATCAGAAACACAAAAGAATGCCCCTTTGAGATTAAAAGTTTTGTAGAAAAAAAGCAAATTACCAGTGTAATTTTAGAGGAAAGTTTTAAAAGAAACTAGTGGCTGTCATTGGTACTGCATTTTAAGATAATAAGCTACAGTGGCTGCTGGTTGTGACATACTTTACTTTACATATATCGTAGATGTGATCCTGTTATGGTGTTCGCTTCAATACGAGTGTACGTTTAAGGTTTCCCCTCGCTAGGTGTAATATATGTTCTTTAAAATAGTTCATCATTTGGCTCAGGTTGCTATGGTTACCTGTCTCCAACTGGCAAGGAACAGGAAGTAACATCAAAATTACACACTGAGTGCCTCCAAAAAGATACATACTGCTGTTAATTCGCACCAAAGTACATTTTTTTGATGTGGTGAATAACTCTACAGTAAATAAATAATCATAAATAATTTCTTAATGGTGACTTCAGCCGGTCAGATGTTGAGAAACACTCATCGTGACATTTTATTCAGATTCTACTCGAGCGCTCGTATTCCGACTCTAACGCGCCCGCCGGCATCTCGTTCTCGCAGCGTGATGCAGGAGGTTCGGGCACAGTTCAACCCAGAGGCCGTCGTGATGCAGCTGGGCGCCGACACCATGGCGGGCGACCCCATGTGCTCGTTCAACATGACCCCGGTGGGGGTGGGAAAGTGCCTGCAGTACGTCTTAGGGTGGCAGCTCCCCACACTGCTGCTGGGAGGAGGTACGCCGCATGTGTGTGTGTTTCTTATTCTTTGCTGATGTTATGCTTTTTTGTGTGTGAATGCATAGATGTAGGTCCATGTGAAGGTGTGTATGCGTGTGTGTGTAAATATATATATCTGTGTGTATTAAGATACTCCTAATGAAAGGTAGATAATGATAAAAATAGATGTGTTTTTCGTGTGTGTTTGTATTTGCTTTGAATCTCAGCCACTTATGTACAATCACTCACACACACACACACACACACCGCTCTGTTCCAGACCCCTCAGCTCTTGGCCAGATGATAGCTACTACTGATTCAACACAATGAAGCCATTTTACTCAACTACAATCCCACCTCTCTTCCTTTCTCTCCCTCCCTCTCTGTCCCACATACTTTCTCTCGGTTTTATCCTCTCGGCTCTGCTCATTCTCTTGATTTTACTCAAGTGCGTCCTCTTCATCCTCCCCTCTGTCTCTTTCTGTATGTCCTTTGTGTGTGTGTGAGAGAGAAAGAGACTGTTGGTAACTTTATGTGAACGTTTTTATCTTATTAGCTTCCAGTTTTTTTGAGATTTTGACGTCCACAATAAACTTTTTACTCTCTCATCTTTTTTTTTTCCTCCTCATGTCTTCATCTTAACTTTATTTCATCCTCCAAATGATGAGATTAATTCAAATAAAAACATCTGCACGATTCAGTTAGCAGTCATATGGTTGGTTTGTATTTTTTAGTCATGTTCAGTCTCATCGAATCATCACTTTTGACACGCAGGCAGTAAATGTCGAGCTGTGCGGTCTGTTCAGAAACTTCCACCCACCCCAAAATGTTACTGTAATTATCTGGAGCATCGAACGTGATTGCAAAACGCTGCTCGCTGGCGGCGTTGGTGGTCAAAAGAGTTTTCAAAATGATTTGCGTAATAAGTCTTCACAGTATTGTTGCTACTTGGAATTGGATTTGGATATTTTTCATTATCCTAACAGCTCCTTTAATGTTGAGTGGAAAGTCCAATTTCTCTTCCTAGATATAATCCAGTCCTCTAATGTGTCGCCAGAAGAGCTCAACTTTCTACTTCCAGCTTTGTGCTTTGACCTCACAGTGAGGTCAAAGCACGAGCAAAAAAAAAAAGCCTGAATATTTGTTTGCAGCCACCAATATTTTGCTGATTTTTTTTTTTGAACATCTTTAGCATACGACCTCTCTTAAGTTTCCCCTTTTTACCCATGTGTCTCCCGTCTTCCTCATCAGGAGGTTACAACCTGGCGAACACGGCCCGCTGTTGGACCTACCTGACGGCAGCCGTGCTGGGAAAGACTCTTTCCTCCGAGATACCAGACCACGAGGTATGACAGCACACTTTTACACACTCTCTCTCTCTCTCTCCTTATAGCCACAGTCACACACGTTCACATATTCCCACACGAGCAGCACAAACGCGCTCATTGATCGCATTACCGTCACACAAAATCACCACTTGCGCCACACATGCAAAAAAAAAAAAGCCTGACAAACACACCCCCTTGTGTTCGCCGTCTGCTGAGTCACTCCGTCTAATCAAAGATGGCCGGCTGCTTCTCAATAAAGGGGTTTGTCTCCAGGTGACTCAGACTGTGCATATGAGAGAGAGAAGGGGACGAGTGATGACAATTCCTCTCAGTCTGCCTCAACGAACACAGACTCCTCTTTCTCCGTCTAATTTGGCATTAAGGTGAATTTTATATACCGTAAATGAGAGAGAGAGAGGGAGAGTCAGGGTTTGACTCCATATCGTCTCTTTGTTGTTGTTTGGGGAGTTATTTAGTTTAGTTTGTGTTTGTAATAGATTATAAAATGCACCACTGTTCTTGAGCTGCAAGCCAACAAGTAGAAATCAGGTCTAACTCCTCTCATGAACCTTGGCGTAGTTTGTTTTATCGATCCAGGAGTTAAAATACACTAATGGGCGTTGTTTTGTGTCTATAATTCCCACAAATGCTTTCAATGCATATTATTATATTATTTAAAATTACACAGAAATGTTTACAATTATATATTGAGGGGGACAACTCGTGTTCTGGCCCCTGTAATATCCAACCATGAGCCAGTCCAACTTCCTTTGTACGTCAAAATAAGATGTATAAGCCTCTTTAGTTGTTTGATGCACAAACTGCTGGTTTTATCATTGAGTTCAGATTTTACATACCTAAGCAGGTCTTAATAAGATGGATGGGAAACACTTGAATCCTTCAAGAACTCTTGAGAAAAACCCACAAAGTTAGCCTTGAGTTTGGAGTATTTTAACAAAGGTTTTCTAAATTATGTGACATCTGCTAGCTGTTCTGTGTGTTTCTGAGCTACAACAGCTGCATGGTCCCAAAATAAACAGATTAAATTGCAGCTAACAAATCAAAAAGGTGCCAAAACATCTTCATCCTGATGCTGACTTGAGTAAAAGTTCATGCTTTGTCAGGTCAGTGTGTGAAATGAAAAGCAAACAACTTTTAAAAAGTTTGTTTTCTGAATGAAATCAGGAAGGATCAGGACCTAAATCAAACCTTTTTATATGTATGTACCAAAATGAACTACTCCATTATGGTTCAGGTAAAAGAAGACTTAACATCCATTTTGACGTGAGAACTATGAACCTGAACACCACATAATAATAATGAACTACTGCAAAGTCCA
This sequence comes from Scortum barcoo, assembly GCA_023238725.1. Classification (NCBI taxonomy): domain Eukaryota; kingdom Metazoa; phylum Chordata; class Actinopteri; order Centrarchiformes; family Terapontidae; genus Scortum; species Scortum barcoo. Next base: position 7,321,802 of record CM041532.1, read on the forward strand.
AAATAAAGAGTAATGCTGTGCTTTTACTTGCATTTGAAAGGTTTCTTAATCAAGTAAATATACCAATATGAACACTTTAAAAGGAAGAAAAAGGCTGAAATAAAGCCACAATCAACGATAACTCTACTCTTATTGTCCCGAATTACTGAAACACTACAACAATATTATACAATACAGAAATATTTGAGTGTTTTCTATGAACCACAAAATCCATCTGCAGAAAGACTTCAATGACAGAACTAATAAATCAAATAAACTCATCCCCTTTCTTTCTCTTGTTTTATGATGTGATTAAGTTGTTTTCCGGAGGCCGCCATTAACAGGATTATCTAACACAACATGTTTCTCCCCTGGCTATTACAAACATCAGGCCACCGTGAGCCATGTAAACACTTTAACTTGATCTGGTTGTTCACTTTAATTAGGTCACAGTGTGAGTGAAAACCCTCTTTTTTGATTTGCCAGGGAGGAAAATACCCTAGTAATTTATGTTTGTAAATCACTTATGTTCCTTTTCTCGTTACGCTAATGGGTAAATCAAATAGACCAAATAGAGTCCTCTCTCCAAATAGAAACCAGTAGACCCATCTGTCTGTCTCTCTCTTTCTCTCTCACACACACACACAAAGAGTCTCTTTCTCCAGACTGATTTTTGTCCTGGTCAAATGTAATGAATAGCTGTGAGTGCCTGAGTGTGTGTGTATATGTGGGTGTTTTTATGTATGTATGTGTGTGTGGGGACCGCGATGAAGGTGCCTCCTTGTTTCTCCTCACTCGTCGGCGTCCAGTGGCCCTAAATAGCCTTTGACCTCATTAAGAAGCACTCACCGAAAACAAAGCGGCTATGAGTGCGGGGGCAGCTGCCAGGGACGATGAAGAGACGAGGCAAGATACACACACACACACACACACTACCATCCTGAAATAAAAAAGTGTAAGAAACAAACACCTAATGGCTTCTCCCAACTTGAGAATTAAAGCACCTATTGGCTTTTTCAATTTAGCAGGTAATATAGATTTATTTTGCAGGTCATTTATTTTCTACTTTATATGTGTGTGTGTGTGTGTGTGTGTGTGTGTGTGTGTGTGTGTGTGTGTGTGTGTGTGTTTCGTGCCTTGTCTGTGCCCGTTGTGCTCGATAAGAGGGGCATTTATCCATGATGACCAAGCAAAGCTGAAGTTCCAGCGACACGGAGAACAAAAACTACCTTTGTGCCCTTTTCTCCGTGTGTGTGTGTGTGTGTGTGTGTGCACGTCCATCCGTCTGCTCCTACTGTAGACAAAAACCACATGAATGCACACATTCATTAGTCAGATAATACGCCGGCCTGTTTTATAACATTTTTCTGCGTTTCGTGACGTGATGTATCGCCGTGAATGTCGAGGAAACGACTGCAGCTCAGACGGGAGGAAGTTTCAGGAAGCAAAGAGTTTTTTAACCCACGAAACAGAGTAGAAATAAAATAAAGGCACATTTGTTCCCACTGTGCTGCTGCGTATCAAACGTCCCTCAAAAACTGAAGGAACAAATGATGCTTCGTCTTCTTTCCAAAATCCAAAAACACCAACTTCATGTTAAATATTTATCCGAGTGTTTATTTTTAATCAGATCAGCTTTGTTTCTCAGCGCCCCAGAGAGGCCGAGCGTCCGAGTGCTTGGCACGGACACCAACCATTAAAAATAGTAGTCTAAAAAACACAAACATCAGTCAGAGCCGGCCAGTCACATCAACAATAGTGCTGTATAATATTCGCTGATTAGCAGACAAAATATTACGCCGCAGATAACCCGCACAGTGGCCCCGCTGCTGTCACACTTATTATACTCCAATATCTAACAAAAACACAAGTAAAAGTGCCTTTTGTAGTTCGAACCGGGAATCGGGCCGCCAGATCAAAAGTCATTAACCTTCCCCGCATTGACTTGTATTGTCTGTCAACGTTTAGCTGATCTTGATTGACCCCTCACACACACACTCACGCACACACATTGTGCGATATGGGTGGAAACAATCTGCGTGTGAGGGGCAACAATATGTGGGATCTCTAAGAATAGCTGCAGAGGTCGGGGGGTTAGTTGGTGTCTCTGATTGGACAGACACGGGGATTGTCTTCATAACCAACTTTTGTTTTTAATGAAAACGACGACCTCCATCTTTCTTTTTAAACTTCTCTTTTTATTCGTAACATCAGACGTCCTCCTGCTGTGTCTTTTTAACCTTTTTTTGTTTTTTCACAACAAAGCTTGTGTTTTTGTGTTGTTGCATTCCCTCGCATATCAAAAACAGAAGAGGTTATGGGAAAAATTAAAGAGTGTCGTGCTGCGTCAGCAGCTTCACGTTTATTTTTATTATATTAAGTTTTATTGTGAAATAGCCTGCTCTGGATGTCAGATTGGCAAAAAATTTAACTTTTCCTGCTGTGGTGCACCTCAATAATCTGGTGAGTCTATAAGCATTGGTTAATATTAATAATAATAATAATATTGGTGCATTATCTCATTTATGTCTCTTATTTCAACATTTGTATTAGTTTTACAGTGTTAACAGACTTCGAGGTCTGATGCCATGAAAGAAATAAAAGAAACCCACTAAAATAAAATATCATATAATCTGACAAAATAATATAATGAATCAGTAATACAACTAATAATTAATCAGTGAATGAATAAATAATATAATGATAAACTTGTCCACCAATCAATATTAGATAAAATGTTATTGATCCTTAGAGGAAATTCAGGTATACAGGAGGTACAGGTGATCAGGTGTTATCTATCTGGCTGATCTCTCTGGTGGGATTGACAGAGTGTTCAGTAAACGCAGCTTCCCATCTGACTTTCTTCAATAAATCAACCTTCACCCCTAAGCCTTCGTCTTCTTCCAAGTCTTGTTTTTCAGTCGTTTCCCAGCAGCTGAGCCGCGCTGCCTCGGTTAAAAAACAAACCACAGATCCAAACTTCCTGCGCTCAGACCGGCGTACTCTCAACGTTACCGCTGTGAGTCCAGCTCACGTCCCCCGTCACACACGTCACCTTCCCCTCTTTCTGTCGCTCTCCTCCTTCCTGTCTCCACCACATGCCCATGAAACACATACAGTATATGCTAAAAATATTCTTAAAGGAAACTGTCACCCAGGGTTGCTGCAGATTTGGAGACTCACATCCAGAGTTCTTCTTCTTTATCTCTTTATAATTAACAAAGAGTTGTATGCACGTAGCCCATTATCTAAATTTCTTGGGCAAAACTTGACTTTTGAACATCATTTGTTAATTTTAACTCCTTATATGTCCATTTTTTTAAATTTTGTAGCTCAAAAATGGTGTGATGTGGATTGGATGTTGTAAAAATGTAAGCTGGAGGAGCAGGGAAGGAAATCTAACAGCACTGAAGTTGAGCCGACTCTTAAAAACGGAAGTAAAACAAACTGCAAAGTTCCTTCAGAGTGGTTAAATATTACTTTTTTTTTCAATATTTGAATGTTTTTTATGCTTTTCTATATAGCAGGGAGGACATAAAAGTAGTACTAAGAGAAAGTGAGACTGTGATAAAGGTCATTTGTAGGTTTCGAACCTGTGAGGCGCTTTATTTATTTTCATTTTTACACGACTGACTTCCACCCAAACACAAAAAATGCCAATCCAAAAGCCAATGCCAAAATACAGACACTAACGATGATGGATGGTAAAGAACGGCGTATAACAGAGGCTGATCAGCCGCAGCCGAATTGCGTTTGTCCGGCATTTGTCCTGAACGGCCGACTCCAGCGTCACGAGTAAATACAAATGTGTGTCTGTCTCAGAGCCGCACAGGAAGGGAGGACATCTCCTGGTCCCAGATTGGCAGCGGGGAAGCGTCCCGCCTCTTTACTTCCTACTTCCTCTTTTCCTGTCTGCAGCCACTTCCTGTCCTGCCCCTCGCCGCCGTCAGGGATGTGTCGGCTCCCAGAGTCACGGGCTCAATCGCCGGAAACGTCACCGCGTGTTAAGGCCGAGGGGAAATTCTGTCTGTTTATAAGATGAAAAAAAGTGCAGAGAAGTAGCTGATTATTGGATTACTCTCATTCCCACTCGTCTCTTATCGATCTTTGTTGATCACTTGATTATTTCCTTCAGGGAGTCGTGCCTGAGTCACGGTTGTCTTTCTTAACGTCATTCTCGATCCTCGAAGGTCATCGTTCACGTTGTTATCTCAGTTTTTATAAACCCATCGGCCCTGTAATTATAGTACTTAAACTCTGGCGGTTTTCCCAATTCTGTTAATTGTACTGAATCCTTTTATTATTAACAGTTATTGCTGGGCCTGCTTCAGGAGACAGTGAGACCATATTACTAAACTTAATTTGTTCATAGTTGTACATTTTAATCATTTAAAGCTGTGTTTCCACCAAGCAGTTCAGTCCAGTTTAGTTCATTAGACATTAAAATCGTTATTTTTATGTTTTCATTGTCTAAAGTTGTAGATGGCACCAACAGAATCACTCCATACCATCCTTTTTTTGTTTTAACCAACACACTGACTTAAAGATGAAGCTAAAATAAACCTGCAGTCCGACGAATGGCCAACAGACTCGTCACTTCTTTCGACTTAAAGTTTTCCTGCATGTTACTCAATATATAAGTTCATGTCATGTCGCACACCTTAAATATCAATGTGATGACTCTGATCATTACTTTTGTTTCAAGCAGCTCTCTCATACATAGATACTTGTGCATTTCATAGAAGTTAAAGAGTTCATTTTGTTAAATCTAAAAGCTCCTCTGAGGTGCTGTCTTGTCCTATTATCAGTCTCCGTTTTAAAATGTAAAGAGGAACGGCGAACTGAGCAGCAGACTCTTTAAGATTAAGCAGACTTGCATTTTTTCCAGATGGCATCTTCTTTTTGCGTGAGCGGGATCGTAACTTTTACTCATCAAGCCTTGGCTCTCCCGATGTTTCAGAGACACACACTTAGTATCTGCGGGGGTACCGGGCCTTAAAAGGAGACCTGGCAGATGAATCCAGAACAAGGTGGACGGGTGAAAAGGTAGGGAGGGTGGGAGAGCGTCCAGATGAATGTGGAGGGAGGACGGGGGGTGTACGTACGTGCGTTATGTGCCTGTGATTCGGGCACTGGGCCGTTTTTTTCTCTTCCCTTGTTGAAAACATTTGTCAGATAGCAGCTTGATAGCCGCCCAGAGTCCATTTGTTTTCCGAGACGTTTTCCCCTCCGCTGCGCAGCTCGGCATCCTTCATAGCTGGATATCCCTGCTGATCGCTGTGAAAACAAACACACGCACACACACTGCTGTCCACAGATGGGCCCATGCAACACACACTCAAACTTTTTTTTCATCTTCTGGCTTGCACACACATAATAAATGCTCTTGACAAGTACAGATGGATGAATACTACTAATACTTTTCTATTACTAACACTACTGCAGCCTAACCACGACCACTCATCGGTTTATTACTGCTTTTACCATCATTTTCTGTCACTGCTGTGTCCCCTAAAAGTCAAATCATTAGGCCAAAAGACCCTTTGAATCACTGCACTCCTTCTTTTCCAACTCTCAAAGCTCAAAAAAACTGACTGTAATGGAAACGGGAGGGCAGCAGGGCTCGTTTACGTCCGTTTCTCCGCCGCCGACCGTCAATGAAGTCGCCTAAAACTCCTTTTGATGCCAACTTTTGAGCTTTGGGGCTGATTGCCTGTCAGCAGCCCGGCAGGAGAGATGCTCTGGATTTCATAAAACTCGAACCATGAGCTCATTTTATTTCTCAAACTGTGCGAAAAAAGTGACGTTTTCGCAGCGCAGACGGCGAACAAAGGACACGTGGGACACGAAATTATGTTTATAAGTAATGTGTGTTGAAGAAAAGACTACTACTATGAAAATACTGACTAATTTATACGAAAAATAGAAAAAAAGACCATCACCACTTCCGTTACTATAACTACTACTACCAGACAAGTACTACTACAGCTGTATTACTATGCTATTACTACATTATTATGTCATTATAAAACGGAGTTGCACAAAGTTTATTCAGATATTAAATAATCTGAGTGTAATAAACATAGAAATAGAAGATAAAAACAATATTTAGAGGTATTATATTGAATTTTGTTGCTATTAAAGCTGCTAGTCTCTATTTTAGATGAGCATCAGTGTAAAGATGTGATAAACGAGCTGCAAAACTATTAATAATGAGATTTATGTTTTCACCAAGAGCTTTTCCTGCATTCGTGGGCCTGTTTTTCTTACACAGATGAGCTCGTATGAACGGTGAGTAATGGCCAGAGGGTCCCTGTCGAGGGCCATGGTAAATAATCAGAGACCCTTCCTCCATTTATCTCTCCGAGTGTCTCTGCCTGCCAGTCGTGGGGTGTTTTTCTGTCTCTCGACCTTGTCCAGGTGACGTAGATACGCCGCGTCACAGCATCACGCACCAAAGTCTGTCTTAAATAATTTCCTAAACCTCACTTCTCGACATTTAGTCTTCAGTATCAGAGATATTGTATAAATATTGCAGGAAAACCAGTGTTTCTTTTAGGAGTGTCTGTCTCTCTCTTCCTCGCTTCCTCTCTCTCTCCTCTCCCCGTGGTCATCCAAGCCAAACAAGCGAGCAGCGTGAGAGAGTGTGTGTGTGTGTGTGTGTGTGTAGCCGGACAGCAGGAGACAGAGCACTGGGTTCATGGGAATACATTGCGGGTTAGCATGTGTGTGTGTGTGTGTGTGTGTGTGTGTGTGTGTGTGTTAAGTAACTACTCTCATGTTGAGCTCTGTTGAGACCGGAGGTAAGACACAGAAACTCATCGGAGCTAATTGGAAACAGACACACACACACACACACACACACACACACACACACACATAAAGACAAGGCCTTACCTTTTGTGTGCATGTACACAATCACATGAAACCTTCCCACACATACAGACACACACACACTTACCTTCATCTACTACACACAAACTAGCATGCATTCCCTCTCTGTGACTCACACACACACACACACAGGGCTATTAAACAAAGACAGTGTAGTCTTTGTCTTTCAAGTACACAAAAGTATACTCCTACTGCATGTTGGCTCAGCTGTGTGTGTGTGTGTGTGTGTGTGTGTGTGTGTGTGTATACATCTGTTAAGGCCTGTGTGTGTTTGTGTGTGTTGCCAACATACCGTCTGAAGTCTTCTTTAATGACATCCATCTAATCCACTAAAGAGTTTCAGTCTAACACAAGATCAATCCTCGTCTTTAAACTGGCCGCGGCGTTGGCGCAGAAATAACGACTGTTGTTGATGTTTGCAGAATCACTTAAAGGAGCAGTCTGACATTTTTGGGGAAATGTTGCGAAAGCGTTTGTCCACTTTACTTCAAGTCCAAAGATCAAAATATTATTGATTAAATGATACATTGAAATGTTAAACACTCACTGATTCTAACCTTTTAAGATCTGTGGATCATTTTTTTATTGAATTGAAAATGTTTTTCTCTCTTTAACTGTTGGGGAGACAAAACAAAGCTACGACTCACGATTATTTTAATCAGTTAGGCTGCAGGTTATTTTCTCAATTAACTGTTTGGTCTATAAAATAATAGAAAACTATGAAAAAACGGCCATCACATACCAATAAACTATCACCAAATCCCCAAATCAATACTAGACCAAGAAAAGTGGGAATTTTCACATTTCAGAACCTGGTGCAACAATTAGTCAGTTAGTTTCATTGATTAATCATCATCGTTGCTCTAAAATCAAGCAATCTGAATCTGAGGACATCATATTCTGGCATTTTATAGATCAAGTGATCGACAAATTCATCAGTAAATCTAGTCCAATAAATTTTATTTCAGGGTTTTGCAATCTAAACAACATCGAGCTTGTAAGATCAGAATTTTGTCGCTGTTCATTCAAAGTTAAAAATGTCAAAACTTTATGCAAATGGAAGCAGAATTTTTCCTGGAAGCTCCATCATTATTTGCTGAAAATTTGACAAAAGAAAAATGTTTACAATGTTAGGACAGGCCAGTTTATTCTGCACCTGCTGTGAAGAGATATAAGAAGTTTATTATTGTATTTTCTGGGATCTCTTTGTTACAGATATTGTATTGATTTTGTCTCTATATCTCCAGTGCAGAGGTCGGAGCTGGATGTGTTTAGCCTAGCTTAGCATAAAGACTGGAAACTGTCACACTGAGGAAACTTTCCAGCAACTATACATTTACAAAAGATGGCTTAATGTTCCTTTAAATCAGTGAAAATACTGATTGATAAACCAAAAGTAACTGTGATTCTGATAAAAAATCTTTTTGCATGGATTTTTACAGCAACATATTTCACTTGAGGTACATTTACTAGCTTTTTTTGGAGCATTACACAGTTTGCTTAACACATGATTGATGCCAAACTCGACAGATGGGCAAACTCCATCTGCTGAGGAAGACGGTGAGATGCAGTTGAAAGCTCAGTAACGAAAAAAAAGAAAAAAAAAGAAATAGTGACCCTTGAGTTGAGAGTTTTCTGTCCATCTGCTGTTTTGTAAGAATGAACTTACATGCTCAGTTTTTTAATATAATTTTCAGAACAGATAACTCTTTCTATATGTGTATGTGTAGAGGAGTGCAGGTCTTTTGTTTCAGGCCACAGTCACCTTGTCTTTCTGAAGTTGGGGGGTGTCTGCTGAGTCCAAGGCTTTCACAACAGTCGGCGCGAGTGGACTGACGCACTTGTGGTCAGACTTGGCCTCCGAGTTTGTTTTGCTCTCATGGCACTGAGTCACAGCCCGGCGAATTCCCTGGAAATATGTTTTTTCATCTGACGTGCTCCGGTTTTAACTTCTGGTTGAACCCTCTCTCTGGATTTCCACCTGTTTTTCTTTTCTCTCTCTTTTCTTTTACATTGGCTGGTTTTATTTCGTGGAATTGGACCGACTCTGCATAAAATGCCAGGAGCCTTTGGTATTTGCTGAAATCTTTTTTTTTTTTTCATGTTGGTGAGGCCCAGTGGAAGTTTGACTGATCTGTGGTTCCTCTTCTGCGTTCTGCATTACATTTTCCTCCTGTGCGCGAACCAGATGAGACCGTCTCGTACATTTGTTTGCGTTAATGCAACTCCTAGACGACAGTGAGTTCAGAAAATATCAGGAACATGTGTCCATCTAAAGGCCCTGATCGGGTTTAGACGCTTGGCTCCAGAGTGAAATGACTCAACAGTTTAGTGCAGACGTTCATCATCTCCAGAGGATGAATCGCAGTGACTTTGGTGAAGCTCTGACTTCTATATTCATAAATAAAACCAGTGTTTCTTTTTTTCTATTCATAAATAAACTTTAATAACCAAAATACCAAAACTAACAAGAATCCCACCAGCCTCAAGTGTACTTACACCGAAATACATCCTCACAGAGCCGCTATCGTTTGTTTTTACATCATTTTTCTAAACTATTTCAGTAAAGAAGGAGAGGAAAATATAATTACTAATGCTGTCAGTCCTTAGATTATTGTTGCGGCCACTTTTCATTTAGTTTTTTCTTTTGCGACACCTTTGGCGATAATCGATAATCGTCTTGTCGTTATCGATCTTTTCTTCAGTTATTCGGCCACAGTGACCGGTTACCTGGCTAGCAGAGATGGGAAATAACAGTATGCTGCTTCACACACAGGTGATTTAAAAAGTGAGTTTGTTGTGTTAATGGAGGTTGCCGCAGACACCTGTAATACCTGTGAGGATTCATCAGTGGGTCGGAGGTTCAGTAATCATCGTGTTCCCGCATTCTGAGATAGAAAGTGACTTAAAAGATCTTTACATAAATGAAAATCTTCAAAATTACATATTTAAATTGGTTTATATAATCCACAATATTGGAAAAAAAATCATCTATAAAATCAGCCTTAAGGGATGAGACGGAGATGTGTTGGATGAGGAGAGAGGGGAGGTTTTGTGCAGCTCAATATTTGGACTCTTTGATGTTTTCCACTGTTTTCGGTTTATTTCAATTTAGGAAAAATAAAAAAATAAAAGGAGAAATCCCTGAAAGCCTGTGTAAATATTCATCACCAGTCCGTTTCACAATCCAGCTCTTCAAAGTCCAAACGGAGCCTGAAATTTTCCAAGAAAAGCAGCTGCGTTCTTTAAAAAAAAAAAGGGAAAGAAATAGAGAGACAAAGAGGAGAAAGTGTACTTTGGCGCTCCGCTGCAGCGACTGTGTGCAGACGTGAAAGTCTGACTGTGAATAAGAAAAACCTTTTAAAATCCTTAAATCGAAGAGTTGTCATGATGATTGTAGTGACATGCTCCCCTCTGTGTGTGTGTGTGTGTGTGTGTGTGTCAGTTTTTCACAGAGTACGGCCCCTGACTACTCGCTGGAGATAAGCCCGAGCTGTCGACCAGACCGCAACGACAGCAAACACCTGGACCAGGTCATCAGCACCATCAAAGGTGTGTGTGTGTGTGTGTGTTGGTGCACAGGTGTGTCTGTGTTGTGTGGAGGGTAAACAGGTGTGTGTGTGTGTGTGTGTGTGTGTGAATTTCCCTGAACCCTTGCTCACCTGAAGCCTCTTTGTCTCTTTTCATGTGTGGTTTCATATGTCTCCTCTTGTTCCTATACGTCTCTGTGTGGGATGAAAGTATGACTTGTTCTTCCTCCCCGTGGCTCTTAACATCCCTTTCTGTGTCTTTGTGTGTGTGTGTGTGTGTGTGTGTGTGTGTGTGTGTGTGTGTGTGTGTGTGTGAACATACCGCTGACCTCGCTCTTTTTTTTTTTTTTTTCGTGTCCCTCCTCCTCCATTCAGACTCGGGATCTCGATACATGTGGTATTTCTTTGCCCTCTTTTTGCATCTTTCTATACGTTGCCTTTACGTGTTTGCGTATGAATATGTGACTGTGTTTGTGTGTGCAAAAGGTCAGGCCTGAAGTCTGGCTTTTGGTCTCAGCGCTGACAGACCGCGACAGACCCGGGAGAGCTCCTCTGGCGGGTGAAGTGAAGGCGAAGGCGAAAAGTTGAGCTGTTATTAAGGAGGGTGAGGTCATGAACGAGCAAGTCAGGTTCACTTTCCGAGCGTTATCCTTTTATATATCTACATTTTTTTCCTTCTTCTTTGAGAGAAAAGAGACTCTGAATTTAATCATTTTGTGTCTCTCGTAAACGTCGGCGATCCGGAGTGTTGAAGTGTGAACCGCAGACCGACAGGAAATCCTCCTTCCTTTCCCTCCGTTGGTGAAATGTTATATTTGACACAGCAGTTATCCTTTCCTCAGTGTGTGAATGAGAGGTGTTAAAACCGGCCGTCTGGGAGGAATCAACTCACCGTGTTATATGTTGAAACATGTAAGATCTATATTTCATTTTAGCTGGTTCTGTATTGAAAAAAAACAGAAAGCTTGAGTTGGATTTAGTTTCCTCCAAAACCACAAAAGTCAAAACTAGTTTGTACTGAAAATTATCAAACGATGCAGCTTCATTTATCCTCACTTTAAGGTGTTTTTAACTTTTTCTGTCACCCAGGAAAGTTTGACCCAGCTCCTTGCTCTATGTTGCAGAAGGAGAAAAAGAGATGGTTTTTTAATAAACCTCTTGCATTCGACCTGGCTGCTTCCTGTACAGGGTCAGCCAAAAGCAAAAGAAACGTTCCCAAGTCTCTTCTTCTGCGGAGTGTGACTGGACGGATGGACTGAAGCGAGATCTTCTGCTCGGTCTTTAGGCTAATTTCAGTCACCTTTCACAATCTGCAGTTGATTCTTTTGTGATTTAATACACATAAATGATTTACAGACGGGTGACAAATTAAAGTAAAAAGCCGTCATAAATTGTCTCATTAAGGTGTATCTTACAGAGCTCCATCACTCATACACGGTGAACAACAACCAAATGACCAAGCACTGAGAAACACACAAGATATGTAAACAGAAGAAGAGTGATGAAGAAAAAATGGTCAAAAATAGAGTTAGATCAAGCGACGCTGAGGGTAGGAGTTTTTGATGTGCACCATAGAGAAGGAGGAAGACAGAGCTGGAACGTACACGTGCTCTAGTTTTCAAAATAAAAGCACTATCTCATAATCTGTTGCTTTGGGGGGGAAGGCTCAGTCGCCAGCACGTTACTCAGTGCACAAGTTGATGTCATGAATCCATCAACAAACCTTAAAAAACAAAAAAAAACTAAGATCTGATTCCCAAATTTGACAATTAAACACCTACAAAATGAAAGAATATACGAATAGTGAAATATTAATAAGGTCCATCCCTACTATAGATGCAATAATACAATTTGTGCAGCCCCTTGAGCTTTATAACATATATTACAGAATAATATGATTAAAGACATTATCATATCACTGTTTTTGCACATTATCGTGTTGGTGTAATCAGCTAAATTAACACAAATACGTGATCGCAGAGAGAGTTTGGGGTGACAGAAGGTTTGTTTTCTGGTTTCGATGCCCTCAGGAAGTCTACAAAGGGCTGATAAGTGGTTTGTTTTACAGCAGATTTTTCTTTCTGTGGAAAACTTTGGCTCAGTGTGAATGGAGAGCCAAAAGGAGAAGAGGGGGGAAAATATGTGTTCTTAAATTTTATCCGCATTAGTCTGGACATGGGATCAATTAGCAACTAAAACTTGGTCCGTTTAAGCAGAATAGGTCATTTTACTGCAGCAAACAACAACAGCAAGGGAAAAAAGAGTTGGATGTAGAAAAGGTTTATCCAAACAGCATTAAAGTTTCTCCGCTCTGAAAAAGTCCAGGTCGCATCAAATCAGGGGAACAGGAGTTTATTTGGCGAGATTCAGTCGGCCTGTTGGCTCGCATTAAATCATCACAACCGGAGGGGCTGAAAGTATCGCGGGTTTCCAGTCATACGGCTTTTATTAGGGGCGACAGAGGGAACGAGTGGATGAACGGACGGACTGAGGGAATGAAAGGAGGGAGAAATGAAACGCAGACGGGCCAAAGATGGAGAGAAAGTGGGGAAAAAATGTGTGTTTCTGGCCGCCGCGTCCCATCTGCCTCTCCTATCTCATCCCCAGCTCTGCTTCCTGCCTTTGTTCAGTCACAGTCAAAGCTTTAAGTGTGTAAATCCGCTGAATTTTTAGGATATATTTCATTTGAATGCTTTTTTCTCTCAAAATTGATTTAAAAAATGGACAAAGATGATTTTTTTTTATTTCTCGTGAATTCTCCATCGAGGTTTCAGTCCTGCTTTCAAATCTGTCACATCTGTTTAATGTCTTTTCTTCTTTTATGTCACTCTGTCTCTCCAAACCGACTCCTGCTCTCCATCAAGCCAGAAGCTCAGAAGCTGCTTCTTTACAAAACCAGTCCTGTCACAAAACGCTTTACTGCACAACGAGCAGACGCCGAAAAAAAAAAAAAAAAACTCAGCCAGGAGCGAGCGTGTATTATAATTTTAAATGTCGCATCAAATGTGCGTGTCCCTCTTTGTTTCTGACTGTGATTTAAAAAAAAAAAAAAAAAAGGCCTACATGTCTGTTAACTTAACTAATGCACACACACGAACACGTAATAAGGATTGGCCATAACAAACACACACACCTCCAGGCGAACACATTACATCATTGGGGTGGATGAGTGTTTCTCTGGTTTGGAAGAGCTGTGCTGCATATAAACACTGGTCTCCCTGAGAAACTAGGCAGTTTGTGTGTGTGTGTGTGTGTGTGTGTGTGTGTGTGTGTGCGCCCACATATCTGCTGTCTGCTGGCACAAATGGGCCACAAAGATTTGAAAGTGGTAATCTCCAAAGATCTTTTTTTCCTGGTTTTCGTTCAGCATGTGTTACGTCTCAGACCCACATGTTTAACTAACACTAAACATACCTCATACACACTTTGTGCTCTCTGCATATTATTGTGAAAATACCACTTTGTGCCAACAGGAAGTGGTGCAAGGTGTGCGATGAAGAGATGATTTTGCTCCTCTTGGATCTTAGCAGACCAGAAAATGTCAATTTTATCCTTTATTGTCTTTTTTTGGCCAATTTAGGACCCATTAGACTGAACTACAGCAGCCTATAATCAATCAATCAATCAATCAATCAATCAATCAATCAATCAATCAATCAATCAATCAATCAATCAATCAATCAATCAGATGACATTCAAAGTGTTTTATAAGTGTTGGACAAACCATAGGATAATAAAAAAAACTAATTTAGAGACTAATGGACACAAAACAAAAAAAAAACATCATAAAATATGTAAAAAATTGCTTTAAAGATAAAAATGAAAAATTGAATCAAGAAAAATAACAACATAAATAGATTTTTGTAAAATAGTAAAATGTCAACAGAATACAATAGAATATAGAAAATATAGAACCATAATGATAGTGAATAAAACTATAAAAGTATGAATAAAGTGTTTTAATGTCTTTACACTCAGCTGTGTGTTGAGATGAATGATGACGTTGATATCAGATATGCTACTTTGAGCATGTTTCTCTTTTTAGTACATTTCTGAATGTTTGGCTCGTGTACTAGGAGCAGTTTTATTATTCTGACATTAACCAGTTATCCAAGGCTGTCAGGAAACTTTGTTTTAGAGAGATTTTTTTATGAACTTGAGTGTTTACGAGTGGAAACTTTAATCTGTCAGTGACGTTGGATGAAAAGTCAGAGCTTCAGTCGTAAATATTTATTCAGTCTGTCCACAATTTATTTTACTCTGAAAGTGCTGGATAGACAGTTTTTGTCATTTCATATAAGCCCAACATGTTTCTCTCACAAACACTTTCATAGCTTTTGTTATTATCCCGTTATAAACAGGTCAGATTTTCACTCATTGTATGTGATGGAAAAAACAAACACACACTGAGATGAGCGTTAAAGGCGTAAAGACAAAAGACCAAATGTGCTTTTAGTGGATTACTCAGTGTTTCCTATTGTTCCTCCCTCACAGACACACTGCGGCTCGTTAAGAGGGCGCATTCATTAAAATGTGATTTTTATAAGGTGACGGTCGCAGGCGGCAGCAGCTGTCCGGCTCTGCGTTTACAAGACCCCGCAGGCGTGATTTCCCCAGGGCCTGCTCGTGTCTGTGTGTGTGTTCGGCTTCATCAGTGTAGAGTCAGTGTCTGAACAGCCGACTGATCTATCTTATCTGTGTGTGTGTGTGTGTGTGTGTGTGTGTGTGTCAGCGTGGAAATATGGCAGCCACTCGTTGCTCAAGTTAATTCTCCCCAGTGCTGACAAAATGCTCGCCATGTCACACACACACACACACACACACACAAAGATAAACACTCACACACACAAAATAAAGTGACACACACTCACTCAGAGATATACACCCACGACATGAAACGGGCTCGGAGAAGAGAGATGTGCACACGCAAACATAAACAAGAGAATTCGGTGAGAAAATGCCACCTAAGAAACACACACACACACACACACACACTCGTGTTTCACTTCAGATGACATCAAATTGAATTAATTTCCTGGAGCTTTTCCCTCAAACTGGAACGAAGCATTGCACAGTTTATAATGTAAATGCATTGATTCGCGTTAATGCTTTGCTGTTTCTGTTTACATTAATTCTAAAGTACGCCAAAAAGCCTGAATTGATTGTCCAGAGTGTGGGAATTATTTAGAGCGGTGTATTATAGATGCACTTTGTATTGTTTTTGTTGAAATTCTCCAATAAATCAAAGACTCTCCCAAAAGAAATGAAAGAAATCGGACATTTGTGGCTGTTTCATTCAGACCAAATGTCGCATACTTTTAAAATCTGGCTAACTCTTGTTGTTCTCTTAAACCTTACCGATCCCCGCTTTAAACAGAGACCCGATGAGATGCTCTGTAAAACATCCACAGGAGACAGCCGCAAGAAACAGCAGTGAACGTTAAGTATCTGGACTATTACTGTAACTTTTTAGTGATTGTCGGTCGTCGTTGTGTCCTGATCCACTGAGTTTCAGACAAAAACTCACTAAAGACTCACAAAACCAGATGCTAATGGATAAACTATAAGCATACAGACCTGATGTTATAAAACTAAGCAACACAGATCTCCTTTAATGTTACGCTTTAAGTTGAAGTAAGCAACCTTTTGCAGATAAATAATAAAAGAACATTTTGTTCACAGTCTGACTGGCCATTGAATTAATTACTCACCATTATCTACAGTATTTAATGTCAGAATATAGTAAACAAACCTTTAATAATGAGGCCTACAGCTGCATAAATCTTCACTTTTATTATATAAGATTTACGTTTTTGGTACCTTGATATTTTATTTTGAAAAATCTTGAATAAAACATTGAAAGATTAATGGTAGAAGTTATGTTCATTATTTATTGGCAAGTTAACCGAAGGATCAATTTGCTCATCAGAAATTTATCTGTGAAAAAAAAAAAACAACCTTATTTGTGGCTTTAAACCTTAAACCAGTTCTTAACCGTAAAATTTTTATGATTTACGTTGTGAGGATGCGAGTTTTCTACCTGAACACACATTTTTAAACTCGAGCTGGGTGAAGAAATACCACACACGCTGTGATAGATTAACGTGTGCAGGTAGTAAATATCGGAGGCTCCCGCGGTCGCTCGTCACTTTGCCACAATTTACCGTCTACATCTGGAAAGCGAAAGAGAAGCAGGGAGAGGAAGAACAGACGGGAAGAAACAAGCTGCAACTTTATCTTAAGATTTATTTTCAGTCCATAAAATATAAAAATACATCAAAACTTTTACTTTTGCCCGACAACTAAACACATCCAGGAAGAGGGACAGAGTGGAAATATCGTAGCGGCTCCACTTGTGACCGCTCTTCCTCTTTTCCGACGCCGCTTTCCTGTTTTTATCACACGTCGTGATTTTCGGAGAGTTTCCCCCCCTCAGAGACTCAGCGAGTCAGCAGCCTCACGTCGCCTCCTGTGGCCTTAAATAAAGAAGCTGACGTGACTCACTTGTTGCTGTAAAAGACTTTTGTGATTCACGGCAGTGCACAAATTATGTAACATGGACGAGGAAAGGCTGAGTTGATACCTTTTGATTGTCTCCACCAAAATAAATATATATATGGGAAGTAGAAAGGAGAGGAACGTCCTGTATTATAGTTTAAAAACACAAAGATCTGCATCCGTGTGAAGATGAAACACAATCAAGCAACCTACACAGAGAGGGAGCTTCTTTAGTGAAAGCACCAGAAAGTATTGTGTATATGTATTTATATTTTATTTAGGAGCAAAATGAAGATATAAATTGGATTACAAATGGGTTGGGGTTTTTTTTAAGTATATTTATTAAAAGTTAGAAGTCTGCACAACACACACCTCCAATTTCAACCAGTCAGCTGAAAGTGCCTGAAAATTTGTCTGCAAAAATACTAAAAAAGCTAATAAATCACTTACTTTTAACATTTTAATTTCACTTATTGATGTATATATCGCAGTGTATCGTATATTCTCACTGTTTATTTATGTATTACTACACATGTGTGGCTCTTTTTATTGACCATAAAGCTAAATCTGATCTATTTTAATAAATAGATTCAACAAATAAACAGATAAATGGTTGAAATCCGCCTGTTTCTGACTCTTAAATCTTATTTTTAGGAATGTAAATGTGGATTCACGTGGAAATACCGCAGATCCACCGCTGTGTTTTCACTGCACAGAAATACTTTAAACCCATTCAGCGAAACCACAGCGAGATTCAAGAAGTATGATTGAAGGGATGTTACAGGGCGAAGCTTCACGTTACTGCGAGGAAGTTTGGAAAGTTTTCACAGCAGCGGTCTTTTTCTCTTTTCTGCATGATAAATGTGGCGATAAACTATAAAATTACAACAGAAGTTCGCCAGTTTCGTGTGTTCGTCCAGATGACCTCGATGAACGTCTACGGCATGTTTCCAAGTGAAAACCTCATAAAAATGAATAAAACGTGACTTAAAGCTTCACAAACAGGCTTCAGGTTCATTTTGTACGTCGAAATTTGAATTTGAGATTTAATTCGGAGGTGGGAGTGTTAAAAAAAACACTTTGGTGTCTCCTCTGACAGCTCCACAATGGCCGACAAACAGGACATCCTCACTCGCTGCGTCAGTTCAACGAGCAATTACTCTTCCACCGAGCGTGTGTGTGTGTGTTTGTTTTTCCCCTAATCCGGCAATTTAACATGACAATAGACAAAGAAAGTGCCGTTGTTCAGCGGTGAAACATACAAAGTAAACCTGTGAGTGAGACTTTATAATGCTGCTATTGTGTCATAACAGTGTGTGTGTGTGTGTGTGTGTGTGTGTGTGTGTGTGTGTGTGTGTGTGTGTGTGTGTATGAGACATGGAGACCACACTGTGTCTTCATGCAAATGAACTCATTGCCGTCGTTATTTCCATATCGAATCCTTCTTTGCATGCCTGTATTTCCTCGGGAGCGACTCGGCGTTACCTCGGCCAGATGTTGTTTTGCATTTTGTGTGTGTGTGTGTTTGTGTTTATATGGGTGTGTTTATATGTGTGTGTTTCTCACCCACGCTCCATCTTTGTTGTCTAATACGTCTATTTAGCCTTGTTTTGTACCCCCACTTTATGTGATGACCTCCTTCTCCCTGTTTGTGTGTACGTGTGTGTGTGTGTGTGTGTGTGTTCACCCATGTGTACCTCCCTCCTCCTCCTCACCTCACCTCCTCTCATTTCTCTCTCTTTTTTTTTTCTCTTGTTTACAGGGAATTTAAAGAATGTGGTTTAGGAGTCAGCAGCCTCACACACACACACACACACACACACACACACACACACCGTGGCAAGTTTCCAAACCAGGTCGACGGCCTGGCGGCTTTAATGAAGACAATATGGAGCGGACCCCTTTGGCCCCTGAGGCACGGAGCGAGAGAGCGAACGAGGGAGGGATGAAGGCAGGAAAAAGAGAGCGAGTGAAGGTTTTGGAAAACATTAGCTGAGTGTTTCCAGGGGAAAACAGTTTAATAAGGGGGGGGGGGGGTGATGTGGTTTGCTGTACAATGTTCACTGTTTTTAATCCTTTTGTTTTTAGGATAAGGTATGTGTGTTTGTGTGAATGAGAGTTTGTGGTGAGTTCACTGCGGGTATGTAAAACTGAATTACAGCGTTGTGTTTTTTTACTGTCAGTTTTTTTTTTTGTATTGGGGGGGTGCGTTTGTGTACATCCTACCCATCAGAGACTTTTTTTTTTTTTAACTAAATGGGAAAAACACATTTTTCAGGTGTCCAGTTTCACGTTCAGGAACAGATGAGCGCTAAAACAGACAGAAGTCCCCGAACGTCTCGTTATTCTTATTAAGAGGCCCCAGAAAAGCATATAAAATGATTTTTTTTTTTTGTGGGGAATAAACATTGTGGTAAAGTTATGGAAAATAGGCGGTTACACAGTGTGGAAGTCGACTTGCTCGGCCCACATTGTTTTGACCCGCGGGCGAAATCTGCAAATTAAACATCTGGACGGAGTTTGGAATTTTAAATGGAAAAAATGCAGGGAAAGTTAAAAAGACTTTTTTTCATCCTCACCTAGAGAGACAATGAGAAAGATTACATGAACTTTTTAGAAGGTTTTAGGAGAAATCAATCATTTCAGCTCCGTAAGCAAACATGGCCACAGGTTTTTCTTGTTTGAAGGTCATTAAAGAAAAAATCGTTCTCAGCTGACGACACTGACAGAAATCCTGGGAATCTGTGGGAAAAGCTCCGAAAATGGAAAAATTGCCAGACCTCGGTCTTCAGTGTAAACAGTTCATCTGCACAAAAACAAACAAGACGTGATCTCGACTTTTAGTCAACTTTAAATGTCCTTGAGCACTCTGAAAAGTCTGCAAATGTACAATATTTTTAAAAATGCATCACAAAAGATCGCATTTTTTTCTCCCCAGGTCGTTAAAATGTTTGAATAGATGCAGTGCGTGTGATTTTTTTCCAGTGCACACACACAAAATCGTGTGATTTTTTTTCCACGTCTGCAGCACACACACAAAATCTGGTTTAATCCCCGCAGCTGTAACATGTGTGATGTGATGTGATGTGGCAGAATCGCAACATCACACAAAAAAATCTTCAAATCCTCCTAATGAAGCCGAGGGCGCACGTGTGAGGAAGAGACGAACGGAGGCCAGAGCGTCTGAATAACGAGCTGGATCTGGTTGCGAAATTGGGATTTGACTAATAAACTGAAAGATTTCGTATCAATCCCACAGTTCAGGGCCAGATTACTGTTAAGAAACGTGTTTTTCCACCACATAAATAGTAGTTTTACCCCAAAAAGAAAAAAAGGCTAACTCAGCTGTCTGGATTTTTTTAGGAGCTTTCAGCAGCGTGTTGTGGTTTTTCTTTGTTCCAACCTCCATCATCCAAACTTGTTTAAAAAGCTCCAGAAAGAGACATAAAATGAACCTTCAGTATAATATCTTTGACTTAAAACATCTTCAGGCATTAATACTTTAAATTCAAGCGTCACTACTTCTTTTTTGTTGTTGTTGCTGTTTTTATTGTTGCATCTTTAACAGGCTGCTGACTGAAGAAAAAACACATTTTTAAGCTCAGTTAATAAAAATAAAATAAAACCAACACTTTTAAAGGAAAATGTTTAATTCCAAATAAATGTGTGTGATGAAATCGTAGACTCACTGACCAAAATCTTCAACATTAAGTCTTTTGTAGGAATATTTCTGCATCCAGTTCATCTTTTAAAGGTTCAAGAATGAAAAGAAAGTTATGTTTTTGCGACGCTTTTTTTTTTTTTTTTTTTTTTTTAATACTGTTTCCATGTTTTGATGCACACACTGATATCTGAAATAATAAAAAAAAACAGGAGAGCATGTTGCTGTCATGTGTCTCTCTGCTGCCTTTTTTTTTTTTAAGCGGTGATTTATGCAGTGTGGGCCGGTTAATAGAGGCTTTTAATGAAGAGCGTTTGAAAAGAGGAACCACAAATGTCGGGGCAGTTTCCTTTAGAAGTGATGTTCCCCAAATTAATGGCCCCTGGAAATTCACACCAAATGTAGGAGTCGCCCGGCTGAGCTGGCATGTGCTGAACAGAAGTGTGTGTGCGTGTGTGTGAGGATTCCCTGTGATCTTTATGAACACTGCTGCGGTCACCTCGGCGGTTTGAGCCCAACGTAGCCGAAGCAAATGAAACTCATTACACCATTTACGAGTTTGGAAAAGGAGAGACGATTGAAATTCTATCTCATAAACTGGAAGGAGGATGGGAGGCGGTGTGTGTGTGTGTGTGTGTGTGTGTGTGTGTGTGTGTGTGTGTGTGTGGGGCTATGAAACATGAGAGACGTGAGAGACTTGTGTGTGTTTATGTAGTTTTTCTTTTTTGCTCCGCTGAGTCAAATTAGAAAAACTCTGGAGGCCCCGCGAGAGGATTCTTGCACAAAGGAGACTGCTCCACCGTGACCCATATTAACTTATTTTAGCAAGAAAAGTACAGCCAAGGAAGGAAAACTGATCATAAGTAGAGCCGAGCTCTTATTGATTTGTTATATGTGTGTGTGTGTGTGTGATACCGAAACGTTCCCATGTCATCAGTCCCTCCAAACACTTCATCAGCTTTGGCAGCAAAATGTGTGCTCACATACAAAGAATATGCCTCAAGTTGCTCTTAATGGTACAGATAGAGACAGAAAAGACCAACAAACATGAAGATGTAATAGACAACAACTGTTTTATTATTATAAACAAGCGATTATATTGAATAATTAATGTAATTGATTACTTAATACACATAAAGTAGGTGGATATGTGCAGTATAAGCACGTATATGTGTTTATACACTGTATGTACAGCGTGCTTTGGTTTGACAATGACGATATATACATGTTGAGAAACTCCATTTAAGCTATAATATATAGACATATACTGTATTGTGTAATATATTCAGGGTTTACAAGGTTAATTTCAATGAAATGAAGGGTCACACTACACATACAACACACACTTGAAGCTTACGTGCCACATTAACGTGTTTCAGCTCTTCCCAAGAATGTACGTCCATATTTTATGTCCTGTTCTGACGCAGAAGTACTTTTATTTTCTCTTTTGTTTGCAGTCTTTTCCCTCTGGACACATAAAGTCTGCATCTTATCGTGTGTCATCCATCCACGGTTGGTGGGAAAGTAAGAAGAGTGGAGGTCGGTGTGGACGTGAAGGAGAACAGAGTTCATTTCCTACCACAAATTTGGTTTTTAAATTTAATTCAGGGTTTTGCAGAATCGTCTAATATCAACGTTTTTTTCTGGATTCTGGAGTTTGGACCAACTAATCAGCAGCTTTTTTTTAGCTTTTTTTCCAGCAAAAGTCCCAAAAATGTGATTCTTCAGGTTCTCAGAGGTGAAAAAATTTCTACTTTTCTTAATCTTGCATGATTATAAATATGAATATTGATGAATATTTTTGAAATTGGACATAGGATGAGGTCATCTTTATACTGTGATGGGAACTTTTCAGTATTTTCAAGTGATTCAATGATCAATCGATAGCAAAACGGTTGTTAAATGCAGCCCTAATTCTTTCTATTTGTTGCCTAAAATACCTTTAACGTCACATCTAATGGTCCGAAATGACACAGAGAAAAGTTTCTGACATCGGACGACGACCTCACAGCAGCTGGTCCCATTTAGGCCGCAGCCCGTGCTGCATATCTGGACGCGGATTTAATTTTTCCGATGTGAAAAAGGAATCTGTGAAGTTTTTTTGGATTCAGCTCTGCTCAATCAGCCGGCGATGAGCTGTAAAGTCTGGCTGATTTCCTCGGACGCGCCGCCAGGTTATTTCACTCATCGGATCACTTTCTGTTCTGGGTTGTACCGAACACACCTTTACTTCTCCACGACAAAAACAAACTTTTCCAACGACTTTTATGCAAATCAGCGCCGCGCCCCCTCCGACCCCGAGCCGACGCTTTGAATAGAGTATCATCTGACCCTCGCTGTTGATTAATTTAAATAAACCAGCGGGCTCGTCCTTCCTCGTCCTCCTGTTTCCTCTCTGCGGTTCCTGTTGGGGAACGAGTTCGCCCGCCACACTAAACATTTGCATAAGTCTCGTGAAGGCTGTTTAAACGGGGGTTTCCAAAACATTTTGTGTCGACTGTGGGTGTTCCAGATCTTTCTAAAAAATATATATATATACAAGGGGGAGTTTTAAAGGTTTCTCACTAACCTTTGTGACAGAAGTGCTGCTTCAGTTTGAGATTATTCGTCCGCTGAGATGGAAATCACAAACGGTTTTGTTTGATTTGCATAACGCCCCCCTTCTTCCCCTCCATCTACCCCAAACGGGAACAAAAGTGACGGGGGGGCCTCCGTCTATACGTCCTCATCAACATGTGAAGTGTCTGCGGTCAATGGAGGAGGAGGGTGAAGGGGGGGTTTACTCGCACAATAAAGACAGATGCCACCTTTTATCTTCTCAACGGAAGAGAGGCCGAAAGCACGTGGCACTCGAGCGCCGACGCGTCGTTGGCGCGTGATGACGTCCTCCTTCCACGGGCTGAAGGATGAATGGCGATGGGCGGTGAATGGACTTTTATTTTATTTTGGTGGAGCTTCCCCAACGACACTTTGGGTGATTTTCCTCCTGCCATCACCCCCCCTCCTCCTCCTCTTTCTTCTTCCAAACTCACCCCTCAACAGCCTTTGTTTGTCCCTTATGAATAAAATACGCTAAATGGACCCAAAGGAGACGAGCCGACCAACTTTTAAACATTTAAACAGTCTGAGATCGCCTCTGATACCCAATATTTAACAGAAAGTTCATGTAACACCCACTGAAAACACTGGAGAAGGGTTAATCTGGTGCTAAACATGAGCAGAAATAAGATTAATTTGATTTATTTCTACAAATTTGATGTGGTGCAGAAAGAAAGAAATTAAAGCAACTTTAAATTTAGTGTTTTTGTACTTCACTTTTATGCATAAATGACTGTTTTGTGTTTGGTGTTTTGGCTTCCCATATAAATAAATTTAATCCTGTTCAGTTTTTTTTTACATATTCTTGCAAGAATGTCATCTGCATATAGTTTTTTACAACACAGCCAAACCAAACTGTGTGACCAATTACACCAAATAAAATAAAAAAAACATAAAAGGGGAATGTTTTAATGATGCCAATAAAGGGTTTAAAGTGGCTGTGATGATTTTACTGCGATTGGAGCAAAAAGTCAGCGATTTGATTGATTCATGTTTGAGGATGCTTACTATGTTTTTTTTAGATGTCGCTTTGAATTTGAAAGGTGATGCCTCAACCGTTTATGAGATGCAAAAAAAAACCCCAACAACTATTGCACAAGAAAATCAGACATCACCAACATTATTCCTCCCGCCTGTTCGACCGCCAACACCAAAGCGAGCTGACATAATGAATCGCTCGGTACATATTCATCAGTGTCTCTAATCACACGAGGACATCTCCACAACAAGAACATGTAGTTACATGCAAATCACTCACAGACCTCTCTCTCTCTCTCTCTCTCTCTCTCTCTGGGTGAGCGACACAGACAAAGACAGAGCGGTCTGAAATGCTCCATTTGATTCCTGATGGTGTTTCAGAATGAGCAACATCTGCCCTGCAGAGCCGGGCGCAGACCAAACTCCGGAGGCCGGACTGAGCCCCGGATACGGAGCCGGACACTCTCAGAACAAGTGAATCAACAAAAAGGGCAAAAAAATGAGCAACAAATTAAAAGATCAGTGCTTTGTAGAAGATGTAAAATTGCAGAGATAGTTTTGTTAAAGCCGCGACCAACCAGACAGACCTGATCCTGCACAGTTCTGTAAAACTTCATTATGTTTGAGGCATTTTTTTTTTGAGAATAATTTATTCCCTCAGTATTCATAATAGCAACTACTAAACATGATTTTTTGAGAAAGTGTGCCACCGTAGCTAAATTTTTTAACTCTGCGTCACTCTCTTTACTAGGGGCTCTCCATTAAAGGTGAAAATCCCCCAAAAAGCCATTTTTACTGCAGGTTTGATATTAAGAGCAACAGGAAGTGAAAAGTACTGTACAAGCAACACGTGTCAACTCTCAAGAAGCAAATTTCTCCTACAAACTGTGAATTTCTGCCTGTAGATGCAAAATTTTAAATAAAACCATGAAGGGCATCACACATCAGTGGTAGAAAGTATTCAAATACTGTACTTAGGTACAGTTTTGAGGTGCTTTTCTTTATGTATTTCTATTTTATGCTACTTTATATGTCTTTTCCACTACGTCCTTCTGCATAATCAGCACATTCATTACTTTAAGTGTTTTTTTATGCTAATACTTTTATACTTAGTATAAATGCAGGGACTTTTACTTTTAACTCCTTATGTTTAAACTGGTATTAATACTTTTAATCAAGTAAAAGATCTGAATGCGTCTTCCACCGCTGTAAAACACAAGTATAAATGGCTGAAGAAGAACTCAGATGTTGGTGTAGAAAGTTTAAATAATGTACTAAGAGCAAAGCCCAGCCAAAAAAAGCTTTTTTCTTTATTTCTATACTGTAGTATTGCTAATTTTTCTTTAAAATCAGAGTACTTCTCCTGCCAGATATCTAGAAATTCAGCATTTTATCACATCGTCTGTTTGTTTTGCTTTTGTTGCACTTACCAAAAACTGTAGTTGAGAAGTTTTACATAAGGAAAGAAGTTAATTAAAAACAAAAAATGGGATTATAATAACATAAAGTGTACAAACCATATCATATTAGCATATAAGACAAGAAATGTGTGTTAAAGCCCCTTAAAGTAACTCAGCCAGATCATGATAGTATCGTCAGTATAGTTAGAATAGTTTCACTGTTTAAAATGTGTATAAATGTGAATAAATGTGTATAAATGTCAATATATGAATAATCATTTGATTTACTTCTACCAATCCCCTCCCTCGATCCGGATCCTGTATTACTCCAGGTCCTGGTTTTGAGATGGCAGCCTGCCCGGACACACACACACACACTCACACACACACCTGGGCTGGTCAGTGAGCAGAGAGCAGACTCTCTTTATTCAGTCAGGAGCTCAGTGAGGAGACAAACTCTGCAGACTTCAGCCTCACTCCTCCTCCAGGCTTTTATCTGATTTTATTTTCATTCCCACAGCAAACACTTTGGACTCTCCGGACCCTTCACAGCCTCTCTTGGATCTGAGAGTTTTTCCCCCTCAGGTCGGTCCTCCTCTGTGCTCTCATCTGGATGTGACAGGACTTGTCAAAGTTTTAACAGCTTTCATGAGGTCAAACTGGAAGATTTATGCTGTAAAATTGTATATTTTCTCTTTGCATGATGTTATCCTCACAGCAGAAATGGATGGCAGTGTCAGAGATTATTGCAGGATCCTTAAAACTGATGAACATGAGAGTTTATAGACAAAAAATTAGTTTATATGTGAAAATGCATCTAGTTATAATTAATTTAAAGCATGTTTGCATGTTAAAATAGTGGAAATATGACACAAGATGATCATTTAACTGGATTTTGTTTTGTATTTTAGTAGTATTGCAAGTATTTTCAAATCAAATCAGGAAAGATAAAACAGATGAAAAAAGAAAACTTTTTTTTTTTCTTTTAAACTGGCTTCTCATTAAGTGTGGAGGCAATTAAAGCAAGTGGTGAGTGCGTCACGCTGGGGCAGCATATGGTGTGTGTGTGTGTGTGTGTGTGTGTGAGTGAAAGGGACAGACTGACGTTTCAATTTGCTCGTCACACTTTAATTGTGTAATTGAAACCTCTTTTGTGTGTGTTTGTGTGTGTGATGTCAGTTCAGAAGCTCTCATAATATTCTTATTTATTATTATTTGAATACACTTGTTTCTACGTTATGAGTTTCTTTTTATTAAACCTTTTATAGACAGTGTTGACAGAAAAGCTGAAGTCAGGAGGATCATGTGATTCAGGGCTGCGACTGACGATTATTTTCATCCTCGATTAATCCGTCAATCTTTTTCTCGATTAATCAATAAGTTGCCAGGTTCAGGTTCAAGAAAATATTCACATTTGAGAAGCAGAGATCAGAGAATTTGGACGCTTTTTCTTGAATAATGACTCAAAATGATCAATCATCATGGTGATTAATTTAATAGTTGACAATTAATTAATCGACTAATCTTTGAGGTTTAATGTGGTTTGATAGTTTGTCTGGTTCCTATAAAACCCTTGTTGACTTTATCATCAGGACTTAACAGCGAGTTTGGTGACTTTATTGTACTTATGAAACTGTTTCTTCCATAATTGGTTAATCTGTTAACTGTTTTTTAACTGATCAATCAATAATCAGTTGTTTCATCTAGTTTATCTAAAGTATTCATGTCGGGAGAAAGTATGTGTTTGGCTGCTAAACACTCATCTAAAGGTGCTTCACTGCACATTTTGAACCTCCTATGAATTTCTCATTCACTGCAATGTAGTGCTGAAACGATTAAGTCGCTTGATTGACCGATCAACTATATTGATAATCAATCACTGGTGTCATTTTTCAAGCAAAAATGCCACAAAAATGGACGTCGCAGCCTCACAAATGCAACTTTTCAATAAAAGAATCAGTTTGAAGTCGTCATCTTAAACTGTAATTGTCACTATTTTATTCATATTAGCTGATTAATTGGTAATATATTGATGATTTGCTGCAGCTCAGACGTGCACATGCAGATTTGGTACATTGCCTTCATAATAAAAGCAGAGCTGTTTAGTGTAACAGCTACTAATCTGGCAGGGAGAGCAGACTTTCACTGCTGATAATTAAAATAAATGTAGATCGGTCAACGGCCAACACGGCAGCCTAGACCGCAAATGAAATCATTTTTACAGGGAAGGAGGGGAGGGTGGAGGGTTTGTGGGGGGGGGGGACTATTTCACAATCTCATAAAAGCGGTGGAGGAACACAATGAGTCAGGTCAGCTGTGAACAGGAAAAAACATTGGCCCTCCTCCAGCACACAGCATCCTTCCTAAATCCACCGAAGCGTCCGCACGCTTGGCCGAAGTGGGGTGTGGGGGTGGGGGGGTTGCAGGTCTACGAGCAAAAAGGAGGACTTGCAAATGTCAACATCTTCTCTAATTTAAAGCTGAAACTTTGGTGGACGACCTTAAAGCTGCAGACTGCACCTCCCTGGCTTTGTTTACACCAAACTATTGTCCTTTGCAAGCTTTCTAAGTTTAGGACGTGCGGTTTTTGTCGAGCTAAACTCTCCAAAATGGCATTTTAAAATCATGACTTTTACTCTTTAAAATCACTCCCACCACAGAGTGAAGACAAACCCTTTAAAGCTGCCTTACTTCCTCATAATATGACAAACTGGTAGATAAAAACATGACTTTTTGTTCAGTTTTCACCTCTTTGTAGCTCTGAATATCCATTTATAAACTAAACTTATACTTTTTTTTCAGTCATTATCAGAAATAGGAAGATATTTTTCTACAAAATACTTTCCTTTATTGAACAAATGTTAAATATGAAGTGAAATACGAGCAAAATGATATGAAATTGGTTAAATGTTCAGTCAGAAGCTGTGCGATTTAGTCAGTTTTTGCAACGCGATCCAACAAACACGTCACTGTCAGCACCGTAAAAAAGGCACTGAGATTTGATACCCGGGACTAATGAGCAATTAGAAAAGGTTAGTCATGCAGCTGGAGACGTTTGAGATGTTTCCCTGCATGTTTTTGGTTTGTTTTAACGCGACTCCTTCATAATCAAAGTCCAGTTAATCACCAAAAAGGTTTTCACATAGGAGAAATTTGTCTTAATATGCTGATGATAAGAAGTATAGTAAGTAAGTAGTAAGTAGTAGTAAGTAGAAAAGTATAAATTAGATAAATTAGATATAAAATAGACATTAAACAGTCAACAGGAGTATAAAAAATATCAAAAAGAACATGGAACAACCATTGAAATTCATTGCAACTGTCCTTTAATCATGCTCAGTTCAGTACTTTTGGTTTCGTAGCGTATAGAGGCTAATATGAGCAAACATTAGCAAACTTTAGGTAAATATCACTGACAATCATGACTCTTTTTCCACTTTTAGCGTTTAGCATTGCCTCGTGTTTGTCCTTTAATAACAGCAGCTGGGTTTCCCTCCAAATTTTGTGCAAATTTTAACTGAATTTTTGAGGAAACTGGCAAAAGAAAATGCAAATTAATGGACATTTGCATCCACCAGATTATTCAGAGTTGGCTCCAACACAGCTGTTGGTGCCATTAAAACCGCTACAGAAGACAAATGTGTGAAAGATGTTCTAATGAGATGATTTCTGCTGTTTCCAATCAGTTTTTTTTACTATTTTAATTTATTTAATGTGCATAAAAACAGTTAAATCTCACTTAAAGTGTGAAAAAGCATCCATACCTAACTCCAGAGTTTCTTTTTGGCACACACAGGATGCATCTTAATTAGTAGTTAAAGTGGAATAATCTCATCTTTTAGACTGTTTTGTGTGTTTATATTCAGTTTTTGAGGATTCAGATCTTTAAAAAAAAGCTGTGTTGCAGGTTTTTGTTTGTTTGTTTGTTTCTCCTGGACTGCTGTCGAGCTGCGGAGGAGACACCATGTGCAGCCTGGCCCTGACAGTAATCAGTCAATGAATAATGAACACACACACACACACACACACATGCACAGACCTGCCAGTGACAGCTGTTTGGTATCTTTGTGTGTGTGCTAACTCTATCAGTCGAGTGCAGCTGCATGCTTGCCTGTAGCAATTATGTTCTCACTAAATAAGAGCCAGCGCCGGGAGGAGGAGGGCTGTGGGCTGTGTGTGTGTGTGTGTGTGTGTGTGAGGGCAGCATGTATCGGCACATATTATTAAGCGATTAACTTACTCAAAGGATCGCCATGCATGTTGTGTGTGTGTGTGTGTGTGTAATATAAACCGTCTCAGGGACTTTAACATGAGCCTCTATAGGAGTCTTTTTTTTTTTGCAAAAGGTTTTGACTGACACACACACACACACACAGTCAGACATATGCTCTGTTTTCAGGACCCATATGTATTTATCCTGCCATGTGACCCAATCACTCGTTGAGATCCTCAAACGCTCTGTTGTGTTGTGAACTCCATTCACACACACACACTTTCTCACACACACTTTCTCACTTTCACACACACACACACACATCTACAGATCTATAAACACTCTCTAACCCTGTTGGTACCCGCATGGGCCTTCTCCCCACAGCCTTTTCATGCTTAATTTGCTGCTCAATAGGTCAAGAGAAAAAGCAGACATCAAGCGAGTGCAACACAGAAACGCTCTCTCTCACACACACACACACACACGTCTCGAGTCATATGCGGCCTACCAGTCAGACGGTGGCTCCGACTTCACTGATTTACCGGCTCATAAGAACACGAGTAAAGACGCTCTTAAGTTAGCAGCGCCATTGTTCACCACCGTCTGAAGCGGCTTCGGATAAAGTCCGTTAAATGACCACTCAGGTGATCTGTCATCCTTTCTTTGGTCATCCAAACCTTTTATAATCATTTTTTTTTTTTATTCTGAAGAGTGTGTTGTTATGTAATAAGCACGTAGAGGTGTAGATTTCAGGAAATGTTCACCACCCAGAAGAAAAGTTAACAAAAAGACTGTTTTTACTGTTAATCATCATCGGCGTCTTCATCTTTTACCTCAAAATTTTTTTCTCAAGTAGAGCCAAAACTTTTAGAAAGGGTTTATTAACATTTATCTGCTTAATTTCTGAGATTTAGAAGTGAAAACAGACACTACATACTCATAAACCTCACTGATTGACGCGTTTATCTCCTTTGTTTTATCCATACATAAAGAAATTCGTAGGTTTATGGTGGAGTTGAACAACAGTTTATCCATCCTACTCATACTTTAGCATCATTGGCTAACTTTTTCCCTTTATTACTAGTCTTTATGCTAAGCTAAGCTAATCGCCTCCTGGCTGTTGCTTCATTTTTAACAGAGAGACAGAAAAGTGTGATTTCCCAAAGTGTAACAGAAAATATTTCCCTCCAGTGACTCTGCTATCATGATGTGGTACCCAAAAACTCCTCCTGCATCACTGCTGCTGTTGCCATAACAACAGACTGACGAGTAGAAACGCGCCCGCAGCTGCATGAATCGATTCGCACCTGCGTGTGAAATGAAAGCGACGGCACTTAAAGCTGACACCGAAACTCGAGAGTGGAGCCGATGAAGAGCAGATTGAAATATCACACAGCAGACTGTGAGCTGCAGAGAAAATATTCAGAATAAAAGAAAGCAGGTAGAAAGAGAAAGCATCCAAAATTAGATCTGATTGATAACCTTTAACCTTTGGACGTCATGAAAGCGTGTTTAAAATACCTTTCATGCATCCAAGCATGTACATAACTGTTCATTTGTACTGTCTGCCACTTTGGTTGATGCTAAAAGGCACATTTCAACATTTTGGAAAACATTTATATTCCTTTTTTTTTTCTCCTCAGAGACAGATGAGAAGATCAGTACCACTTTCATATGTGTCTGGTAATTGTAAAGCTACTAGATTAGCTTATATCTGCACAAAACCAGGCATTTTTTATTTAATTTTTGTACTAAATAGACAAATGATGATGAAGAAATGCTGGTCGTGGATTTTTTTTTAACTTGTGGACAGAGTCATGCTAGCTGTTTCCACCCGCTTCTTCTCATCTAACTCAGCAACATGTTTCCAAAAATGCCAAACTGTCCCTTTAAATGAGTCATCATCCGAACGCTGACTACATAAATAGGTTTACACTATCGGAGCGTGCCTTTGTATAATCATCCGGTTTAAAAAGTGTGTTTCTTGTGTTATTATCTATCGTACAGGGATGTTTTTTTATAGTAATCACAGAATCAAACAGATATAAAGGCTGACCATGATATGATAAAGAACAGCACACTGAGCTTATAAAAACGTTTCCTCCTGTTTGATGCTGCCCATGTCAGGATTTAGCATCAGTTTACATTGTGCAGATTTTTCTCTTCCACTGAAGTCTTTAACGACATCTCGCCCCGATGATGTCTCTGTTTGGATGACATGTCCCAGTTTGATGACATTACATAACATCTCCCTTTTTTCCCTCCTGCAGGCTCTGGGTTTTCCTGGTGATGACCTCACTGCTGTTCCTTGGTAACGCCCACGCTGCGATGAAGGAACTCTCCTCCTCCTCCTCTCCTCTCAGCTCCCTGCTCCACTACCCGTCCTCCAAGACCTCTGTCGTGCCGTTCTCCCCGTCCGCCGGCGCCACCTCCTCGCCCGGGTCCTCACTGTCATCGGCGCCGCTCTCCAAACCGCAGCCCTTCTGCCTGCAGACGGGGCCGCACCTCATCGCCAGCATGCAGCTGCAGAAGCTCAACTCGCACTACCAGAACCTTGCCGGCGCTTCTGCAGGACACCCGGCGCCCGGCGGCGCCCAGAGAGGCTTCGGCGCCTCGCCTCTGGGCGCGGGGAACCAGCTCCTCGGGCCGCCCGGAGGCCTGGGTGGAGGCGGGATGGGGGTCGGCATGGGCATGGGGAACCAGAGCTCCGGCGCAGGTGGAATAATCGACTTTGACCCCGTGGACGAGGAGGTTCTCATGTCGCTGGTGGTGGAGCTCGGCTTGGACCGGGCCAACGAGCTGCCCGAGCTCTGGCTGGGTCAGAACGAGTTCGACTTCATGTCAGACGTGCCGGCCGGGTGCTGACCTACGAGAAGGAAAAACTATGAAGCGGAATTCCCTGACAAAGAGAGAGAAGACTTTCTCTCCTCTGTTTTGTTTTTCTCTTTCCTCCCTTTCTTGGTTGATAAAACGAGGAAACAGAAGAGACGCTGGGAGAGAAAGAGATTGAGACGCTGAGATGAGAAAGAGATGTTTTGCTTTCTTACCCTCTACGGCCAGACAGATGGATAAAAAGAAAAAAAGACAGCTTGTTTTTGATTTGTTTTGTTTGAGCGAACTGTTTCACTCAATCAGTGCTTTTTTCTTTTCAAGGATGAAACTGATGGTTGAAACCAACCTGATGGGATTAAGAAGTCTTTTCCACTCTGATTTTATACTTTTCCTTTCATTTAAAGAAAAAAAGAGCATAAACAGAAACAAGAGGTCAAGGACAGAGACTCCAGTCCTCACGCTGGCTTAATGAAAACAAGCTGATCGACAGGAGGCGTTTCTTGCCTTGAAGTGAAGATGACACACCTGTTGGCCTCTTTGTGCTGTTCCCTCTCGTTCAACTTAAGAAAAATGAAAATGGGGAACTTTACTGGAGATATGTGAAGCATCAC
Source organism: Scortum barcoo (assembly GCA_023238725.1). Classification (NCBI taxonomy): domain Eukaryota; kingdom Metazoa; phylum Chordata; class Actinopteri; order Centrarchiformes; family Terapontidae; genus Scortum; species Scortum barcoo. The sequence continues at coordinate 7,354,996 of CM041532.1, forward strand.
AAACACTACGTTTCCTGTTTTCCTAATGGACAATATTAGACTCTGGTCTCACGGGAAAGAGGCTCCTGTCCTCCCGGCCTCACAAAGACGGCGATTGTTTGAGGACTGGTTATCTCAATGTACTTCTTTTTCTTTCTTTTCTTTTTGTTTGAATTAAGTTCAACCAGTGGTATTCATAGAACATGTTATTTAAGACAGTGGCTGATATCCATCAGGACGTCTGGAGAAGGACCGCCTCTGTAGCGCGTCCATAATCGCCTCTACTTTTCCGAACATAATGAATTAGATCAAGCGACGAGGAATCCTTCGGAGCGCGGTGACCTGAATGGAGTAAATTGTTTCTTGCTCTGGAGCACGGCCTCATTTTTTTGGCTAAATGAGTCGCCGGCGCTTTTGTTTTTCTGACCCGCAGCGCAAGAAACACTGACCCGCGAGGCGCATCGAGCCGATGTCAGCGATCCACGATATCGCCTCCTCCTACGTTACAAGGTCTCGTCAACATCGGTGGCCTCAACCCGAAAGCCGTGAAGAGATAAATCCATGGTTTTCCTGTTTTGACACTTTGATGCTTACGTCAAATCTGTTTGTTCAACCCCAGCAGACTAATGATTATCAGCACACTTCCACATTCATGATAAGAAAGTCGTGTTTGAACGCCTTTCAGGACAACCTCTGGCTGTGGTTTGGGTTCGGCATGTTGATTTTGGAGACTTTAGGAGGGTTGAATTCGGACCAAAGTGAACTAAAGCAGATCTCTAAGGTGTTAGCCTCATTAACTACCAGCTTCTGTTCGCTCTTACTGCTTCACAGTCTCTTGAAGGCCGACACAATTTGAAGTAGATCCTTGATAAGATAGCGGTGCGCTCACTCTGGCAGCCATATTGGAGGTCCTTGTGCTCTCAGACTGCAATCATTTGATCTTATCCGACTTAAAGAGTTAAAATTAAGCTTTGGTTAGTCCACTTTTTAGCTAGCTAACAATCCCTAACTGCTACGTTTGACTTTGAAGTAGTAGTTTGAGAAAACAGCTCAACTCAAAGCGTTTTCCAGAGCTCTTGAATGCATCATGCACATGAATATTTAAGCTAAAACAAGCAGAGAAAGAGAAGTTTTGGATTATATCAGAAGCTTGCATATCAAATCCACCTTTTTGACAACCTTAAAGACCAAATGAAAACAGTGGAAACATATTTTTGTTAGGGCAAGACTAAATGAAGAAAAACTGTAAGTTCAAACTAATAAAGCCTTTCAGTCTAAATATGTCACAACGCTGAGTTATAATGTCACCTTTGACTTTTAAAATAGCTGTTCGTAAAGTTTTATAACGTCACCGGACTTAGTTTCCGTGACAACAACTCAACCGTCTCCCCTGATAGCGACCAAACTCCGCCCTCTGTTAACTTACAAACATCTGTCATCAAAATCATCTGTTTATCGCCCGGCTGTTGCGACACAACTTTACACGCCTCATTTGCATTTTCCTCCGTTGATGCTGCCAGATGCATTCTGGGAGATTTTGGCTCACACAGACGATCTCCAGTGATTGTGACTGGAGCACTGAGCGTTTAGCTTCACGCTCCTCCGTCCTTCAGGTGTTGTTTGTTTCTGCTGCAGATTTTAGTGGTTGGGGGTTAAAGTGACGCCCACCCTCCACCCCCTTCTGCCCACCTATAGGAGCTGGATGCAGGTAGCGGGGGTGGGGTGGGGGGGCTCTGACCTACATATCTGTCGTGGTAAGAGGAGACGCAGGCTTGAACAACAAAGGCCTTTCACCTCGAACCTGAAGCGTCTGTCATCCGCCCGCCGTGGGTCTCCTCTGAGACCACACACACACACACACACATGCACGGACACACCTGTATGCAGGTGCACGCAAAGACAAATCACCTGTATGTGCATCTATAGGAAGAGTCTGTGCAGGTATACAAAGGAAATACACACACACACACACACTGAAGGGATGGTGTTACAGCAGGGAAATGGGAGTACCGGCCATGAAACAGTCACTTGTTTGGAAACACACACACTTCACAGCGTATTGTCGATGTGTGTGTGTGTGTGTGAAGAGAGAGAGAGATAGTGTAAAAAAAGGGCGAACGAGAGTCTGGAAACGCAATGTGTGTGTGTTTGTGTGTGTGTGTGTGAGGAAACTATGAGCAGCAGGTCATCCGTCCACATGATGACGGAGGGGACAAAAACACACGCTGGGCCTCGTTAATTTATTTAGATACAGACAGGTCGGCTTACACACACACACACATCTAAAGTCCTACTTTCCTGCACACACACACACACACACCAGTTTTTGATGTTGATTAGGGTTTCGGTTGCAGCTAAAGAGCTCCAATTTTCTCCTCTTTCTTTAATGAAACTCGAGAAGAGAAGCGGTGATTAATGAAAAGCAGACGAAGGAGTCATTTGACAGCCCGCCGTCTTTTAAAATAGGGTGGGGGGGTATCAACCTTTTTTTTTTTACACAGTCTGGAGAAGAGAAATGAGAAAAGATGCTTCTCATCGCTTCTAAATCCAACAGACAGACGCTCTGATGCTCCTCTTCCTCCGTCTCGTTGGACCTAAGTGGGTCAGAAAAACATTCCTCAGATGTTCGGATCGACGTTGTTTTAAAAGGCCTTTTTTTCTTTTGCGTGTGTGTGTTTGTTTTGTGGTAATCCCAGCTGACTGAATGTTATTTCTTGCTAGTTCTTCCTCTTCGGTCGCCTGCTGGAGATGTTTGAATCGTCTGAGGGCTTTCATTTCCTCTTCTCCTTGACGCCCGATATTGCAGATTAACCCCGGCGGAGACTCTTTGAACCAAAATATACCTCACTGCTGTTCTGATGAGAAAAAAACTTGGATTCACGTAAAATATTCATCATTTTGGATTCAGTGTGCTTGGAAAACCACATGGGTGTACTTTAGTGACTACAAAACAAGCATTTTTCTCAAACTGACGCTAACTTAAAGTCCCACACTGCTGGTTTTAGATGTTTTATCTCAAACTTCAAATCTCCTGAATTCAAAAGAGATAATATTCAACAGTAAAACAAAGATTTATAGACTGATTTTCTTTCTTTGGTGCATCTACAAGCTCCAATTTGTTCAAGTGCTCCATCAAAGTTATGTTTGCATGCTTAATCAAAGTCATATTTTCATTAAATACTAATGCACTTACCAAGCTGGGGCTGTTATATTGATTGATCGACAGAAAATTGGTCTCCATTAACTTTCATAGTGGATTCATGTTTCAGTTTCAAGAGACAAAATGCCAAAATTTGCTGGTTTCAGCCTCTCATGTTGAAGATTTTCTGCTTTAATCATAATATTATGACAGTTAAGTTAATATCTTTTGGATTTCAACCCTCATTGAGATAAATCTGGTAGACAAAATAATAGAAACACTTCTGTAAAACAACAAAAACTCAAAATATTAACCTCCATGAATGAAGGATTTATCGTGGGACTGTTGTGTTAGACTGAAGTTTTAGCCAGGTGTGCTGAAAACAACTGGCAACTGAGCTTCTGACCTACATGTCTGCTCATTTATGTGTTTTAAAAATAAAAAAATCCATCTCGCAACACCTAAAATCTCACTAATTAACTGTTAAATTCAACATTTTAGAGTTTTATTTTCTTGTATTTAAGCAGTTGAAACAAGAAGTTGCTGCTCCTTTTTAAAAAAAAAACATGAATAAAAAAACTCTTCTTCATCCAGAGTGACAGTTTGTGTGTTTTTAGATGTTGAGATGAGTTTTTTTGCCTCTCTGTCCATGTAAACCTCTGTGGCCTCTGCAGCTAATGGAGAGGATTTACAGTTTCCATGTGACAGCGGTGATTTGTTGCACACCCTCGGCCGGTGCCTCCGGGCCTCAGGGTCATGAAAAATGTTCCAGCACATCAAGGCCTGTGAAAACCTTCGACATGAGCGGTGATATATCTGTTAAAAGGTCGCCGTTACAAGCTTTCCTCTCCACAGTCATGAAAATGTTCGGCCACTGCTCCGCTGCCAGATCTGCTTGTGAAACTGAAGCAGACTCTACACTGATTTATTCCTTTTTTTCATCATGTTTTACTTTAAACCTGTAGATTAAAGCCTTATTTGTGTTTTTTTTTTTTGTTTGTTTTATTGCAGTTTCTTTTTTTTTCCTTTTGATGAAATGAATATTATTCAAAGATGATTTTTAAAGCACTTTTTGCTCACCGGCTCTCACTTGTACATCTATATGAATATGTAAATGACTGAAATCATATTGAGAAATGCTTGTATTTTTGTTACGGCTCTGAGTTTGGGAGAAAATAAAAGAGAGTGAAAACTGAGCTGGAGTGAGTGTTTGTCATAAAACAGACAATACACACAGTATTTAAAGCAAAGCATTTAAGGATTTAACACACATTTGTTCTCTTAAAATGAACATTTTTCTAGTTTTACATCATTACATGTCTATTAAATTGAACCACATCAACAAATAAATGTGCTATATAGGATATAGAACAATTTAGTTACCGGCAAAGGTCTTTTATACACAATAATACTTATAAATATGGTAAAAGAAAAAGCATTAGCTAACATTCATGTTAAAAACAATATATAATATAATAATATGGTAACTTGTAGAGTCACGTGAGGGTATGACAGTGACGCTGAGTCATTTATTTTGTTTCAGTGCTGTTAGAAAACTTGAATAATAATATAAATGCTTTAAAAGTAGTATGCTGATAAAAACTGTCAATTATTATTTTGTACAAGGCTTCCATCTGCTGGCGTGTGATGGTAAGTACAAGTAAATTATGCATCTTTTCTTCGCATTTTCTGTATCTTAAAATAAAGTTTACACTATTTTATGGCTCTGTTATTAATTCTGAACTTCTGGTAAGAGTGGTACACTTTGATAATAAAGTTTGAGACTGTTGCTTTATTCACTTTTATTTTAGTTTAAGAGCAGCTGTTGATTTCTGGTGGAATTTCCTTGAAATAAAAAAGTCTTCCATTCAAAACCAAGTAAATAGTGATATGTTTTTCATTCATTATTGCTTTAAAAAAATCACCTTCTTTACATACTGTAGGTGAGATTGTACTTGATGCGGTGCTGCTGTCTGGTGGCTGGGAGGGTTACACGCAGCAGAAGCAGATAAAAAAAAAAAAAAGCCCAACTTTGTATGTAGAGGAAGTAAAGTTCATGCAGAAACAGTCTGACCGCTTCCTGATGCATGAGATAACACTGAGCTCACAAAAAGTACAAACATGAACCTCAGATGATGAGTTCAGATTAGTGAAAGTACAAATACCAAATTGTGAAAAAACAGTCTGTTTTCAGCTTTGTGACGATGCATTTTGCAGCTGATCCAAGGAGGCTTTAAATAGTTTATTTATCTGAAGAAGGTGGGAGAATTTTCTCAACACATAAAGGAAGACTTCATCCTTCAGTTTATCACAAACACTCAAAATCAACACATCACTTTGACTTTGAATATTCAAACTTCTCTGTGCCTCTGAGGTTGTTTATTATTTGGACGTATGCGAATGCTGTAAACTATTATTTTTTTTATGTGACTATTTTTTATGTGTGTGCATTTTTCACCAGGCCTCTCTTCTAAAAAAAAAAGTATCTCAGGACTTAATCCTTCCAGGTCCTCGATCTCGCATGAAAAAAAGAATCAGTTGTTCCAGTACAGTGTGTAAAAGTTAAAAAATAATTGACAGGTTATGTAGCTCAGGTTGTGCTGAAAAAGATACCAAACATTGACATGGTAAACATTTTTAAAGGTAAAGTATTCACAAACAGAAACAACTCCTGAGGGTTAAATGAAGGTTAGATGGATAAATTAGTAATCAGTATTGCCATAGCAACAGCTGCATATAATGAAAAACAAACAAATAACATAAAGGGATGCTGGTAATTATGAATGTAATAAAAAAAGTTTTGTTTTGGGTGTGCAAAGCTGCCAGCTGGACTTCATCACTCTGTACATTAAACAACACTGCAGACTTCAGTCTCAACTAAACAACAACTTTTGTAATACGACTCCAGAAATGTGTCTCTAATCCCAAAAAGCTTCCTGGATTGAGTCGGTATTTTTTAGGAAACGAGTCAGGAAATTAAAGTCGAGAAAACGTCGAAGGGTCCCTGACGTGCTGCTCGCTACGAGTCATATGGCTGAGCATCTGAGGTACTTATACATTACCTGAATATTTCCTTTCACGCTCCTTTAACACTTCTTCTTCACTGCATCTCTTAGGCTAATATTGTACTTTTTACACTCTTTATTTATGTGCACATTCAGATGAATGTAAAATATACAACAATATTTAACACTCGATTAATGAACTATGAAGTGTTGTTATTAATAACTGAGGTCAAGCTATCTTGCAGTATATAAAGTAAATAAACATTAAAGTGATGCACATTAATGTATCAGTAATTAAAATCCAACAATATAATATTGATTATTCTGAATTATTCATCTGAATAGTCTGTTTACTCCATCTTATAATACTTAATTCTTCTACTCTACTACCTTGTGGAGGCAAATATTGCACTTTTTACTCCACTACACTTATCTATTTAACTTAAGTTACTCTTCTGGTCAAAATTGTAATCAACCAATAAATGATGATGTATTATTAAAGATATAAACAGCAGTAGTCCCACCGTTACCGACTGCAACATTACAGTGATATTTACACATTAATGCATCTATAGTTATAATCCAGTGATATAATATACATGAATATACTTTTATTCACATTATGTGTTATGTATGCAAAATGTAAAAATACTCAGAATAAAATGTAGGTTGGTGTGTTGATTCTGCTGAAAACACACTTTGAAGGTTTATGTCTCAAGAAAATAAGAAAATAAAGTGGGCCACCAGAGATAAATGTGTGAATATACGCATTTTTATATTTTTCATCAGGTATAAACAGAGTTCAGGCTTTGGGATTTAGTTCCTGCAGCCTGTGGGGGAGCAGAGAGACGGTTTGTGTGCATCAGCTGGTATCATCTGTCAGAGGAAGACTCAAACCCAGGAGGAGTTTTATCTCTGAGTGTAAACACGACCGTGACGCCGGTATTTCCTGAGCGAAGGTCTGAACCACATACAGAGAAGTGAAGACAGCAAGGAGGGTACATGGTGATATTCAAAATCTGTGAAATCAGGTGAATAAAACTGATGGAAAATTTGACATGAAATTAAAAAAACAATTCTTTTATCTCAGCTTATATAACAGGATGACTCTTACTGTTTAATTCTGGTCTGTTTTCATCATCTATAATTTGTCAATTTGCAATTACGATTGTTCATTTCCATTTCTTTGTTATATGTGTCAAACACTTTGCTATCTGGGTCTTGAAAAATAACATAACATAAACCTTTAATGATACCCAGCTCTGTAACTGAGGTCTCTGTTGTCATTATTATATTCATGTAAACATTTAAGAAGACTTCACATGCTCCTGGAAGAGTCATTTAAGCAGATATAATACTTGTATTTTAGTTTTTATTTTATTCATGAATAAATATGTTTTTCTTCCAACGTGTAGCTCCTAAGAAGCTCCTCATAAGACAAAATTAAACTGTAAAATTATAATAACACACTATCAGCAGACACAGAAGTAAAAGTTATCAAATAAATACAAGCTAATGGACAAAAAAGTATATTGGCCTCAGAAATGTAGTTGCATTGAGGTATAAAGTAGCAGAAAATGGAAATACTTAAGTAAAGTATGAATACCTGGAAAATGTACTCAAGTATATTACTTCTGTAAAAGTACTCAGTTACTTTCACTGGTTCCTTCCTATCTGTCTGTTTCTAGAGCTGCTGTGATGTTATTTATTTTAGTTTTCATCTAATCATAACTTGTGACATTACAATATATAGATATATTATATTCATACATGTACAGCCACACTATGTCTAAATAATAAATAATGTATAAATAATAATAGTTTGATGTAGAATATTACACACATTATGAGCTCAAATCTGAAATATACATTATAGAGATTATACATGTATAAATGGTAACAATGAAGACTTAAATATTCAAATGAAATGAGGAGATAATATCATCATATAAATATCACTTTGAGGTAAGTATAATACTTGAGTATACTTAATTACTTTTTATCACTGGTTTCTTCCTATTTGTCTGTTTCTAGAGTTTAATCCTGTCATATTTTGTTATATTATGTTATATTATATGACATTATATTATATATTAAGCCAAATAGATACAATATTGAATATTATACACATTAAGTATAATACTTGAGTAAATGTACTCAGTTGTTTTCTTTCAGCGGCTCGTATCTATGTGTCAATTTCTACATGTTAATAAGATATTTAAGTACCTCAAACGTATTCTCACTATACTATTATTACTACTACTGTATAGTCCTTGAGTAAATGTACTCAGTTACTTTCCACTAATATTTCTCCGTAAAAATAAATTATATAAACAACAACAACTGTGATTGATCGCCATTTGACTTTAAATCGCGGCCCTGAGTCTTTTTGTCCCTCCCTGTCTGCCGTAGCGGGCCTTAACCTCCCACACCGGAAGCCGTCAGGTCCTTTTCCCCGCAGACTCCAACATGGTGAGCTGGTTTCCATCATGACTCCTCTCTCTAATCATCCCTAAACATCGCCTTTTGCCTTTATATTATCACACACATGCGTATTATACTTTAAAATACAACGTCTTACAAAACGGCAGATGTTTGAATTGTAGCAAAAATCATCGATTACTGGTATTTAGCGATGAATTAAAAAATGGTGTCGCCCGGCTGCGGCGACCCCCTTCGCGTTCACTGCTAGCTTGTAGAAAAACACAAAAAACACATTTTATAATCGCTTTTATGTCCGCGAACTTGTGTTACAGGTGTATTTTATATTTCAGCTAAATATAAGAGTGAAATAAAGAAGAGTTTTTGTTGAAGGAGTATGTTCATGTTAGCATGGGTAGGCCGCGGCGCGTTAGCATACATGCTAACCGGGTTTAGTGTCTCGTCGGCGGGCGCTCCGGTCGGCCGGTTCTTGTATCCTCATGGAGCTCAGCAGCGGGGCTCGTCCCGGCCTCTGACCGCTCTCCTCTCCTCTCTTCCAGGCAAGAGGACCGAAGAAGCACCTGAAGCGCGTCGCAGCGCCCAAGCACTGGATGCTGGACAAACTCACCGGAGTGTTTGTAAGTTCCTCCATCACTTCTGTCACATTTCACTTCATATTTCATAATGTTTAGAAGTATATATGTTTGATGCATTTATAAAAATATTATGGTGTTATTTAATAAAAGTCAAATGATCTCTGAAGGATGGACAAGCTCACCACAGTGAGTTTCTGATATCTTTCTTTATATGTCATAATTTATTATAGGATCTGTTGTCTGCTCTCTGAAGGATGGACACGCTTAAAGTTACTCCAACATTTCCTTTAATTTAACTTTAAATGTTACGATTAGAGTTGTATCTGTTGGATCTAATATTAAAATAGTATGGTGTCAAGTTAAATGACCTCTAAAGTTCACCCTGAGTGGTAAGGTCCTCCAACATTTCTATTAATTTTAAATATTATGTGTATCTGTTAGACGTAATTATACAAACAGCATGGTACTGTTAAATCCAAGTAAACCATCCTCTAAAGGATTGACAAGCTTAATGATCTTCAATATCTGTTCAACTTTAAAAACTATGTTTGGCTTTGATATTTATCAGTACAGCCGATTTTAAGCCTCATACTTGTTTAATCAGTTATTGCCGTTTTGAAGGTGTTTCTTCTTATAAAGTCTGCAGAAAAATATTTAAGGCGCTCAAAGGTTTTAACCCGATTATAGTAGCTGTTAACTATTAAATGAATCGTTAACTATTTTGATAATTGATGGTTTGGGGAAGTGTAGTAAACTGAATATCTTTTTGTTTGTGGGGAAAAAGAGAAACCCAAATAACAATTGATTAATCAATAAAATTGACAGTTTAATATTAGTATGATGCCTAAATGTCTTAACGTGCAGCATGTTGAGAAGTTCTTATTCAGATGCTCCTAATCAGACCGCATTCTGACTTATGAGACAAATTTGAGCATGTTTGTTAATAAAATCTTTCAGTTTGATTTCATATTACATAGTCTGTACAGGTGCTGGAAGTCCTTAAATGCTTAAATTTTAATGTAGGGCTATGCAGACTTGTATTATGAACACTTGCATTAAGTCACTGCATGAATAGGTTTTTTATTTATTTCTTTATTTTTAGATATACAGGTAACCCAAGTCGAAGAGAGCCTGGGTGATTAGCCTTTCATTTTCTGCAGCTGTCAGGTGCTGGAAAAGCCTGAAAAGTGCTTGAGTTCGATGTTGGGAGAAGGTGTAGGAGCTCAGACTTTAATGCATCTGTTAGGTGATGCAACTGCAGTGAAATCTGTTTAATTTAGCATTAGGTTGCAAGAATTTCAACAACTCTGCCTCCAGCCTTTTTTCTACCCTGTTTCAGAATAATCCTTGAAAATGTAGGAAAAAATAAAATAAAGGCTCAACTACATTTTTTTTTTAAGTTGAGGTGAATAGTTTGGACAGGAGTAAAATATTACATTTATACAAGTCAAATATGTTAAAGGTTTGGTACAGCCTTCGTGTGGTTGCATTATGGTTTGTATTTTGAACAGGCTTCTTCTCAAGCTCCTGTCAGTAATATGAAGCAGCCCCTGGAGAATAAAATGTATTATCTTTTTTTCAGGCTCCTCGTCCATCCACCGGTCCCCACAAGCTGAGGGAGTGCCTGCCCCTCATCATCTTCCTGAGGAACCGCCTCAAGTACGCCCTGACTGGGGATGAAGTGAAGAAGATCTGCATGCAGAGGTTCATCAAGATCGACGGCAAGGTCCGCACCGACGTCACCTACCCCGCTGGATTTATGGGTGAGTTATCAGACTTTCAGTGCAGTTCAGAACTGCTGCAGGGGACTGAATTTACTTACTACTTGCAGAAAGAGAAAGTACGTGTACATTTGTGCAACGGGCACACCATCAGAGTTTTTAGCTCTGCTGGGAACATTTTCCCCTCTAATCCATCCATCCATCCATCCATTTTCATCCGCTTGGTCCGGGACCGGGTCGCGGAGGCAGCAGTCTGAGCAGAGATGCCCAGACTTCCCTCACCCCAGACACTTCCTCCAGCTCTTCAGGGGGATCCCGAGGCGTTCCCAGGCCAGCCGAGAGACATAGTCTCTCCAGCGTGTCCTGGGTCTTCCATGGGGCCTTCTCCCGGTGGGACACGCCTGGAACACCTCCCTAGGGAGGCGTCCAGGGGGCATCCGAAACAGATGCCCTGAGCCACCTCAGCTGACTCCTCTCGATGAGAAGGAGCAGCGGCTCTACTCGAGCTCCTCCCGAGTGACTGAGCTTCTCACCCCTATCTCTAAGGGACGTAAGCCACCCCTGCGGAGGAAACTCATTTCGGCCGCTTGTATCCAGCGATCTTGTCCTTTCGGTCATTACCAAAGTTCATGACCATAGGTGAGGTGAGAACGTAGAATTGACCGTAAATCAGAGCCTTTTCGACTCAGCTCCTTCTTCACCTGACGGTCCGGTACACCGAGCTCATAACTGCGGACGTTTTGCACCAATCCCCTCTAATCCTCTGAAACTATTTAACATAAACGTGTTGATTTTCCTAGCGCGCCACATGATGCCAACCCAGGGTTAAATCTGCAGACTTTTTCTTCATGCGTAACTAAAAGAACATTTTATTTATTTACCATATTGAGTGCCTTTTATATCGCATTAATTTTGTGCTATTTTTTAGACAAATATAGGCTAATTTTTTACTTCATTAGGACTGTGTCCTGTTATTTGCTCATTAGATTCAGTCTAAACCGTTTGCTTTATTAATTCTAGTTTGATAATTGATCCTTTTCTCATAAAGGAGAAAATGCATGCAGCCTTCCCTGCATTTTTATTTATTTAGCCTACCTTTTGTTCTTACTGCGCTTCATTTCCCGTGTTGTGCATCTGCTCGTTTTAAAACAGTCATCTTTGTCATTTAAAAAATGTAGCCAATAATAGCCTAACAATAAAGCTCATTTATATAGTACTAAAATCAGGATAAAATATATTTAGAAATGTGTTAGTAGTGCAGGAGAAATTCCTTCAACACGCCTGGCTGCAGAATTTGTCTTCCAGTGTTAAAGATTCTTCACAAAATCTCAAGAGTTGGTCTTTGGTTGGTGTTTCACTGCTTGTATATGAAGTCACAGGTAAAGTTTCAAAGGATTAATTAAATACGTAAACCGTGTTGGTGCTGATTTAATGACGTCTGTTATAAGACGACAGAAGGAGCAATGATGAATCTGTGGTTTTGATCAGTGATGAGCTGAAACTACACAACCAATTCCTCTAAGAAGTTCTGAGCTCCGACTTCAACATTTAGGTGTTTTCTAACTTCTGACATCTTGTTAAAGAAAACAAATATCCGTCTCCCAGTCAGAGCGACGTGGAGTTTATTTATTCCCCAAGAAGTGACTGAAAAGTGAGATGATGCTGCCTGTAATTTGCCCTTGCTCACTTAAATTGAATCAGTCCAGTCTTTATTGGGTGTTTGTTTCTTCAGTCGTTGTCGTCTGATCTGACACTTTTCTTGTAGCCGGTCGTCACATTTTCAGTCACTTTAAACTTCCTGGGATGGAGATCAGCCGTCATTTGGGTAGAAGGTTTGATATTGAACAGACTTCAATCGGTTCAAGGCATTTGTAAATGTTTGCTGATGGGATTAGGCCATTTGGAAGACGATTGATCATTATTGGACGCATTTCACCCACAATACCGAACAGATGGGGCGCGTAGAGTTTGTCCCACTTGGCGAGATTAGACATGGTGAACAAAAACAAACGTCTCCTTCACTGTCGAGCCTTCAGCTGAACGTCAGGCCTTTCCTCTAAAATATTCTTTACGTTGGCAGGGTTTTTTTGTGCTTTCCACTTAAAAACATTGATTTGCTGTTTCATTATTTTCCTTTTTTGGATGTAAAAATGTTAAAAATACTGTCCACTAGTCCGTCCAGCTCTTTATATTTACTTCACGTGGCATATTATGTGCAGAATCTCACTTTATTGGCTTTGTTTCTACTTTTTGTAGACTTGTTTTTATCAGTTCTGATCATGTTTTTGCACCGTGGCTTTCAGTTGAAGGTGTTTTCTGTTTCCATCCACGCTGTCACGCCTCTGTCGTATCTGTCAGCCGTCTCGATGCCGGCCAGCGGCTTCATATGGAGGTGTGGTGTTTTAATTTCCAAATCCGAGGGAAGCCTTCGCAGCGAGATGACTGTTTATTTATATACGTTCGCACAGAACGCCCGACCAGTTGGACCAGCAGCAACGGAGGAGTCATTTTATCACAACAAATTCTGTATCAATATGAGAAAATTAACTACGTATCCTAATATTTTACTTAAAATAAGATTAGTTTGACTCTTACTAATTTGAGTGTTCAAAAATGATCTGAACTATAAAGTCTTTTAGTTGCGCTTGCTCGACGCTCAAACTAAAAGCTCACAGCTGTGATAGTTTGTCCACATTCAACTCATCATCTAAATGGATCTCCACTTTATCTGTTGACGTTACTGTGAATTATTCTCGTACCTGAACATGTGGAGATCGTCTGAGGTGACATGAAGCGTTCTGGTCCTAGTTTCCACCAAGATGTCTCACTTGCAGCTCAGACTGATGTTTGGAGAGGACTGAACGTTGTGAAATAAGAAAGGAAGTGTTGGTGAAATTAGCATATTGTTGAGACGGTACAGGGCTTTGTTTTGAGTTTGTGTAGGCGTTAATGGTTTAAATTGCCACAACAAGATGGGAGGAAATCAGTGTGTCATAGTGAAGGATGACTCTTACCTTCAAAGATTGTCTCATAAATCAGGAATCCTGTCAGGTAAAATATTTCCTTTAACACTGTTTGAGCACAAAAACAATCATCAGGACAAATGATGCTGCAAAACCTTCTACAGTATTTCATGTTGGACTGGGACTCTAAATCTTTTACGTGTGACTGACTTTTGTACAGTAAGGCGTTAAACTGCAGTAAAACTTTCAATATGTGTGTAATGATGATTTTGATGCTTAAACTGAAGTCTTTGCCGTTTGTGTTTACGCAGATGTGATCAGCATCGAGAAGACCGGTGAGCACTTCCGCCTGATCTACGATGTGAAGGGACGTTTCACCGTCCACCGCATCACCGCAGAGGAGGCCAAGGTAAGAAAAGAACCATGATTTTAAAAAGTGCAGCATCCATCATCCTGATTTGTTTTAATGCAAGAGCACAGATGAGACGGAGGTGATGAGCAGAGAAAGGGTTTTGAAATCTCCAAGAATTTTGAGAGAAAAGGTAGGAGTTATTTAGACTAAAACAAACGATAACAGTAATTTCAGGCTCTCTAAAGGACTCCTGCGTGTAGGTTTGTTACGGCAGCTGAGTTTTGAGTCTTGCTGATTTAACAGGCTGTAATCTGAGACGGGCTTTAAGGATTCGGCTGTTGCCTCTCGCCCAAATTTTGAAGATCAGCTGCAGCAGCCGGTGGTGTTTCAAACGGGTTTAATCTGTAAAACCTTGGTTAAATCTGCTTAAATCCTTTTATTCTGAAAGGAATTACAGCAACAGTGACAGTTGATAAGTTGAGTTTTTGGCAGTTTGCTAGTTTCAGCGTGTAACAGATGAAATATAAAGTACTTAAATTGGATTAGTCTTTTATTAGATGATATTTAAAGTCTTATTTGTGCTGTCGTGTTTTTTCTTTAACTTGCTTTCTTCCTCTTCTTTCTGCAGTACAAGCTGTGCAAGGTGAAGAAGATCATCATCGGCACCAAGGGAATCCCCCACCTGGTGACCCACGACGCTCGCACCATCCGCTACCCCGACCCCCTCATCAAGGTCAACGACACGATCCGCATCGATCTGGACACCGGCAAGATCACAGATTTCATCAAGTTCGATACTGGTGGGTCCCTTTTTCACTGCTACGGCTCTTTAGGTGAAGGTGAACGACCGGTGTTTGATTTTCTTTTCCCACCTCGCACTCCCTCCAGGAAACCTGTGCATGGTGACCGGCGGTGCTAACTTGGGTCGTATCGGCGTGATCACCAACAGGGAGCGTCACCCCGGCTCCTTCGACGTGGTGCACGTCAAGGACAGCACCGGCAACAGCTTCGCCACCAGGCTCTCCAACATCTTCGTCATCGGCAAGGTGAGGCTGCGAGGAAGTCCTCCGACCGTCCGTCCACGTCAGTTTAAAGAGCTGAACTCAAGATTGTCGATATTAAATTTCCATCAAACCCACAGAGAAAAAGTTCCCAAACAGAATATTTCATCTCAGTTGAGACCTCAGATGACTTTCGGAGCAATGATGACGTCTTTTGGTTTTGATCAGCCATGAAAACACACTGCCAAATCCTCTAAGAAGTTCTGAGCTCCAACTAAAGTTTTCACAGAAATTCATCTTTTTTTTTCCTAAGCCAAAATTGAAACTTTAAAACATCTGAAGTTGTACACGATAGAAAAGTAAAAATACTGTGAGAAATAAGGACACTATAAAATGTCAGTGTGTGTAGTATAATATCATATGAAAGATCGCTCTTGATGTACAAGAACGTGATTGAATCGTCCAATCGAGACACGTGTTAAGTAGAAAAGTTAAAAAGGCACAGCTCAGGGTTTAAAAACAACACACACTAAAACACTTGTTGGTGTTTTATACAAAGGGAGGAGATACTCTTGTGTATTAAAAGTAAGAACTTTGAGTGGTGTGTTGACGGTGAAACGTCTCTCAAGTCTCTCTGCCGCCTGACGTTTGTTTGGCATCCCTGCGCTCATCTTCACCTCAAAGTGAAGTGTTGCTGCTCAGATAAATTTTGCAGCAGCAATAATAGTTAAATACCATTTTAACTGACTGTGTGTTTCAACGTTGGCCGCAAGAGAAATGAATGAAACATCGGAAATATCATCTAATTTTTACTGGATTTCAAAAGACAACAGTTTAACGATGAATAAAATACCTGTGAAATATATTCAGCAGCGCATTTAGATGAATAAAATAATGGATGGATGAGTTTTAAAAAATGGTCGACTTTCTCAGGTGTGGCCATTTTTAAACTCCTTTTTTTTCACCTGTCAAACCAAAACCTTTAACCTATTCAGTTTATTGTTGTGTAAAACAAAAAAAAGCATTAAATCCTCACATTTGTCCAGCTGAAATCAGAATGTCTGCTTGAAAAATTAACTGATTAATTATCAATATTGACTGTTTTTAATTTGAAGAAAGGTCCTACACTTTGATCCTGATGGGTCCTTTACTGTTTCATTCTGAAGCGAAGAAGCAAACGCACAATAAGACAACGCGTACCGGAGTCTACCTGTCTGTCACCGCCATAATTTGTTCCTTTTTTTTTTTTTTTTTTGATGATGATCGTTAACTAATTTTCTCGGTTCTCTCCGTCTCCAGGGCAACAAGCCGTGGGTGTCCCTGCCCAGAGGAAAGGGAATCCGTCTGACCATCGCCGAGGAGAGAGACAAGAGGCTCGCCGCCAAGCAGGGCAGCAGCTAAACAGACAGCCCGAGTCCGGTTTTCAAATAAACGTTATTATAAAACACTCGCTGCTTCTGTGTTTCTTTTTTTTTTATACTGTTTGTACTGTTGAGCTCTTTTCCTGCTGAGAAAAAGGTCCGATCAGGTTAACACGAACAGTTAATTAGATTTTAATCCAGATTGACTTCAGGGCAAAACTTTGTGCATTTCCCTTATTTATGAAGAATAAAGGAGTCATAAAAATCAGGTATTACGTGTCAGTTAAATCATGAAAACAAGGTGGTGCAGTTCATAAGAAAAAGCCCAGGACAGCTCTCAGATTTGGTATTTTAATTTCTCCATGGGTGTTTTTGTGAAGACGCCCTCCTTAGTGTGTATTTTGGCAATTTTACAAATCTTAATACAAAATTTTGAAGCCAGAGGACTGAGGTGTGGCAGCTGTAAAAACAAAACCTCTTATCTTTTCCATTTTCTCCTGAAATCTAAAGTTAGGATGATGAATGGTGCAATAATTGGGTGGATCACGATTACGATAAAATTCATTTGAACTCATTAATTTTAAAAGTCAACTGTTTTTTGGATTTTGAAGCTTTTTGGCCCAAATGAACCTTGAACCTGAACATCACATCCCCCTTAATGACACTTCAGTGTGTGAGTAAGACTTCCCTGACCTTTGACCCCTTTAGATAATTCATTCAACTTTGGAGGAAGTGATAAAGCAGGAAATGAACTTTTACTAAACCACAGCAAAGAAACATTTTTTGCTTCATCTTCAATGCGAAGAGATGAAATTATTATTGAAAGATCAGACTTTTACACTTAAATTTTTTATTCAAAGTGATGAAGAAATGCAGTTTAACTCGTCTTTTTGTTTGTTTTTTAAGTAAAAATCTTTCTGGCCTTGTTAACATCGGAGCACACTGGTTTATGATCATCTTTCTCACAGCAGACAGCAGCAAAAATAAAATAAGGAACATTTTTGGTGAACTTTGTCTTTAATTTCCTCCAACATTTCCTCCATCTTTCACCATCCTTCCTCTAATCCCTCCATCCCATCATCCATCTGTTCATCCTGATAATCCCTCTGCTGCCTCCTTTTCTTTCTTTTCCTTTTTCAACTCCCATCTCCCTCTTTTTCCACTTCCATCCTTTCTGTTTCAGTATTTCTCCTCCATCCTTCCTTTACATTCATCCTTTTCTGTTTTCTCTTCTTCCTTAATGAGTTTTCTCTCCCCATTCTTATAACTACTCCTTAATTTAGCTCCCTTCTTCTTTTTCTCCATTCACCCTTTTCTACCCTCCTCCTGTCTTTCCTTCTTTTCTTTTGATTCCTACCATCATTCCCTAAATAGTTTCATTCTTTTTCTTTTCATCCCTCACTTTTCCCACCTCCGTCTCTTTTTTTTTAGATTTTATTCCTTCAGTTTCCTTCATTCCTCCATCTTTCCTGCCTTCCTACATTTTCCTAAATCTTTATCATATCTCATCCTCCCTCACCTCCTTCCTTCCTCAAACGAGCTTCCGCCATCCTCTCTATCCTTGTTTCCTTTCCTTTCTATCCATCCCCAGTTTTCCCTTTCTCCACCTTTCTTTGCATCCTTTCATGCTTTTGTTTCCTTCCTCCTTTCCTAGATCCCTCCTCTCTTTGACCTTCATCACCTCTTTCCTTCCCGACAAAGTTTTCATCTCTTCTCTCCTTCTCTTCCTCCTCTTTCTTCCCTTTTCCCCTCTTTTCCTAGATGCATCCTCCCTTCAGCCTTTCACTCCTCCCTCTGTCTATCCTTGCTTCCTGTCTTTGATTTCCTTAAAGACTTTTCTACTTTATCTTTCCATCCCAAAGTCCTTCGCACCTCCATCTTTCATTTTTACAACCTTTCCCTGTTTCCTTCATTCCGTCTTATCTTCATACATTTCCTCTCCTTCCCTCCATCCTTTCTTAAATATTTTTAATCTTATTTTCTCTCCTTCAGTCAATCCTTCCTCCCTCTCCCTGATTTCATCCTTCCTCAGTTTTCATGTCTTTTCTCTCCATCCTTCTTTGCATCTGTGACTTCCTCCTTTCCTTCCTTCTCTCATCCTCCACCCTCTGTTTTAATATTTCTCTCTTTAATCTGCATCTTCCCTTTCTTAACTATTGTCTCCTTCCTCCTTTCCTACATCCTTTCCTCCCTTCTTTTTCTCTCCTCATCCTTGTCTACCAGCTTTCATCTCTTTTTTTTGCAAACATTTAACTCCCTGGATCCTTTTTTTAAAATCCTCCCTCGCCTCCTTCCCTACCTACATTCAGTCTTTTTCATCCTTCTCCAAATAGCCCAAATTCTCTCTTTCTCTCCTTCCTTCCCACCTTTCCCATCCTTTCTTTCTCATCCTTCCTGAAAATAGCTCCCATCTTTCATCCTCCCTCCTGCCCTCCCCTCCCCTTCTTCTCTAAACGGTCACCATCTTTCTCCCTCCCCCTGTTTCTTGTTTCTCCCTTCCTTCCTCCCCTCCATGCATCCTTCACGTCATTCCTCCATCTCTCTGTGTTCTGACTTCAGTACAGCTCCATATGGCGACTGCTGGGCTGCAGCCTGCTCTGCGCCGCGGAAACCTGGCCTGGCACACACACCACCTCAGTGTGTGTTTATGTGTGTGTGTGTGTCCTGTCCCGGCCTTCAGATTCACCTGTGAGTGTGTGTGTGTGTGTGTGTGTGTGAGCTAAGCGCTGCCTTTTCTCCCTCGTGACTTCCACATTTCCACACGACGCCATCATAACAAAACAAAACACACACACAGCAGGGAAGAAGTGTGTTTTGCTGTGTGTTGACATGTGTGTTGACGTGTGTGTGTGTGTGGAGCGCCATGGCTCGCTCCCATGACCGTCTGCTCTCTGACACTCTGTAGAGTACAGTAATCCATCTTTTTTGGCAGGGAGATGTAAGGACAGTGTGTGAGGACGGTGAATCTGTCAGAGTATTTAGATCCTGTAAGTAAAAGTACACAGTGAAAATACTCCATTACAAATAAAATCTCACAAAATAATAATAAAAGTACGCAAATATTATCTGTAATATTTACTTGCTGCAATGCATGATGTTTGTCTCCCCCTTTTGGCAGTGAAAGGAATTACATGAAGACAAACGAGGCACGATTATGTTATAAAAATAGAGAAAAGTTTGCAAAGTTTAAGACAATAATCCATTATTCGAGCAGAGTAAATGTAAATAAACTTTTACAAATTCTAACCTGTGCACTTCTTTTAGCGTTTTCAGCGAGGAAAAGCTGCACCCGTGTTTGTCAGCTTTTGTCCTCGCCGTCGATCGTTCGTTCTCTGTTTCTGTGATCCTTCCTCTGAATGCCGAATTTCTTTTTTATCTGGAGAATCAGAAACTTTTGTTTTTTCCACCATAGTCCTCGCTGCTGTCAGTGACTCTTGTCACTCACATCTTTAGTTAGCATGCTAATATGCCAACATTTACTCGTAAATGTCAGCATGTTAAAATAGTAGTAGGTGACTTATTTAGAAATGAAAGCTGTCACTACGTCCGATAATCTGTGATAAAAATGAGCCTCCTCTGAATCCGCCTGCTGCCTCTGAGGCCATTCGACAGGAATCCACCACACCTGAATCAAAACGACCAATCAGAGCGGAGCATCTGACGGAGCGTCGACTTGGATAAACAACAGCTGAACAAATTAAATTTGTTCAGTTAATAATATTACACTGACCAAGTTTGATGGAAAGAAACAGGAGCAGTAACATTAATATGCAAACTTTTAATCCTAAACATATTTGACCCTCTGTGCTTGCCGTAGTTGTGCACAGTTTCTTGCGCATTGCAGACATATCGGGTGTGCTCGCCTCCAGCTTTACCTGCTGTGATAAATCAGCATTATCCTCCAGTGGTTTATAACTGTGTACGTGATTCTGAGGTACAAATTAAAAACTGATCATTTCCATGATCCATTTCAATCCTCCGGTGTGACGGTGACCTTTGACCTCTGCGGTGTAAACAGAGCTGTGTGTGAGGTAACGCAGCGAAATGAAAATGAAACTCTTTTAGAATTTGTGCTTTACTAACAAATCAAAAGTGGAAGCGTTGTCCCCGTTTTTTTTTTTTTATTGGCCTGGGACCAGTTCTTGTAAACAAATAAGCGCACACACACACACACACACACACACACAGTCAGGATCTTTGAACATTTGAAATGTGAGACTCGCCAGACGCATGCTTTTCTCTGGTCCTGTTCTGCATCCCCTTGTGAGCAGAGCAACAATCACATTAGATTCACACACACACACACACTGCACAGTCACACAGAGGCTTTGAAGTGCGTTTGGCTGGATGGTGAGAAAAGCAGAAAGAAATGTGAGCTGCAGAGGAAATATGGAGAAAAACATCCAGCCAAAGAGCCGAAAAAACGTTGAATAATCTTACAGGAGGATAAAACACGGAGCAGGAAGGACGTTAAAAACAGAGAAAAAAAACACATATTCAATCAATATGAAAGTATTTATTTATTGCATTTAAAAATACATCTGTAAATGTTCTCCATCTGTTGCAAACTTCACTCAAAACACTTGACTGGAGGACATTTTGCAAATATTTGAGATTAAATAGTGTTGAATATGATTTTTGACTCTCTTCAGCATCGAGGTCATGCGTATCACAGGATCTTCAGTCCTAAATATTAAACACATTTTCAGATTTAAGGTTTTTGATTGTCTAAGATCAGATCTCTGCAGGCCTCCGAACGTCCATCTCCAGATTTCAGACGTCCTTATAAGTTTATCCTGTCCTCCATCAGGGCCACATATAACGTCTCCTCAGTGGAGGGAGAAGCATTCATATATTCTACTGTTGAAGCAGCAACGCCACTGTGAAAAAATACATGTTCTGCATACAAAATATGAACTTTTTCAAAGTAAAAGCACTCAGTGGGCAAAACGGCTCATTTCAAACTAATATATATGATATTATTGGATTATAATTATTGATTCATTGATGAATTTATCACTTTAATGTTGCAGCCGGTAAAGCTGGTTAGCTTGTCAGTTTTTCCACCTCAGGAACCAATAAAGTTTTATAATAAAGTATGCATCGTGATTTATTTATCAATTATATTTTACATTATTAATCTGAATCTGCAAATCACTTAAAGCCACCAAACAAATACAGTGGAGTCAAAGTACAATATTAGTCGAGTAGAAGCATAAAACTACCTCAAAACTAAACACTACTAAGTAAATGTACTTAATTACTTCCTACCACTGCATTAATATGAATATTTAAATATCAATAATCCATGTCTAATACATGCATCAATATAAAAAAGTCAGATCTAGATGTATGAAGGTTTGCAGGGAGGATTAATGTGTCGTTTGGGTCGCTTTTATTTTAGGAAGTTACATCTCACAATGCTTCAGCCACTTCCTGTTTAAATCGACTGATGTTTACAGATTACAGATGTTTCATAGCAACAGTTTAACTCACAGCCGAAGTCCTCGTTAGATAAGACGTTTCTTAGATTTTAATGATGCAACACGACAGTTAAATAAAGCTTTTTTTCCTCTTCCTTCTTCTCTTTCTTCGTGAGTCAGTGTGTTTTCTTCTTCTCAGTTTGTTTTATTTTCTGAAGCCTGAATTTCAGCGTCGTAAAAAATAAGCATTTTACAGACTGTTTTTATTGCTGTCACTTTGATCCCCATGACCCCCCCCACCCCATCCTTTCAGAGGTCATGACCCCTGAAATAAACTCTTGTCACCTGTACGACTCTCTCAGAGTAATGAGGGTAAATCTGTGGCGTGCTCCCTGTGCGAGTGCAGAAAAGTGGGCCGAGCCGCTGAAACAATGAACTCAGTCATATGAGGAGGAGGAGGAGTGGGTGGGTGGGTGAGGACAGCTGTTTCTAATCAATTGCTTCCATGTGATTGACTGCCTGACTTGACTGTCGGCTGATTGGCTCGTCCGCTGATGAGGGTCGCCCTTTTTTTTTTTTTTGGTCGCCACCTCGTCGTGCTGGGTCGTCATGGCGACTGATTGGTGACACTTGCTCAGACACCAGCGATGGGGTTTCAGCAAACGCCACGGCGACTCGTAAGGGGTGGCGTAATGCGGCCGCTCCCTTTCCGCCCCTTTCTCTGTTTCTTCAGTCTCACGCATGCGACGGTTTATATCAACATCCATGCTTCACACACACACACACACACACACACACACTCTTTCTCTTAGAAGTTTCTCATGTTGATGTTTTCGATTGTGTCAATAAAAGGCGGTTTATGTTGAAATTCCTTTTCGTTCCCCCACCCCCCCGCCCCCCCATAAGACAGACACAGACTGCATGAACAAAAACATGTAGGTAAGCCAAGTTCACGTCTGGGAGGGGTCACTGAAGGGGGCCCAGGGGGCGCTCTGAGGACCAGATGTGCTTTCCTTTCTGAGGGGGAATGGGGGGGGGTTGTGTTGGAGCCGAGGAGAAGAGGAGCCGGGGGGACTTTTCACGAGCCGAGAGAGTCCTGGAAAGCGTTGCGGAGACGTCACAGAGGATCTGCTGCAGCTGGAAGGCCTCGCCGTGAAGTTCAGGGGAGACGGCGGCCAGAGAGCGATTAAAAAAGGACAAAAGTTAAACAAATCGAGACAAGGATTTAACGCGAAGTATTCAGAGGCGTGCATATAAAAAGAGATGGACGAATCTGGGGGCATGCACGAAGAAAAAAAAGATATTTCTGCTGCACATTTTTTCTTCTTCTTATAGTTTTACTCCCTCTGAAAAACAGCTTGCAGACATGTTGAACTAGAGAAGAGTTCAGATCGATGGTGCAAACAGCCGACAGTGAGAAGGTCAAAGGTCAGAGATGTTAACAACTGGTAGTGTTTGCAGCGGGAGGTTCGATCCCTCTTCAGTTTCTCGTGTAGTGTTCTTAGGAGACACGGGAACATTAATAAACACGTCGTTCAAAAAAACACTAATTTCGTCTTGACACTTAACGCGACGTCCATCTTGGATCAATATAAACAGCCATCAGTTCTGCAGGTTTAACTGAATTTTATTCATTCGTGATCGTCCCTAAACTCAACCACAGTGTTGAAAAAATGAGAAAAGTTTGAAGTTTAGTTTGAGAATTTCCGAGAAGAGGCTAAAGCTGCATGTCTCAGGCGAAAAGTCAGATAAAACCAGTAAATATACGGAAGTTAAGAGTGGCCATGCTTGCAATTATTTTTTTTTTTATGCCGTTATCTCAAGATGACGAGTTAATTATCTTGTGATGTTGAGAAAACGAGCTTTATTATCAAGATAACGAGATTATTATTGTTTCCTTTTATAATATTTCTGTGTTTATTTGCAGTTTGGTTTCCAGTCAACAGGTGTCAAACACTCGAATGGTGGAACTTATAAAATGCAAAAAACAAGGAGTGAGATGCGTCATTTTTATAGATCTTATTTTATTGACAGTATTTTTGATGTGTTGAGCGCAAGATAAAAAAAAAGTCAACAAAGTTATCAGCGGCTTGTGAAAATTGGCAAATGTGTGTGATATTAAAAGTACATTAAAGTCCAAACGGCAGGATAATGGCTGATTAATGTGAGATTTTAGTATGTTTGTAAAAGCTTTTTCAAAAACACCAGAGGACGACATACTGAAGCAATTATTAAAACCGCTCAGAGTAAATATTTTGGTGTTAAAACTGTTAAATTCGAGCATCTTTTCTCATGAGAGGATGTGAACGGAGGACACGTTATAACTGTGGGATTTACAGCAGAGGATGAGAGCAGCTGGTCGAGGTTTTGGGGGGGGGGGGGAATAGTTGTGAAGCAAGAGAGAGTTAAAACAACTCCAGAGAGAGAGATGGGAGGAAGGACGAGGCCCCTCCACCCTCCTCCTCAGAGTCCGGGGGGGGGCCACGTCACGGCTCCTGCAGAGATGTGGACACTTTCTGCACTTGTTGTCGCTCTGTGGGGAGGAAGAAGAAGAAGAAGAAGAATCCACCCCGGTGAAAGTTGGTCATGTTGGTTAACCAGAGAGATCTGGCTCAGCTGTGATGCCGCGTTCAGGGCCCGCCACAGAAACACGGGAAAACAGTAGACTCCCTTTTTGCATGTGAAAACAATCCTGCATACGTTAAAGCTTCAGGTCTTTCGTAACCATGGCTCGAATTAATCCAAGAAATGAGCTAAGTGGCTCGCTCGTTATCTGCTTAAACAGAAGTTCGAATACAACCTGCAAACGCCACAACTGCAGGGAAGCTTTCATGTGACTTGAGAGGATTGTGCATGTTCAAAAAAGTACATTTACTCGAGTATTGAACTTGAAATTGGAGATACTTGTGCTTTGCTTGAGTATTGAGTATAGATTTCACGCAACTTTATACTTCTACTTCACCACATCCCAGAGGCAAATATTGAACTTTTTACTACACTAGTTATTCCTTCTCCTCCTCCTTCAGCTAAATAAACTATTTAAGGCCTCCTCACATGAAAACAGCTGAAAACAGGCAGTTCTTTCTGATGTTTTTACAGATACGTGGTTCTCACAGGAACAGCCACGCTGCAAACATATGATGATCTTATAGACCATGATGCATTGCTGCAGATGAAACCTAGCCAACAGTATATAAAGTGGTTAAACATGAAACATCTACAGCAGTAAAATACAACATCCACATTAATGCAGCAGGAATATTAATCCAGAAACATCAGATTATGCTGCACTTTTACTTTTCATCCTTTAAGTGCATTTCATGCTGACATATTTTTACTTAATTAAGGTTTTGAAAGCAGCATGAGTATTTTCTCAGCGTTGTTTTCACTGTGATACTGAACAGTGTTTAACTACACTGCATAATTTTCTGACTTTGCACCAGTCGTAGTTAACGACAGCGAGCCGGATCTGCCTCCATATTTCCCTCCAGGCCTTTTTAAAATCCATTTATCTGCAGTCTGTCTCTCGGTGGTGAATCTCTAACGTGATAAATGGTCATCGATAAACAGCGAACAAGCGCGGCAGCTTGAGAGAGAAAAGAAGGAGGAGAGCAGCGTCTTCTTCAGAGCTTAACGGAGACAAATCTACATATTCGATCAGTTATTGGGGCCTTTGGATGTACAAAATAATCACTTCAGAATAAACATGTACATTTAGTAAAAAAATTAATATCTATTCTTCATTAAAAGAAGCATAAATACAACATGTACTACTGCAGGATACATTTCATAATAAAGAGATAAACATGAGTAGTAAAAGAGTATAAATAAGACACATTTAAAAACAGAGCAATTTTCTTTAATTATAGTATAAAACAATACAGGAAAATCATGAAAATAAACAAAATATGAATTGGATAAGTACATTTCATCACTAGTTTAACTCACCCTTGTTGTATTTAGGCTGGAAAGTCAAATAAAGGATCTGTTCAATATAATAGTCTGGTTTAAGGTGAAACAGTTTTTCATTTTCAGGCTTATTTTTGCTCTCATGTTAGTCAAACTGCAGGAAAAAGTCCTTTAGGTGTGATTAGGCTTCTTCTTTTCATTTCCACACCTTCTTCTTTAAATCAGCCTCAACTCTTACGCCAAAAAAACTCCACCGATGTGTTTTTTTAAGCTCTTTATTTCTCTTTCTTTCTATTAATGTGCTTTATTTGGATGCTGGTCATCGCAATAAAAGCCAGAATGTGACAAAACATAAAATATGCCGTGAGAACTTGCATCAGAAAACTGTTAAATAATCAATAACAGAGACAGGTTATAAGTGATATGTGGCCAAAAGTATGTGGACACCCAAGAATGACACCCATTATTTATTTCACATTTAATTTGAGGATGAAACCCCTTGAGAAATGAACAGACACTTAAACTAAACAGATGAATAAAAGTAAGGATGATACACAAAACACACACACACACACACACAATAAAAGAACACTAATATATAAAACATGACTGTGTCTTTTATTTTGAAATAAGAGGCCCAAAATGAGAAGAAAGAAAATAAAAGTATTTGGACAGAAGAGGCCTCTTCTCTGGCACACGTGGGCGCGCACGGTCACGCGTAATGGCGCATGAAGGACTTGATCCATCCTTCCTCCTCTTCACCTCCTCATCTTTCTCCTCCTCCTCCTCCATCTCTCCTCTTCTTCTCCCTCTCCTCCTCACAGGTCTCCTTCTCGGGGAAACACCGGACTGTTGCGCCCCGTCTCGCCGCGTCAAGCTGGAGAGAAGACAAAACGCACATCCGGTTATTTATGTACAAAATAAAAGCAGACGGGAGGACATCAAGGTGTTCACAGCGACAAAAAGACGCCGAGAAATATCACCAAACACACTCAGGACATGTTCAAATAACACAACAGCTCCAAAATAAATCACGAAACTGGATTTTTATCTCATTCATGCTTTTATTTTATGTTTCCAGAGTGTGCCAAATAATGAAACCAACATAAATACATTCAAAATATGTAATAAAAAACTCTTAACTTAAACTTGTAGTTTTTATTGTTGTCATGGTTTCATTTATTCGCTCCAATACAAATTTTACGCCAAATGAATACAGTCTATAATTTATATGTACGTTTGTTTACTGAATTAAAGACATTTTGATTAACTACATAACTAATCTTTCAATCCACGCAGGCTCTCTGACGATTTGGATCACAGGATATAAAACAAAAACAAAGCAGAAATCCTAAAAATGCATTCAGGCTTTGACCTTGAAAGTTGAAACCGGATGTGTGGTGTGCGTTACACTACGGATAACTTGACTCCAAATCTGCAGAGCAGCTGAGTCTCTCCTCTCCAACCAGAAAGAGAGAGAGAGAGAGAGAGAGAGAGAGAGGAGGCAGGAAAAAAAGAGAAAAGCTCCCTCGCAGTAGAAAACAATGAGGGCGCACGACGCGCAGCTCGCTCCAAACGTCTCCAAGCGCGGCGGAGTTTTTCCCCCCCGGAGGAGCAGGAGCAGGAGCAGGGGGGTCTAACTTCACTGTCTGAGTTTGTCCTTTTTATTCCCTCTGGAGGAGTTAGGGAGGGAGGAGGAGGAGGAGGAGGAGGGGGAGAAATAATGCCTTTCTGCAAGCGGACGGTACTTCCGAGAGATGTGTGCAAGCCCGACGGGAGGAGGCTGCGGCGGGCGGAGGTGTTCGGGGAGCTGGCGGACGTGTGCGGCTTCAGCCTGTGCTCGGTGCTCCGCCAGCTCTCCGACCTGTCCCGGCTCTCGGTGAGCATCCTGGAGGAGCTGGAGGGGGAGCTGCTGTCCGTGTGCCACCGCTCCGGCGCGCTGGAGGGCAGAGTGCTCCGGCTGCAGCGGCGCGTCGCGGAGCTGGTCTGCAGACCTCCACCGAGAAGTAAGATCAAAAATAAACACACACACACACACCTGGAGATGCACAGCTGAGGTTTTGCACAGCAGTTTAAAGTGAAGTCAAACTTTTCATGTTCAAGCTGCTTCTTCGTCTTTTTTTTTTTTGGGCAGATGTGCGGTTGCGCGCGGCTGCAGCTCACCTCTGCTCTCCGCTCAGATTAAAGATTTATGACACTGTGTGAGTGAATAACTGTGGGAGGTTTGTTATTGCAGGGTTTGTTATTGAAAAGGTGACCTGCGTTCAGCTGCTGCAGGACATGAGACATTTTACGCACGAAAAGTGATTCAGATCTGCAGGGAGGAGGAGGGAATCTGATATCCCAGCTGGGTTAATTTACCTAAAAATGACTTTAAAGTTGGGGAGGAGGGTGTGAGCGTGTTGGGGAGTGATGTGAGAGTTTTACAGAAACCAGAAGGAAGCATCATCAACTTACTTTACATCTTTTTTTCCTGAGCGGTTTAACTTTCTGTGACAGTGACTTTCTCTGAGAGATGTGCAGGTTTTACAAGGTGCTCCTGAAGGCAGCGCACACACACACACTCTCTCTCTCTCTCACACACACACTCTCACACAGAGAGAGAGAGGTTGGAGTGTAGAGAGAGGAATGTGAAGTCAGTGTTAAAGAAAACAGAGATGTCATGAGTGTTTTGGACTCGTCTGTTCTTCCACCTGTCACTTTGTCCTCCTCTGCTTCATCTCTTTGTTTTTTTTCTTTCATTTTCTTTCATTTCTTCTTTCGTCACTCAGTTTTGGAGTCAAAGTTTAGATCACATCATCGAGAAGATGCTCACCTGGGACCTCCTCTGATCCAACGTGGTTTTTTTTTGCTCGTCGTTGCTTCATCTGAATTATGTTTGTGGCAGTTTGACACTGAAACATTTATCAGCTGAGGGAGGAAAGTTTTTCTTTGTGCTCACCTTTAAATCTCGAGTTTGGCGACACGTGGACAGTCGTGGTCCAGCATGAAGCTCACACGAGTGTGGTGCAGAACCCGGAAACACCGAGGATGAACTTTGAAAAGGGAAGTGAGGGAGACCATCTTGTGTCCAGCTGTTAAACAATATCTGCATATTCATCGTTATTCAAGGGATTGAAGCTTTCTTTTTTTTTGTGGAAGAACCACATCAGACACAAAGATTTTAGATTATTTGACAAGTCAGGCGGAAATCTGTTACTTTCTGCTGACTTTAAGAGTCTTTTTCAGGGACGTTTTAGGAACCAGAATAATAAAAATAGTCTGTTTTGCAGGGAAAGAAATTGTCTGTTGTTGCAGAGTGAAGAAATTCTCCTGAAATCATCTCAAAATTACAGATTGTCAGGATTCGTTTCCCTTCAGATGTTCACATTTTGTGTTTTAAGACAGTTTTTACACATATGAATGAATTGTTTTTGCCCCTTTCAGAGTAAAATGCCTCGTGTTTAGTTCAGGTGTCGATCCTGAAATGGAGAAGTCAGCGCTGCGGTGTAGATTAGGAGAATTATAGATGTTTTCATATAATCAAGAGCTTTCAAAGCAATTTTTCACTTTTCCAGGAGGCGTTTCAGCTGCTTCCTCCAGTCGTCCGTCTCTGAAAAACTTCCCCCTAAATCACAAACTTGTTGTTGTCCTCACAGTAACTTTGATCTGGTTGGTTGTTAGGTCGGTTTCAGACCTGTGACTCTCTGTGCACAGATCCTCATTGTCTCAAGCTGCCAGTGAGTCTCACAATAACGATCAATAATCCAAAATGACTTTAAATCAGCTGATAGAACAATACAAGTCAATACTGTCCCACGTATCGACGCTCAGCGAGGCCTCATAAACATGCACCTTTACCTGACAGCCAGGTGAGGTGCAGCACAGATGCATGCTGGGAGATCCGCCAGCCTCTTTTTTAATCTGCAGACTTTGCAGAAACAGGTGTTTTTCTCTCCCCGTTACTTCAGAGTGAGCTAACGAATGTGAGCAAGAGTTTACGAGGCTGAGAGGAGCGAGAGTGTGTGTGTGTGTGTGTCTGTGTGTGAGAGCACGTACAGTATGATAAGAGAAAGTCCCTCCAAACACAGACCAGATGTAGAGCTGGAGAGAGGAGAGGAAGAAAGATAAAACAAAACTGAGCTCGGCTTTTTTTTTTTTGGTTTACTTTACAGAGAGAGGACTCACCCTGTGTGTGTGTGTGTGTGTGTGTGCGTGGAGCTTTTCATGTGCTCATCCGTGTGAGATGCAAACATCCTCGCTCTCCTCGCTCTGATTTCTGTGTGGGTTTCCTCTCTGTATCACGCACATGTGGGCAGAAGCAAACGGCCGAACGATCAATAGAGCCTTCGTCTATCATCACCATCATCATCATCGTCGTCGTCCTCTCTCTCTCGTTTCGCCTCCTACCGTCTCAGCAAAGATGGGAAACATCGATCGACCTTCCGCCGAGAGAATAACGAGCTCTGAACATTTGGGTTTTCCTCCGTCGCTGATTCAGAAACTCTTTGTTTTGACGCTTTCCTCTAAAATCCAGTTTTCACGCCTCAATCGCCATCGCCCCGCTCCACCGTGACCCTCGTAATGTTGCCTCGAGGCCACCGAAAGCCTCCTCGACCCTCCTGATTATGAATGTTTTTAAATTTTACACACTGGAAGAGGTGTTTGTGGGGAATAAAACAAGGAGATGAGAGCTGTTTCGTGTTAAAAGAGTCACTTTAACGTCTTTACCATGAGAAAGTAATTGAAATGAAATGAAATGAAATGAAAGCATAATTGATTGAAATGAAAGCATAGTTGATTCCTAAACAAGTATTATGATGTAAAGTGGCGACCCTGATCAGTGTTTTTGCTCAAATACTCATGGATGATAATGGTCTAAAGGGGTAAACAGAGCCCGGTTTAATGGTGGTGGTCTTGGTGGAAAATGTGGAGAGTCGAGAAGAAGCCGCGTCAGCAGATTTCATGTTGCGTTCGCTGGTGTCGCGAGTCGGCTGGCTTCCTGTCCTCGGATGGTTTTTGGACGGAGAAGGACTCTTGTGCTCTCCGGGCCTGAAAAAAACCTTCACGGTTTATGTGCCCGTCGAGAAACTCGCGTAGGTACGGGACACAGGATCCAGTTTCCTCCAGTTACATGAGCGAGAAAGCAGAAAAGACAGAAGTTCATGAGGATCACAAAAAAGATTATATAATGAGACAATGTGCTGTTGAAATGAAGCTTTTTCATGCACATTCTGCTTGTTTTTACCATTTTTTGCTAGATTTGTTATCAGAAGATCCCAATCTTCTAAAATAATGGTAAAATTCCCCCTTCCCCGCCAAAATAAAAGCACACAGAAGGCTATTTAAAACCTTTTGAGATGCTTTTCTTATTTTGTCTTCTTTCTTTTATGCTCAATTTAACCTTTGCATCAAACTGTGTGGAGGAGTTCCTTTGAATCTTGTGCTTTTTCTGTCCTGCAGGATTATTCCAAGGTTCGAGTAAAGGTTCGGTTTAGCCGTGGAAAGCGTCCCATCGAGGCGCAGGGAAAAGCTCACGGTCGCGGTTTTAATGCGTTCGGACTGGTAATGATGACAAAAAATCACATTCTTTTCCCTCATTTGTGGATTCGTGCTTCTCCTCCAGCAACAACAACAACATCGACCGCTGACGACCCTCCACCTGCCAAAAAAAGAAGAAAAAAAAAGAGAAACTCGGTCAGAGTTGCGTAAGGTCAAGCGCTGAAAACACACGAAAACACGAAACTCATGTCTCATGTCTCATGAAACTCAGAGTTTTTTTTCCACCCGAGTTTAGAGTTTGTTCAGGAGTCGGAGGGATTGTCGAAGCTGGTTTCCTCCAGCCGGATCAGAGTCGCGCTGATCTGGAGGAAGTCAGTTTGCAGGGATTGATAAGAATTTGTGTGTGTGTGTCCGATTTCCAGAAGGGCCTGACCCGAACCTAAGGAGCTTGTTCTCTGCAGCTCTCGGTTTATTTCCTGCCGCTCTGAGTGAGGCACGAGCATCCCAAGTATGCGAGTGGGAACCGAAGTTAAGTGTGTTTTCTTTTGATGCTTAATTCTCTGGGAAACCACCGACCCAAAACCGATCTGAAAGGCAGATTTTTTTTTTTTTTTTTAAGATAAGGTTTGAAATCGTCAGAGGTGACGCACCTGCCGTGACATCACCAAATAGGGGTGTGGCTTGTAGCGCTCGACATGCAGGCCAAATTTTTTCCTGCTTTAATATCAGCTGCTATTATTGTTATTAAATAATTTAATCACCCAGATGACGATAAAGTTTGAAAAAAAAAAGAAAAATGTGTGCGTAAGTGATCGAGTTGCATTGTGGGTAATGTAGGCTTTGATGAAGAAGAAAGCTTAGACTGAATCAGGTGACATCTCTGGATCTGCTGCATCGATTTTGATCCTTTTTTCTAAACTGTCTAGCTAAAATGCTAAAGAGATGGAGTATTTTTAAAATTTTTTTCTCCAGTTTTACCTGAGTGCTCCACAGGATGAAACTCTTAAAGTGTAAAAGTCCAATCGTCCAATGTAAATCCACTCGTTCAGTGTTGACTTTACAATCAGATGTTGCGACAGGCTGCTGAAACACATCGAACATCACACGCTGACGTATGAGAGTTTTTTTTTTCCTTCCTGCCGTTTAATGCTGGGGCTTTAAACTGATGAGCTATTTCCAAATCCTGTTATGAAAATCAAACGGTTGGAGGGGGGGGACGAGAAAGAGGCTTTCGCTCCCCACTTTTTTTCCTCTCTCTCTTTCTAATTCCCCTCCTCTCTCGCTCTCTCTCCTCCCTCGTTCCCACGGGTGGACACTGGCCACATGACTCAACATCCCTCCCGGCTGGCCCCTCTGTAATTCCCCTTCTTTTCTTACGTATTTTTCCTTCCCTCCACTTCGTCCTCCAACACTTCTGACAAAAAAAAAACATCTTGGCTTTCATTTTGGAGATCTGTAATCCCTCCGGTTTTTCATCACACACTCGGGCCGTGAACTCGATGTCTTTTCAGGGTCAAAAGTTGTTCGCTTTTCCTCGTCCTCCCCCACCATCTCTCTTCCTACAGCCAGTGATTCAGACGCTCCATCGCGCTACAGGAGAGATCATTTTATTAATACTCTGATTTAGTTTGCAGTTAAATTCAATATTCAGAGCTGCAAAAACTGTAAGATGATGCTTTCTCTTGTTTAATAGTTGCTTTTAGTTGCTGTAAATTTCCTTTTTATTTTTTTCCAACTGAAGAGATTTGACCATAAATAGATGTTGTTACCTTTGTGTTGATGAGTTTCTCCAAAGTTCTGATAAAGATTCAGCTTCCTGAACTCGTCATAAAAGCTGCTGCAGCCCGCTAAACAAAATATTTTACTAATTTTTTGGGGAATCCTGAGGAACCTCAGCTATCTCAACTTTTGTTGAACTGTAAGATGCCAATATGAAAATAATATATTGCTTTAATAGTCAGGATGAACAAGCTGGCACACTTAAAGGTTGTGTTTGTAAGTGTTGGACTATCGAACCAACCTGCACGTGGGAAAATGAGGCCAATGTGTATGCGTATGTGACGAGTTGGGTGTGAGAACATGGATTTTCTGGGAAAACATAAAGTCCTTTACATAAAAATCAATCTACAGGCAACCAAGTAGGTCTCATTTTTTAAGTTACTTAAACATTAGCAACAAAAAACCATAGAAAAGCGCTTAAAAATATGCTTATTACATGTAAATTCTAACATACAGCCCCTTTAAAGTGTGTTTAAACTAAAGTAAAGTATTTTTAAAGTGTCACAACAGTGACAAGTGTTACTAAACTGACAGTAAAGACAGATAAAAACCTGAATAATGTTGTAAACTTGACTGGTATTGTGGAACTTCTTCACCTTGACGAGTCGGTGAATCCAAAGAAACCTTGTTTGTTACTGCACAACATTTTAAACAAACAACAACAACAACAAAAATGAGCTCGTCCACGCTTCTGCTGTGCCAGGTTTGACCATAAATAGTTTCATAGCGTTTTAGTTCCTCTGTGAAAACCAAATTGCATCTGATGTGAAAGATTCCCGAGATAAGCCGTCCGTCAGAATCAAAATCCTCGACCTCTTCCTGGAAGCAGCGCTGTGCTGGCACCGGCTTTGAATTGGCAAATTCAATTATAAGCGCTGTAAACAAACTCCCTGCTCTCGTTTGAAACAGCGAATTGTGAGTATTTATACGTCTGCACGCTGAGGGACAGTGATGAGAGGAAATCTCAGTTTAAGATAACGGCGGAGCTCAGCTGGACTGACGGCCTCTTGGGTCGCGGTCGCGTCCGGTGGAACTTATATACATGAACGCTCATTTGAGGCGTCTTTACGCAGGGTCACGTATTTGACATTTGAAGAGAACCTTCTGAAAAAAATAGAAAATAAAAGCGTTCGCATTCAGGAACTGCAGCGTGTTGCAGTTCCTGAATGCAACGCTTTGCAAATCCAACCTGGAAGAGAGACAATAAGAAGTCACGTGCAGGAGTCTTATCAGCGTGGTTTAAATATAGGTTCATGTTTCTCTGCTTCATATCGAAAGGCGGACAGAGCTGCTATTATTCAGCAGTGACTCCCAGAAAGTCAGTAAAATAGCTCCCCATCTGTGTGTGTGTGTGTGTGTGTGTGTATGTATGTTGTATAAGTGAGTGTGTTTTCAAGGTCAGCGGGAAACCGTAGTCGATGTTCTACGTTTAATGTTTCTGTTGGATCATCGCCGAGTGTTTTCACTGCTTTTTGTCTTTAAAGTCAACCTGTGTGTGTGTGTGTGTGTGCGCGCAGACATTTTTCTTTTTCTGTGTGTGTTTGTGTGGTCTGCACATGCTCAGTTGTCCGTGTGAGTGAGTGTGATTAGTCGGAGGCGAGGATTAGGTGGAGGTGGAGCTCCGGGTCACTCTGTGGTTTCTGTGGTCGACATGTGTCCATTAAGAGAGAGAGTGACAGACAGACAGAGACACAGACAGACAGACAGACTGTGTGTGTGTGTGTGTGTGTGTGTGTGTGTGTGTGTGTGTTGCTGTTCTTCAGAAAACCAAAGAACGTTGTAGATTCAGGTAAAAAAGTTAGACCTACTAACAACTTCCTGTCTTGGCAGAGGGCCCGGTCCTTTTCCCTCTCCATTTCTCACACACACACACACACACACACACACACTTCATGTACTTAACAGCCCAAAAGGGGTAAAACTTTTCTTCATTTTAATCTATTTTCCTCCTCCGACTGCAGTTTTTTTTTTTGTTGCATTGGTTACCATGGCAACGATCTGTAGTGTGTGTGTGTGTGTGTGTGTGTGTGTGTGTGTGTGTGTGTGTGTGTGTGCTGTTGTAGTCCTCCACAAAATATGACCGACGTATCCTACTACTTTATGTAGTTTTAGTTTTTTTTTCCAATATCACCACCGATTTGTCAAACACACACACACACTTTGCTGAGGTTATAAAATGAGATAAGATAAAATAAACTTTATTAATCACACATCGGGGAAATAAACTTGTCACAGCAGCTCAATAGTGAAATAATCTTAATTAACATTAACTCTAAACCAAACCGGTCCTCATAAATATACACAAACACATGGAGAGCATGCAGGGATTTGTACCTTTCTGTGAGTCCGAGTGGTGAGAGGAGTGAAACTGTAGAAGAAGAGATGAAAAAGAGCGGACAAGCTGGAGAAGAAAGAGGAAAAGGAAGGAGGAAGAGCGAGATAAGGTGAGATGAGAGGATTGAAGGAAGGATGGGAAGATCAAATGGAGGAGAGATCGTCAGTTTTACGTAATTTGGTTTGAAAGTTCCTTCGTTTTATGTTCTTGTGTGAGGAAGCGATGGCCAAAAGGACCAAAAGGGCCAAAAGTGTTTTTCGTAATCATCACCTACAGCAGATATCTGACTTATTTTTTAACTTTACATCTGCCAGAGCTTGTTTCCATGGAAGACGTGCTTAAATCTCTGATTTATAGTGGCTATAATCAATATTTGTATGATAAAAACTCATCAAATGACGATGAGAAAACAGTGTCACGATGTAAAAGTGGAGTTTCAGCTTTTTTTTTTTGCTGCCCGCCCTTAAAATGTGCCATTTTCTTATGTTTTTGATCACATATAAAGCTCTAAAAGCCCCCCGTATGCTACCAGTACAGCACCAAACAGCAGAAAAACACATTTAGCTGCTAAAAACTCGCTTTTATTATCTCAGAAGTCGGTGGAGACCAAAAACAGAGCTAACAGTAGAGTGATTATCAGATTTATATTCACCAGGTGGACACAAACATGAATCCAAATGAATGCTAAAACTGCTTCATGTCTGCTGGATGTTGAAATAAGCAACTATCTCCTCTTAATTTCTCCCATTAAAACTTTATTTAGGTGATAATATGTCAGTGATTTGCTTCAAACTGACCAAAAAATCCTCCAAAAAATCCTTTTGACTTGTAGAAAAGTACTTTTACCACAATGTTTACATACTCTATTACAAGTAAAAGTCCTGGATTATAAGAAATATTAGCTTCTTTAACATATACAAATATATTTTCTCTTAGTAAGACATGTTATATTACTACAATTATGTTTTATTCTGTTGTCATTCAATCAGCCCATTTTTGTGTGTCGGGTTCTTTCTCAAGACATATGATTTTTATTTGACACTTAATACGAGAAAATGTGTGTGAATTTAAAAAAATGGAGGTGGTGTGAACGAAGGAGCAGACAGAAGAAGAAGAAGAAGAAGAAGAAAGAGCAGCAGCAGAGAGGTCGACGGATCTCAAAGAAACTAAAACCTTCCAATTTCTCCACACTGTGAAAAATAACAAATACCACAGGAGTCCAGGAGATTGAGTAACAGCAGTGATATAATGCAGGAAGAGGCCCAGTGTGTGTGTGTGTGTGTGTAATAAAACAGTACATGTGCAGAGCAGCTCTCTCTCTCTGCAAGTTTCCTACAAGTGTTTTATGTGCGTCGATTTTCCAGTTTGTCGTCTATCATGCTTATAAGACTTTCTTTCACACACACACACACACACACACACACAAACACGAGGACAATTTGTATATCGTCTCCTAGAGAGCAGATTTCTATCATCGAAGGAAGGAGAAGAAAGAAGAGAGAGGAAGGGAGGATATGATAAGTGTGTGTGTGTGTGTGTGTGTGCGTGTGTATGTGTGGTCTTGAGTCGCTGATCTTAGTGAACTCCGTGTCACACAAACAACAAAATCTGTCGTCACTGGGCCAGAAAACGAACGCAGAGCAGTGAGTGTCCACGCGGCCTTTAATGAGAACTCAACTACCCACGGTCCTTTGCTGTCCCACTTGCTCAAATCCACAAAATGCATGAAGACATGAAGAAAAAGTAAAGGACTCAGGCTGTAAATGACCAACTAAACCACCGAAACAACAAATAAAATATCTATCAGAAGTACTTTGTTAGTTTTTAGTATGTTTAGGCTGATTAAAAAGAAAAAGTCATATCATCATCATCATATTCTATTAATTCATCCACGTGCTGAGCTGACTGAATTAACAACATCTGATCCTTTGCTAAAGTCTTTCCTCCATATTTGAGTCGCACACCAATAAGCTTTGCAGGTGAAACAGACCTTAAATAAACATCAGTCTGACAACCGAATCCTGCAGCTGTGAGCGAATGAGGCGCACCGAGACCAGAACCAGAAACGTGGCTGGAGATGAGGACAGGAAGGTGTAAAGAAAAAAACTTTGGACACTACCTGCCCACAATATTGGACCTACGTCTGTCAGGTGGACATAAAAACGACCCCAAATGACTGATAATGCTGCTCTGTTTCAGCTGGATGTACAAACAGGCAGCTCTTTACTAACACAGCTTTATGTGGCCAAAATTGTCAAATGACCTCTTTTCCCAAGTGGCCTAAAATAAAAGCCCTCTAAAAACCCCTAAAAACTCTGATTCATGCTGCTGTAATGACGTTAATGCAAAAAGAAAACTTGGAATAGTTTAGATACTCTAACCGTGTTATTCTGGAGTTTTATTCACTTTCTGCGGGACGTACACGTGTTACAGTCGCCTCGCCATGGGTCACCCCCCCCCCCTGTTTATTTTCTCCTGACAAACACGCATCACTTGTGAGCGATGTCCTCTGTAATTAACGTGTAGGTGGAAGCACTTGCCGACCAACATAAGAAGAGGCCGCCGTGTGTGTCGTTTTAAAGGTCTTTTTTAAATTCTACACCACAGAAATTACACATTAGAAATCATTATATATTATAGACATGCAAGTTTTTATATGATATTACAGAAAAGACTTGCAGATAAAAAAATAACCAACATTTGCACCATGCATATTTTTACTTTTCATACTTTAAGTGAATTTCTCCGTATTAAAGCATCTCTCGGAGGTTTTTCTCAGAGTGTTTCTGTGCTGAGCTGCTCTCTCGGGGCTGTAACGGACAAAAGGCTGGCTGTCAACACCAACACGCTTAACGCCGGCCAAGGCATGCTGTAATGGTGGACGCAATCACTTCCAGATGACGGACAGAGTGTGTGTGTGTGTGTGTGTGTGTGTAGGGAGATGTTAGGCTTGAAATGAAGAGAGGAAGAGGTGGTATCGCTTTATTATGGAGGGAGTTACCTGGTTTACATGCAGGGAAGAAGAGAGATACCAAGATTATAGTAAGTGCATTTGTGTGTGTGTGTGGTTGTTTTCAAAGTGTGTTGACATTAACTAAATGATAGGAAAGGACACAAACAAGGAAAGGAGACAAGGAGACAACCCTGTTTAAGAAAAGCAGGACAAATAATAATCAGTATAATATTCATATTTGAATGTATATTAGAAGATTAGGTTGAAAAGATCACACAACTGTCATGCTCATTGAACATTTTTAAAACTTTAATGTTGAAAATATGAATTAATTTAGAGGATTTTTGTTCTCAAAAGTTGGTATTTTGAAGGTTTTCTTTGTCAAAAAGTGAACTTTTAAAGGTACATGTTTGCAGGAATGAAGACAAATGCTTTTATTCTCTTTATTCCTTTGATAATGAGGATTGTGACGCTTTCAGAGAAAAACGTGTGATGTTATTTAAGTTTTTTGGTCCCTTACAAAAGAAATTCTGCTTGCAATTGATGTCTTTACATAAATACCTGAAACCACGCCTGCCTCTATGTGTAGATTCATCACATCTGCTTTGTTTATTTTTAAGTTTATTTTACTCATTTAACAATTAACCTTACTGATTTGAAATGTAGTTTACACACACAAGAAACGCCTGCTCGAGCTCGACAGCGACATCCTCCGACATTTCAAAATAAAGGTTTTAGAAAGACAACAGAGGAGAGTTTAGGAGTTCAGGTTTGTTGGATCGGAGAGGCGATGAGGAGACGAGGCCAGGCCGCGTGCAGTATTTATTGGCAGGGTGTCGGAGGAGGAGGAGGAGGAGGAGGAGGAGGAGGAGGCCGGGCAGCGAGCGGAGCGACACAACAGCAGAACACACAGTCCTGACAGCGAACACATGGACCCAGACACCCCGATGAGCTGTGTGTGTGTGTGTTTTGTGTGTGTGTGTGTGTGTGCCCTCGCCTCCTGCCACCAGCCCACTACCTGGCAGCCGCGAGACTCTGCGGTTTGGACGTGGTGTGAATAAACAGTGTCTGCGTATGTAAACAGCTCGCAGACATGCTGTATCTTCCATTAACACACTAACACGCTTTTTTTTTTTTTTTTAAGTTGTTCTGTATCATTTATGACTCACGTTCAGCCCGACGAAACAGCGTTTTGCTTCCTTTTTCAGTAAGATTTTCTCTGAAGTCTGTAAGGGTTTGGATGTTGCTTCATTTTGCTTTGAATTTTTCTCATCGACGTCATTTACAGTAAACATGAGGCTTTTTATCTTCATTATCATTTATCATTACAGTTGCAGAAATATGACAATGTTGAAGCTTTTTCTGTTTGCCAGTCACTTTGTAATCTGTACAAGCATTGAAAGAAATTGAAATTTCATAATCTATAGCTAATTTTTATGACTAATTCTTTCCCATTTCGTATTTATTGAGGTGGACATTTTACATAAACAACACATTTTCAAACTAGATTAAAAAAACATATTAAACCTTGCAAATTTTGTCTAAAACTTTTTTCTAAATCTGGTTTGAAAGCGTGTTTTAAAGAGTAATACCTGGCTGAAAAGCAGTGTCTGTTGCACCGGTGACCACACCCACCTGTGATGTCACAGTGTCCCGACACACCCTGAAGTACACTGTGACATCACTGCAACAGAACAGGAAGTTAAACTACATCTAAAACAAGGCTGTTTTAGTTTGCATTGATATTAGGTGTCTGAACATCCTTGCTTTTATGAATTATTTGTTTTTATCTTTTATTTGATTCTATGATTTAATTGTGGCTGGTTTGTGTTGTTATAACATGCATATAGAGTAAGTCTTATGTCAGTTTCGGGATGCAGTGTTTTACTTCATAGTAAGTTAAAGCTTTTACCACATCAACCTTTGTACAGCTAGTTTCCTCGGCTCAGCGACAACAAATGGAAATGAGCTTTCAGTCGTATCTTTGACGTTTTCATGCATTATCTCTGTTAAAGTGATAATAAGATAAAAATATTACAACGTGTGGAGCCACATAATCTGAGACATCTGTCACTGTTTTTGTGGCCCTTTTCCCGCTTTTATTTTTTAGGCTCTGGCTCAGGAAAGCTCACAAAGCTCTGATTTATTGTTTCTTAGTGAAGTCTCATCCTGCGACAAGAGAGGAAAATTTTCAATCAGACACAAGTGATTGTTATTAATGTTTTTTTTGTTTTTTTTTCTAAGGAGCAACAGTTTGCCAGCGACTCAGCATTTCCTCACATGTTTCGCAAACATCTGCCCCACATCGTCTCGTCTTGACGGCTCGTCAGCGGAGAGGCGGGGTTGCCATGGTTACCGGGACTCACACATCCGCTTGCAGCATTTCCTGACGCTCCGTTCAAAGCGGCGTTGAATATTTTATCAACGGGGCCTTTGCTCTGTAATTGTATTTTATCAGCCCAGGTCGACATAAAAAGAGGCTGCTCTGCTTTTTGAGCCCAAATCTGTGTGTTTCAGCGCGCGTGTGTGTGTTGTATGTCCTCCGCCTGCCCTCTGAGTTCATTAGTGCGCTGTGTGAAGCAGGCGCTCTGCCCTGTCACACACTCACACGGCTTATTTACTTGTTTCATTACGCCGCGGACACTCCTGCCTGAGTGTCAACACTCAAACGCTGCTGATTATACGCTGTGAAACTTCACTTCAATCGCCATTTAAAGCAGCAACACTAGTTTTCTTTTAATGCACTTTAACCCCCTCAACTTTATAATTCTGGTGTCCTTGTTTAGATATTCAGGTGTCCACGTAGACAATCTTTTCTGCAACTGACTGCAGCTTTACTTTGACTTTTTAAGAGGACTAAACTTGTGGAGTGAGGCAGTTAGATCATGCCGATGCTCTCCTGGGCGGTCCTTAAATGTGGAATTACAGCATCGGTCTGGCAACAGAAGAGCAGGCCTGCCATCGTGCGTGAAATGACTGTGAGGGTAACAAGAGAGGGAGGATTGTGAGGCCATAGAGAGGCAGGCAGTCAGGGAACCAGCAGCAAAGATCTTCGTGGACCCTCGACACGCACGTTTGTCTGTTTGTTTCTTTGTCGTGTTGTCAGTGTCAAATGTTTTCGTTTGAGATGATTTACACGTGAAGCAGAGTGCTGTAGCATCAGGCCTCAAGCAAATTATACAATAGTTTACTTTACTGTAATCAAACCCTCTCAACATATCTTTTGATAAATAA
Organism: Scortum barcoo; assembly: GCA_023238725.1. Classification (NCBI taxonomy): domain Eukaryota; kingdom Metazoa; phylum Chordata; class Actinopteri; order Centrarchiformes; family Terapontidae; genus Scortum; species Scortum barcoo. The sequence continues at coordinate 7,396,648 of CM041532.1, forward strand.
GAAATATATATACATGTTTATGCACTTTTTATACAGATGCATGTTGCACCATTAGTTTTATTATTATCAGCAATGCTCATTTGGAGGCTGATTTTAACTTGAATTTGATCAGAATACATCTGATTTTTGCCCTCTGCTTTGTTTTGAGTTCTACTACCGCTCTAATGAAGCAGGTAAATACAAGTTTACTGGTTGAAAACAGAAGCAAAAGTTTGGGTGATAATTTTACTGCTCATCTTTGTTTTATCTTCCAAATAAGTCAGAGCAAACTGAGTGTGTTTATTATTTATTATTAGTAAAAGACAGGACGGCCAACATGATGATAAAAGGCTCAAGTTGTAATATACCGCTGTTATCCTCCATCTGGACTTTTAATCAAGAGTCCAGAAGTTTGGTGAGGTTTGACTCCTTATCGGATTAAGTAAAGCAAACCTATAAATATGATGATGACAAATAAAAGTTACATAAACAGACTCACATAAGTATGAAAAAGTATTGATGAGCAGAATAAATAGAAACGCTGAATTCGCTGCTGCACAGCAGCATGAAAATCAATGTTTTGTGCTGATGTAGAGGCGGTGCACGATGTAAATGTAGGTGTGTGTGTGTGTGTGTGTGGGCAGGGCTGGCACTTGCAGCAAAACTAACTGCAGCGTGGCGGCATTGACTCACACTGCACACACACACACACACACACACACACACACACACACACACACATTTATAGAAAGCAAAGTAATGCTGCACAAATTGTGAACAAATACAACATTTGGACATTTAAAGTCACTTCCTGCAGATATGTGGACACACACACACACACAAGCACACACACACACACACACACAGATGGTTGGGGATATCATGTGAACTGTCACCGTTGCGAGTTATATTGCTAGAAAGAGACCACGTGAGAGAAAGAGAGAGGGGCTGTGAGAGTGAGGGAGAGAAAGAGTAATCGAAGGGGTGAGGATGGAGAGAGAGAGAGAGACATCAGGAGGAGGGAGGAGGAGAACAGGAGTGAGGCAAGAGGACGAACAAGTGGACAGACAGACGGATAGAAAGGAGGAGAGTGTTTAGTCAAAGTAACGATAGAATAGATAGATAGATAGATAGATAGATAGATGAGATAGATGATAGATAGATAGATAGATAGATAAAGGGAAGGAGGGATGCGTTGGAAAAGGAGGCGATCGCCGGCACAGGGGAGGACAGGAGATGACGAGGATGAGGAGAAGAGCTCAGACACCTCCTTCAGAGTGCATTTCTTTAAAGGTAGAGTGTGTGTGTGTGTGTGTGTGTGTGTATCCTGTGCACGTGCCCGGTTGGCCGCATGTGTTTTTTTTTTCTTCGTCTCCCTGTTTTGCCGCATTATTTTGTCTCGTCGTCTCAAGCGTGTTGTCAAGTGTCCGCCAAACGCATCAATCTGTTGCCTTCTGTGAGTGTGTGTGTGTGAGTTTGTGTGTGTGTGTTGAGGTAAACCTGCAAAGCGTTAACAGATGTTAAACTGCCATTTTTATTTCTTCTGTGAACATTCGTAATTGTAATTTTGCAAATTTTTAGCTACAGTTGATTTATTTTTTTCATTCTTGTGTTTAAATGACTCTTAAGTGAGTTTTTTTTTTATACAAAATCCAGGTGTGGTGTTGTTAGTTTTGTTGAAAGCTGCACTAATCAATAATTGACAGCGATGAATGAATCGACAGCGAACATGAAGTGAAAGGTGATCGCAGGAATAAAAACACAGATTTATCTCCATCCCTGCGGTTTTTATTCTCTCTCATCAACCATGTTTGTAGCCCCGGAGTTATTTTTAGCAGAACAACAACCTGACAAAGCCTCCGTCCACCTGCACTGCATCAGACAGCACAGAGACACAGTTTGTGACGAGCTGGCAGAAGTTGAACTGTTTTTCAGGCGGTCAGATAGCTTCTGAATCTGAAAAAAACGTTCGCCACGCTATCACTTTTTGTACAAATATGTGCAAAACTTTAAATGTTTCCCAGAAAAGATGAGCGCCGTTATCGCCATATTTGAGCGATATCACATCCTCTCAGCTTTATTTTCCAAAAAGGTCAAATAACGCCTCTCATGAACCTTTGCATGCGAATGCAGAAAGATCCAGATGTCTTATGAAAAACTCGAGGTGTATTTGTTGCATAAATACTTACAACACATTTTTGTTTTGCGCCCTAAAGCGAGTCACTGAATCATAAAATGCAAAAAGAATATTCAGTTTCTTTCATTTGTTTTCTTTTATTGCACAGCATTCGGCTGAATAATTATCTCTTGGTGATGGTGGCTTTTGATTTGTTCCCGATAAAGCTTTAATGTCAGATACGCCACAAAACATCATCAGATATTTGGATAAAAAAAGAGGGAAAGCTTCTCTGAAGATGTGAGCGTCAGATAAACAGCGATAGATATGAAAATGCTGCTTCTCTACGCAGCAGAAAGTGACGTCCTGCATGTGGAAATGTTTGTAAAATGTGTTTTATCGTGACATTTGTGGCTCTGCAGACGTTTTTTTGGGCTGGGACTTCTACAGAGTTGGATATCTGCATCTTCCGCTGATTAATGGGGTGAGTCTAAGAAGTCAGAAGTTAAACTCGAACATGAAATGGTGCAAGAAAATCCTGCAGGACTGGAAACACTGTTCGCTCCGCGCGTGGAGCCAAGACAAACACATGTCGGTCATATTTCATGTGGATGCTCGAGTCCACAAAAATGAGCTCAGAGGCATCTGAAAGGACTCGTGTTTGAACAGGGGGAGATCTTATGTGGACACATTACCCAAACCGCTAACGTCTGCTGATCTCTGCAGCCCGCAGCGGTGATGACGCAAACACACACAAACACACACACACACAGAAATGCTGGTTTGAATCATTTTACGATCAAACATCTGTCGCTCTCGTTGTTTTCCCATCTGCCAAGTGCGGCGAATGTCTTGTTTCGCTGGTGGTTTCGGTGCGTGGTTGTGGTGAGACGTACAGGACGTCCCTTGCAGCGATGCATGTCAGATTTTTATCTCTCCAAACTAATCAGAGAAACTCAAGGGTTGTCAAAGTTTTATTTGTTATTTGTCTGTCAAGATGTATTTGTTACTTTACAGTAAATATGAGGTCAAACAAATGCTTTAAATGTCAAAATTGTATGCTGTGTCATGACCTTAGCATGTTAAAGGTGGAGTCTTCATACATTTTTCCCACCAAAACACACTGTGTGTATTATTGAGTTTCAGCAAATGGGCTCACTACGTTTCTGTCTTCCTAAAACATCTTCAGAGCTGAATCTGGAAACTAGCAGTCCTCCTCGTGCTTGTATTTTGTGGTGCATCGCTGCGTTGCTGCCCAGCTGTCTGGGATAACTTGGAACCATCAGAAGGTGTTCATGTGCAAACAAAATACAAAAAAAGGGAGGCTACTCCAAGTATTGCTCCTAGATGCTGCTGGTGGTGAGCTGCTCTAGACAAAGACCTGACCCTGTCATGGTGCCAACACTTTGACTGGTCCAGAACTGCAAATTCACAAGAATCACAACAAGTTCACGTGACAATTTGTGTGGAAGTTTCACAGTGTAAACAGAGCTTTCTTCTCGAACTTTATAGCAGATGATAAAAACGCGACCAGCAGCACAACGATGTATGCGATGTAGTCTGCTGCTGCTGTTGTTGTTGTTGTTTTTGTTGTTGTTGTGCGTGTGTTGTTATAACGTTGCAAAGAAGCTGGAGGTATGTACACTGATGACTCGACTCTTAACTCTGTGGAAAATCTAGCTGAAATTAGCTGCAAATTGGCACCAGGACCAGAAGTAGATCGGAGGTTTGTGAGTTTTGCTCAGTTCAAAGATCAGTTTGTTCATTTGTTCTAAGTGATGGTGTCATTTAAATCCACATTAACAAGTGAACAACGGTGTTTGTGGCTGCCTCTGTCTGTCTTTGAGGTACAAAACCAGCCTGTACAAGCACTTTTTATGAAGTTAACCTCAACCACATGATGTCAAACTGGCATTATTTTAGTTTTTGTTTGCAGTTTTGGAGCATTTTGACGACTGAGATAATAGATATTTCATAAGATAATGCTGGACAAGGGCAGGATGAGAGAAACATGGCAGATTTTTTTCATTTTGCTGGATAATAATGTCTTAATTTACAGATTTTTCATATTAAAGCTTTAATCTGACGTGAGGAGTCACTGCATGCAGCTCTTTAAAACATTTTGTTCCTTGCAGATGAAGGAAATCAGTGGATCTCTGTTAAAGCTAAAGTCATATCTTTTGGCGATGACGTGTTCGGCAGGAGATAAAGTCGCTCTCTGCCATGTGAGATACAACAAGCCGGTGTTTGTTCATGCCAGGTGGCCTCGGGCTAAAGGAGGCTCCGCCGCGCTCACATGGCAGACAGACGGATGGTCTCTAATGTACCTCGAAACGTTCATCATCCTGGAGGAAAAAAGAGGTAGACGGGCCGACTCGTCTTCTCTCCATCTGTCTCTCTGTTGGATCTTTTGTGTGTCTGACTGGAGCGTCTCCACAGGCTGACATTTAAACGTGCTCGAAAGTTTTAAATGAGCTCATTTGTCCACGTCCTTTAAAAAAAAACTGTTGCTGGAGAGCCTGAATGAAGACAGAAACAACATGTTCTCACGGGATTTTACGTCGTCGTGCTTTTGTGGGAAAAAGTTTGACCCCAAACTGCTGCGAGTTTTTCAGACATTTTAATTCAATAAATTATGTTTATCAGAAAGGCTCTGGTTTTGTACAATAACATGCTAAAAGTTTGCTGATTTACTGGTGTGTTGAACCTTCGTGGCACCAAATATGGAACAATCTCTTCTCAAATTTTTTTCAGGCATGTTTTTGATTTGCATCTGAACCATCGTGCAACCTCAACATAAATTTTTTTGGAGGGATATTTAAAAAATGTACCTTTTTTTATTATTTAAACAGTAAATTTTCATTTTGAAATCTTAAAATGTTGACAGAAGCACTGAAAATGTGACAGACAGTGAAAATGCTGCTCATGTATACGTATGTTAGTGTCACAGCTGATGACATGGACACTAACTGATTTATGCCTGTGATGTCCAGTAAACATGAGAGAGTTCATGTGCAAAATATGACTGTTTTTCAGTGTGTAGCTCCTCTTTTCGCGGTCTTCATGTGGCAGGGGACTCCTCACTTGTCGCTGCATATTTCACACGCTGATGTGAACCAAAAGAAACTTAGCTTTTCATCGTTCTCACACTTTTTGAACACACTTTATTATGCAGTAATGATTTGTTTTCTAGCGTCGGGGAGCAATGTCAGTGCAGCTGCAGTTTGAAGGCCACAGTGTGAATCAAGCTCCAAATCCCAGCAGTGTTTGTGCTTTTGGATCTGAACCTTTAACTCTGACAGCGTTTGTGCACTTCAGTGACTGTAAAGAGAGCCCACCAGAACTTTATCTATTTTCTCTCTTGCTTTGCAGTATTATTCGTGATGCAAACTGTTTTTTTGGTTGCTGTTACTTGAAATGCTTCAGCTGAGTGACAGCATGAATGAAACTGAGCTAACTTTAGCTTTGTTTGCTCCACCAGCGAACAATTAAAAGCTTCCAGAGTGAGTGGAGCCGACAGTGTATGATGCATGTGTGATTGCATGTGCAGGTCTGTCATTTACTATTTAACCAAAATTATTTAATTTTTTCGAAGGAGGATGTTCTCATTAACTCTCTTGACCAGCTTGTGTGAATAAAATTTGTGATTTTCCAGCAGGATTGTGACATCAGGTTAAAAAAAATCTGTATTGTTTGTTCACATTTTCCACATTCAGATATAAAGAAATCTTAGAGATACTTGTATTTGTGTGAGTGAAACATTTCCTGCTTTGCACCTCCTGCAAACTATTTGCTGTGTCATTTCTGGTGTGAAAACCCGGTAACGTGGATAAACACACACACACACACACACTCTGAGGGGTCTGGAGCTGCAGGCAGTGGAGTAGAAGGAAACAGGGCTGACATTTAAACGTTTGACAGAGTATTGTGGTAACAGAGAGAGAGTCACATTTAGTTTCTCTGATCGGACCGAACACTGAAACTGAAGCTACTGAAACTCACTTTTGGAGATTAGTTTTTTTTTTTTTTGCACCTGTGCATCCTCAAGTCTCTTCCTTCTCATCAACTTCCCTTTTGTCATGTGACAGTGACGGGGCTGCTGCTGCACCTCCTGGGACTTTACGCTCAAACACACTTGTGCACAATCTCCTATTAGCGCCGATTCGGACGCGATTTATCTGCCAAGACAAAACACAAACCTCACAGAGATAAGGAGGAGAAAAAAGGGAGATGCGACGGGATTTCCCTACAAACTTACATAAAAATAGTCTTGTTAGGGAGCATTTCATTGTCAGATGTTATAAAAGCATCCATGCTCCAAAAATGAGTTTTTTTATGAATCTTTTATTGCTTTTTAATAAGTAACGTGGGTTCTTGCAACTTAATGTGCATTTTTGATTACATTTGCTAATAATTCCTGCTTCGTTGCAGCCTCATCTCAATAAAAAATGTAAATAAATAAGATAAAATTAACTACAATTTTCTGACTTTCCCCCCAAGTAGACAAGAGGTAGGATCAGTCTATCTCTTGACCTTTTGCATAGAAGCAAATCAGCATCTTTTTACCTCCACCTATCAAACCTTCAGATTTTAGGTGAAATATCGTCTTTTTTTTCCCCCAGCTGCTGTGGGACTCGAACCGGCAACCCTCCCAATCCTGCGCCTCTCCCGCCGCTGGCAGCTGCTGGCCCAGACAGCAGCAGCCTCAGTTGTTCGTCAGACGGAGAAACACACTCTGCGTTAATTAAAGTGTCTCCCTCAGCTGGGTTTCGCTCGATTCAGCAGATTAAGTTAATTTTAGTGGCGTCTTCCAGCGGCCTCCCGTTCACCTCAGGCAGCTGCACTTGAATTTTATTTGTCTCACGTACTTCATTAGGAGGAACTTCATTATTAAAGCGCTTGTTGTTTTCTTTCCTTCGCAGTTTCATTGTCTTCAGTTTCATTAGAGTCTGAAGATTTTACAGCACAGAGACGTGGTTTTTATTCTGCAGTTTCTCTTATAGCACATTTGTTTTCATGACAACATGAAACTTTCTTCTGATGTTAGTATTTTTATAGATGTTTATACTGTGGAAATTCCTCATTTTAAGATAAACTGAATGCCCCTTAATCTTATCATATTGTATTGTATATATATAAGGAGATGTTCATACATCATACGTGTTATGATATATATATATCATAACATGTCTTATCATATTGAAATGAAACATTGCATTGTACCAAACTTTACAAACTTTACTTTACTGCAAGTCTCATTGTATTGTGTCATGTTATCGAATATTATCGCATCGTACCAAATATTATTGCACCAAAGTTTCTCGCTATCGATTGCATAACATTTTATCGTATCATAACCAATCATAATGCATCAAGTTATTTCATTAAATCAAATAAAGTTGTATATTAATGTGCTGTTTTGCATTGCCTCACATTACGTCACATTGAATCGTATAAACTTTTAATCTTGACATAACAGAATAAAAGGAAAAAAACAATTAACAACAACAACAAAAAAAAAAACACTTCTCATGTGACGTCTTTTAGCTTCCGTAGATTTACATGAACTCACTGTAGATCTAGATTTTTATTTACTCGTCTTTTAGAAGTGTTTTTGTTGTTATTTGTAATATCAGACAGCACTTCCTGGAGAGTATCCTATGACATCACCAGTGACATCACTATCTTTTCCTGGTTCTCCGGGTCTCGTGGTTGTTTATAGAGGCCTGTCAGGGAGAGGAAGTTCGCCCGAATGAAAGAATGAGCTCGTGTTGCTGCAGAGACGTTAACTGTACGTCTGGTTTACAGAATTAAATTTCCTCCTCTGTCCCTCAGGGCTGTTTCTCCCCCCTCCAGCAGAGCCTCTCTTCCTCTTTTCAGCTGTCAGGTTGTCTTCTGCGTCAAACTGTCACCCTCGCTGTCATCTTCGCTCTCCGTATCTGCGTCTCGTTTCGCTCTCTTCCTCCCTCCTCGTCCTCCATCCTGCAGGCCGTCGGCCGACGACAGCAGCCGGTTTGTGATCGACGAGACGGAGCGAGGACGGGAGGATAGATGAAAGGCGAAAAGAAAAGACAGAAGAGGAGGGTAGAGAGGTGTGGAGAAAATGAAATGAAACAAAGAGGAAATGAGATAAAAAGAGAGAGAGGACACAAGTGGAGATGAGAGGAAAGATGGATGGATGTGACTCAGGAGAAATTCAGGATGACAAACACTTTACTAGAATTATTACTGAGCAGTTTATGTGTTTGACTTTTTGGACGTTTTGACTCCTTAGATGAGAAGATCGACACCACCTTTCATGTCAGGAGGCTGTTAGCTTAGCTTAGCATAAAGACTGGAAGCAGGGGGAATAGTTAGCGGTGTGGTGAAATAAACAACATGTAAATTAATAAGGTCTAAATGTGCTCACAGGTCTATTTTCCAACTTTTGTCAGAGCCAGGCTAGCAGTTTCCCTTTGCTTCTAGTCTTTATGCTAAGCTAAGCTAATAGCTCCAAACTTAACATAAAGACATGAAAGTGGTATAAATTTCTATCCTAACTTGTAGCATGAAAGTATTTTTCTGTGTTGCTCTTGAAATAGTTTGTATTTTATCCTATTTTTATTTTATTTGATATATTTTAATATTTTTCGTGGTATTATTTATATTTATTTATGTCTTTGCTGCTGTAACTCTTGAATTTCCCCTCGATGGATCAATAATCTTTATCAAAAATGAAAAAAGTTTACATATCATATTATATTCATATTATAGTAGATTTTATTTCATACATATAACATTTTATTCCTATATTCTTATAGATATATGTATATATAATATATACCTTTGCACTATTTATGACTTTGTATTAGATTTTCTTTTTCTCATTTTACGATTTTCATGATTTTCTCTCATGTTTGTACTGTTTGAGCTTTGTTGGGAGAGACTTGGAGCAAATATTTTATTCCCAAACGACACGTACATGTGACAAATAAAGAACTAACATAAATTTTAAGAGAAAGAAAGTGGAGAGAGAGAGAGAGGACAGATGGATGGAAAGAAAGTTGAAGTAAAAAAAGAGAATAAACATTATAAAAAGAGCAGAGAGGAATTTGTGGAAAAAGATGAGTAAGACTGAAAACAAGAAGAAGAAAAGAAAGAAAAAACGGGATACATAATACAGTTAAAGAGGGACTGAGGGAGTTTTCTAAGAAAGAAAGAAGCGAGGAAGAAAATGAAAAAGGAAGGAGAAGAGAAAGATTAATTGGCGAGTGGGCGGACGAAAATGAAAGAGTGTTACTGTAGTACGATGCCCTCTGTGGAGGAATGCATCATTCATCAGCCGCTCTATTAGCCCGTGTGTGTGTGTGCGTGTGTGTGTGTCCATATTAGGTAGCCGTTTCAGGCCACAAGTGGGCGTTTCAGTGTGAAAAATGTGTTTCCCACATGGTTACTGTTTACGTGTGTGTACAAAACGTATTTCAAATGTCAGAACGGGTTTTTTTAAAGTGTGTGTGTGTGTGTGCGTGTGTGTGTATTGTTTGTGGTTGTAAAATTTTTACTTGTGGCGAATGAGATGGGAATGCTGCCCATCTGGAAGTTACCTCCTGTGTGTGTGTGTGTGTGTGTGTGTGCGTGTGCATGACTAACACCAGCAGGCTGCATGACAATGACAGTCTTGTCTGTTGTTTATGTGCTGCCTGACGGTGCAGTTTTTCTTTCCAGCGAATTTTGGCACAAACGCTCAACGTCAAGGTCATTCAAGGTTTAATATACAAAAAAAATCTGTTTAAAAAAATCACTTTTTGTTCGTGTGTGTTTCATTTATCTGAAAATGTTCATAGAGGGGGAAAAGTTTAGATTGAAAATGTACAAATCTATATTTTCTAACCAACAAAAAGCTGTTTATAGAAGCAGTATTTGTTCAGTTTAAAGAGAAATGGACTAAAGGTATAATTATCTAAAAAGCAAAGATCATTATGTACCAAGCTCAGATCTGATGTTTTACCACTTCCTGAAAATGAGTCCCATTTAGTTTTCTTATTTCTTATTTCTCTTACTGGGAGCTAACTGCTGTCCTTAATAATAAAAAACAATACTGATTTTGTAAATATGGATGAAGTTTGAGCTTTTTTCACCAGGATAAACTGTAGGTTTGTTAATAATGTGGTTATAATCTTTTTTTTCTGTATTTATATATAAATTTCTATATGAATTATTAAAAAAAAAAAGTTTTTGTACAGTAGAGGTGTATTACAGCACTTTTTTGGCCACTTGGGGGCAGCAAACCAGCCGTAAACACAGATTACCACCTTGATAAAGTTATTTGGTGAGTCTGTTAGCCACCTGATGAAGTCCACTATTATTTAGCTCTTTAGCTGCTAAATGCTCCACTATGATCACCAGCTGGTGTCTAACTTTGTCTGTCTTAGTTTTTAGGGTCAGATGTGGCTGAAGCTGATGAAAGTGACGAGACTGAGCGATGTTAAGTGATCTATTTCATGTTGCACGATGTCATTTCATCCATTCTTAAAGTGAAATATTCATTAGAGCAGCTTTAACTTGTGATAACCTCTGCTCCCTGACAGCAAATGGAAACCTAGAAGTTTTATATTACTAATCACTCAACAACAAATGGGCTCAGTTTGCCGTTTTATTAGCTCCACCAAGCTTATATTCATTTTTTTTTTACAATTTTGTTTTCATATGCATTAAACAAATGCAGTATAACTTAATAATTTGTGAGTTTTGGAGGTGCTAACTTCATTTAAACTGACTTTTTTTAGTTTTCCAATCTCCTCCTATTGCTTATTTGAGCTTATTTAACGTACAAATATAAAAATGGTGATGAGTTTGACATCTAGTCGCTGGTTTATTAGGCACACCTAGTTAATACAGCCACCGTGCAAGAAATCCTGCAAGTCCCCTTTCTTTTGTTTCTTCTCTCCTTACTTGATAATATTTTCTTTTTCTCTCCCTCTCTAATTCTTCCCTTTCCTCCTTTTTATTTCATTCATTCAGTCAAACATTTCTCCTCCTTCTTTCCCACCTTAGGTTTCCTTTCTTGCATCTCTCTCCCCTTTTCTTTTTTATTTCCTTTCCTTCCATCCTCTCCTCATATCCTCCATCTTTTCTAACTCTGCCTCCATCATACCTCTCTCACTTTTCTCTCTCTCTCTCTCTTTCTGTCTAGACAGACTCAGCAGTAAATATTCTGTAATCAGCCTCACATGCTTCCTCTCGCTCACACAGGGCCGCCTGTCACCTGTCACCGCACACACTGACGAGACTGTGTGTGTGTGTGTGTGTGAGTGTGTGTGCATCCTTCCAGCTCCAGTTTTTTTGATCTGAGTGCCAGTCTATTTCACATGCAAATGATTTAAAGTGTACGTCTCTCTCTCTCGTCCAGCTGCAGAGCGAACCGGAGAGAAGCTCGTCTTTATGTTTGCAGCGTCACCACACTCTGAGAACTGGGCCGCCAGTTTTTTTTTTTCAACACAGAGCCGGGTCAAATATGTCTCGAAATAACCGAAATGCTTCAGTCGAGTCCCTGCGAGGCCTCCTCGCTGCACAGAGGTCAGGTCGGGGTGGATGCTCGGGCACAAATCACACAACTTTGTGTCCTGCGTCATCTTTTATATCGCTAAAACACTTGGTTAAGGTTTGAGAAAGGTCGTGGTTTTGGTAGATTATAGAAAAACTTGAGGATAAAGGTCAATAAATGCACTCTAACTTCATCGTAACTGTCATTTCTGCACACTTTCTTCAAACTTTATCCCACAGAAACGGTCATTTTTTGCAGAATCTGTGGCGTTGATGCGTGTGCTCCTCACGGTGTGTTTTTTTTAAAATGATTCTTTATTTGGTTGTTTCTCCCCTTTTACATCGAGAAATATCTCATCACAGGCTGGTGGTTTCCTTTACAAAAGCTCCATAAATGTCTGAACAATTCAACCTGAAGATAATCATACCGTCACTGAAAATAAACAGGAAAATAACAAAACCCTTTCAAAATAAAGCTAACATTTCTCATATATAAGTTCACCTTCATAGGTGATGCTCAGTCCAAAATACTTAAAATATCCATGTTATTTAATCAAAAGATGGAAAAGAGAGTTTATTTTGTCTAATTTTGCAGAAATTATATTAGAAAACTTTAGTGTCCACTTCCTCTATGCTCTTTCGAATATTAATCCCTCATTTTCTCCATTAGTGGTGCCCATCTTTATATAAACAATTCCCCCTGTAATCTTTGCATATATATAATTTTTTCTACGTTATAGATATTTCTTAAAATTATAGGTGGGGAATACTCTCATGATGATTTTTGAGTAAAGGAGAAATCTCAAGGCTGGAATAATTCAAATCAATCGCATATTAATCTCCTTTTTATTGGGCTGAGTTGCTGGAAATCATTTATCAGTAAATGTTTTATCTGTTCAGACTCTCAGTTCATCCACCTTTTCTACTCTCACAGCAGCCTCTCTGGTTTTTAATAAGCAGCATCGAATTATAGCGTACGACAGTAGCTGGAAGTCTGTTTGTGGTTCGTTTTGACCAGATCGGAAGTTGGTTTCAGTCTCCAGGGATTTTTAACTTGCCAGGACTAAACTCTCGCCAAAATTCAGGCTTCATATCCGGATTTGGTGGGAGGCTACAACTCGCTCTAGAAAGTTGGCGCTGCACCCGCAAAAATAAAACCAAAGCATCCGTCTTTTTTTCTTTTTTCCTGCTTTCCCATTTTCTCAGTTTCCTTCCTTCACCGTCATCTCTCTTCACTTTCACTGCCTCCTTATCTCTCTGTTTTCCTTTGTTTCTTCCTCTCTCCATTGCTTTATCGCCTCCCTTCATCTCTCTCCAACAACACCAGTGAGAGTGAGAATAAAAGTCCTTGGAAGTGTGTTCAAAGTGCTCAAGTCGGAGATAGAAATTAAATGGCAATTAGCACATCCTTTAACACTTTAATACACTTTTATATTTGATATTACACAGTGATATTTAAAAAAACATGCTGGGATTATGACATGTTTTTATAATAAACTGAAACTGCACAAAAAACGCAGGAACACAAGTGGATTTAAAAATCTTGCAATCAAATTTTAAACTGAGCATAAAATCAGGATTTTGTTCAGATTTGGTCTCCGCCTCCTTGTCTTTCTTTACTTTTTTCTCACTCTTTACCTTCTTTATTCCACTTTATCTCTCCATTTCCCCATTTCTTCTGTCAGTGATGGAAGAAGAGGCACTAAATCCATTACTTGAAGAAAAGTAAAAGCCTTATACACAAAATCCCACTTAAGTAAATGTACATTTGTATTGACAATAAACTGTACTAAAGCATTAAAAGTAAGAAAAAGTCCCCTTTAATATATTATCATAGATGATATTATTATATTGTAAATGCTTTTACATCAACATGTGAACATTTTACAGTCGTAGCTGCACAAAATAGGGCCCGTTTTTCAATTTCTTAACTTATAGTGTAGCTAATAGTGTCACTTATAAGCTTTCTAAGCAGTTTTTTAATGTGAAATCTTAATCTGCAAATTAACTAAAGGTATTAAAAAGAGTAAAAAGTGAATATTTCCCTCTCAGATGTAGTAGAGTTGAAGTATAAAGAAGCATAAACTGTAAATACTTTACTTAGTTTGACTTTTGTAAAGGGGATTTTTCACCCCGTCTTTTAACGTGACATTGTCAAACCTTTCTTAATGTTATAGATAAAAAAGTGTGCTATAATCAAAGAAAACATTCAGAAAAGTATTAAAACACATACAGTACGTGTAGTGTGTGAAAAGATCTCATAAAACACTTTAATTCCTCCCGTCAGACAGTTAAAGAAGTGTTTTCTTGCATGCGAGTACTTTTTTATAATTTCCCACATTCCTCCATAAATCATTAATGTGCTTAAACGGAGGGATTTAAAATGTGTGCATTGTTAAAAAGCAAGTCTTACAAGGTATTTTTAGCGCCGCTCGTGAGTCCAGGGGCAGAGTGATGCTGGCGTGAAGTCAGGAAAAAGATGTGGCTGATTTTTATAACACAGGACTGTGTGTGTGTGTGTGTAATATGTTAAGCTGATTTATATTTATACGAACATATCTGCAGATGTTTTGACACAATCCTGATCAGCAGATATGCATTTATCATGTGGATGTTTGAATTTATATTCTTTTATAAAGACTTTTTGCCCACAGTGGTTTAAAAATTTGAGCTTTTAAGTTCCCTCTTGACCTTGGAAACATCACATAAAGAACAAAAACTCACTTTAAGCTCCATTTTTTGTCATTATAAACAAAATGCTGGCACTAAAGAGCTTTAATGTAACTTTTTTTTTTTACCTACTTTCCATTTAAAAATGTGGTGTTTTATCATTTTCATTGTATATATCACTTGTATATATCACTTTAAACCTCCTTTTTTAAAATCCTCACAATAGTTACATCACTTTATTCTGTTTTAATTAATTAATTTCAAGTATTTTCTCTTCAACGCACCTTTTGGACTTCATAAGATAAGATATGAAGAGTTACAGCAGCAAGTAGAAAAACACTTTTATAAAAAATAATAATAAACTAGTAGACAGTGACATAAGAAGATATAAGAGATATGTACAGTTTAAACAAGAGGAAGTATAATATGGGAACAGTATATACAGAGAAATATAAAAAAGTATTGCACATTGAGTGAGGTTGTTCTTCTATAAGTGTGGCTTGTCTGTGATTTTCTGTTGTTATTTTCTTTTATATTAAGTGACAGGAAATCCAAATGTGTCATATTTCTCTGTGTAATAAAAGAAAAGTAGATGTTTTTGTGCCAAGTAAAGTTTCAGTTCTCGTCGTGGCCACTAGGGTGCAGTAGAGCCCAGCTGTTAGTGTGAACTTTCATCACAGCTTCCTTATTGAAGGTTTTGAAGTGTGTGTGTGTGTGTGTGTGTGTGTGTGTGCACATTTCTTCCCCTCCCATAACTTGTTTACGTCGTCGCCATCGCTCTAATCCTCCCTCTCCATCTTTCTTCTCACCCCCTGCTTTGCGCTTTGAAGACGGCTCTCTTCTCAGCATGTGATATATATTTTAAAATCTTTTTTTTTTTCTTTCTTTTTTTTGCACTTCGCCACGCAGAATCTGAACGTTTCGGTCAAAGAAAGATGGAAAAGGCTGCGAGTCTGTTGGTTTGCAGAGCGGCGTTGGCTCTGTGGTCGGTTAAAATTGGCTTTAAAACTGCCACTGACATTAATTTAATCCCCTCGATAGCGTGAAGCGACTGCCTCAGACCTTTTCCGCAGGAGGATGAGCACGTAAATCCTCAGGTAGAAAAAAAACATTCAAATTGCATCACCTATGTCAGTGTTTCTAAGACTTCAGGAGCTTCGTTGAACTTGTTTCGCTCCGTCCATTTTGAATCAGAGCGTAAAATATTTGCTGTTGTTGTGTTTTGTTCTCGATCATATCCACGAAGGAGTGAGCTCTGATTTTGTGTCACCATTGTTTTTTTTTTTTTTTGTTTAAACCACAACCAGATGAAAAAAAATGTGCTTGTTCAGAAAAGACGCCACCCTATAAAATAACTCATCACGGTGAAACTTTGATGTTAAAATCGATCTATCCTGAGAAGATCGCCGGCATCAGTCTTTTCAATGAGCGCTCCAAAACAACAAGTTCACGGTCAAATGTAAAAGTGAAATAAGGAGCGAGAGAGGAAGTGAGGTGACTGCGACGTTCAAAATTTGGCGTAAACGTCACAGAAGCGCGGATCGGACCCCGCCTTGTATCAGCGGTTCAGGCTGGTCGCGGTGGTGCACTCGTGGTGTTTCTTGGTGCACTTTCATCCTCTTAGTACAATCCGAGCATCGTTTAAACGCCACAGCCTGCCTGAGTGTTGTTGCTGACCCCGTCCGTCCCTTTATGACCTTATAATGACCACTTATAGTATCACGGCGCCATGTCACAAAGCTCAAATCATCTCAAAGTGGAGTTTAACGCACTCAAACGTCCACCAGATCGCAATCCGACAGAGCAGATTTGCATTGTGGAGGCGACAAATCTGCAGCAACGTCCCGGCGCACCTTCTTGAATCGATGCCATGAAAAGTTAAAGCAGTTCTGAAGGCAATGTCTACCCAATTAAAGCGGCAAGTTAGTGTACATAACCTTAAACAAGAGTTTATTACTGCTGCCATGATGACGAAGATCCCTGAACCTTCACCTGGTGGCCATTTTGAGCTAAAGCACAACCTTTCTTTGAAACCAACCAGGTGTTTTTCCACCTCAGGAGCTCTTGGAGTTGACAAACTGCACATCATCTCTCTGATGACGCTGTCAGATCAGAAACCTGTCGCCTCATTTCGCTGTTTAAACTTAAACTCAAAAATATGATTGGACGCTGACGGGCACTGACTACTGTGTCCGGTTTCTTTCTCTCCGCCAAAAGCACTCCAGCTGAGTTTCCCTTCAATCTCTCTCTCTCTCGATGATTGACTTGATGATTGCTTTGCTGAATGCGGCATCAGGGTAAGAGGTCCGATTTCCTCCCCGAGTCAAACCGGCACTTTAACGCCGCTTTTCTCTCCACAGACGGCAACGAGAATCTCCACTTCCCAGATTTTACTTCATTCCTTAACAGCAGAGGTTTCGTATTCAGTCCTTTTTTTATGCGTCGCCAAAAAAAAAAAAAAACTTGACACGCAAAGCAGCGGGAGGGATTTCAGGCAGAGAGAGATGAACAGATAGAGAGAGAAAGCGAGGATGCCCTGATAGATAGGAGCCGGTCTCTTCCTTCTCTTCTTTCCACTCCTTTTTAGGGAGTCTGGCTTCATTATCTGCTGCAGGACAAAGATCAACACACACTCACAGGGTCAGAAGTGTGTGTGGCCATGCATGTGTCGTGTGTGAGCAGTTTTCTTACCGAATGTATGTGTGTGTGTCCTTTAGTAGAAGTGTTTACGGGGGAAAAAAGGGAGAGTGGGCTGTGGTTTAAAGAGAGAGAGAGAGAGGAAGGAGAGTTTATGAGAGGCTCGCAGCGGGAGAGAGGAGACCGTAAAGTCGAAATCAAAACGAAACAGAACAAAATGGGATGTGAAGCGCAGTTATGAAAAACCACAGAAGAAGAGGAAGACAAAAAAAAAACAAACTAGGAATATTAGAAGTGAACAACTGAGGAATTTAGGATGAAAAGGAAGAAAACAACGAAGGAAATACATTTGGAAGTTTTAAATAGGGAGAATGATTGAAAATAAATGAAGCTGCGACAGCGAAAGAGGAAAGAAATTGAAAATGGAAAGAAAGGTGTGACGATTAGGAGGGCAGAGGGATGTAGATGATGGCAAAAATGAGGAAAAATTTAGATTTTTTTTAGAGATAATAACAACGATGTGAATGAAATATGTCTCCAACATCAGCATGGAGTAAGTTCAGTGAAGTTGATGGCGGTAAGATTGAACTTTAACAGGATTAAATGGCTCAAGTCTCGAGACTGTGGCATTAAATTGACATTTACCGAGTTGCACTAATCAGCTTGGATCATCTGGACCTTCCCTCCGTCTTTGTGAGGACTGATTTGTGTGTGTGTGGAGAGGTATTATTCCTCCACACCTCCATTTAAAAACTCTGTCCATGTTTATGTGTGGTTTTCTCGGGAAATATGGGGAATTTTCACATTCTTGTAAGATTTGAAAAGGATTTAAGGAATTAAGGATTTTAGGTTTTAAAAATCTGAGCTGTCTGCAAGAACGTCCACCGGGGGGCGCCAAAGTCAGACATGAACAAATTCTACTTTCACGGCTTTAAACCTTTATTCCCACTTGGATCTAATTTACCTGTGCATTCAAGTATTTCTACATTTTTTTTACTTTAAGATCATAAATGCTGCAGTTTTACAGTGAAAATTGTCCAGTTTTACAGTGATGGTGCAGAAAAAGCTGCAGTGGTAAAAAGAAATAGGTGGTGGAAATTGTTAATGCACCAGTTTCCCACTGAAATCCAGCAGAAAATAGTTAAACTTCACTATTTGTGCTCCAAACGGAATGAATTTTCAGCAATAATCTTGTACATCAGGCAGATAAAACTCATATTAACATCTATTTTTATTTGTTAAGATATATATAAATTACCAGACTGTATATCTGGTAATTTCTTAAATACTGAGATACTTTCTTTTGCTCTCTCCCAGCTCTCCCAGCTTTGGCCTCCCTCCTCTTCCATCTTTGTCCTCATCCTGTTATTTCATCTTTCATCTTGTTATTTCTCCCCTCTGGTCACGTCTGGACAAAACGCATCTACAGAAGCTGCTGTAATGGCCTGTTAACTCGTATCTCCCCTCCCCATCCTCTCCCCCTCTCTCTCCCATCCTCTCCCATCCTCCCCCTTCCAACTCTCATCTGTTTCTACTTAAACATGTCAGATCTCATTTTCTCCGGCCTCTCGTCTTCGTGTCCTTTCGGAGGGAAAGGGGAGGGCGGGGCACCAAAACGGATCGACGGCGGCAACTGTTGTCGCAGCGCGGATCTCGTCGATTGATTACGTGTGAAATGGCAGTTTTTTTCATGACTCTGAGTGTGAGAAATTGCACGTTAACGCCACCCAGGTATCGCTTTGCACGCCGTTTTTCACGCTGCACGTCTTGGCGATGCTGAAAACTCAAAGTAAATCCTTCTTTGATCAGTCTCCTCCCCTTCATCAGTGTGTTGTCTGACGTTTAAGCCTGAAAAAGATGCAGCAATTTCTCATTTCTTGTCCAATAATTGAGAGATGGGGAGTTAAAGGGGGTTTTTAAGATTTTATTTGTCCTCCTCTTCTTCCCATTTCTTCTTACTCTCTTTTTAACCGTCCTCCGTCACCTCCGGCCTCCTTAATCTGCTCACAATATTGCGAGGAAACGGCCACAGCGACGGGATGCAGAGGAACACGGAGAGAGTCTTTTTCTTTTAAGGACGTCTTATTAAAGCAGGTAAGGGGTGTTATTTGACCCCGTTTGGAGCCGGTGAAAAAGGAAGGACCAGAGACAGAGAAATACCCAGAGGACAGAGACAGAAAGATCTAGAGGAAATTAGAAAGAGGAGAAGAAAGAAAGAGAGAAATAAAAAAAAATACAAAGAGGTAATTATTTCTCAGGAAACTTTTCTTACTTTGCTGACATCCTGCTTCTGTAGAAGTTGCTGTAAAAAGGCACTAAAATAAATGAAAAAGAAATTTATTCAAGATACAGTCAGAGTACAAAGTCACTCATCAGATGTGGTCGAGCTGTTTTAATTGATTTTACACATAAAATGTGAGGAATCACGCTCAAAAAGTTCACAAAAGGAATTTGCATTCATGAAATGTAATTAATAATTTCACATGTGACTTTTTGTGACATTTCACCTGTGCAATATCGTCTTTGAGGTGTGAAGACGTGCATTTTTACTTGTGCGATTCTTGACGGGAAGTGAAATGCATCAATTAAAATCATCTGATAAAAACATTTATTCGCTGAGGAGCCGATAGAGAAGATGAGAACTGTCTCATATTGGATGTGATTTAAGAGTTTATTATTATGTGCACTTGAAAAACCCCTGAAAGTGTCGGCGATGAGTTTTGGAAAGAGACAAATGTTGCAGACGAAGAGAGGAAGAGAGCGAAAGAATAAAAGGGAGGGAGGCGCGATGGGAGTCGTTACTCTCTGCAGAAACACCGACTGTGTGTGGCCTGGAGGCGATAACGCACATGAAGAGGAAGACAGACCTACGTTCCAATCCTCACCTCAGATTAAGAGCTCTGAAGCTTTGAGACTGAAAGAGTGAGATCATGGGTACGAGAGGCCAAAATCGAGAGAGGACGAGGAGCTCAGACATCTGGAGCATCTGATCTGGATCTTAAGATGCTGGAGAGATAATGTGTCTCCTTTGGCTTCAGAACAAGCCAGGAGGAACCTGGAAATCTACCTCAAATTAGAGAAAAACATCTGAGATTAGATAGAAAAGTCACAAATGAAATGAAAGCATGGATGCAGAAAAAAGGGCTGCTTTGATGCTACAGTATCTGGAATAATACTCTCCACTGTCATAATGATAAAACGTCATTTGATTTGTTCTGAATTGACAAAGAGAGTGAGATCGGGAGAGACAAGAAGCCGTTATTTAATAATGTCAGAGGAGGAGTGATGTGAGGATAACCAGACAGAGTGGAGAGATGGTCGGGGAGGAACGTCGGGAAAGAGTCCTCCTCCCTCTCAGACCCCGGGGAGCAGAAAAAGTCTGGCTTGAGTTAGCCATGCAGAAGAAAGAGAGGGACAGACACACACACACACACACACACACACACAGAGTGGATCCATCACTCCCCCGCCCACCCCAACACTTGTCCTCGTCTCCCTTCTTTTCCCTCCATTTGGCGTCTGAAGGGAAGGACGGTACATTTACTGCTCCTCTCTTTCTTTCTCTCTCTGCAGCAGTTTTTTTTCTTCTTTTTTTTTATTTCTCTGCGAGACCATCAAGTTGAGCTGCACTCAGGTAGGAGGGGGAGGGAGGGAGGGAGGTGTTACCATTTGTCTTCCTTCCTGGTTTTCTCTCTTTCGTCTTTAACATGAAACTTCCAACTTCTCCACCATAAAAGACATGTAAAGTTGATGTTACGCCAACATGTCAACATCAGTGTAAAATGTCCTCGTTGCAGTTGGATGTGCAGCCAAGATGGTCTCAAATATGTCAAAGAGTGGAGGTTAAAAGGTGGTGGTTTGTTTAAAAAGTCATAAAAGCTGATTGACTTGTTATCTAAATCCTTTATAGTTGATGTCTGGTCAGAGTTAGAAACTGTTTGGTGAAGCAGTCGTGGTAAGAAAACACTGATCTTTGCTCTTTGTTTGAAGACGTTGTTGTTGAGCATTCGGATTTAATTCAGGCTTGTAGTCTGGCTTTAGTCTTTAGGAACTGAGTTGGGTTGGGTCAGGTCGACCTCAGGTCAGGCCGGGAATCGGACTGAGGTCAGATTCGGGTCAGGTCAGGAACGTGGGCTGTATCAGGTCAGGATTGGGTTGAGTTCAGATTAGGCTGCTCAGGATCGAGTCAGGTTTGATTGAATCCAGGATCATGTGAGGATTGTGCCCCAGTAGAATTTATAGTTTGTCTGGGTCCACATTTGAAATAGGATTGAGCTCCAATCAGCCTCAAGTGTTGTTGAATATGAAGTGTAGGCCCAACCCTGCTCTGAGCTCTGAACAGTAAACAGCCTCACTCGTAATTTAATATTAAAATGACAAAGCTATCTGGTTGTAATCCTTGTCTTTCCAGTGAAGAAGGGGCTTTCTTTTGCATCTGTCTGCTCAGTTCTTCTTGTATTTGTGCCAAACAAACCACATGACCATGAACTTCAGCTGCCACTGGTACATAGGCAGCCGTATTTCAACATTTTTCAGATATGAAGTTGAACCTTGAAGGCAGCAGAGACGTCGAGCATGTGAGAGAGTAAGAAATATGCATAGACAGAAATTGGGGCAGTAAACAAATACAGATATCTAACCGTCCTTCCTTCCCTTAGTTCACATTGTGATGACGAAAATATTTCACCTTACGTGACTTAAAGATCTTGAAGGTGTTCACACACACACACGCAGTTAGTATCTTCACTCATGTAGACAGTTTTGTCAAACATTTCTCGCTCTGCTGCAAAAATCTGATTTCTTTCTCATCGTCGGGCACATTTGCATGGCTTGTACGACAATGCTGTGTGTGTGTGTTTCACAATGTGCTTAAGCGAGAAGGCTGCTGTCGGGAGCTAAACCAGGAGTCCCACAGGAGAACGCCGTCAGATCGCTGTGTCTCTCCAAGTTGCTTCAAAAGTTCGTCTTTCTGGTTTCTCCCCGACAAAAAATCCTTCCTCCTGGAGCTGAAAACATCTGATCAGAATCCCCGTTTATTCCTCAGCTCGACGGATGAATGTGTCTGAGTGATGCTGCAGATCAACAGGTGACAGGTAGATGCAGATTCCTGTGGGAGAGACGCAGCAGGACCTCACATATGGTGCAGATAAATGTGTTGCTTTATGCCGTTACAGTGAGCTACTCCCGGTGCTTATAAGGATTATTGTTTTATGGAAATTAGATGGTATTAGGAGCTGGTGCAAAGCATCAAAGTGTATGTAATCAGAGCACTGAGAGAAAAGGGGGATGGGTTTTTGGGAAGAAAAATATTGCGCAGATGCAAAAATTTGCAGATCTTGAGCAAAAATGAGTGCGTTTGCATGCTTGTGAATATCCTAGTTTTGAGTCTTGATCCTCTTCTTGATCATATTGACACTGACATGGTGTTTTAGATTAAAAATTAAAAAATCTGCCTATCGATAATAGTATCCAGGTTTCTGATCGTCTGCCTGCAGATTGGTCTCGGCTTCTCACCGTCCCACCAACAAAGAGTATTAAGAAATGAGCCATTCACATGCCACACTGTCCTGCTTCTCCAGGTAGCATGTCCAGATCTCTGAAACAAAGATATGGTGCCTACATGTGCAGCAGGTAACCAGGACACTGCAAAAACCGAACAGCAGACTTTGATTTTGATTTTATGTTGGTTTGCTGAATAACTGTTAGCTAATGTTGTTCAAGGTAACATTCAAGGTAATTTCTTAACCTTTAATTTCAGTTTAACACACATTGCACAAAATGTTTTGAAATCCACATTTTGACAGATCAAGAAGTCCTTTAAAGGGAAAACGCAGCATCTCGAAAGTTACTTGTGCTTGAGAAAATGGCTCCATCACAAAAATCCTGCACAGTGCATGCACATTTAACACTAAAAAGACGTTATTCAAACTTTCCTGCTCTCCCACCTTTGTGAAATGACATTAGGATATATACATAGTTAAGGAAGTGTTTCAAAATAATGATGCCTTTTTTTAAAATATGAGATTTCTTGCAACTGCTTAAAGTCTTTCTGCATGCAGGTGTGATAAGTTAAATGTCAGAAACCCTCCTGTGCTCACTTTTCTTCATAGTTTACACTTAATAGTTCATTTCTCCCCTAATTTGGTGACCTTTTGACCACATTACAATCACGTTGCACATACAGATGAACGATGATACGTCCTGATGTCGTGCTGGAGGACATCTTCGTTGGCGTTGTTTGTGCTCGTGTTTATCCCTCTGTTTGTTCCCTGATCCCTCATTACATATAGGTTCCCCTTTGAGTTCATTTCCAGCCAGTTTATGTTAAATGATCACAGCCGGAGATCAACTCTGTTATAGGCCCAGAGGTTTTGCTGCATATTTTGTAGGTTCTTTGTTTTTGGATTAAATAAAACCCTCTTTTTGTTGACATTTTATTTGCTACAGTCTGCACCACTTGAGTTCAGTGTCTCCTCCTCGTACGACTCCTCGGGCGTTTTGCTCTTTTTACGTCACACTGAGCTTCATTTGTGGTCTTGTAGATGCCACACTTCTGTAGCTCCTTCTGTATTCCTGCGATTTTCACTTTCTACGGTGGGTTAACTTGCGATAAAAGTCACATGTTGAGCCCCTAATTATAATGTCACTTGCGCACCGGATCTCTAAGACGCCCCATTCTTTCGATTTTTTCGGTTCTTGGAGGCATTTTGTTATTTAAGTGTAGATTTGTGTCCCATCGCTGTGTCTCAGTACCTCCCAAGAGATTAGGGGCCAATTTCACAGCCGAGGATTAAGCTTCATCCCTGACTAAAATCATTTTTCCCCCCCAATGGAAACCTTCATTGACACAGAAAATTACTCTCAGACTTGTAGCCGCATTTATTTCTGTGATACTACCCACCCACACTCCTTCATAAGTTTGACAATCACTAATTATCCTTCAGCTTTCCCTGCAGCAGTTTCATTATTTAGCTGCGAAGTTCTAAAAGTGTTCATAAGTCCTTGTGTGTTATTCCAAAATTAGACATTTACTATGTGGAAAAAAGGTTGCAATGCAGCAAATAACACTAAATATCCTAAATATCCTAAATATCCTTGGTGATGAAATTGTAAAACATGCACATGCAGGGCGGTGGCACTGTTTTCCACAATGACCGTGCAGCTTTTTTTTTTTTGGAAGTCTTCATCTCCTTTAGTTCCAGAGTACAGTCGAGAACTTCTTGTCCCGGGCGTCTGACCGCAGCGTGTCCAGCGGTATTAGGTTATCTGCTCTCCAGGGATTAACCGATTTTCTCTGGTCTGCAGGAATGTGTGAGAGCCGAACAGCTCCGGCAGAGCGGACGGCAGATCAGAGTACGCCTCGCCCTGCCCGAGGAAGCCCGAGACTGTTTACATTAGTGCACATTATTATTCAGGGTATCAGCCCTGTGAAGGTCTTTGGTATACACATGAAGTGATTGGTCTTGTGAGGAAAAAGCACAACTATAAATACAGCTTGAGTGTGTTGTGTTTAGTTTACTTGCTTTGAAGGTCCTGGAAACTCGTTTTTTTTTTTGCTTGCTTTTTGCTTTTTGCTTTTTGCAATGGATTTCAAACAGTTTCAGCTCAGATTGACTTTAGGTCAAGGTAACAGAGCTGAATTTATTAGCCTTTAATTTCATACTGTAACTCTAAAAGTGTGTACAAAATTCTCTGAATGTGAGATTCATCCACATTTTGACAGAACAAGATGTCTTTTAAAGAGGAAATGCAGCACCCTGAATGTTTCTTGTGCTCGAGAAAATTGCTCCTTCACAAAAATCCTGCACAATGTATGCATATTTAACACTTTTAACAGATTTGGCCTCGGCCTCCTCGCTCAGCCCGGTCAGATTAATCATCCTGCAGAACGCCTTTAACAGGCGACATCACATGAGTGCGACGTGGTTTCCCACGCTTCTCATGTGCGCCTGTAGTGATAACCAGCAGATGACATCATGTGTTATCGTCGCTGCCGGGCTGCGTCAGGCGTGTTTCAGCTGATTTCTGGTGAAAGCCCGAGTTCAGGGAAGGGTTAAGTTTTTAAGTTCACAAGCACGATGCCGAACAGAAGCATAAATGTTCATCTGATTCCCAAAGCTTTGCCCTGATGATCCGAATCGTTGAGTCAAATACTTCTACAGCGCTATGTTTGGGAGTAAAATGTTGTCCGGCCTTAGAGAATGAACCCTTTAAACCAAAGTTTAAACTTTAATTTTAAAATAAAGGCTTGACAATAAAACTATTTTGTAATCGCTGCTTCAGGCTTCCCTGAAGAATAAGCCTCAGATCCTTTGTTTTATTTCAGCGTCTCAAATAGCTCTAACCCTCAAATTATTATATTCATGTTGTGGCTTCAAGAAACCAGTAAAAAAGACTCTGTTCCAACCTCGTATTGATTTTGTGGAGTTTGTCTCTCAGCATCTCTGAAGGATCCGGACGGTGTTTTCATTTTACCAACCGAACACTTGCCGCTCCATATTTATAATTCATTTGGCGGGAATTGCTCTTTTCATTTTCTTCAAATCTTGCTCAGCTCATTTTGTAAGAAAATTCCTAAAAATAAACAAAAGCGACCCGGTGCAGACGCCGCCACAGACTTGGTCTTAGTCTCGGAACGAATCTCTCCTGATGTATTTGTATTGTTCTTTGGCTTTGAGGGGGAGCTAAATGTTTAACCACTTACCAACAACACTGATTATTATTTGATTAAGGGACTGCGGGGTAGGGCTGCGGGAGGCGAGTGAAATTAAAGAGCATAATAGAGCAGAACTAAATACCAAAACAGTGGGCAAGCCTGATCCTCCCCCAGCACGGCGGCGTGGCGTGGGAGGAGGAGTGTGGGGTGTTTGTCTGCTTGTAGAAAACATCCGAGTGTGTTGTCGCACTCGAAAGGCCAATTTAAGATTAAATTAGTTTGATGCTCCTGTAAAATTGTCGGACTCGAGGTGGACAGCAGAACCGGAGGAGATCCACTTTTCCGTCTTTCTTATCAAAACCTTTTTTCACAGATTTACAAATCTCTTTCCCACCATGACGACACTCTTCAACAACACACTATCCATGCTAAACCTCCGCTAATTCACCCATATCTCCAATGTGCAAAATTCACAAACAGTGGACAACAGCTTTCGCGTATTGTGGCGATCCACGTGGTTTCGTTTGGAGGTCGGCGCATCCCCTCACCTCCCCCTCCTCCATCACTCTGTTGTCTCCTCTCTCATAGTCCCACAACGTCTCCCAACTTTCATCCCAACAGCATTAACCGTGGAAGAGAAAACCACGTTACTCCACTGGGAAGACGGATCGAAGTTATCGATCAGCCACTGGCCCCCAAAATCTGTTAGCGGACACCTTTCCCGCAGTTTATTTGTCTTGTAAATACTTCTGCTATCCAGCTGAATCATAAATGAACAACAGACCACAGTAATGACAGTTTTGGGATAAAACATGAACTGAAGTCTGTTTACTTGAAATGACAGACTTTGATGTGTAAAATCTGTGGAGTTCCCCCTCAAGAAGTGCTGAGTCTCTGGGATCAAAACTAGCTTCAGGTCCTCCGTTGGCGTAATGATCCTTCGATCCTTCGCAGGGTTTGGGTTCATTTTAAAAGCTTTGTTTGAACCCACAGACCTTTATTTTTCTAGCTCCCCTTGGTCCAGAAGTTTCCAAAGAGCAAACAGGAAATATTTCAGGTTGAATGACGGTGAAACGTTTATAAAAAAGATGCACAAGACTTCAGTCAAGGTCCACTTAAAGGTACTTAACGGTGGAGCTTTATGGTAAACAAATGTAACACGTACAGTCTTTTTGCAGCCTGATTGTTGTGCTGAATGCTCGGCCTTTCCTCCTTCTTTCTCCTCCTTGCTTTCATTTCTTAAATATCATAAATCTGCTGTTCTTGTTTACATCTAGCATATTTTTTCCCCTTTTGTGCTTGGCTCTGTTTGCTGCCATGTTATTGCCAACAACTGTCCGTCAGCTGAATATGCAGTAATGTGCAGAAACTGTGGTCAAATATTTGATAAAATCTTGCTGTTTATGTGGACTTTTTATTCATATATTGAAAGAAACTGTCCTATATAGAAAAACAGCAGCAGTAGTTGTTTGTTCAAAAGCCTAAAATCGATGTTTTTTCACGTCTAGCTGGTTTCACGACGAGGTGTACATTAAGCTGAAGGTGGTGTGGATCATGTGCATATTTTATTGTTGGTTTGACATTTTATTTAGCAGTTTTAAAATTGAGGACCATGTTCTGCAGCCTGTTGGTTTAACCTGCGGGACCCAAGCTGTGTATTAAATGACAAAAGCTGATATTATCCAAATAAAACATGTCAGAGGTCTGATGCAACCGGCTGATGTCAGCTTTGTTTTTTTTTTGTTTTTTCACAAAAGCAGATTGAAACCCTGAGCGAGGTGCCTGGCTCGCCGTCTTTGAGCATATTGGGAACAATCTGGGCGGCGTAGCTTTGCTCTGAACAGGATGGCCGGCGTACCGAGCGGGGATCTCCTGTTGCGTAACAGTCTGTATTATAGATCGGGACAATTATAATTTGTCTGTCTGCTCCAACTGACCTCAATCTCTGATGGAAATAAACCTGCTGCCGGACTTCAGAAAGAGAACATGGCATCAAAAATATTAGTTTTATTTGTACGAGGTGACTTAATAGACGTGAGGTTTTTATTTTAAGGTTTGTGCTGACGTTTCTGCGATAAAGTGTTCCTAACATTGCTGACAAATGTTTTCCAACACATGCCATACATTTTGGTTTGCTTTCTCACCTTCTGCCTAGGTGATGGCAGGAGAAATGGGCGTCGACGTGGAACAAGCGTCATTGTGTTTTTTCACCCGGTGCATGTCAGGATAAGCTGGAACGCTATCAGGATGGTATTAACAAATCGCCCCCAAAGTGTCCAAAAACGGACCTTTTTAGACAGTCTGACATCTGCTAATGTCAGATACTGAACAGCTTAATCTTCATTTAACCAAACACACACTATCCTGTTATAAAAACGTTCAATCATTTGACCAATTTTACACATTTAAGTCTGTTTACTCGAAATGAGAGGTACTTCACGGCTTCTAACAACGGTTGCGTGATATTTTGTGCGTCTCCTCGTCAAATCTGAGAAAATCAATCACCCCGATCATACCTTGGTTTTTGAAAGTTGTCATTTTTATCTTGAAGCCTGGATTGCAAACTGGAGATGTGGAGTTTAAAAAGACAGGCAGGGTTTAATAAAAGAGTTCAAGAAACTAAAAATCAAGATATCTTTGCCCCTGCTGCCTCTTTTGAGCCCCTCAACCTAATGTTAGAGCAATACTAGATTGATTTATTGCCCCTTTAACCAAGACAACCAGGACTAAAAGTACTGATTCTGACCACTCTTTTCCTTTATGGTGCATTACTAAATTGCTCGAGGACCCCTTAGATGTTTGCCTACAGTGTCCTTAAGTTGACTGACAGTAACGTAAAGTACATGTGGATCCTCAAAAACCCTCTTTTAAAGTGTGTTGTATCTGAATCCTGCCTAATGCATTGTGAAGGCAAACAAAGGATATCAAGCGTCTTGCTGTGTTGAGACACGGCAAGATGCTGTTGCATCAGCGTCGCCTTCGGGGTTGTTACTGCTCGAGGCAGCCGAGGGAGCGCCGCGAACCGAACACCGAAGATGTTTTATTATTTTTAAAGCTTCTCCTTTTGTGCATCATCGTTCTGTCGCGTTTGTTTATTCCCAAACTGCCACAGTCTTTCTTTCTGTCTTTAACCCTTTACTTTTCTACCCGCTTTATATTTCTTCCCCTCTTGTTTTCTGTCCTTTTTTCTTTTGGTTTCTGTCTCTGGATGTGGACGCTACCATGCCAGCCTGACACAGATGATGGACGGATGAATAAACTCTTCTCCTTTTGGGAGTGACAGAAGTAGAGAAAAGTGTAAAAAAAAAATGCAAAGAGCTGGAGGGATGAAGTCGAGATTGTGGCAGATAAAAGGCGAGTGGTAGCGGGAGGAATCAGAAAAAGAGGGCGAGACGAACAAAGACGAGGGAGAGGAAAAGGAGGAAGGAAAGACAGCGACTGAAAGATGGAGAGATGTGGAATAATATCCAAAAATTTCCCCCTCGCCCCATGTGGTCCTCTTAAAATCTTTTTCCCATGTTTCCCCTCATCCCACCCCCCCTACACACACACACACACGCACACACACACACACACCATCACCACAACCACATTATCTGTCCCAAACCAGAGTTATATAACTAGATTGGTGGTTCTGAGCCAGATATTTCCTTATATAACCCCGCTCTCTCACACCACAGTGTCACAGCAGCTGAATTTTTCACTTTTGGTTGTAATTGAAGGGGTTTTATTTGGGGGGAAAAAAGCTCCAGATTTCTTTAAAAATCACAAAAGAAAAGTTTGCTTATATAACTTTTGTCATCCCACACAGTTTGAGTTACGCCAAAGCTGCACAGGGGCAACCTTGGCAACAAATGGCAAAATAAAAAAATGGTTGATATCGACAGCTGGACAAAACGTTCATATTAGATGAGACAGACAAGACATTTCTAACACAATATGCCCCACTTGCTGGAAAAAAAGCAATGTTAAATTTTATTTCTCATAATGTTGTGGCTTTTTAGCTCAAAATACTTTTTTTAAATGGACATTTTTTCACCATGACAGTCCCATCCATTGACCATCAGTCAATAATACTTGATTGCAGCAAAGCCACCATGATTGGCAATCTGATGTTACTAAGCTACTAGCATGTACCACATACCAAAAAAACAACTAATTTGGGCTGTATTTCCATCTTTTCTAGCTAGCGGTGGGGTAACCATCATGGAGACATTCCCAAATGGTCACAAAAGGTTGTTTTCCAATTATTCCAAACCTGAATGTTGCTGACAAACATCAGGTGTTGGTGTGTTGGAGGGCCATGAAGAAAGCTGGATTTTATTTCTTGTTTGTTTGGCTCGGTTTGGATGAGCCATTGAATGAAGTACTTGCTGACCATCATTTGGCAGTTTTTACACTTCCTGTTGGCAACATCAGAACTTTATTTAAATCTCAAACCAGTTTCTTTTCAATTGTGGTTGTCATGCTGTTAAAAATCCAACCTTTTTGTATCTACATTCACATATTGAATGAATATCCCAGGTATATTCCAGTTACGTTGGAAATAGTCTTTTAACGTGTCGCTGTCTCAGTGGTTGGGGTCACACAGTCTTTAGTACTTTGGCAGCGTGGTTAGCTGAACAAATGGACGAGCCTGGGAAAGTTGTGGATTATTTTGCACACACGCACATGTTCACACTGCTATCAGTCGATTGCTGCACAGCTGTTCATTCCTTACATGGCGAATCACCTCTGATATCAAACACCCATTGTGTTTACTAGGAAAAAACACATCCAAATAAAGTATTTGCATGTAATTCACATCAGAAAGCAGTTTTTTACAAGATGAAATATTAAATTACATCTGCTGCTTGAGAAACAGACCCAGATGTTTACCATAGAAAAGCTTTGGGGAGCAGATGTGTCTTTATAGGTGGGAAACTTACCATAATATACTGTATCTTTGGCAAACCAACCACCAAATGTGTCTAAAAACATTTGTTGAAAAAGTGTTAATCTCTCTAATTACAGTCATCGTGGTTGTTGTTAAAGTTATAAAATGTGCAGCCGACTTTAGGCCATCAATGCAAAGACATTTATAAGTTAAATTTCATGCAAAACATAAAAACTCATGCCTTAAAAAAAGACACAAATGGATACAGACTAATATGTTTATATTTCTATCACCTTTTCAATGATTGTCTTTTAAAGAACTGAAACTACGGCTACACAATGCTGCATCACATTAGATCATATCGTATAATTTAATGTAATATCACAACGTTAAAATGTTCCATTAGTGCAAAGCCGTGTTGTCTTGTGAGATAAAGGATTTGTCTGGGCCAGACCGCGTCGAGCAGAGGAACACAAATATATTTAAATGCCTCCCACATTTTCTTATCAAACTCTTCTAACAGTAATCTGGCTCTGTGGGGGGAGCGGATTAGCAGATTAACAGCCTCCAACAGAGCACACACACACATAGAAATACACATGCTCATGCACATGTATTAATGCATAACTTGCTTACATGCAGGTTTCAGGCTGCGGGTGACGGCACTCGGCTAGTCTCCTGTCAGAGTAAGCAGATAAGGAGGAAGAAGTCGGGACAGTGCGTTGTGTTTGGGCTGATAAGTGACGACTGACCGCAGCGTGCACAGGACAGAGGACGGGCTGAAAGGCATCTCGACAGCCGAGACAATAATTTGTCTTCAAATCTGTGCAGAGACATTCAAATGGGAACTAATAGTTGTCAGTACATATATAAAAAATATAGGAGTAGTCAGTACACGCAGTAGAGAAGGATGTTGCAAGATACAAGATGAGTGTCCATCCACTTGTTTCACGCACACTTTCAATTTGTGCATAAAATACAGTCTGATTGGAATAAAAGCGCTACCTACTGCTTATCTCCTTAAACCCAATATTTGCATGACAATAATGGATAGAAATGTGCAGAAACTGTGCATTTTCTTCTGCCAATATTCGCAAAATTCTGTTAAAATTTGAGCTACATTTTGGTGGAAACCTTCTGTAGCTGCAGTGTGTACGTATATTTACGTACGTATGTGTTTTTTTAACGATAACCACTCTATTGCACTCTATTGTTACATTGCACATGGTAGTTTAACTTATGTTGAAGTTATGTTATACCTTTTGAGCTGCTGCCTTTTATTCAAGAACAACCACCATTCTTATGTCAGATTACGGGTGGCTGTCTCTGAACTCGCTATTCATACCCGCTTCGCTCCAGGCAAGATGGTTTTGCCCATCGGATCAGGATGCCTCTTTTGCCGGTCCAACGTCCACTTGGTATAAGACCCAGAACACAAAGGAGAGATTATAAATCTTATCTGGTTTGGGAACACCTCGGGATCTACCAGGAGTAGATAAGATAAAGAAAGCAAATGAAAGACTGGACTTCAGATGTGTTCGGACTCGAGTCGTTCGACCTCTTTCTGATAGAGTAGACCCGGACGAGCTCAGTCTGAGGCGTCCTACCATCCGCAGGATAAACCCTGTTAATCTGCTCGTTCTTGTATTCTCGTATTCTCGTATTCTCACCACTTCTCGTCGTGTATTTACCTTCACAGGGCTGCTAGAAGAGCTGCAGCGATTCCCCCTCAGATGTCTCCGAGTTTCACGTCTGTAAAGCCTCACTGTACCGAGTCGAGTGTGACGGCGTCAGAGCTGTGAATCACAGATAAAGCGTGTCAGTCTCGTCTCACAGATAGTCTCTTTGTCACACTTTTGACAGTCTTTTCTTTTCCATATCCATCTTCTTTTTTTTTCTGCGAGCGCTGAGCAGTGCGAGCAGGACTGATGTCGCCGGGGGACGTCACGTCGCTCGTTCCACCTCGGGGGAATTGCTGATGACTCGAGCAGCTCTGCCGTGTCTGCGGTTTGTTAAGTGGAGACGGGGATCCCACGAGGACGAGGCTCCTGAGAGAATTAACCTCTCCTCGGCTTTTACTTGTTTTTATCCGTTTCACAGGTGTCGGGACCTTCTCTCTTGTTCCTGCATGTATCATTAAACCCGAATCTCCCATCGATAATCCAACTATACTTCAGATTAATTGTCACATTCAAGTTCCCATATTGTCTCCTCTTGCACACTGTAGACTTCCCTCTTATCTTCCTCAGTTTATCTATCATCGCCTCCCTTCTTTTGGGGTCGATACCATCTTCAGCATTCGGCCCGCGGTCACCGGACAAATGGACAAGCTTTGGAAAATCTTGCGGATTAAGTTGTCGGCCCACTGCGATCCCTCGAATGCTGTTGGCAGCTGTTTATTTATAGTCTTCGTTATCAGACTCGAGTTGGGTTTATTAAGAAAATGAATTAGAATAAAACATTTGCATGCAAGTAATCGTAAAGTGGATTCAAACCTGCGGGATGAAAGTAACACAGACACACACATAAAGGCTGGATTAAGGGCTGAGGGGGGGTTTAAGGATGGTTGGCAAATGAATAAATCTCCATAGACATTTGTGTCAGCCTGTGTGTGTGTGTGTGTGCATCATGGTGTAATCTCAGTTATTCCCCTAGGTTGCTCTCTGGAGGCATGAACACACACACACACACACACACACACATACACACACACAAACACATATTTTTGTGTATCGGAGTGTAATCTGGGTTCCTGTCCTGTCCGAGTCCTCGCTCAGTGGGAATCATTAAAGAGCAGTTAATTACCCATAATCCACTCTGGGCCAGATGTCTGCTCTGTTGGAGAGTTCAGATTGAGTGAGTGTGTGTGTGTGTGTGTGTGTTAATATTTGCCACCACTTGTGCCAACCTCCTCCTTTTTTCCCCTTCTTTTTCTTAATCCTTTTCTCATATTTTTCCCTTTTTCTTCCTCTCATCCTTCCTTTTTTGGCAAGTTTTTCTTTTATTCCCCGTCGGCGTCGCTCCACCTCTCCCTTTTTGTTTTTTTGTCTTCCTCCTCTCTCTCTCTGTTTCTCTGCCCACAAATCTGTTCATCCCTCCCTCCCTCCCTCCCTCTCTCTCTCTCTCTCTTTCTCTCTCTCTCCTCCCTCTTACTCTCTCGTTTCGGTTCACACTCACTCGGACCCGGAGCGACTCACAGGTGACTTGTTGCAGCCTTCAAATCAAAACAGTCTGTCTGAGACTCTTTAAGGTAAACATCTGTGTGTGTGTGTGTGTGTTCATGTTCATTTTCTGTCTTTGTGGCATTAAGGCTTTGTGGCTTTAACTGATCTGAGGCTTAAATATACAGTTACAGACTTTGAGCTGTGATAACCGGTAGCTTGGTGATAATGGAGGTTTTTATAGTTTTATGATTCATTTTCAGCTGAGTGTGAACTTGTTGAGGGTTTATTTTCAACTCTCAGTTTTTACTGTGTCAGCTGATCTCAGTTTTCTTGGTGTTGGTTATATTTTCAAATGTTGCTGGTTGTTGGAAATTGTAACCCAATATACCAAATAGTAAATAGAAAATGTTTTTATATTCTTATGAAATGCAGTTTTGTTGCACGAAGGGTTTCTCTCGTATACAATAATCCAGTCAGGGATATTTATATGACTTATTTTTTAGTTTTTGGTGACTTACAACTTGGCCTACACACTTTAGAGTTTAGTTTAGCTTCATTTCTTAACCTTTAAACAACAGTGGACAAAATAATCTCACCTGGCGGCCTTTTTATCAGTCATTCAGGAGATTTTGATCGTCTCACATTATCTTCATCAGCACATGGACCGAATTCAGAAGATTTATATCTGAACTATTATTATTATTAGTATTGATGTTGGTTTAAAAGTTAAGGTAGAACAGAAGTCGACACAGCAGTTTAACTTAAATTAACTTGATTATATGTCAATAACCTAATTCATTTTAGTCTAAATATTTTGAAATATTGAATTACTGATGCATTTTTAATAAAAAAAACAGTTTTCTTCAGTGATATCTGAAGGTTTCTTTGTTCTTGGAAACCGCAGTTGGCGAGACAGTCTGACTTGAAGGTCCCTTTAGAGGTTGTTTGTTATGGATGGAGGACAGGATGCACACAAGAACTTCTAAATAAAATGAGGCCATAATCAGTAAATTGTTCCATCGCCCTTAAATGACACACTCAAGAATTGTTGAATACTAAGGGCAGAATTCAAATCCGGTGAAAAACTGGATTAACAAAGTTTGGCTGAACCACTTTTCTGTGTCCCCGTCTGAGAAGAAGAAGAAGAAGAAGACATGTAGTTCACGGCCGTCTTGTCGGGCGATTTCTTTAAGGATGAAGTCATCAAACTTCACCTCTGTCACTGCCGGCGAGTGCAGTTTGTTACTTTTAACACTCCGAGATGTTCGGCGCGAACAAAAAAATCTAAGATATGTTCTGAACTCGGCAAGGGGTCCGCTGTCAAAGAAGAAGGTTTCCTGTCCTCGAGTAACCCCGACACATCAGTCACAGTCTCAACCTGGCTGGAAGATTTTCTCCGGTAAAAAATGAGGTCTTGGTGAAGTGAATCAGACTGTTTAATTTACTTGGAAGAATCAAGTTTGTTCTCCTAAACCAACTTTGTTTGCAAGCTTAAAAATAAGCAGAGTTCACTTCTGTGGAGCTAAACTGGACAAACAGACACAGTCATCAAATCATTTTTCATCTTTGAGGGAAGGACACCTGTCGAACAGAGGTAAACACCACGGCTTCAGCGCTGAAAGAAAAAGGAGGGAGTTTGTTTGTCTTGTTTTTAGCCCTCGTTTGTCTCAAAGCGACCGCCAGCTTGTTATGGGAAGGTTCGGTCTGGCATGCATTGTTTGCTTGTTAGTTCAAGGTCGGGCCGCCTTCACGAGATAAGAGGACAGTAAATATTGTGGGTGAGATTTGGCCTGGCGAATGAGGGCATCAGATTTCTTATCATCCTGAGGTAAGAACTGACGGGTTGATGTTGGGGAAAGGCAGATCTCGTGTGAACATGACACAAAAACGAGGGCGAAAGACTGAAAGAGAGAAACAACAATGGGAAGGTGACATTTTCTCATCTTGTCTGGCCTTTTTTTGTGACAGACACAGATAAAATCGGGTACCGACAGTGAACGAGAAGCTGGGGAAATAAAAAAAAGACAAAAAAAGGTTCAAATAAAGACGAACCGAACGTGTGATGGAAAGAGCTGTCGGCACTAAAACAGCGAGAAAGAGAGCAAATGTCCCTGTTATTCACAGTCATAGCCAACGAGACGCTGCCGCTGCGTCTGTGTGAAATCGAAGCCGTCGCCTTAACGCTCTCTAACAGCGCTCTGCCTCCCCCCCTTCCTCGGGCCGTGACGCCGTTACGTAAGGGATCGAATATAGGCGAAAAAAAAAAGCTGAACGCGATCTTTGTGGGAGGCCCGGGGATGAACGTGGATTACTGATGGTTTAGGGATATTTGTAATAGTGAATCCCAGCAGATTTCACTCTGCAAATATGTTTCTCATATGCCAGGGAACATTAGCCGCCGTGTCTCATTGGACAAAAAGGAAAAGAAGAAGGTAGAGGGTGGAAGTTCATTACCTTTGACGGCAGCTTCTTGATGCTATCTTCTTTTTTCTCTCCTTCAGTGTTGAAGGCTGATAAAGGAAATATAAAATAAGGTCTTTAGTTTCTGTAAGTTTCCACCAACATGCTGCATTTTCAGCCTCTAATTTTTTAGCCATGCTACCTGCTGGTCTGTCCGTCAGCTAATTTGAAACATCCCAACAACTACTGGATGGATTGTGATTAAATTTGGTGCAGATGTTCATGCCGCCGAGAGGATGAATCGTGATGACTTTGGTGATCAGATGATTTTTACCAGAGAAGTGTCCACACAAGGTTGACATTTGTGGTTTTTTGCCACAACAACTGTCAGATTAATTGGAATGACATTTTGGTGCACACATTCATATTCCTCCCAGGATTAATTGTAGACTTTAATGAACCTTTGATTTTGACATCTAGCTCCATCGTCGTCACAGAACTGCTCATTTGGGTGTTTTCCATCTGTTTCCTACAGCATCCTGCATTTTCAAGTGCTCGCATCATATATTTCAAGGTTACAGGTGAAGATGCTTTGTGTAAAGGACTATAAAATATAAAGGTTAGGAGAGCCGAGCTCAAATTATTCATCTATAAATCAATTTGGCAGGAATCGACTGTCAGTTTGCAGAACAAAAATGGAAAATCTTCTCTTGTTCCAGCTTCTCAAATGTGAAGATTTACTGCTTTTCTCTATTTTACATTGTTGTAAACTGAAAGAAATCAAATAAGCTATTGAAAGATATCACCTGGGGCTCTATTTTCAGGTTAGAGTAATCAATCAATTGATTTATCAAGAAGATAATTAGCAGACTAATCGATAACACGGATAATCAATAGTTGCGGCCTCCGATGAGGGTTTTAAAGCCTGAGCCATCTTCCTCAGCTCTGTTATCTCCCCTGTGAAGATCAGGAGGAGAAAGAGATGTCATCTGTCCTGCAAGACACAAACAACACACCCTTGAAACATGAAGTGTTTTATTAGAATAAAAACCCCATAATGATCCTAATAAAGAGACGAATAATCTACTAAAACGTGTCCTCGGGGAGAGGAGATGAGCTGTGAAGTCATTTTTCTCGCTGCTCAGGCTGTGACGGCTCTCTGCAGAAGAGCTCGAGTAAACATCAGCATATCTGAAAAGGGTCCATCTTCGTTTCTCTGGAAGAAAACAGGCGGAAGTCATTGTGCTGAAATCTCGTTTCCTCAATTTTGATGCTATCAGCGCATAAACAAGAAAAATAAATGTCAACCAGCGTGATTATATTGGTTTGTGGTATTTGTCATGATGGCAGTAGGTGCTAAAATCAAGTCTCTTATGCAAGACTTACCTGGAAATACTTTAAATTTATGATAAGATGACACTTTTTTAAATTGTATATTTTCTTAAATAACTGGATTAAATTATGTATTTATTCTCCTCGAGCAGCTGTCGTTTGTACGGGGCAGTGTCTTAAAATAACCGCTAACTTTTGAGAAGCTATAATTTGCACACTTTTCATGCCAGCGCCGAATCTGGTTGTGTGGGTGTGATATCTTTTTCTGGGCTGTTGGTATTTTAGAGCACAGCCCTTCTCAGCTGTTATCAGGATGTGAGACACAGGAGTGAAGAGGAAGAAGGAGGAGGAGGAGGAGGAGGACGAGGTGACAAGACAGAGCAGAGCTGCAGGTGGAGGAGGAGGAGGAGGAGGAGCAGATTTATGAAGGCAGCAGGTTCACTCAGATCAATTTAAAGACAAGAAGAGAGGCTGTGCATGAATTCCTGTTGTATTTACACAGTATTAACATATCATTTCTAAATCAAAGCATATTAAATGAAGTTAAACTGAACTAAAACCTTCAACAAGCCTGAAAGCCTCTATCCACTTTACAGCACAATTGCTGCAACATAATGTTATAAAATACCCAACTATAATGCAATAAATCTATCAAGTGATGCACCTGCAAAGGCCAAAGGCCTGATGGTGTTTGCTTTTTCCAGACGATGTGAGGGCTGCACTTTTAGGGACAGAGGAAAATATAATATAATATAATATAATATAATAATATAATATAATATAATATAATATAATATAATATAATATAATATAATATAATATAATATGTCTGAAGTAAATCATACACAGCACAGTGTAGTCAGAATATGATGGAGGAAGATGGAGATGAGGAGGTGAAAAGATTTGGGAGACAATTTGGGAGACATTTGGGAGAGGACAAAAATGGCCTCCAGTGCTCTTTACTGCCAAATGGACACGACTTACTCTGTGTGTGTCTGTGTGTGTGTGTATTTCTCACGTTGTGGGGACATTAATGTATTTACACAGTCACATTGTGAGGACTGTCCTGCCTTTTGGGGACAACTTCCTATAATGTAATAGTGAAGACTTATTTTAAGGGTTAGTTAGGCGTGAGGTGGGGATGGTCTCCAGGAAATGAATGAAAGTGATGTGTGTGTGTGTTTGTGTGATGTGACCTGTTTTCTGTGGTTATGTTAAATTAAGAATTTGAGAAATGTCATGAACAAAAATGTCCTCTTTTACCTTTAAATACACATCTTACATCAATTTCCAACCTTATTTATTGTCACTGCTAATATAGCTATAAAGGGCAGTAAAAGCGATGCAATTTGCTTCTTTATATTTTGTCTCACAGGAGAAATACAGCTGTTTAGCACAATAACGTAACTTCTAATTATATTACCTTTTGCCAATAAAGCTGCTCGGGCGTTTCTTCTTCTTTTGTTGCTAAATGAAGCTGGCAGAGTTTCCATATAACTTTGTGTTTCGATAATTCAGGGTTAGCTTTTCTAATTTCTTTTTTAACAATGTAAATAACTTTATTGACAAATGAGCTGATAGATAACAAAAATAACCCCTTAATATAACCTAACATTCACCCTGTGAGCTAACAACACCTGTGATGGTTTGTTTTACTTTACATGACTTTACTTATAATGAAACAGATGGATTTATTGATTATCTATTGAAATTTTTGTTGTGTTTTGATGAGTAGTAATACTATCTGTGCAGGCATGCTGTCTGGAGCTGCAGACTCTTTTTGGTTTCTCACCTGCGATGATTTTGTTTTAATTTAATTTTGAGAACCGTATTAGGAGAATGTGAAGGTTAAATAAGATTTTCAATAACAGCGAAGAGCTCGTAACACCTCAGAAAGATGGTGTGTTTTTTTACAGTAGAGAGCAGGGAAAAAGGGACTGATTTCACCTGATGTGATGAGATTTCCTCAGTGAACCGGCTTCAGCGGTGCATGAAACAGCTGTGTGTGTGTCGCCTGTGGTTTACCAGATGGATGTGTTAAAGGAGGGGAAGTCAAGAGGGGAGGTTTTTAAGGGGAGAAATGATGGTGGGGTAGGTGAGGTAGAAGGTGTGTGTGGATACTTTCTATGATGCCCTGATGCCTTTGCACTCATGATAACACACACACACACGCACACATATATTCATTATTTCCCTCCTTCAAAAAAAAAAGAAATACCCCTCTCTCATTCGCCCTCTCCTCATTCTGTATTCTCCCCATTTCTCTCTTCCCCCTCTCAATCTCATTCCCTGTGCCGCTCACTTCACTTTCAATTTCTCTCCCTCCGTCTGAAACCACCCAGTCTTCATTTATTCATCCTCTGACTCTCCGTATACACTTTTCGTCTTCCTCTTTCACTCCTCTGCAGTCCTTTCTCCCTCCCTATTGTTTCTCTCTCTCACTCTGCAGTTGCAGTAAATGGCCAAAAGTATGCGGACACCTGTTTTTTTTAACATCTCTTTGCGACAGGCGGTAATCTGCTGCTCTGACAACCTCTGTTAGAAAGACTTTTCTCCGGATTTGGATGCTGGCTGCAGGGATGTTTTCTCTCCGTTCAGCCACAGGAGCATTAGTGAGGTCCAACACAAAACCTTTTTCTTCATGGACCTGGTTTTGGTACAATCCCCAGTCTGTTTCCACAAATCAAAAAAATGCACACTGTTCTCTCTAAGGTTAATTGCTTTCACATTATTACAGTGCATGCATACTTTGGCTTTTTCTTCATGAAAATGTTGAAACAGGGCTTAACATAAATTTACTCCAAGATACTGTAGTGTCATGGAAACCAAGCAGTATATTTCAAAACAAAGAGCTGACTTGGTGCACGCTGTCGTGATGAGTTTATTATAAATACATGATGTTACATCTCATGAGGCTCTGTCAGGAATCATACTGATAATATGAAACAATAACTTCTTACAACAGCATGAAAGGGGAATTACACTCTCACACTTTATATAATAACCACATCGGTTCTTGATATAACAAAAAAAATGTTATTCTTTTTCATATGGACCAGAACATTTTATCTCTAATACCCTCACACAAACCACAAAAGTACAGTTAGCATTTTTAGCTAATGTTTGTCGTTGGTGTAGAATCAGGTATGTACACATTCAAGGAATTTGACCCTGAATTCTGTACATGCACAGAAATTCAAACAAAAACAAAGTAGTGTAAATTTATGATGCAATCTTTGGATCTAAAACATTATTGGAGATGGTCAGCAAGGCTGGCTCATGTTGTCAAGATGTATTTTGTGCTGCGCCATTTGGGAAAAGTGGAAAAAAGCCAAATTTTTTCCAAAACAAAGTAATGAAATATTCTGGTGTACAAATGTAAAATTTAAATGGTTGTTAATGTTTACATTCACGTTTGCTTCATCTCAAAAGTCTTTAAAATAAGACAAAAACGATGCTACTAATATTCTACTTTAATTTCTACGTTTTTGTTTCTCATTTATACATTTTGTTGTCGACTGAAGGTCTGAAAACTTGAAATTGTTTTATCAGGGTTTCTTTATTTTTGGAAACTTTTGATTTTAAAGAGTTGTTTGAAAATATAAACATCTGGATCTGCTTTATATGAATGTGTGAACTTCATTCATTCATCCCTTTAATTGGGATTAAGCTCAGCCTCTCAGATTTAGCTGGACAATAATTTGTGGACAGAGGTGTCCACATACTTTTGGCCACCTCCTCCGCCTCTGGTGCATCTCTGTTTTCCGGTCACATCGCTGATTGTGAGCCAATCTATCGCTGTCTCTGCCAACCCCTCCCCTTTTTTCTTATTTCTCGCTCTACCTCTTTCACCCCCCCCACTCTCTCTCTCTCTCTCTCTCTCTCTCTCTCTCTCTCTGTGGACTCTGATTGGCTGCTTTCCCCCTGGCTCTTTATGAAGCGAATTGAACAGCAGCGGCTCGACGCGATTGGCTGGAAGCTAATCAACACGACAAATGCTCTCTCTCTCTCTCTCACTCACTCACACACACACACACACACACACACACAACA
The DNA here is from genome assembly GCA_023238725.1 of Scortum barcoo. Taxonomy (NCBI): domain Eukaryota; kingdom Metazoa; phylum Chordata; class Actinopteri; order Centrarchiformes; family Terapontidae; genus Scortum; species Scortum barcoo. The sequence continues at coordinate 7,438,053 of CM041532.1, forward strand.
AACAGATATACGCACATGCTCAACAGCCCAACCTTTCATCGAAATGTGTAGAGGTGCTCATACACACTTTCTCTCTCTCTCTCACACACACACACACACACACACACACACACACACATACGTGCTCGCACACTCATGTCCACACACACACACACACACACACACACACACACACACACAGCCTGCTTTGTCAACAGCTCACGTAGCGTGGCGCACTCAGGCGAGCTCTCACACACACTCTCTCTCTCTCTCTCTCTCTCTCTCTCTCTTACTCGTCTTCTGTCACTCTCTCGTTCAACCTCAGCCGCAATCACATGCCGCGCTCCTCACACACACACACACACACACGCACACACATAGACGTGCAGTCACACACTCCGGGATGCAGACGGCTTCAGTGATGCTGTGACGCTCTGTCCTCTCTCTCTCTCTCTCTCTCTTTCACACACACACACACTCACTTTCTCTCGTCTTGCACACTCGCATGCTTTAACACACAGAGACACACACACACACACAGCTCGTCATCAGCCTCTCAGTCAGTCAGTCATTCAGTCAGTGTGTGTGTGTGTTGTGTGGAATGAGGCGGTGATGTTTTGGGACAGGAAGAACAGTATGGGCAATTCCCAGCGACGGCCCAAAGGAAGACACAGACCCAAATCGGCAACAGGTACTTTGTCTTTCGTTTCTTCGTTTCATTTCTCTGAACGCATCCTTCTCGGGTCCTCGCACCCCTCCGTCCGCTCGTCTTCCCCCCATTCATCCGACTCTACACGTGCACATTTCGCTCACTCATCCATCCATCCGACTCATCTGTTCCTCCTTTTATTTGTCTTTTACTTTCTGCGTCCGTCCGTCCAAAATGTCCAAGATGTCTCGGTGTCCGTGCATCTTTTCCTCTCTTTATTTCACACACACATGCTTGCAAGCCTTCATTCATTCATTCACCCACATTTATCTGTTCATCTGTTAGTCTTCAAAATGTCTCTCGTCCATCCATCCGTCTGTCCGTCCATGCATCTTTTCCTCCGTCCATCTTACACACACCTCCCTAACCTCAGTGTGTTTACCTGTTTGTCTTTTCCATCTCGTCCGTTCATCGTCGAGTTCATTTATCCTTCAAATTCTGCGGTCAAAATGTCTCATTTATCCTTCTTTTCACCCCTCCATCCGCCTGTCCACACATCTTTTATCTATCTGTCCATTCGTCTTTCTATCAGGGCTTCCTTTCATCCATTTGTCCCCCAATTTTTGCTTCATTCATCCATTCATCCATCCTATATCCATCAAACATACATCACATATGTTAACTTGACATGCTTCTATCTATCTATCTATCTATCTATCTATCTATCTATCTATCTATCTATCTATCTATCTATCTATCTATCTATCTATCTATCTATCTATCTATAAGGTTAGTTTTTCATCCAAAATTTCTGCATCTTTCTGCAAAAAATGTGTCACAGTCAGGTGTCTCTCACAACCACACATCCCTCTTTTCACCCCTTCATCCCCTTCATCCCCTCCATCCATCCATCCATCCATTCATCCCCTTAGCTAGCTAGCAAAGCTACACTCATTCATCTCTCTATACGTCTTGTACTGGTTTTCTCATCCGGTCCATTCGAATGTACATGAAGTTCTCACCCCCCCTCATCTCTCCATCACAACTGTTTTATATTCAGGTGTCTCACATTCATCCATTCATACCTCTTTTTTATTCATCTGTCAACCCATCTTTTTTGGCTGCCAAACCTCCACCCGTTCTGTGTCTATTTATCTTGTATTGTTTTGCCTTTCACTTCATTTCTCCATCCCTCCATCCAAACATTTCCCATCCTTTTTCTCATCCATCCATCCTCCTTTTCCTCGAGTCATCTTTTCCTCCGCCTGGGTTGCCAGGTTTGAATGAACTAGGTCAATTGGGCTTTTGCCTCTTGGCGTGTAACTGGACCGAGAGACTATATGTGTATGTGTGTGTTTCTGCGTGTGTGTCCCGTGAAATCGCAGCTCTCAGTTTCACTGCCAAGCCTGAAAGTGCGTCTGCAAACACTGAGTTGTTTTTTTTTTTTTCACACATTTTGCATACGGCCGCCACATGCTGCAGTCTCAGTCTCGTGCACGCGTGTGTTTTCTGTGTAATGTGTGTGTGTGTCGGAGTGTGTGATTGCTCGGCCGCGCTGCCTCGTCCTGCACGGCTGGACGGGATTACTAGTGGGCTCTTTAATTATCTGTGTAGGGCGAGCGAGGGAGCGGGCGAGCTAGAGACAGTGTGCAGGAGAGAGAGAGAGAGAGAGAGAGAGGGGAAACGAGAGAGAAATGGAGATGACAGCTCTTGTAAATCTGCCCCTCTTACTCGCTTCCTCGTCGGACGATGAAGGAGGAGAGGAGGGGGTGAGGAAGAGGATGGAGTGTGAGAGAGGGGACAGGGGGAGGTGGGGAGGAGGGTGAAGGAGGAGAGAGAGAGAGAGAGAGAGAGAGAGAGAGAGAGAAATGGAAGAAACAGAATGAAATAAAATTGGAAGAAACAGGCGATTTTTGGAAAGCTGGAGGTGAACGACAGGCAGGCGGTGGTGACGAAGAAGAGGAGGAAGAGGAGGATTAGAAAACACACATGTGGAGTGTTTATGTCATGCTGCAGAGCTGCACGGTGCACACACTCAGCGCTAACAGAGAGTAAACACACCCATATGCTCACTCTCTCTCTCTGTCCACACACACACACACACATAAAACAGTATGTGCACATCCCCTGGGAAAAATAAGTGTGTGTGTGTGTGTGTATGTATGTATGTAAGCTTTAACACAAACCGACAGCCAACCGGCCCCCCACACACCTGCTGTGGTGCAATAATCAGCACGAGACGCTCCCCGATACGTTTGACCTTGACTGTAATCAGCATCCGGAGCGTATTCGCCGCCGCCGCACGAGACGGTCGCATTACTGTCACCGGGTTCTGCGTTATGTTCCCGACAGGGTAATTTCCCCTGATTACTGCTATGATGATGATATAGTCGGGGACAAGAGGCGTAATTGATGCTTAATGCCTGCAAGGAGGAAGTGCGTTTTGTTTTTTTCATGAATGAAGGAGGTCGACCTCAGAAGAAAAACAGCAGGGTCGCTCAGTTAGTCGAATACTTAAACTGCTGTCGCGTTTACCTGCAAGGAAAGGATTTTGCAAATAACGTCTGTTGTCTCTGTGAAGCGAAAACAGGAGTATTGTGCTGTTGTAATGACGCAGCAAAACCTCTTAGACAGGAGGAAGCAGTGGTGGATGGTTGGATGTGCGAAGTGTCTGATAAAGGTGATTGTTGTTCGCTTCATGACACGTCAGCGCTGGTTTGGATTTGTAGGTTAAACTAACTGTTGCATAACCAGTTAAACCTTCATTGAGCCGGTTTAACAACAGAATACGAGCAGAATTCACATTAAATGAAAATATAGATATAGCTATATATGAGCGTACATCATAAAAATCTAAAACTATACATACTTAATCTTTATATACACACATGCATCCACACTTTTATACTTTACCACAGACATACACATGCACATATACAACTATACTCTTCTATACAACCAAGCATACAAACACTTAGATCTGTTTTATGACTTTAAATCATTGTGCAACTTAAGTCTCATTTCAACAGTTCGTCTTAATTTGACCCTGTTTGCGTATCAGTGCTTGTGTCCTGTTTAAACTTTGCTATGGGAAAAACAGCAAGGTAGAAGTGAAGTTTGTCCAACAGCACAAATTCATCACATGCATCTGCAAAGAGTCGTGCATTAATGATCATTGCTTGGTGTCATGTGAGTTGTTTTGTACAGGAAAAACAAATGTTTTGAGAATCTCTTTTTTTCCTTGTCATTGTTTGGGGCCTCACCTGTCTGTGATTTTCATCCCTGTTTTTTTTTTTTTTTCATTTTTTCCCATCGGAGGAGTTTATAATTTCCTCTTTTTGCTCGATCTGCTCAGCCGTCGCCGCTCACATTAATTGCCAATTTCTTCCTCGTTCTGGTTGTTTTCCTTTTATGTCTTCCTCTGTTTGTTACAAACAAACGCAGCACTTCCTCGACAGCAGAGATCTTTTCAGGCTCGACCCTTTTTTAAACGTTTTCCATTTTTATTTGTCGTTTTACTCTCTTTCTACTCTTTTTTCTTAATTTTTTTTTTACCACTTTTTATCCATCTCTTCGTCTTGTTTTTGTGTCTTTCTTACGCCGGGATCAGACTACAAGGTGTTTTCATGATTTGGGAAGATGTATTTTGTCTTTTTTCATTCAGCTTCATTCAGTTTCAGCTAAAGGTGACTGACTGTGTGTCTAAAGCACCTCAAAAGATCAGAAATCGAGCTTATTTAACGCCATTTACGACACAAACCCTCTTTATGCTGATGATTTTGACACTCCTAATCACTGAAGTTCATATTTATTCCCTCTTGTCCTCTCACAGATCTTATGACGACGACCTCTGACCTTTCAGGGTTCAGTCTCGAGTCACGGCGGGACTAATCCGACGTAGTGATCATCTTCTTCCATTTTCACTTCCCTCGCCTTTTCTCTCATTTTCAGTCTTTGTTGTCGGGGTGTGGATGCTTTTGCAAGTTAAACGCAGACACATAAGCGCACACTCACACTCACTGGTTTCTATATGATGCCTCTATTTCTGTGCTCCTCTGCTGCTATGCAACCGTTGTCCTAGCGATCACCCGATAACTCTCTTCCTCTGTTCCTGTTTCGGGGCTCAAAATGATAGTTTCTTTCCACTACTTTTCTTCCGCTTTTGCATTATTTGTCTTTTTCCGTCCATTCACCTGCCCGTGCTGTTAGCCACGACCGACCATTAACACACACTCACACACACACACGCCGAACGTGTTCATTCATATATTTTCAGACGGATGATGTCATTTTCAGCAAAGCCAGCACCCTGCAGCAAGAGATAGAGAGAGGGAGAGAGCGAGAGAGAAGAGAGAGAGAGGGTGTGTGTAGATCGAGATAATTGGATGGAGGCGAGGAGGAGGAGGCGGAGGAGGAAGAGGAGGAGGGTTTAGAGAAAGCGATTGACTGAGAGATCTGAGGCGAGATACGAGGGACGTGAGAACGAGCAGCGAGGAGACGAGGAGAGAGATGCAGGACGATAAAGACGGAGTGAAAGAAAAGCAGGAGGAGGAGAGGAGGAGGAAGAAGAAGAAGAAGTAGAGCAGGGTGAGGGATGGGAGGAGACAGGAAACAGCGCCTGGGAGCGTGTGGCCGTGGCCGCTGCTGCCATGGCAACCGTACAGGTGTTAAAGCCGGTCAATTGAATGCCGGTCGGCACGCTGCCAGTGACCAACAAGCACGCGTGTGTGTGTGTTCACTGGTTTGTCTATTCATTAACAACAGAGTGTGTGTGTGTGTGTGTGTGTGTGTCGCCTACTGATCTGTTTGCCGCATGGGGGGCGTGTCACATGTCCTGATTGGCGGTTTGCTCTGCTGACCAGTGTCACATGTGAGGGGTGTGTCTCAGGTCAAAACTGATGACATGAAGTGACGACGACGGCGGTAACACACACTCTTACATCTTTCTGTCTTCAAAGAAAGTAAAAGTACTAATACAACACTGTAAAAATACTCTGTTATGAGTAAAAGTATGTAGGTGTAATCAGAAAATGTACTTAAAATATTAAAAGTAAAAGTACTCAGTGCAGAAAGATATTCCCTGTGAATGTTGTACTATTATAAAGATGAATGAAAAAGCAGAATTTTAATGTTTAACTGTACTGCACTGTTCTCATTCTGAACTATTTCCTAACTAATGATTATTTTCTTTCTGTTTAAATTGCTGATTATTTTCTCTATCAGACGATCAATTGTTTGGTTTGTAGAAATTCTGAAATAAGTGAGAAATGCCGTCCCAATTATCAAACGAGACCCCTTCACAGCGGTTTGATTTGTCCGAGCAACAGTGCAAAACTCAAGATTATTAAAAAAATGAAATTATTTGAATAATTTTAAAGCAAAGAGGCAGATTTTCTCATTTGTGAAGCTGGAACCATGAAATGATCAAAATATTGCCAATTAATTAGATTTTTCATTGACTTGCGCTGGAAGTTGTTGGATAATTACATTTTTATGAACAAACCATCGTATTTCTGAAACTTTTCACATGTTTTATCTCCATAATGTGTAAAGTTCCTAAAGCTGTCAGATAATTGTAGCGTATAAATTGCTTGGATCACACGTACCATAAAAAATGAAGGACAAGTACCTCAAATTTATACTTTGAGCTTTGAACTTCAGCTAGTCCTTATTTTCAAGTGTGTCTTTGTCATGTAACAACAAAACATCAACATGTAAATTCTCTTATTTGAGCAAATTCACACATAAAACACCTGAATCTGTATTTCTGAAGCAACAGGAGCCTTTTAACTAGTTTAATCAGTTAGTCTCTGCTCAGTTTGCACCATATTTGAACAGATCAAACTGAAAAAAGAACAGTAAAACAGCATAAAGACACTTATTTGTTTTTTTGGACGTGTCTCTCTCTTCAGTGGACCTGCCTCAGGTCTGTTTCTTCTCTAAAATGCAGATTGTGTGGTATCGCTGGCCGTTATTAGCTTCTATCTGTTTTCTTGCTCATCAGAATTAATGGTGTGTTGCTGCTGAGACAATTAAGAGCAGATGGAAGTAAAAACCTCGTGCTGCATTTTAACGCGGGAGGTTAAACACACATAAACGTAGTAGTAAACAAGTATTTTGAGCAAAATGTTGATAATGTTGAGTGATTTTGCGTTGTTTTTTCATGATTTAACGTCGTGTTGAGGAAAAATAAAAGAGCAGACCCTCCAAAAAAGTGAGAAAGAGTCACTTTAACGGGTGGCGGGATCTTCAGACCGATCAGATAATTCATGATAATCACATCAGAGCACGCTTTAGATGAACTTTCTGATTCACGACTCCACTTAGAGGCAGAAGTTGTCTTTGCAAGAGGAAGAGGCGCCATAACTTAGAGAGAAAAGACAGAAATAAAAGCGTCAGAATGAAGATTATGACCAGAAATGAATCCGCTTTGTGATAAATTAACTTTAAGAATTTAATAAAAAGCGTAAAAAAAACTAGCTCAAAGTGAGCGCTACAGGAATAGAAAGAAGCCTAAAAGTTTAATGCCTCTTGCAGTCATATTATTTTCTTTTAATGGTCAAACTTTTTTTTTTTTTTTATCACTACTCTGAATCTGGCTCGTTAGTGGTTTGTACCTGTGAAAAAAGAGGAACCTGAGAGAAATCGATGCTTGTTGTTGCTGAGTCACGCTCATAAAGCTCGGAGGGCCAAACAGCAACAACATTTAGTGCCGCTGCAAACAAACGCTCATTATCAGAGGATATACCTCCAAAAAAATGCCTGTTTTCTCTTTTTTATTTCAACTTCTGGAGATCACAGCTGCCATATCTGTAATTGCAATGCAGTAACCTTAAAATATGGGCGCTTTTATATATTGTTTTTATCACTTGACCTCTCATACACCGACAGCAGTGACCTTTAAGGCCTGACCACGTAATTTATGGTTCGGTGTATCTCGCCCAAGGACACTTCACCATGTGGAGAAGAAGAGCTGGGAACGCTGTGATTAGTGGACAACCCGCTCTACCTCCTCAGCCACAAACATGTAATCTATTACTCTATTTCGGCTGTATTGCAGCAATCACGCCGGTCAGTTTGCTCTTGCGACTGTGGCGAATCACCCCTCTGTGCAGGACCAGGGTGAGACTTCTCTAATTTATCCCAGCCGGCCCTCCAGAGCTGTCGTTTTTCTGCACCGCTGTGCTTTAAATCCGGTATCGCAGGGAGGGCAGCCGCAGCCTTAATGGCGGCTGAGCGTCTGAGAGGAACCTCAGCTGGTGTATTTAAAAGGTGGAGAGAGCATTAATCATTCGCTCGCTCGCTCGCTCTCTCCCCCCCCCCCCCGCGAGCTGGAGATCTGCGAACTCAGCGGCCTCGCATGGTCTTTCTCCGACACTTTGCTCTGCTGTGACGTCCAGATATCAGGTATTAATAACACCTGTCATCCACTGTGCCGCCTTAATTCTTCCCCTGTCCGGTCTTTTTGCTGCACAGCGCTCTCACTGTCGTCCACTGTGGAGCTTTCATTTTTTACCCTTTTCCCTTTTGTGTCTTGCTCGCTTGCTTGCAGGGATGATTGTGTTACAGTAACAGACAGTTTTGTGAGAGTTAGCTTGTTTTTGCTGACCTCCGCTGGATGAAATTCTCACGTCGCTGCAGTGGCGTAAAAGTTCATCATGACATCACTGTTTTGATGTCACTATACGGGCCAAAAAATGCATTTCTGGGAGGTGCAACTGACCTTAAGTCTCTTCTTGAAACATTAATGCAAGATTTTTATATATATCATACTTATGTGCGAGATAGAGAGGTTATTTCAGCTTGTATAGGTTGTATATATACATGTATTTAAAAGTTTGTTGGGCCTGCGGTGAATTACTTTAATCTCCATTTTAGACTCAACTAGAGAACTCCTTTACTTTTCTTACAGCCATCTTTATTCTCAGCTCTCGAGCTAACACAGTCCATAGCTTGCAGGATGCGTACTGTGCTGTGACCTTTGTGACCTCTTGTTCTCTTTATTTTATATCCGTCAGCTCGTTGTTGTGCATCTAAATTTATGACGTGTCAAAAAGCCAGTCATTCAGAATCACACCCATATTTATATTATTATAACATTTTTTCACATTTCAATAACATTTTGAACATTTTGATCTCTGTATTATGTTATTTCTACCAAATTTGAACACTATAAAACCATTTGCTGATCTTTCATTTTTGGGATGATGATGTTTTAAATTGGTTCACAAAGCCACTTTCACTTGCACCATGCGCGCATAAAGAGCGAGTGCGAGCGCTGCTGGTCGCTCTTGTCACCTCCAGTGTTTACAGGAAGTCACTGTTGAGGAGAGGAAGGAGAGGAAAGGAGCCGGGCTGCACCGACAATAGGCGCGATGGAGGAGAGGAAAGGGCGCCGAAAACATTTGAATGCAGATATTACAGTAGATATGTTGATGCAGTCGCACGTTATTTCAATACTAGCTATGAAAAATAATACAATAAAAAAATAATTAAAGGTTTTTTTAGTCTTCTTACTTTAAGATGGAGGCTGAAGTGAACGTTGAGTCAAAGAGGAGGAGGTTTTGGTTTTACTTTTACTGATTGATGTGATTTATCTGCACCACCGACATCATTTTGGCCACGATGGAGGAAATATGTCGAATCAGGAGTTTGTTATTTCTGTGCAGTTTGTCCACATTGTCACCGTTTTGTGGCTCCGATCGGACGGTGTCTGAACCAGGCCTGCAGTTTGTCTGCTTTTAAAGAAACAACCTGCACGGTGGCGACACGTCTCAGATGTTTTTGCATCTGAACTCGAGTACTACAGCCTCGCTATGTTTAAGATAGGCCCTGAATTTGTTATATTTGGGATGGTTGTGGTTCAGGAGGTAGAGCAGGTCGTCCCTTTACCATGAAGTTGGCAGTTTGATACTTCTGCCTTTATATGTATTTATATATTTTTATTCCTGCCTCCATTTTTATCACTTTTGCACACCTGCCTCAACAGCATTATGTTTCTCTTTGCATGATATTCATTCATTAGTGTGTTATATCTTATTATATGGACTTTATTCTACTCCTACATGTTGAACTTTTGCACTATTATCTTGTTTATCGTAAATTCTCCTTTGCTTGTGTGATTTTCTTTTTTACCTATTTTTTTGCACATCGTCCAAGGGAGCGTGAGGTAAAAATCTTAAATCTTGATCGCTAAAGACACTGAACCCCAACTTCTCACTACCAAAAAAAACACATAAATGCAGTTATTTACCATTAGTTGACTGTAAAAGTTCATCCCAGACCTGTAAAAAATACTAGTTTGACAAAATGCCTGAACTCAAGGTCCACTTACTTACTTTTATATAGTTTTTCTGGCACTTTAATCCATCAAAACTCCTTAAATTACAGGCAACTGTGGACGTTTTTTTTCACAGTTTCTGCAATAAAACATGCAGCATTCAGACAATGCAGGAAAACTTTATGGTCTTTCATCCTCACCAGTGTCATCCTGACCCGACCCCTTTAAGGTGAGAGCCGAGGGAGAAGGATTAAGGGAAGTGTTGGGAGGGAAGAGGAAGAAGGAAGGAAGAAAGAAAAAAAAAAAAAGGGGGAGGTTTCGAGACCCGGCACCATCAGTTTCCTCCCTTTCTCTCCTCTCGCACCGTGAGAGAAAACACACGTTTCTTGCCTTTTATTCTCTCTTTTCCCTTCTGAATCTTTCCCCCCTCCTCTCGCCCGTCTCGTAGCCGCAGCCTGAATGAGTCACCGGGTTTACCTCAGTAAGCAGCCGGCCTCCTCTCCTCCTCTTCTTCTCCTCCTCCTCCTCCTCCACCTCTTCCCCTCTCCACTTTTCCCTCAGAGTTTACATGTGTGTGAGAGTTTCTGTGCCGGAGACAGTTCAGGAACATGGAAGTTTTCTGGGCCAGGCCAGGTAAGAGATGCCGGGGATGGATTTGTTTTTTTGGGTGAGATGTGGGATTGGTGGGTTTTTGAGGAGCTGGAGCAGGGAGCCGAGTGGTACCGAGACGAAGGGGGCAGCCTCCTCTCCAGATAAGAAGGAGCTCAGGAAGGTTACACTTGACGTTAAAGAGGCTAACGCGACCGAGCGTCTGCATCGTTCCCACGAGTTTACATGTTGTGCATTTCTGTGGCTTCCACTTTTTCCAAATTTTCTGACATTTTGAGGCTCATTTACGGCCAAAGAGGATTGTTGTTGAACGCCACACACTGCAAGAGCATCATAATGTGTGTATGTGTGTGTTTGTGTGAGATCTGGCATGAAACTTTTCACAGTTTTGAGAGGAAGGAGCGTTGTGATACCTGCTGTTTGTCGTACGGTGTAGGAATTTCACATGTTGTTGGAAAAAGGAAAGATTCAGTGCTGCAGAAAACCATGAAAATAGACGATGTACAGTAAAATAAAAAACACTTAAAAAGTATCTTCTTAAGTTGTTGATTTGCAAAGAAAATAATACTAGACAGTGTTAAAATCTTTGACACAGTTTATCTCTTTTATTTCCTCTTAAGCAGCCTCACGGTTGGAAAAATCATCTTATTCCTCGCTGTCTGTTATCGTGAGCTGTGAGTGTGATATTCAAACCCAACGCTGGAAAAACTGTCGACGTCTTGACTGCATCTTTTTATTCATTCACCCAAAATTGAGTCTCACATATTTTTTTTTTGCATGGAAACATTCAAATCTTCCCCTCGAACTGAGACGCTTTTCGTTTCACAGCAAACAATAAACACGCTGTATGTTCACGCTGACATGCTTACAGGAGACAGACAGGCAGCTTAGTGTGTGTCCATGCGTGTGTTCATGTGTGTTCCTGTGTGTGTGTGTGTGTGTCATCGCCTCTGAAAGGCTCTTTGTATGTCGAGGAGCCCACACTTTATCGTTCCTTTTCGCCCTCGAAAAGTCTTCGCACATGCCTGTTAAGTTACCGCGAGGTCAAATGAGGTCATGCTTGTTGCTCTCTCGCTCTCTCGCTCTCTCTCTCTCACACACACATATTGGTTTTGACTGTGTTGCTGAAAGTGCATTTTGACTCTGGCTCGGTCGCAGTGTGGTTTTGTGCTCAGCTACAATGGTTTCCAATAGAGCAATTATTATAATATCAAACACACACACACACACACACACACACACTACCATTTTACACTCCAGTATGGAAAAACGAAGTAACCATGACGCGCAGTCACATGCTACTAGTAGCACACATACATACAGTATTTCACAGCCTCATACATCACGCTCAAACATGCCTGATTCTCTCATTATCTCTCTCTCTCTCTCTCAGTCTCTCTCTGTGTCTCTCGCCCTTTGTCTCTCTGCTCGAGTTTAATTTGAAAATGAAAGGAGAGAGAGAAATCAAGCCTCATCGAATTCTCACACCTCGATCGACGGCTGCGGCACGTGATAGACAGAGCGATGTGTGAGGAGGAAGTGAGGAAGAAGAAGGTACACGAGGAGTTTGGAGGTTTGCAGGAGAAACAGTAGAAAGGAGGAGCAGGTGATTTGTTCGGAGGTAACGAGGTGGATGGCAGGAAGGTGAAATAAATTTGCTGTCGCAGGTAGAAAGTCCGAACAGCAGCAGACACGTCCTCTTTTTCTCCCTCAGAACGACACACGAGTTTCATATTTGTGCATGTCTGAGTATTTGCCTGTAATGTGTGTGTGTGTGTGTGTGTGTGTGTGTGTGAATCCAACTTAAATGAGCGTGTAAATGGTGGCTTTGACCTGCGAGTGACTTTCCCTCCAGTATTTTGGCTTTGTGTCAGGTAGTGTGTGTGTGAGAGAGAGTCTCTTTCCTTTCTTATTCATTAACCAGCAGACATTTGCTTTAACGTCCAGATCGAGAGCTTCATGTGTGCCAAGAATGAAACCAGAGCAACAACTTCCCACATTAAACCTCAACAAGTCTTCAAGTTTTTTTACGTTTGTGTTTTTTTTTCTTGTTTGCACGGATCAAACGAGCCTGATGCAACTTGTTTGGAGGAAGTTAGGCTAACTTTTCCCCCTGCTTCCAGTCTTTATGCTAAGCTAGGCTAATCACCTCCGTGATCCAGCTGCACACTTAAACTCACAGACTCCCCAATGTATAAATGTGTTTTTCCATAACTTCCATACGAGTAAATAAGACGAGTATTTAGATTTGATTTGTGCTGAAATGTTTATTTAACTACAGAAAATCTATCTACATGTGTGATTTTTTTCGTGTAGGTAAATGTTTCTTTTGCATCTAAATGAATATTTATGTTCAATTTGTTTCAGGATTATTGAAATTGTTAAAGTTGTTGTTATGCAAAAGATAAAAAAACTGATTTTGTATGCATGAATATACATTATGTTGTCTTACATAACTGCATGATATGATCATTTTTGATAAGGAGTCCTCAGAATGTGACTAAAATATGTTGTATTGTACTTAAAAATGTTGTTAGTACTCTCTAGTGGATGAACGCTGGTATGTACTGGAGACATTTTCTGAATGACTTTAAACACATTTTTGGCCTTCAGGTTGTTTGAAATACAAAACTAAATAAAAAAATCACAGCTGGTCGAGTGCTTTGAACAAGACTGTTCACTTCCAGAGCTCATCAGCTGAACGATTTGCGTTTATTAGAGCTGTCTGTCGAACAGAGGAAACAGGAAATAGATGAAGTGCTGCTTCCTGCCAAATCCTCCTCAGAGACAAAGGCTCCTGGAAGTAATCTGACTGAGACGGAGTGTGTGTGTGTGTGTGTGTGTGTGTGTAATGGGAGGTGGTCTGGTATTGGTCGCCGGGTGCTGGTGGGGCTTGTAGTTTGCTGTCAGACAAGGTTAACTCCGCCGAAGCAGGCTGGAACTACAGGAAGTGGTGCCAAAACAAATCTGAGGGCCTGGCAGCCGGCGATAAGGTCCGCCCGTGGGGATTGTAGTCCGCTCTGACAGATGAGGCCGACCATCCAAGAGAGCCAGACAGGAAGTGCGGCTCTGCATCTGGCAAGCAAAATCATTATTTTAACAATTAATCAAACTGACAGCAATGGTAGGCAGCGTCTCCATCAACTCATTGAGAATCTGTTGAGCTAATCACTCGTGCATATTGGTGGAAAGTAACTAAGTACATTTACTCAAGTACAGCACTTAAGTACACATTTGACATACTTCTGCTTTCTTATTATGACACTTTATACTTCCACTATAAATGTGAAGAAGTATAAATATACCTTGTTATATATGTATTATTATAGATTAAGTCTCCCAGTGGTATTAGTATATATATTTATTAAGTAGATGCATCTGTAAGAGCTGCAACTTTTGAACTTTTAAAGCGATTTCTACACATGAAACTATAATTTAGAATAATTTCTTTTACCATTACTTTTTCCAACTCAACGGAGCCTCTAAGGGGACGTGAAAAAAAAGCAAAGTGTGAAGTGCAAGAAAACAAACAAACAAAAAAAACTACGATATCTGGTGCGCACAAGTAAGTAAGAAACTTTCACATGCTCACGAGATGCTCTTTCATGTAAAACTTGTTTCAGTTTACAGCTGGCAAAAGACCATTAAGCTCATCTTACGAAAGAGAACAACGATGAAGTTAGTTTCAGATTCACAGCTTCTGAGTCAGTGCAGTTAAGGGGAAAGTTAAGGGAAAATTAACTGAACATGCTGTCCGACCTTTTGTCCATTGATTATCTACTTTGTTTTGACCTAAAATCATTTTAGGTGGGTTTTAGAAGTCTATGTATGGTGGTTTCTGATCTAGACTGGGTTTAAAGTGGTCTAGATGTGAAAAAAAAGACAGTGAAATGTGCCTTTTTTGCACTCACACTTGCATCAACAAGTGTGAGGTGAAGAAACATTAGCTTTCATTTGGAGTCGTATGAAAGTTGAATATTTACCCCCTTTTTTTTTTTTGTCTCCACCGACTCATGAGAAGAGTATCTGGCTCTTTATCTGCTAAATGCTCCGAGTTTAACAGCTATTTGCTAATCGTGTCTGTTTGGTGTGGTTTGTGTGAGCAGGAAGCTTACGGTGAGTTTATCAGAGCTTTTTCACCGAAAACAGCTGCAACGAGGACGGAAACGTGACAGCGAACCAACAGTTTTATTTGCTGGTCGAGCTACAAGCCTCCGAAATCCCACAAAGAGCTGAGAGGAGATTTGTCACCGCAAGCAGCCTTCTTTAACACAAAACATCTTTGATGCACAGTTAAATTAAATCGAATGAATTAAAATATAGATTTGTGCTGCAATAAAATTTCTTGTTTTTAAAGGGTTGGCAAAAGGTGCACCACATGTAGATCCTCATTTTATCGCTTTCTTATTCTGACTCAACAAAGAAAACTGCACAAATATAGAAATAAATGTCACTTAATTTTATATAAAAGCAATAAATATAAAAATAAAAGTTCTTTCCTGCACTCTAAAACAGCCGACAGGACACTGAAATCCTCATCATGTTGCGTTAAATGTCTCCTATTTTACTTTTTGTCTTCCTTTCTTGTTTAGGAGTTTGCAGGTATGAATGGATGAGTGTCCACATCTGTTATCCAGCTGTGGTGGGAAGGTTATGAAAAGTCAAAACAAGACTCAACACATGAAATCCCACAGTGTGATACCTCCTCGTAGATGCTAAAAATACCAGTGTTTTCTGGAAATTAAACATAGCCGCTTATTATAACAGCTCGTTGAGTGGCAGAAAATAAAAGCACAGCGTGTCTCTTCCTGTTAAAGCAGCGCGGCCGGTCCTCGCCGCCAGTTTGTTTGCAGTTTGCAGCATGAAATATTAAAAAGCATCGCAAGTGTTGTTCGGCATGAAATGTTAAAGTGACAGCGTGTGCTGCGGTCGCGTTTAAAAAGCAAAGAAGAAGAACCTCGCTTGTGGGTATGACAGTGACGAGGCCGTGAAGCGTTTCCCTGTTTCGTCCTGTTGCGTCTCAGCGGGAAACAGGAGTGTGTGTCTCTCTTATTGTTCTCTGCCTTTGAAACTTTTATTTTGAAACTTCAGTAGCTGGGTGCAGATGTGCTGACAGCTGTTGACAGTGTGTGTGTGTGTGTGTGTGCACAGTACACCTTGGACCATCTGTATTTCAGTGTAGCAGGGCGTGTATGTTAGCTACAGGGTCAGTGTGTGTGTGTGTGTGTGTGTGTGTGTGTGTGTTGTTAGAGGTGAAGCGATAAAGGATGATTGATGGACTACAGCAGGACGAGTGCGCGCTGACCTCCGCCGATGGGGTCAAAAGGTTACGGAGAGGGACGTTACCAGAGGAAAGACTGTGTGTGTGTGTGTGTGTGTGTGAGAAAGGCAGACAGTGAATTGGGCAGGGTTGCGAAGACGAACGGGTACAGCCATTGACCTTGGGAGACCCGTGACATCACTTCCTGCCTGTTTTGCCGCAGTCCTTTCCTTTCCTCTGGGGCGAGAGATACACGCAGATACAAATTCTTCCCATGTGCACACACACACACACAGTCACACATTGTCACAAACTTTGTGACCTATGGGCGAAGCAGCTGAGTCAGCCTCAGCCGCTCTGCCCAGTGATATCTGCAGTGTGTGTGTGATCAATCACTGTGATAAAAAATCAGTGACTCTGTGTGTGTGTGTGTGTGTGTGTGTTTGGTGTCTGAATTCACAGCTGCAGTCGGCGAGGTGACCCACAGTCCATCCTCGCGGTCTGGACGTGAGTTAGTGGAGCGAGTTGGAGGTTTACAGAAAGTTAAAATCAAGCGTTTTGTTTTGCCACCAAAATAAATTTTGATAACTTAATGAGTCACAAACCGCGACGACGAGCGTGTCCCGGCCGTGTCACTTTGCACATCATGGAGGCCACGTCCACTGTTCTTATACAGTCCATGGTTATACTGAGATGATGTTAAATGAGTTGTTAGGTAAGCTTTGTCGTGGCTTTACTAATTTCAAAGTAAAAAGAAAAAAACGAAAGAGTCAAATCTGCTGTTTTTCATTGACTTTCAAATTAAGTTTTGAGAAGACACAAAGCTGAAGTGGCACATTTTACATTTGAGGAACAAACTTAACTATTAGAGTTCATATAAGGTTAAAGTAAACTTTAAACAGAAATGATGAACTTTATGTGTGTGTTCTCCAGGCACTGATAAACTAAAGTGACCATAGTTTGTTAAAGTTTTTTCCTGCTGTGAAACAATCCCTCAGATTTCCCTCAGAGCGTAAAATGTGCAGTAAATCTTATTCCTGATGATCTTATTTATTTATGGTAATCACACTAATTTGTTGTTGTTGTTGTTAATTGCACCCCCCTCAATCGCCGCACTTTCAAACGCCTGCTCGAAAGCAGCCGCTGACCTTGTTTTGACTTAAAAGATGCGAGATTATCGCCGGAGGAGAGTTTTAAGGGGATCTGAGGAGGGATTTTTTTGCGGCGCGGAGTACAAATTAAGATAAAGCTCGCATTTGGGTTGGGGAGCTCAAATAACATAAAGTCAGATGCTCGTACGCAGCCAGCGGTGACATCAGAGATTAGGAATCCTGCTTTTGGAAAACGGCTTTTCAACTTGAACGTCTGACTGTCTGAAATCATCCGCTTTTCCCTTTTCTTTTTAAAAGGTGGATCTCATAATGAGCTCATTCACTGGCAGCGCTGCGTTTTAGATCATCACTGTTATTAGATGCATTTTATTCCCGGCGTATCTGGATTGGTTCGCTGTAGCTGTCTGCTGTTTACCCACATTATGCATATATGGAATACACAACAGCTTGCTTTGCATTTATATAGCTGCATTTTTTTTTTTCACTCTCGGGAGCAGCAGGAGTGCGTCTCTTAAATAAGTCCCCTCATGCTTTAAATGCCTTGCTCAAGGGGATAGTAGCTGCTGAGTCAGTGATGAGCCTGACCAGTGATGCTGCTTTCACTGCATCAGCATCTTTAACTTTATATATCTATATATATATATATATATATATATATATATATATATATGTATATATATATCTAATTATTATGAGCCTTTTTATAGTGCTTTGTTGTTTTTTTGTGAGCATCATTATTGTGTTACTGGAGGGTATAAGTGATGAAAAACTGGAAAAAATGGTGGCAAGGTTCAAATTTGTCATATCGTGTGGTGACGTCATGATTTTGTACATGCTTTCTGCAAGCAAAGGAGATAGTTCTGATGAAAAAAAGGATCAACTTTATCTGCGTGATCATGGTTTGATAACATCGGCCTTCGAGCAAAAAGAGCAGACCGTGCATCACGCGCTGAAGGCCGCACACACCCTCGTTATTAAGCAGATTGATCGCGGGGCGAGATGCGTCTGGATCAGATTCAGCCGGGGCGACAGTGACTGATCGACCGCATTACGCGTCCGCTGCGCGGTAATTAATAAGAGCTGGCGTCGGAGAAAAGAGAGGAAATCTTATCGGTTGGAGACTGATAGCGGTGGGTCACAATCAGAAAAGGTGTGTAAGGAAATTTAAAGTTGATATTGATCAGCAGATTTGATGACTGGTGAAGGAAGAGAACTGAAATTCAGCTCTGCCTCTGAAAAACAGCTCATTTTGTGCGCAATTACACTAATATTATTATTATTATGGTTGCCATTATAATACTGATTATCTATGTCATTGATAGGCAGCTATTTTATTAAAGCCTGTATATTTTTGAGTCACTTAAACACTCCCTGACCACACTTTTTCTTTAGTTAACTGTTCATCTATGTTTTAATAAATCCAGTTTCTATTTAACATACTGCAAAGGTTCACTTTGAAACAGAAACCTGCAGACACAAACAGAATTTTGCTTAATTAAGTGAAGAGTTTTAGTGCCCAGTGGTGCTTTAAACGCTGCATCTTTTATAATTATAACTACGAATTTGTGTAGAAATTTTGTCGCATGTTTACAGAAAGATGTGGGTGTGAAATTTCTTTTCAGTATTTGAAATGCACAAGGTTGGTTTACACATTAGTATAAGCCTACAATATCCATATAATCTAATCTAATCTCATCTAATCTAGCAAATGTGTATGTTTCATAAAATTAACGTTATACACACGCTTGCAACACATTTGCAAACACACACACACGAGTAAATCCGACATGTGAGCGAGTGTGTCAGGTGACTGAAATGCTTAGTCATTCATGCTCATGTCTATTTGTGTGTGTTTGTGAATTCACATGTGACACTGCAGTCGTCTCGCCGGGATGATTCGGCTGTATCCACGGCAACAGTGGCATAATAAGAGCGTGTGTTGAAAATAATGGTTATTAATTCCAAAAATACAGGCATGCAGAGTAGAGAAGTCTCAGTGTGTGTGTGTGTGTGTGTGTGTGAGTCACGTTAACTATCTCCTTGTCCGACTAACCATCACAATCAAAGTGACGCAAATCTCTGCGTCAGTAATTAGCATAAAATTAGATCTTTGTTCCTGTTAGCAAACATGGCTGAGCGCATCCAGCTCTTCAATTAGGCCCCCAACTGACACATGTGTGCACACACACACACACACAAACACACACAATAATACAACAATACACACTCACAAATACACAGTTACCCAGCAAAGACGATTAAATCAGCATGTGTGTTTGTGCTGCATCTTTCTGGGTTG
The DNA here is from genome assembly GCA_023238725.1 of Scortum barcoo. Classification (NCBI taxonomy): domain Eukaryota; kingdom Metazoa; phylum Chordata; class Actinopteri; order Centrarchiformes; family Terapontidae; genus Scortum; species Scortum barcoo. Next base: position 7,457,241 of record CM041532.1, read on the forward strand.
ATATGCTTGCATTGACACACACATATTGTATACATGTGCGAACACACACACACACACACACGCACACACACACACACCCAAACATACTTACGAAATATATACATACTCACAAAATGGCCATTTGGCTTGTCGATTGATTTGTTTGTGTTCAGTTCAGCCTGAGCTTATTCTCCATGGTGGCTGAGCTTGCCAGGTGGATTAGTCCTGTGATTACACACACACACACACACACACACACACACACACACACACACACACACACACCTCCCTCATTACACTCAATTCCATTACTCCACCCTCTCGTTCGGCCCCCATTTTGTGTGTGTGCAGTGAAGGAGATATGACAGAAGAAGAAAGAGGGAGAGAGGATGGAAATAAGCGATGACGGAGGAAAAGATAGAGGGAGGATGGAACTTACCGAGAAGTAAAGGATGAAATTTGGAAAGAGAGAGAGAGAGAGGAGGAGGAAGGAAAGTGATTTAGAGAAAGAGGGAGGAGGAGGATAAACGAGTGAAAGGAGGGAGAGTGAGGATGAATTGTGGCTAATGTCACTTTAAATTACTTCCAGGGTCTAATAACTGCAGACAGCCAGGTCTCACTGTAGGAATATACACCCTTTTAGTGAGTTGTGTGTGTGTGTGTGAGTGTGTGTGTGTGTGTGTGTGTGTGTGTGTGTGAGTGTGTGTGTGTGCGTGCATTGCATTCATTCCCTTCGATTGCTTGAGACCCATCACTTAATAATCTGTCTCTCAAAATCATCAGAAGTCTTTAAAAAATTGCATAAATTCTTTATTTCCTTTATTTCCTTCCTTCTTTCCTAAAATAGTGAAGAGTTAAGCTAAATTCAGAAGCTTTTTTTTATTGTTATTGCCCAAAACCAAACAATGTGTCCCCCTGTCATTATTAACGACAAAAAAGGCTCAGTAAAGTTTTAAAACAGCTGCTTGGTGTCAGTTTTAGCAAATCTTACATAAAAAGGAGTAAATGTTGAATGTTTTGGGACTATTTTCAGTGGCGGATTAATCCACTTTCGTTGCACTGGTGAGTATTTAGAGGAGCAGGACGGCATATGTGTGACTGAGCCAATATAAAATACACTATTTGTGTTAATGCCAATGAAAGAACATAATTTGTATCTCTTATTTTTTGTTGAAAGACTGAAAACAGGGCTGAAATTCTGAATTATTTTTATTATTGAATAATGTAGTCTATAAAATGTCAGAAAATATGGAGTAATGCTCGATGTGGTGACTTCATTTTGCTTGTTTTGTCCAAATCATAGTAAAAAAAAATCCCAAATATTCACTTTAAAATCACATAACGTGCAAAAACAACAGATAGTCGAGAAAAGCTTCAGATGTCCTTTTTGCTCCTCTAACAGATGTGCCTGTGTGACTGCATTTTGCGTGTTTGTGCTCTTTAATGTGTCATTGAAAACATCTGGTGCTGTGTCCTTAAAAGCCTTCACCGCATGTGAGCGTCACAGCGTGTTTGCAATTAGAGTCTGCAGACGTAAACACATCCCTCCATGTAAAAACTTTATTTATTAATACACTGTTTACACTGTATGCAATATTTGGATGAACATGAAAACATTAAATTCCATCAGTAACACTGCGTGATGTTTCAGAGCTTCAGTCCTCAGCGCTGTTTTGACTCAGACGGTTCTTGAGAACTGCAGGAATAGAACAGAAACAGGGATCAAATTCAATAGAATTTGTAATGTCTCTTCACAGAAACGCGTGTGAATAATTGATGCAGGTTGTAGTTTCCTCGCTGTCTGTGTTTTGAAGCTGCTTCTCCTGCAGGGGGCGGCACTGAGCTGCAGACAGGCAGCCGCCTGCAGCAGTCTGAGGCTACACATGCATGCATACACAAAAAAACACGCCCATAAACGCACATGCACACACTGAATTTTCCACCAATTTAGCCACTTAGAGTGAATCTGACGCGCTCTGAGGGAACATTCACGCCTGTGTCTGGACCATCGGGCGCATTCATTAGCAGACTAGTTTGGGCTGAAGTCTCCTCAAAAACCTCAGATATCTGCCAGAGGAGATCCTTTCACACACCCCCTTCATAAGACTCACAGTGCAATTGTTTAAAGGTTATGTTTAAATGTTGAGATATGTATATATATGTTCACTTTCTGCACGGTTAACAGTTAATAGGCATTCAGGAGAAAATGTGCTTTCATGTCAATATAATGAAATTAAGGATTATCAGGCAAAAATGGCCTTGATGACAATTTTTGCTTTTTCTTTTAACTGTCAGACATTGATATATAAATGGGAATCTGTTATACTGTATTTAAAAAGCATTATAGTATGCAAATTTACTGGAATGTCTTAATGTGCAGTCTTTAAAATAAATAAAACCTGATTGAATGCTACTGTTCGAGCCCAGCGAGAGACTGAGGAGAGAAAAAAGTTATGTTATGATTGTTAAAAAGAGTGGAGCAGCCAGTAAAACAAAAACCACCTGCAAATACTGGAACCAGTAAGAGCTGAAGACCCAAGGCTCGGACTAAACTCGATCTAAAACACTAGTAAATATCAGACCCAAAACAGTTAATATCGGACCAAATTAAATATTAGTACAAACCAGGGTTAAAATACCCTTAAATACAGGTCTGAACCAGGACTAAAATACCAGAAAATGTCAGACCAAACCAGGGCTAAAGCATTACTAAATATTACATCAAACCAGGGTTAAAACACCAGTAAATATTAGACCAAACGAGAGATAAACCACCAGTAAATACTGGCCCAGAACCGTTAATATTGGACCAAGCAAGGACTACAACACCAATAAGTATTAGAATAAACAGGGGTTAAAACACAGCCAAATACAGGTCTGAACCAGCAATAAAACTGGCCTAAAACAGTAAATCTCAAAACAAACTAGGGTTAAAACACCAGTAAATATTGTACCAAACAAAGATTAAACACCAATAAATAAAATAATAAATAAATCTGGGGTTAAAACACCAGATACGCCAAATACAGGTCTGAACCAGGTAAAAAAAACACGAGTACATACTGCTGCAAAACCCTTAATAATGGACCAAACAAACACCAGTAAATATTAGAACAAACTAGAGTTAAAACACCACCAAACCGGTAAATGTCAGACTAAATCAGGGCTAGAAGGCTGTTAAATTTTGAACCAAACATCTATTAATAGTAAAGACTCGGCCTTGTTGTCAGATGTTGTTTTACAGATCCAGTTTCAGGCCTCATGAGTAAACATTAGTGGTAAAATCCAAATGTTTTTCTGCCAGCGTCCATCACAGATCCAATTCGACATCCTCCTCACACTGGCCTTGACTCACCGTGCGTCATCACTGGTCCACCATGGCAGGAAGAAACCTCCAGCTTCCTGTGTACCTTTCCCACCGCGACGCCTCTGATTCACACTCGGCTAATTGCTCATTTAGCCATCAGGGCGAGTGGGCGTATGCTCTGGCACGGGCAGAGTCACGAAAAGTGTTAAATGATACAACTTTACGCGGCTTCAGACGTCGGCGTGACTCAGATCGGGGTTGGCAGCGTCCAAAGGTCGTCGCGTGCTATTTCGGTGTCGCCCAGTCTGCCACAGTTTTCCTTAATTGACTCGAGTTTACAAGTCAGAGTGAAAAAGTCTGTTTTTATCTTGTCAGAAATGAGAGAAATACAAAACTTAAGATGTCACGAACCCATGATGGTGTTTTTGGCCAGAGAGCTCCTCTCTTATAACTTTTAATTTTCCAAACTTTGTTTTCTTCTTATCACATTTTTTTTTTTTTATTGTTGAGTGACGGCAGATTTTCCCACGATCATTAAACCGTTATGAAGTTATCATTATTGAAAATAACGTCAAGAAAACACTGATTCACCCAATCAGATTTCATCTTCAGCTAGTAACGTCCTACATTTCCCATGATTCCTTTGACAACACCCAAAGAAAGTCTTACTGAGCCACTAATGACCAACGATGATACTTGAAAACTAAACTTTGAATAAAAATAAGGCATTATAATAAAACTCTGCTTTTCATATTTGATTTGATTTTCATATTTGAAACTTAGGTATTGTTTTATATAATACTTAAGTTTCAGTACAGATACCAAACAGTGCTTTAGTTGGATAAATCTACTTTTTTCCTCAACTAAGCTGCTTTTTCATTTAAGAAAAGTACCCAAAGTAGATTTTAAAATAACTTAAAACCTACCTCTAAACTTAACTTAAGACACAAACAGCCACAGAAGAATATTAGAGAGCAGTGTAGTAATGTGAAAATGTGTGTATTATATAAAAATATTCAGTAGTAAGTAAGTAATAAGTGAAGAAGAGAACAATGTGAGCATGTTTTTGAAGCTGTAGATGCCCTCACAAGCGTGCGAAAGATGCTGATTTTTATCACGCGTGCACGAAATCTGTGCAAGCCTCCGTGTGTGTGGGAAAATACTTCTGTTTATCCATTCATCTGTGTGTTTATGTGAGTGCGTCCGGTGCTAACAGGTCTAAATCTGTGTCCTCCTTGCTGACACTCCCACACACACACACAGGGAGGGGGGGTGAATTACTAATAGGCCTCGGAGAGACTTCGCACAACACCTCGCTAATGCATGTGTGTGTGTGTAAAAGTGTGTGTTCCAGTGTGTGTGAATGCGTGTCCACGTAGAGTAGGTGTATTATTGTGAAACTTTCAAACCTCTATTTTGTGCATTTGTTTCCACCGGCTGCTTGTATGTGCAGCTTTGTGTGAGTGTGTGTGTGTGTGTGTGTGTCATCATCTCTCCCCCTCATCCTCCTCAGTCCTTCCTCGTCCTCTTTGCCACCGTGTCACGACAGCGAAGGTCACCGAGTGCGCTCCCTCGTCGTCAGAAAGGTTATAAATTTATCACGGACGCTGGTTATGATTCACGTTTGCCCCCCCCCACACACACATGCCTGCAACTCCAAACCATGCGTGTTATGATGCTTTAAAGGCATTAAAACCACCCCGTCTTTTTTCTTTTTCTGTCTCGACCCCCTTTATAAGCCAAAAAAAATTTTTTTTAAAAGCTCAATTTAGTCATCAGCTGCAGTTTTGCTCGCTTGTTTTTAGACCTCCGAGCCGCTGCCCACGTCTCAGTCAGACCTCGGTGGGCAGATTTAAGATGGGGGACTCCATCTGTCGGTGGTTTCACTCCTTTTTTTGAGGCTTTTCCCTCTCAAAAGTCTCTCTGTGTTGTCGGGATAAATCATTCGAGCACAGCACACACATCTTTACTTCACCACAGTCAGGCTGAAAATCTACTTTAGGTTCCACATAGCCTGAATAAACTTAGTTATATGTGAGAGATTATTACCTCAAATATTCCAAGGAGACATGAAGACGAATACTCTGTGTGAAATAATGTGCTGAGTTTGTACCTGTAGGGCTGTAACAGCCCTCTGGAGATGCAGCTGTTGCACACTTGACATCAGGTACTCGTTTGTGCCTTTAGGCGTGAACAAACTCACTTTCTCCTCATTTGTTTGTCTGGAAAAAAATGCCATTTTATTGCTCGTAAATGTTGCTCGTGAAAAATATCTAATTCAGCGTGAATCAGTCATATTTATATCTGCACTCAGGGTTCAGCACCTTCCACTTTTATTCTATTTCTTCTTATTTCTGCTCAACCAGAGGTCACATGTTAGATTTTAAGTACTTTAAAGCAAAGTAAAACCTTCAAATATAAGATTAACATGAATATTTTGCCTTTTTTTCTCTGAAGTTGGTTAATGCACACACACACTCTTGATATTGCACCTTAACATTTAGAACAAATGGCACATACATGTACTTTTTGCTGTTTGGTAACACATGTACCTTTTTTGCCCATAAAAAGGTGTATACGGTCACCTTTTTAGGTATATGTTTCACACTGGACTCCCCAGTGTGAAATATATACCTAAAAAGGTGACATTAGTGTAGATATGGTGACGTGAACTCTGAGAGTGTGTTGGACATTATTTTTAAAAGTTCAGGTTCTTATGTTATGGATAATATTGGTTTAAAGTCTCTTATAGTGATTAAAAGCACTCTGTTCTTGGTATTTTTTGACTCTGATACTGATTTGTAAGGTGTTTAACTAATATTTATTTCTTAAAATTAAAAATATGCTGCTAAATTTCCTGTTTTTATTTTAAAAAGTGTCTCATTCAGTGTTGCTACACTAAATGTACAGACATTTTACTTCGACACGATCGGCCTGTCGTGGAGATCAAACCTGTGATCTTCAGCTTGTTCGCAGTTGTGCAATAAATTTCTCTCCAGAACCATCTTTTTCTCTTTTCATTCAAGACAGGACTGTGAAGATAGAAGTTTTTTCTTTTTTTTTCTCCTCTTAAATCTGCCCAGCGATGCCCGGAGGCTCGCGTCTCTCCTCCATCCAATCCCTCCATCTTCTTTCCTTTTCATGTCACCGTGGTTACGTAAGATAGGAAGGAAAAAGAGTGACATCTCCGCCGAGGAGGACTGAATGTGCCCTCTGTAAGTGTGTGTGTGTGTGTGTGTGTGTGTCTGCTGCTCAACTTTTAATCAAGAATTAATAGTTAACCTCAAAGGAAGCTCGTCTCCTGCCAGGACTCCTCTTGTCGCCTGTATCCGTCAAAACAGTCTGCGCCGTCAGCTCCAGGTTTCAAAGTATTTTAAGGTCACAAAACGACTTCGTGAGGCCGCGACTGTGAAAACAGCACGAAGAACTGTCGTTTTAAAAAGACCTTCAACACCTCAGCGTCGGATCTGACCTGTCCACATTTTCATTTTTAGCTATTAGGCCCAGTAACTTTGGGTTTTTACAGCTTCTAGGAAGCAAAACAAACACTTTTTTAAATTATTCATCACCAACTGACTTGTCTGTTATTTAAATTATACATAATAATTATTGCTGGTTGCTGGTTTAAGGGTACCTTTATATTATAATAAGGTTGTTACAGCTCTATTTGTCGTAATACTTTCTTTTCAACTTTCTTTCTTATTTGGATCATTTACAAAGAAGAGCAGTTTTCACAAAGATGTTATGAGCAGGTGTCCTGATTTGGTGCAATCATATGAAGCAAAGTCAGTTTCCACGATACAAAAGTGAAGTTCCCTCCATCCAACGTTGTTTTCCTCTTTCTCAGAGGGGATTATCGCAAAGATGGCAAGGAAACATACCTTTTTTTCGTCTTCTTCTTCTTCTCGATCTTTTCAGTGCTGAGTTACAACCAAGTGGAGCATCCGATTATCTGACCACGATTATCGCCTGCCAAAATGTCCGCCGGCTTGTTTGCTCCCTTATGGTCAAAATTTTGTTTAGTTTTATTTAAAATATGAATGGACATGAATGTGCTTTTTACTTTTGCTTGCTCATGTTAAAGCATTAAACCGTGGCGAACCGCAGCGGCTGCAGCTTCCTCGGCTGCAGTTTTTAGTCGGCGCCCCCCACCTGGAGCAAAGATGGCGACCAATGAGGATGAGATGTGTCCATACTCAGTTTATTGACCATCCATGCCATGCTCAGTGTGAACAAACTGATTTACTTAAATTAGCAAGTGAAAGCACAGAAGTACACGAACTGAGGCACGATTTATCTGTTTTTTTTCTTAATAGTTAAAAGCATTTTAATCAGTTTGTCATAAAAACATGAGGTGGGATGTAACAGGGGCGACTAATCTCCATCCTCACCTTTTTGAACGTGAAAACGAATTTGAACATTTTCCAGGCTGCTTCATTTTTGCACAGCTATTTCTTGCTGTCGAAGTTTTTCTTTTGCCTCCAAAGCGACATAACCCTCCATAGCTGCTCCCTGATTGACACGTCATGGCCTCTGTGCTCTGCGTTCTTCCTTCCGCGAAGCGACAGGCGTCGTCTTCTTGTGTCTCGGCTGTCGTGGCTGATGAGGACGAGGCGTTGCGAGTCTGCCGTCCCGTCTTTCGATTCAGCTTGACCCGTCTTCCTGACGGTGTTTTCATAGTGTGATGTGCTGTAGAAACTGCAGTGGTGGTGGTGATGATGATGATGTGTTTTTGGAGTCCTGCGAGGCCTCCCATCTGTGAGAAACCTCGTTAGACAGACGACGACTCCTCGCTGCGCCGATGTGCGGCGAGGACGTCGAAAAAAAACTCTAGAGATGTCTCAGAGGTACGACGGTAACTAAGGTATTTAACACCCTCTCTGTCTCTTTCTCTCACTGTCCTCTATTTACAGTCATCTGTGGCACATTTTCAGAAGCTCCCCGAGGCGTGTGCGACTTACCGTCTAACTCACACAATCACGACAGGCGCACACTCACACCCACACGAGATCACATATTTAACTTTTTAAAGTCCCACATCTTTAACAGCTCTGAAGCCAGAGGAGCTGTGAGTCTTCCAATCCACAGCAGGCCGTACGCTGCAGTTTGAGAAGTTAAATACGACCTCTGTTCTGATATTTATTGATATTTCTGCCATGTCTTTAACTAGAACTGTAACTAAGGTTGTTCAGTGTGCTTGCATGTGAGAAAAACTGACCTTTCGAGATGTTTTTATCTGTGACTTTGGGAAGTTTGGTGCACCTTTGACCCTTTCTTTTCAGCGTAGTATCCAAAAATCTCTTCAAAAAGAGTTAAAAGTGAACAAAAAAAGAAAATCAGCTTCCTCTGTTTTTACGTAGAAAACCTAAAGTGCTTACTTTGCTTTTACTGAGCCTGGAGAGTCTTTTATTTTTTTAATTTTTTCTTTCAGTTCCCTGTTTAGGTACTTTCTCCGCTCTGAGCCATCTTAAGAGTGCATCCTTCTTTATTGCAAACAATGAGAAACTGAAGAGCCGGCGCTTTAAAAAGATGTTCCCCCGCGAGCGCTCAGTGCGACGTGACATTTGCTTCAACAGGGGAGGGGCTAAAATAACGAGTAATAAGTATTTCTCATTTTCCTCAAAGGTTGTGAAGGTTAGGCCAGAAGTTTAACCTTTGAGAAAACAACTTTATTCGACTCCTTGGATGTTTAACGCATTAGTCTCTGCACGGTATTTATCTCCTTTTATTGGCCGAGAGTTACGTAAAACGCTTGACTCACGCAGAGCAACGTCACAATTTCATGCATCTTTGAATAAAATGGCTCATGTGTGCAGAATACACGGTGCTGCAAATGCATACATGCATACGAGCTACAGAATCCTGTGTAGGCCGTTCTCCAATCAAATCAGCAAATATTACAGAAACATGGATCCAGACTTAAAAAAATATGGATGTAAGTTACCTGTAGGCCACAAAGAGCAATAAAAATGTTAATATGTGCAGCTCAGAATTATTTCTCCATGTTGGAAGTTATTTCTGCATAAAAGACGTAAATAAACAGTCACAGCAGATACAGTACAGTGGGTGCAAAAGTTTGTTTCCCTGCTTGAAATACTGCTGACTGACAAATGAAGGGTAAAAAAAAAACAACAATATAATCTGCTGCGTGAGCCTCCGCTTCCAACTCAAGTTCCCTAATGGGATATTTAGCTCACAGCGAGGTCTGCAACACAATGCACACACCCAGGAAACGCAGATTAGCTTCAGAGCGGGACAATGCAGAAGAAAGTGCGGTAGATTTACTCAAAAATGAACATATTTAAGGAAGTATCACAGGCTCCGTGGCGAGGATGCATGTCTGCTCCACGGCTCGGTATAAATCATGCATGATCACCTTTGTTCTCCCCTCTGCGGCTCGCCGACGTGCTCTTGTGTATCATAAACAGTATGGCTCTCTCTGGCGGGAGCTGATTGTGTGAAAGCAGCTTAGGAAGATGAAGCCGGCAGCCGGGAGAGTGATCGTGTACAGTGATGGCGTCTCGTTGTGAGAGAGGAGAGGAAACGAGACGTGACGGCGCCGGTGGATTCGTCCGTCTGCCGGGAGTTTTCTTTAAGTTTTAACTTTTTATTTTTGGAAATAGTTTCTGCGCAGTCCCCTCAGAGAAACCTCCCACACATGTTGGAGTCTGAATTTATATTTAGAAGTTTTTTGAGGGGTGGTTTAGCCGAGGATCCGAAGCAGTTTACTGAGCTGCTGCTTCATGGTGAATGTTTTCTGTAGCATGAAGTGATATTTCTGTAAAATATGAAAAGAGAGGAGATTCATGTTGGCTTTAGTTTGGTCATTAAATATTAAAATACTGAAAATCAAAGCCTGTGAGAAGAAGGCCTGAAAGATTTTTAACGCCATTATTTAAAGAAAGTAAAGTATAAGTCAGTAAGGTTGTGGATGTCCAGACTGTGGGGCTGCAGAAGAAGTCTGCACAGAGTTTTTAATGATATTTTGAGGTGAATGTAAGAATTTTAGTCCATTTTTAGAGCTGTTTTACTCGTACAGTCTCCTCTGGATGCTGCTTGGAGTTAAAGAAAAGTCTGCAGTACATTTACATGCCGCGATGGAAGAAGTATTCAAATCCTTTAGTAGAGTAAAAGTAATCATACCTCACTGTAAAACTGTTACAAGTAAAAGTCCTGCAATGTACTGTAAACAGGAAAATGTCCTTAAAGTATGAACTTAAGTTAAAGTACCAAGTGTTGTAATATTCAGTATTATATCATTAGAGTATTATTCCTCATGCATTCATGTTAAAGCAAAAGTTCACTTTTATTTCTGAGAAACACTGCTAAACTTTGACACATTTATGTCCTGAGCTGAGATGGAGATGATCATTTGTGCATTTTTTTCCTCCCGTCTCGATCGCGGCAGCTCTCTTTCCACCTGCATTACTTAGCGACGCCTCAAGACAAACTCTCTGGTTTTCCATCAGTTTCAGAATCCAGTTTAAGATTCTTGTGATGGTCCGAAATACTTCTGCAGGAATACGAGTTCCTTAGATCAGGGTTTGTTGGCTGGACCTCGCTCCAGGATTTTTGAGTTTTGAGCTTCTAAACTTTTAAAAAAGCAGCTCGTTTGTTCAGACTTCAGTTTGTTAAGTTAGTTTTTCTCTTAGTCTTTTGTTTTTGCTTAGTGTTTCTGGGTGGATGTCTCCTTCAGTCATTTGTCTCTTGTGTGGACTTTGTGAAAGGTGCCGTAGAAATAAACTTTACTTATTTACTTCTCATCAGATCTCCTCCTCGTTAATGACTGACATTAAATTTGGCGAGTGAGTTGAATAATTTGCCGTCTCCTGTCACATTTCGGGACTTCCCCCGTGTTTGTTGTCGTTTTTATCAGCTGCTGGACGTGTCAGATTATTTTTAGATCGGATGTTCGGTCGGAGGTTTGATCGCCTCCTTTTCTTACCTTACTCCTCCTTCTGTGTGTCATCCACTCTCTCCCCACCTCCTCCCTTTTCTTGTTCTCCTTTCTCTCCCTAATGCCACAATCTTTTTATTTCTCCTCCTCTCACACCTCCCTGCCTTAATCCCTCCCTCCCTCTCTATCTATCTCCTCCCTCCCTCCTCCCCTCCTAATTAAGCGCTCTCTCTCTTTTTCTCCTCCAAATCGTCTCTCTACCTCTCTTCCTCTTCCCCTCCCTCGTTTTCTCTCTAATCCCTGTTTCTTTTTTTTTCTTCCCTCCTTACTCCCTCCTTCCTTCCTTCCTTCCTCGGTCCTCGTTCTCCCTGACAACACACTGCGTTATGTAATCTGTGTCTCTGGGTATTAGTTATGCAAATTCATACATTTTTATTTACATGTGATTTCTCCCCCTCCGTCCCTCCTTTTCTCCACCCTCTCCATCCCTCTCTTTTTTCTAAAAATATTCTTTCTTTCCACCAAAAATATTCTTCTCTCCTCCCTCCATCCTTCCCTCCCTCTCCATCCCGCCTCGCTCTCAATAATCTTATTTCCCTTCCTTATTTCACTGCACCTTCCCCCTCTCCTCCCTCCATCCATCACTTCCTCTCAACGTTTTTTAAATTTTTTTCCCCCTCCCTCCTCTCTCTCTCTCTCTCTCTCCTCCTCTTTAGCCACCAGCGGTCTAGAGGCGGAGAGCGGCAGGCAGGTGGCAGCAGCAGCAGCAGCAGCCACGGCGACGGCATCCACAGCATCGGCGGCGGCGGCGGTGGGGGAGGAGGTGGAGGAGGAGGAGGCAGCAGCAGCAGCAGTGGCGGCGGCGGCGCGGCCCACTTCAGGTCTCCATGGCAACAGAGCGTGAACGTGTTCGGCTCGTGGAGCAGGCCGGAGTGTGTCGAGGAGCTGCACCAGCAGGCGCAGCTCAACCTCCAGAGCCTGCTGCAAGGTAAGGACGGAGGAGAGAGGAGAGAGGGAGCATCGATGGATGGATGAGTGTGTGTGTGTGTGAGAGAGTGTGTGTGTGTGCTGTGTTTTGAGTGGGTGGGAAAGGCGTGGAGGAGATAAGCGGAGGCGGGTGGGAAAGTGTTTACATGTGGCGTTGGACCGAACCGATATGGGTGTGTTGTCCGCCTTGAAGGTGTGTGTGTGTGTTTGCATGCAGATATGCTGCGATAGAGCGTGTGTGTGTGTGTGCTCAGTTTCCCTTGATATCTTGTGTTTATATTGTACTGAAGGGTGTGTGTGTGTGTGTGTGTGTTGCATTGACACAGGAACACTGCTGATGGTGTGTGTTTGGTTCACCTTGCAGCACTGTTAAATTATGTGGTATTTTTTATTTTGTGTGTGTATATGTGCATGTATTGGATAAGATAAAACTCTGATTGTGTGTGTTTGCGTGTTTATGTTCCTACAATGTGTGTGTGTGTGTAAAAGAGGCATTCAAAGACGTCTGTTTACATTTTAGTCAGCAGTCACTGGTTGTGACTCTGCCTTGTTTTTGTGTTTTTTTAAGGTGGAAACGCTGTCACTTTAATATTAGCCTCTTGTTTGTAGTGTTCAACCTGCGTGTGTGTGTGTGTGTATGTAAATTACATCTCGAGGGAGTCATTTGTTATCAGGTAATACTGTTTCTCTGCTCTCTCTCTCTCTCTCTCTTTCTGTCACTGTGACTCATGCTGTCTCTCGCCCTTTGCCCGGACATTAAAAACGATCACAGCGGGTGTTTTCAGCTGAATGAACGAATGAAAGGGGGGTGAATGAATGGATGAATGAATGGCATGAAAAAGGCATGAAGGAATGAATGAACGAACGAATGTTTTAGCGCGTTGCATTTCACGCTTTGTGTGTGTGATTTTGGAGATGTTTTACATCATTTTTCCACACATGCAAGTGTTTGTCCGGCTCTTAATACTTTCTGACTTCTTCACCCTGCGGCCCAAACACCCCCCTCAAAAATGATAAAAACAGATTTTATTTTCTGTTTTTGTCCAAAAACAGGCAGACATTATAGTTTTGAACAAATGTCTTTCCAGCAGAGGTAAATAATGTATTTTTTAATGTCTAATTTCAGCTGCGGATTAATACATACTTAATGTTTTAGTGAGTATTGACAGTATTAGGGCACCGTATGTGGGATTGACTCTACTTAATTCAGCTTTTTGTTTTTTTGCAATGTGTAAAATGTTGATTTGTCGAGTTAAAAAGTAATGCAGATGATAACAGTCTTTGTTAGCTGATAGTCCTGCACACTGTGGCTGATTCACATCCCAAAACCTCTTGGTGGCTGAGCATCCTGCAGACTTCATCACACCTTTGCGGCCGGGGTCGATGAAACTAACTGTCTCATCCTAAAACTCAAATCAGATGAATTAGTGAGCAGACTTTTGGGCTTTCTGCGGTGAAACAAATAATTAAAGTAGACGTCTGCGCTCTACTTAATGGCTCCTCGTGATTAAACTTTTTTTAAAGATGGAGGTCTGAATAAAAGCATGAGAGGTGCTTTCATGGGGATTTGATGAGAAAAATGCAGCATATAAGCAGGTTTACCCTTTAATTTGTTGATGAAAAACAGAACAAACAACAGTTTTGCAGATTTTTTTCTTATATTTTTATTCTGAAAAGAGTCTTTCTTCACTTCCTCTCCCTCTTGATCTTATAGAGTACAGTACGCCACCTCCTACATCTTTCTCCATCTCTTCTCCCTTCTCCTCCACTGCCATGTCTTTATATTTATGTGTGTGTGTGTGTGTGTGTGTGTGTGTGGATGTGTATATTAAGCCAGTTATTGTCTCAGACGGGCTGGCATCTTGTGTATGATAAAAATAAGATGGATGAATGCAGTCGTGGGTGGACAACAGCAACGAGTGTGTGTGTGTGTGTGTCCATTCATCTTTTCCTGTATCCATTTCAGCCACTTTGTGTTTATGTGTTCATCGCTGCCTCTGTGTGTGTGTGTGTGTGTGTGTGTGTGTGTGTGTGTGTGCTTCCCTGCTGTTATGAACAGTATGTCCCTGTGTGTGTGTGTGTTTTCAGTTCATACACTTGTGTCCATTTGTGTTGTGTGTGTGTGTCCATCTGTTTGGGTGTGTGTTATATAACACTGAAGCAACCAGCTCCACTCTCTCTCTCTCTCTCTCTCTCTCTCTCTCTCCGGCCATCCTCACCTGTCGGTCTCCCACTGGCCTCAGCTCGGTAAAATATTCATACTCTTTCCCGCTCTGCCCTCCATATTTATGAAGCTCGGCTGTCGTCCTCCGGTGTTCGACGGATCTGCCGAGATTCAGACGCCCTCCACTGCAGCGGAGATTTGTACCAGGTTTTATTTCACCGTCTTATTTTTGGCCACTTCAACAAGTCCTCCAAAACTAAAGGACTGAATGTGTTTGTTTCTTACTGACTTTGAAAAAAAAAAAGACTAAGTGATCTGCTGATGGCGTTGTAAAAGTTCGGTTAGGTTAAATAAAACAGCCGCTGCGTTATGTTAAAAGGGAGGTAAAGATGGTGGTTTGAGTTAAAAACTTTCCTTACACAAGTGAAGCAACATCACACTATTTCAGATTTTCCTTCTGAAAAACACAAGGTCAGTAAAGAAAAAAATAAATTGTCAGGTTAACCTAAACTTGCGTCATATTCAAGCTTTTGTGCAAACGACTTTTTCTTTGATTAGACACCAGAAAAAAAGTGATTATTTTATTTTTTTCGTTCGTTTTGTTCGTTTGACATTATTTTAAATTACGGGTGTTACCTTTTCTCATTAATACCCGTATTTCATCAAGTGAAGGTTGATTAGTTTTGCCAGGCAAATAAATGAGGGTGAAACAAACCTAATCTCAACACCAGACATTTATCAGGCTCCGTTGATATCCTCTATAATAGTTTTGGCCTGATGAATTTCATAATATCTGTCCTTATTAACAGTCTGAAGCTCAGGAGATTTGAGCTGAAAGTGAGTTTTTTCTTCAGGCAGACACCAGAAAACCTGTGATTATTTTGTTTTTCTGCTTCACGAACTCACGGTCTGGTCTGTGAGAAACGCTGACGTGCAGATGACAAAAAAAAAAGAAAAAAAGATGACCACTCTGGAGTCCCACAGGTCGTTATTAGTTTGGTGCTTCATTAGGGGGACGCGACAAAATGATGTTGCAAGTCGCGGCTTGCGTGTCGCAGATTTGGTGAAATGGGTCCTCAAGACTCAAGAGTTTTACTTGGAAACTGGTGGGAGGAAGGACCCCACCCTCCCTACAAAAATAAAAGCTTTAATTAGATTATCTGCAGCGCTCCTGGACATAAACATTTGGTATAGATCCTTCACACGTGGCCTCCAGAGGTTCATTTTCTGTGCAGAGATCAGCCCTCTGTCACTTTCTATCACCGTGTGTGCTCGAGTGTTTTGTCCAGGACGCATTGCCAGAGACACGCTGCTGTATTTCCTCAACATCGACTATAATTCAGTCAGATTCAGGGTCAGAAGCTTCTCCATCAGCCTTGGTTTGCAAAGAAAGTTTGCAAAGAAAGTCCAAGAAAAAAACATCTGCGCACTTTATTATGTTCAGTATGTGTGTATGAAACTTAATATTTTCCTAAATTATGGTGGATTTACGTTAAAAATTAGTTTATTTCACTGTTGCAAAGCAGGTGACAGTAAATTCTGGGTGCCATTATTTCATCAAGTTAAGGTTTTTTAATTTTGCCAGACCATTAAATGAGATTAAAACACTGACCTAAGCTCAACATGAGTCATTTATCAGGCTCTGCTGTCACCCTCTCCTGTAGTCATATGGTCAGCCTTTTTCCCATTTTCACTTTCATAACATCTGTCACCACTAACAGTCTGAATCTCAGTGTTTCCATTAAGATTTACAACAGTGAGATCTGCACATTTTGTGATCAAAGTTTCTTTTTTGGCTGCCGCGTTAAAATATTCATATGCTAATACATTATATATTTAAAGCTCGGTATTGTGCCCCGCTGAAGGCAGATATATTGTGTCCCATACAGATTGATAATGGGAAGATTTGCCTTATTTCCCTCTGCTTCAAACTGACTTTTTTTTTGAAAGCTTTACAGATTTACTGTGTGTTTTATCACGATTTACAGCAGCCACATTTGCATTGTGTGTGTGTGTGTGTGTTTTTCCCCCCATTAATCAACAGTAAAAATATTCACATTATTCCCTCGCATTAACGGTGAACTTTGTGTTTGAAGTTTGGCTGGTGTCATCCATTACAGCCATACCGGCTATTTGCACGTACTTGCTCTGTAATTTTTTCACACCAGTCCATTAAGCGACGCTCAAATATTCATACTTCACCACCTCCTCGGCACTCAACGTGTTTCACTGACATCCTCTTTAGCGTCGGTAACCGTCTGCACAAATTCATATTTGCAGAGTAATTTCGCTGCAATCTTGTGACTCTTTGTGGAATCATAAAGAGGATGTATCCCGCAAAAAATAAAAAGATGTGTACGACTTTAGACCCACATCAGGTCGCCCGGATGCTGCAGTTATAATCTGCTATACGATTAAATACCTTTGAGTGTTTTGCTCTCCCATTTAACATTTGAATTGGCAGCGTGTGAGCGAATGTGAAGCTCTCCTGGCAGCTTGCGTTGGATCACTTCCCAATTAAGACACTTTTATTTTGTTTTGATTTGGCAGCAAAATTGATGTTGTAGTGTTTTTTTTTTTAAATATGTATATATTTTTTTTTGTTTGAGGTTTGAGGTTGTGTAACAGCTCTTTACATGAATCCATCAACAGTAAGTGACCACACCAGTTAACTGCAGCTGGTCTTAAACTAGAGAAAAAAAATCATTTAATCCATTGTGTCGCTGAAAGGCATCATCCAAAATGGCTGTTAAGAGTCAGTAAAATAAACATGGAGTTTTTCTCTGATATATCATCATATCAGATATTTTATTTGGATGCATTCATTCATGATCTGCCTGCATGCATTTACAAGACATGGCAGATTTCACACACATTTAGATGATGCCACTGTTATTAACTCATATTGTCAACAAAGATCTTATATTTGGAGGGAGGACTGTTACTTTAGATTACTTTGCAGACTTTCTAATGATAAAATATGGTGGAAAGAGAGAAAGTTTTTCGGCCTATGTAGATTTAAAAATAAATGTCACACCATTCCTTGTGAATAATGAAACATATTTTCTATGAGTGTATTCAAAATTTATACATTTGGCCACATAAGACGCTGTTTGTTAAACATCAAAAACTTGACGAGACATATTCCATTAACATGAAAACATCCATCATTACATTATTATTATCATAAACTGTACATTTACATCTCAAGTAATGTATTTATGTGCAAAATTTAAAAGTCACTCTCCACCAAAAAAGCAAAAAAAAAAGAACATTTCCTTTTTTTTACTCTAAAAGAAATTAGCTGAGTTAAACTAATATAAACTAATATATTAGTCCTTTGTGTCTTTTTGTAGGTGTTTAAACTTAACTATTAATTAACTACTAACTTACTATACTCAACCACAGGACCTGATAGTGCTGTGTTGGTCACCCAGCAGCTGATTTGTCTCATTCGCCGCCATGCGATCATTTAGTCCGACATGTCATGTTTCCTCCTCTCTGCAGGCTGGCTGAGCTGTAGTTTGTAAGATTACAGGAGAGTTTCTGGGAAGATGAAGGATGAGAGTTTTTATTTATTTATTTATTTCATCACTTGTACTTTAGCTCTTCCTCTGAAGCTTCGTGTAAAAAGACCCAAAGCGGCACCAGGAGAACATCCAGAAATCATTAAAACAGTTAATAAACTGCAGACAGACAGCGATACAGACATTGTTCGCACATTAAGATAAAACTTTATCAATCCCTCACTTGTTAAAGCAGCTCAAAAGACAAGCAAATATGAGAAGAAGAACAAAAAATAGACATAAAATTTAAAATATAGCAGGTAAAAATTGCATAAATACACAATTATCATCCTCCATATACACAGATTGTGTAGATTGTAGATTTAGCATCCTAAATTTGAGACTTTAAATGATCAAATTTGGGTTTTTTGTGAGAAATTAGGTTAGTCATAACCCTATGATTGGCAAAAGTGCAATACAGCAAAACTCTGATCTGTCCAATCCAATTTCTTCACTGGAGACACCCGCTGAATAAATGAGGACGAGATGTCGCTGAGATCCACTTCAGAGCGTTTGGTCGGCGAAAGGGGGATTTTTGAGACGTTCACACACACACACACACACATTGACGCTCTGAGTGTCGGCCAACAGCTCTTAACTGTCATCTAAACTGCTGCTGGTCACGCTGCAGCCACAGGGCCCGAGATAAGACTGTGTGAATGTGAGTTATCCGTTACAGAGAGCCGCGCTTCATCGAGGGAACATCTCACTGCAGAAGCACAAGCGTTAATGTGGCTTTCTAAGGTTTTTTTTTTTTTAGGGAGCTGGACTGCATGGGATTTGCTCCCATCCAGTTAAAAGGGGAGTCAGAGAGATCGGCCGCTGATGCCGGGCGATAAGTCCTGGCAGGCAGTCGGCGTTTCGGTTCGTCCCAAAGGTGCTGGATGAACCGTTTCGTTGTGGATCTGGCTGGTCACCAAAATGTCGACACAAAGTTGGAAATGCACCATTTAAAGAGACCGCCGCCTCAGGAAAAGGGCCCCAAAACAACATGTTATATATATACATAGTTGTGTTTGTGCCTAACCAAACTTTAATCACAGTCCTCATTCAACAGATTTATTTTTTACATTGATTTTGTATGGTTTTGGAGGTCACATACAAACAACGTTATGTGACTTGAAAACATGTGTCATCCTAAAGTGCAAAGTATGTATTTATTATTTAATTCAGAATAGTTGTTGTAACTAAAATATGATTATATACTGAGGCATTGAGAAGCCTAAAGCATATAAAACTGACCCAAAGTAAAAGTACAAAAACGTACCCGCAAACTTTGGGGCATATACTGTAAGAGGACAGAAGTTTTTATATTTTTAGATGCAGTTATTGGCTTAAACACACACAGACTGTAATATATATATTTTCAGTGGAGGTCAAAGGTATCATTAGTGCTTAGAGGCAGATAAGACTCAGTGCTCAGTTTTTGAACCAAACTAAAGAATAAAACGAGACTGAAGCACCATAAATAGTCTTTACTGTACACTACCTTTCTTTTCTTCCATGCATCAGTAAGCTTCATTTAATCTTACCGTATCTTATCTTAAAGTGCAAACATCGCAGCCTTTCCTCACGAGGTGATTTTAAAACGTCGCCGTAACCCTTTAATTGTGTCGGAGACAACGTAAATGTGACAATAAAGCTTCCCCCCGTCTGCACTGACTTAACTGTAAAATGTCAGCACGGCCCCTTTTAGCTGTGTCGGAGTCGATGCTCGCCGTTATCTACACGTGCTGATAAGGTTCGGCTTTGGTCAATACGCATTACTGAACAGGTGCAACATTAATCGGGTGGAAAACGCTGAGACAGGAGAAAACATTTTATAACATTAAAAAAGTATAATTTAATACATATATATCTGAATTTAGTAGATTTACTGTTGAAAAATTGATATTATTTGCGATTTTCAGCCATTTTCAGCAACAGATAAGGTTTTGATTGATTGATGATTATTGATTATAACAGAGTCCCTGATGCTGTACATTCAAACTTAAATGTCATTTATAATCATGTTATGTAAATTACTAGCAATTGTTAGCACAGCATTTATTTATTTCATTTCACATTTCAGGACCAAATTGGCTCATGAACAGAGGCCTCGTCGCCAAGCTAAATTTCAGTCCGGAGCAGTAAATGGAGCCCTTTTTGGTGGATTTATACATTGTTTGAACTTTTATTACTCAGTGACCTTTATAATCTGTTAGTCTGTTTGTTTTTTTTATCCACAAAATATATTCCCTCGTTTCTCTCCAGAAAAATTAGTCAGACTGTCACTCTCTCCCATTTTTTTTCAGTACCCGTCGTTGTAGAGACTCTCGGTCAGAGTGACATCGCTGCGAATCAGGGAAGACAAACTCGTCTGTCTTGTTTCTTTCCTTCTGGGGCTTTTTTTTAGAGTAGTTTTTCAAATGCAGGCTGAAGTGTGACACACTTTTAAGTGCTGTGATCCAGGGACGCTTGAATTCAAGCCAAAACCTGCCAAAACCTCAAATGAACCCGGAGCTGATCAAACACGGGTCGCCTGAAGGTAACAGGAGACTAAAAAGTCACTTTGAGCGTGTTTATAGATTAGAAAACTTTAGGCATGTGAAGGAAAAAAATAACAAGTGGGGTCAGATTGTTCTTGAGCAAAGCACAAAATTGGACGTCTATAATAAAGTGCTGAATGGTTAAGGATGCACTTAATCTAAGGACCTTTGAAAGAGTTTATATTAATTTATGGAGCAGTGCTTCCTCTGATTGTTTGGTCCAGTGTAAACTACTATTCAGGCTCAATATTTTATGGTTACCTACAAGTCAGAGCAATTTACAGGTTGCTAACCAAGTCGGACTGTGTTTAACTCTGCAGTTCTACCATTTACGTGGTTATCACAGAAAGGTTGCAACAATCACCACCTTGATCATTTTCTACTTCTACTAAAATTCTGTCTTATAGTTTTAAAAACCTCTGTGCTGTTTTTTGACATCTAATAAGCCTTAAAAATCATCGAAGTATTACTCAACCTGCACTGTAGATTTGTTGGTGCAACCGGGAACAATATGGGCTGAGAATCACCTCCATGTTTGGCCAATTTCAAGGGCCAGTACTGGCAAAAGGTATAGTATTAGACAGTGAATTTACATTGTTATTGGACCAAGTCATGTTAGCCACCTGGCATCATCCAAAAAAGCAGCAAACTTCATATCACAGGACCTTTGACCTTTCCTTTGGATGCCTGATTTTGGGGTCATAGACAGCATTGTTGCTGGAAAACCAAGGAGGTCGTACCGTTGTTGTATTTGCAGAAGTCCTTTCAACAGAAGGTCGTAATACCTTATTATGTGCTAAATTTAGAAAATCAGCTATACAGAGGCCGTTCAAACTGGAGCACAAGTGACTGTGACATGAGAAGTTACTATCTGGAAAAGTAAAATGAAACATACAGGAGAAAACAGGAAGAAAAGGTCATTGTCAACTTCTTATATAAACCAGTTAGGGAAAGATATCAAGATGTAAGGGTTTGTTGTTGTTACTAAGAGATGTCTGCAAGTTTGGAGACCTCAAAATGGGCAGCTGAGTTTGAGATACTACTTCTTTTGTTCACCCTTAATGAATTGAAAACAAAAATCCAGCTTATACTCGAAAGTTTGAACCAATGAACTCGCCCCACAAGTAATCATTCCCTTTGCTCTTTGCACGTTACCGTAAATAAACATCAGGTAGTCGTCTGCAAATATGCTTTGGAGATCGGACAAGAATTAGAGCCACAATTTGTGCCCACAAAGAAACACGAACTAGGTTGCTAACCGCTAAAATCCGCCCTTCTAGGTCACAACCATCTGCTTTTAATGGTGCGTGTATTCTTAGAAACACCAGCCCCCTTTTCCCTGTAATGGATCGATCGATCGATTGTGCATGTTAAATCACAAGGACAAAGACGAGACATGCTTATATGGGTGAACTCAAACACACACACACACACACACACATCGGTGGCGGCGTGCACGTAGTGTACACAGACAAACAAACGCTCTGGCTGGCGGTGAAAGAGGGGTATTGTTAATTTCTAGTCTTCTTCCCCACCTCTTTCTCTCGGGGGAGAAAAGAAAGGGTGACCCAAATTTGACACGACCGGGGTGCATATTCTCGAGGATGGTTGGGTTTATCTGTGAATGGGCGCACTGTACACACACACACAAACACACACAAAGATGTAGCTCCAAGCACGTCGAGACGTTAAAAGACATTTAGAGTTAGCTCATCCACACACACACACACATTTTTACATTTTTAGTGCACAACAAACACACATTTGGGATCACAGCACACCTAAATGAGCACACCTACAACAAACACACACAATATACAGGTTAGTGATGCATGAGTGTCCTCCCCAGTCCCCTCCCATGCTTGTCTGGTCAGAAGAAGGGGGTGGGGTAGGTTGTGCTTTACTGCTGTGTGTGTGTGTGTATTAGTGGGAGTGACCGGCATACCTTTACACCCCTGCACACCAATAGCATCCCTCCTCCTCCCTCCCTCATTTTCCCACCACAGCGCCCTGCAGCCGTGCATCCGAGCCGCACTCAGCTGCCATCTGAAGCGTTGATCTACAACTGTTTACCTTCCCTCTCCTTCCGCTTTAGTGCCGCCGCCGTTCAGGACTCTGCTTCTTTTAAAAACTTTGAGCTCCAAAGTGGGTTAACTCGGCACAACTTGCAGCAGTGATGTATGGAAGTATATAATGTGAGTAAAAATACCAGAATATAAAAGTACTCTATTAGAAGTAAAAGTCTGTCATTTAAAGAGTTACTTCAGTAGAAGGTGGGAAGTATTATCAGCAAAATGCCTATGATAGTCTGATGTAATATATTAGTTTATATTATATGATTTTATTATTACTAGTAGTGATGTATTACTGTAGAAGAAGCAAGTTGGTGAAAAGGGGATAGCTTAATGTATAAAAGTGTATTATATGTTTTGTTTAAGCTTGATCTGCAAAGTATAGAGTGACGGAAACAAAATGTAGGAGAGTAAAACATGCAAAATGTACCTCTAAAATGTAGTGGAGTAGAAGTATTAAGAAGTAATATTATATAAAATATGATATAAAATGAATGTACTCGAGGAAACTTGCAGTTAAGTACAGTACTTGTGTCCAGTACTTCTTATCTGTTGCCTGGTGCTTTGCTTTTTGTGTAAAATGAGCTTTAAAATATGCCGTAGTTACAGATTTAAACTCCCCGTTCGAGCAGCAGTTCAGGTTTCACGTTGCTGTTTGTGCACCGATTAAACAATCAATCGGGATATGCCATGTTAATTAGGGAGCTTTTTGGAGGGTTTGCTGGTGTGAGTTTCTGTAAAAGCGCCGTCTATCTGCTCCAGTCTGAGCTAATCGCCTCCTGGCTCCGGCCCTTGTTAACGCAGAGCGCTATTAGTCTTCTCATCTCGCTTGGCAAGAGAGCGAGCGCGCTTATCACCAAAATGTTCTTTAAATTATTAGAAGGAGATAAAAAAAAAAAGAAATTTGCTGAAGGAGCATATTCACCAACCAAATGGTGCTCTAAAAGTGTCACTGTTAATGTCGTATGTCAGACATACTCCTCTAAAGCACTTATTAAGCATTAATGAAGCCTTTTGTTCACGTTTAAAGCGCTCCATCTTATAAAAAAGAGGGACTTTACCTTGTGTATTATCACACTGTTAATGCTGCGGGAACAAATAATGCTCCAACACCTTTTTGATGTCCTTTTTTTATCTTCTAATCACCCACCTTTTTCAGTCCAGAGCCAACTCCTCCAGCACCTCCTCCCCTGTTAGCGCCGTTATTTTTGACAGATTGGGCCTTGTTGGTGTTATGTTGTGTGAATTCCCTCCCTCCTCCTCCTCTTATTCCTCCCTCTTTATTTTCAACATTTTGTTTTTTTTAGGTCTCATATTGTGTTTTTTTTTCTAATTCTTCCTCCTTTTTCTTCCATATTTTCTTCTCCAACTGCCTTCTTGTAGTTTCACTCTTCTTCTTCTTCCTCACTTGCTGCTTTTTCTTACTTCCTGTTCATTTCTGTGCTCAATTCGTCATCTTTGCATACTCTTCTTTACCTTCTACCTCTTCTATCATTTTTCTTCATCTGTCAGCTTCTTCTTCTCCTTTTCATCATGCATCTTCTTACTTCTGCATCTTTTTTTATGATCCCTCTCTTCTTTGACCTCCTCTTCTTCTGCAAAAGTTTCCTTTGTTTCTCTTTTCCCTCTTTTTCTTACCCTACTTCCTCCTCTTCCTCACCCCCTCGTGCTACATCTTCCTCCCCCTATACGTCCTTTCCCTTCTCCTTCACTTCTTCTTCTTCCTCTTCCTTATCTGTTTTTACCCCCCGTGTCTTCAGACTCCTGCTGACGCCTCACTTCTTCGGGCCTGGATGAGACTTATTTTTTGGCTTCTGCTCGTCACGCTCGCTAACCGGCTGATCCTGCTGTTTTCTGCATGCAGGCAGTTTATAATCAATTATTTTCAACACTGCAAAATAGACAGTTCTCTATCACGAGCGCCGGGTGTGTAATACGCTGCCGTGAATACAAATAGCTGGGGATGTGTTTTTTTTTTTTTTTTGCAGAGTGAAATGTAATGGCTTCCAGAGGAATTGGCAAATGCAGCGAGCAAACAAACACACAAACAAGTTTATCACGTCGTCATCAATATTAACGTCCAAACTTTAAGAAGAGTTCGGTGTCAAAGACAGAAATCTGAATCTTCAAATTCTCGAAAGGGGAAAAACAATATTTGTGAATGAAATCTTGTGTTGATAAAGTTGTTTTTTTAAAGCTGTTTTATTTTGAAAATACCATGTGGCTTTCAGGTCTAACTAATAGTTTTATTGATAGTTAATGAATGATTAACTAATGATTAAAGATCACTTATTAACAGCACATTTTAATTTGACAGGTTAAAAGTATTATATTTGTAAAAGTAGTTTCTAAATTTTGTAAAATGCTTGTTCACAGAGTTGGATGAGAGGATAAAAAACAGGAAAAACCAAGCTAAATTGGATAAAGTGACAGATGAGGAAAAAAAAAGAAGCGGAAGGTAAAAAGAGGACAGACAGGAAGGTAAGCAGAGAGAAGAAGCAGCAAATGATCAGGAGCAGGCAGAGGAAGACGTACCTGTCTGAAAAGAGGGGAAACAGCAGGAGAAGATGTAGGCGGAGAAGAAGAAGAAGTTTGGAGGCGGCTGAAGAGGAAATATTGGAGAGGACGGACAAAGGAGTCATAAAAAAAGGTTTAGATGAGACCAAAAAAGACAAAGTAGGTGTAGAAAAAGATGAGAGTGGAAGAGGAGGAAGAGGAGGAGGAGGAAGGGAATTATCACAACACAACTTAACGCCAACGAGGCCCGATCTGTGGAAAGAAACGGCGCCAACAGGGAGGGAGATCCTGCAGAGTTGTGTTTTCTGATCAATCTCACATCCAAAAGTGTCGGCGCTTTATTCTTTATTTTATAAAGTGTTGTCATCGCGGCGATTTTGCCAGGCAACCGGGAAAGACTCCGGGGTTTTGAGCCAGGCTAGCACTTTCCCTCCGTTTTCCAGTCTTTATGCTAAGCTAAGCTATCTTCTCAGCTCGGTGTCTGCAAGAAATCTTTCCCATGGCCTTTTTAATGAAAGGCCATGAGAGTCACTGGGTAATAAACTTCCAATTCTGCATTTTAATAAAGTTATCAGTTACAGATCACCTTTTATATCTCACTCTGCAATAAACCAGCAGCAAAATCATTAAAAAATGCTAATAAGTCATCAATTCAGGGTTCATATAACAATCCATCAATAGATTGGTAATTAATGAATTGTAGTCTGGATGATGTGCAGTTGTTTTCCAGGTGTCTGTGTCCTCTTTTTTATCACTTAACAACCCAATCGTTTAATTAAATTAATGGACTATAAAGCATTAGTAAACACTTAATTAACATTTAATAAAGAAGCTCTGGTAGTTGAAAGTTATTAGAAAGTGGGACAACTTTTAAAAAAATCAATCTCCACCGTAGCACAACAGCAGCTAACGTGGGTCATGTTGTGGCGGCGAGTTAGCGTGATGCTCACTGGGATTAATGAGACACTTTTTTTTTCAGCGTGGGAGCTTTAATTCCACCCAGAATAAAATTGCGGGCGCGATAGCCTCGTGGTGAACGGAGGCAGGCTGCTTAGTCACGGGCATGTTCCCAATCAACGTTTCTTCTTCTTCTTTTTCTTCTTCTTCTTCTGCGGCGTCCTCCTGACCACCCTTTCCTTTCTCCTTTCTCCCACACGAGGCCTAATACTTTCAGCGCGTGGTGGATAAATAGTTTTTTTAGCGTCACCTCTGGGACGTTTAATCCTCGTCTTGTGACAAACCCTCTTCGCTCCGGCGTCTCGTTGTCGTGGTTCTTCCACCCCTCAGTAAAAACAATGTCTGTCGCCCTTAAGTTCATAAAACCCCCTTTTCAAACCCAATTGAATAACCTCGGCGCTTGCACAGTGGCTGAGCCGAAAAATGACAACTGATGTGTATTAGTGCGGCGTCTTTAATCCGCGCTGGTGGTTGTGAAAGTTTCGCCGCGTCCCGTGTTTCCTCTGAACTTCAGAGGCATAATTGCGCTCGGAGCGGGCGAGCTCCTGCAGATGTTTCCTCGCTGCCGGCGCTTTTTCAGTTTAGCAGAGGGAAGACGTCAACAGCAATGATCCCAAATGCCATTAAAAGAAAAAGAGAAAGAAAAATAAAAAAAACAGCGGAGAACGTGTGGGTGTGTGGACTGCCTGCCCTCATGTAAAAACACATCATTATCTTTTTGTATTTCCTGCTGCTGCTGCTGTATATTAATTTCTATTCATGACTCCACATTCATGACTCTGAAACACTCCCACACGTCGCTCGCTTAAATCTGACACCTGCCAAACTTTCTGGAAACAGCCTACTTTTTTCTTTTTTTTTTCTGAATGTGTTTACCAGGCCTGAAGTCTTAAGGCCGTCACAGCTCGCAGAGCATTTAAAAGCAGATGCAATCGGCTGGTAAATTCAATTATTTTACCGTACAGACGATACACAAAGTCGCTAAAATTAAGGCGATGGTTTTCAGGAGCAGTTTGGGGTTCGGTAGTTTGCCCGAGGCTGCTTCGACATGCAGACTGGAGATCGAACCGCCGACCAAAACATTAAAGCTGCAGCCTTAAAAGGAAAACAGTGAGCTGAAAGATGCTAAATAAAGTTGAGGGGAGCTGCAGAGGAGGACATGTAGTGATTCAAATATTGATTCTTATTAAAGGACATTTTTAATTCCTCAGATTTGCATATTATTTCAGCTCAAACACGACCTTTGGAAATTGGATTTTTGCATTTGAATTAGTAAAATATGACTGTGACGCGTTTCAGTCCAATCGATCTATAGCTGCGTGCTCGATGGATCCATCCTCTTCACTTTTTGCTTACAATCTGTAGCTCTGTCATCAAATAGGAACAATCTGAGCTTGTATGATTTTATTTATCCCTGTTAAAGGTTCATTTTTGGAGGGCTGAGTTTTTGAGATTAAATAAAACCACAGATTTTTAAAAACTTGGTACTTTTTGCTCATAGATTACTTATCACTTTATTTAGGCAGCTAATCGTTTCAGATCTACTCGGTATGTTAAAGTGAGTTCACTTTAATTCATTTACTTGGTTTCCTGCAGTTAGTAAACTCCTCCCATTAGCTAATCAGTTCCCTTTAAATTAATTCAATTAAACTACCACTTTCCTGTCACAATAAGGGAGGATAACGATCACTTTTACAACACCTTTCTC
This sequence comes from Scortum barcoo, assembly GCA_023238725.1. Taxonomy (NCBI): domain Eukaryota; kingdom Metazoa; phylum Chordata; class Actinopteri; order Centrarchiformes; family Terapontidae; genus Scortum; species Scortum barcoo. Next base: position 7,484,923 of record CM041532.1, read on the forward strand.
CCCCATTTTGTGCCATAAAGAAGTTTACCATGACAACCAACAAAACAAATAAATGTTTTTATGGTGATTATCAGTTTACTTTACTGTTTATTTCTGTATTGATCGATGCTCCAATACAAAATGTGGAGAGTAAAGTTTATATCAACACGGTGGGTGAGGATGGTGTTGACATACGTTGTTGTCACCCATCCGCCTCCCCCTTTGTGTTGCTAGGCAACCGTACACCAGGAAGAAGGAATCCATATTGTCCTCCGGGGAGGCAAGTTCAACGTAAAACTCTCTATACCTCACTGATGCTGCTGTTCCTCTAAAGCTGTCAGGGAGTGTGTGTGTGTGTGTGTGTGTGTGTGTGTGTGTGTGTGAGCTAAAGGGCTTTAGGGATGAGTGGGGAATGGGGATTGGGTTGGGAGTGTGTTTTGGGGTAAAAGGATTGGCTGAGGGGTTGTGAGGGGAGTGTGTGTGTGTGTGTGTGTGTGTGTGAAAGAATGGAAGTTGCGTGGGGGTTGCGTGGTGGGGTGGGGGTCAGGAATCTGTTTACAATGGCCTGAGGGAGAGTCGTCTAAGCTTCCAGCAGAGAGGGAGAAACAGTCGGATATCGAGAAGACGCAGGGGAGGAAGAAGTCCAAGACGGCGGGAGAGAGAGAGAGAGAGGAGGAGAAGTGAAGGAATGAATGAAAGGAGAGAAAGCTCCGCAACCGATGGGAGGATTAAAAACAAACTTCGGGAGTCCTTTAAGGTTCCTCAGCAGAAGTTGCAGTAGGAGTCACAGGAGGGAAACTGCAGGGTGATGCAAAGCAGCAGCCGTACTAGATCTCTGCTCTCGGCCATGCAAATAGGATATCTGGTGTGTGTGTGTGTCAGTGCAAGTTTTAATCAGCGTGCTCTGCTGTTTCCGTGCTGCAGAAAGTTGACACTAACTTTTTTTTTCTCTTTCTCTGTCTCTTTCTGTGCTTGTTCTGTTGGTTGCTTGTGTGTATGTGTGTTTGTGCATCGTGTGTGTGTGTCTGCAGAATTTGAAGATCAGCTGTACGACACCAAGCTGACTGGTCAGACTTTCCGGCATCCGTCTTCGCAGAGCTCCGACGACACGTCCACCTCCCTCAGCCGATCGCCCATCTCCCTCAACAACAAGAGGCCTGACTTCATCTTCCTGGTAAACACACGCACACTCACACACACACACACACATTTATTTGATCATAGCCTCCCTCGTCATCTCTCTGGTAAACAACCACGCGCTGAAGATTCATATACGACCGACACACACAATGATTTCCACCTTTCTTATTTCATCACACATGTCCTTTTCTGCAGGCAAAATCACACACACACACAAACACACACACGTCCAACTCTTGTAAACCATCAGAGCTGACGTCTTGCAGCTAATGTAAACACACACACACACTCAGGAACTAAACCATGTCCTCCTCACTTGTCTTTCCTCTAAACTCACGCTAACTTTCCTTTTCCTTTTTCTTTCTTTCTTTTCTTTCTTTTCTTTCTTTCTTTCTTTCTTTCTTTCTTTCTTTCTTTCTTTCTTTCTTTTTCTAAACTTTCTTAAGTTCACCACACATTAACTGCATCCTGCCCACCTCACTTTTAACTACAGTGGATTTCACACTCCTTGATTATTTTCATCCTACAGGATGACATCCTTCCTGTGAGTATAAATCTGCACCTCCTTCCCTCCATTTATTAATTTATTTCAACCATCTGCAGTTCAATATTTCACATAATATGTCCTTTTAATTACATTTGGCAGGATGGTGTGTTTTACAGTTTGATGAGTCTTTAATGACTGTCTGAGTACAAGATAAATGTAATGCTAATATTTCCATATTTTAATGGATAAAGCATATTTGGTTATTTCTGATCGATACAGCCAAGGTGGAAGGTGACAGTCTGAACTGCGCTTATGTACAAATTTAAGGTACTTGTTCTTTATTTGACTTTTGGGTAGTACTTTACATCTCATTTTTAAATTTTTAAGCTAAAAATCTGAGAATTTGGACACTTTTTCTCGAAAACTAACTAAATAAATCCCTCAAAACGATTGTATTGATATCAAAATCACTGGTGATTTATTGAGATCGTCGCAGCTGCAGATGAAACTAGCCAACAGTATATAAAGTCGTTCAAATGAGCTCAACCTGAAACATGAACAGCAGTAAAATGCAGCGTCCACATTAAATGCAGCAGGAAGATTAATCCAGAAACATAAAATCTAAAAGTAAAACACTGACAGGAAACACTTTACTGCTACATGAGGACTTTAACTTTTCATACATACAAAACGTTTACTTCAGTTTTTTCACAGTGTGCTTATATTACTTTTACAATAGTAAAGGATCTGAAATTTCAATCAGGACTGAAATCTGACGCATTAAAACTTGAAGATGAGATACAGCTCGTCTTATTGATGTCTGTTGGGGTGATTACATCAATTCTGTCTTCTCCTTTATTGTAGTTTCAGCCTTTAATCAGCGACACAATGCAGTAACATCACTCTTCTCCCCGGTAGCTAACAAATTACTACTTCAGTGTCACTAATACTGTTTGAGCTCAGATCTGTGTTGTGACACGGCGCCTCGACGCTTTTGTTATCATAAAAGGCGAAAGCTGAATTATGCACAAAAAAAACAAAAAAAAACTGTGCAGTCGTACCCCCACCCGCTCTTTTTAGATTTGTCAGAGTGAGTCATCATCCTTTTCACGCTCTCAGCAGGTTTCCATAAACAAATGCCAAATCATTTAGCGTCTTCCAGATGGAAATATCACCAGCACTTGATCAGAAATTAACATAGCAGATGACATAAGTGCTATTTGTCAGTCAGCTCATGCTCGGTGAAAGGCAGGGGAGTGGTTACTGTCTGATTTTAGGGTGTAAGCATGCAATGCAACTTAAGAAAAACTCATTTAATTTGTTTTGATGTTGTATTAAGCATCAACAAAGGATAAAAAATGAGCAAATGGACTCATTTTCTGCAGCTTGTTCATCTCCGTTTTCACCCTGCCTTCGCTACTAATAGTTCTCAGGCTATTTCCCCGAACTGTGCCATTATGGCTGCTTGATGGCCTCCCGCTGTGATTTTACTGCAAGATGGCTGCACATTTCCTGCGCGCTGACACACCGTTCCTCCTGCAAGCTGTTAAACGGCTCTGTTGAGTTAATGCCTCTCTCTCTGTTTGGGCTAATTTCAATTAGAAATTGGCAGGTTCCCACAAGACCGCTCCGGATTTGAGTTTCTACAGAGCGAAGACGCGAGCTTCTCGTCCTGCATTGCAGCAGCCCCGAAGCAGTTTTGGGTTTTTAGTGCCTTGCTTAAGGGCTCCTTGGCAGCGGTGGTTGATACCTTTAGATTTAATATGGGGCGGCTGACAGATGCCAGTTGCCTCCAAGCTGGGATTACACTTTTACCGCACACCCCAGGAACCGAACCAGCAAAGTCTCTGCTACTCGTCAGCATCTGTCCCTGTCGGCTAGTCAGATCCAAACAGACATTTTCAGAATTTCTGCCTTTTCTCTTGCTTCTTTGCCACATATTCTGCTCTTCTAACACAGCTATAAAAATGAAAATCATCATAATTCTCTCTTTCTTTAGCAAACTTTCAATTACAAGTCAGGTGTAAATGAGACTTTGTTGATTTTTCCCTCCCAGTTTTTCTCTCTCCTCACTGCATATCTCCTCCTGCTACGTTCCTTCCTCTCGACGGCATTGAAGCAGCTTAAAGAGGACAAAACTGTTTATTTTGGTGGAGGCAGATGAGCAGATGACCTCCGTCAGCCTGTCTCGTCTCCTTTTGTTTTGATTTTCTTTTTTTGCTTTAATTGAATTTAGAGTTTATTTAGTTTTTGTTGTGTTTGAGCCAATAAGAACAATTTAAACAAAAGAAAAAAAAAACACACCCTATTGTCTAATTTTCAAAATACTTCTGGCATAAAATGGAATAACAAGAAACCTCAAAGAAGTTTAAAGTGCGGTGCAAAAAGAAAGCAGAGATGATGTCGCTGCAGTTTTGGAGCAGGAAGAAATTACTGTGTCTGTTTTTAAGGATCACTTTAGATGATTGAAACCACTTTAATGATTTTCTGTATTCTCATGAATCATGAATGTCATTGTGTGAATATATATAAACAGTGTCATTTCATGCACTGGAAAACACATTAAAGCTCTTTTTAAAAGCTATACTAATTTCTACATTAAAGGTGATAAAAAATGACACTTTCAGCTCTTTCTTTTGGTTGTCAGGTTGTGTTAGTTGAGTCTCATGGCTCTCATCAACCTAATTTTTCAGCAGACGGGCGAATTTAGCGACTTGCTGGTGAACATAATGGAGCATTTGGACAGAAATGTTTCCCTCAGGAGGTGGTGGAGACCAGCGAGCTAAAAATTCAAGAGAATATTGCGGAAACATCTCCATATGAAAACTTATGTCAGTGACCCCAAGTGGCCAAAGAGAGTTACTGCAGACTTAAGATTTTAGGTTTATAGCTTCACGGCAAAAACAAAAAAACTTTCAGTCTCTTTAAACTTCAGCTGGACGTTAACTTAACGTTAACTTCCTTCTTCTTCCTCTAGCCGGCGTCCAAACAGCTCTACGAGGATGAAACCACCTCCTCGGTGTTTGGACTGAGGTCCGTGACTGACCTGTCTCCCTCGCCGCCCTCCCCGTCGCCCTGCGGCTCGGATCGCCCCCCCGCTGGGCTGGAGCAGCAACAACAGCAGCAGCAGCACGGCCACTTCTGCGACCACCGGGCCGCCCGTCGCAGAGAAACCGCGCTGGCACCCCGGGAGGCGTGTCCCGGGTCACTTCCTGCCGCTCGACATCACAGGTACGATGAAACACCTGAACATAAAAAACTGAGGTCACATAATAGCTACACGTACTATAAAATTTAGATTTCAAATGAACTTGAAACTTGAGAAATGGCTCATTGAGAAGTTCTGAGGTGTTTTTGAAGGCTTATTTTTTTTTTTGTAAATAAGAAACAACAGAAAAGGTGATAAAATGCAACATTCAAACTCACTGCTGTGTTACTGTAGATGCATCTTAGCCAGCTGAGCCTAGTTACTGAGGTGGTGCTGCAAAATCAGTGTAGGCAGCATATTATATCTTTGGAGTCTTTGGAGTGGCACAGCGACAGCGTCTCAGGGAATTCATAAATCTTTCATCGCCTTAGCCGGACTGATCCTGAGCCATCGGGGTAGTAAAAGAGTTTGCTGTATTTGAAAGGGTGCATGTAAACACAGGCGATGGGCATCCAGCTGATGACATGTTGGCGATCATCCAATCAGTACAAGTACAAGATGCTTATACGCTCAAGTGATTAGTAGCTGACAGAAAATTAGGCAATATTTGGATTCAGGAGTGAGTTTTTTCATCTTTTATCATGCAAAAAGGTCACATACACTCCAGCTGTAGCTTCTCAAATGTGAGAATCTGCAACTTTTCTGTTTTATAACATCAAAAATTGGATATTTTTTGGTGGGTTTTGGACTCAAAAAGCACTTTAAAGACGTCACCTTGGAGTTTGAGAGCTTGTTACGAGCGTGTTTCAACATTTTCTGCGATTTCATGAACAAAAGAATCAATTTAATCAGTCGGTCCCTCAACACAATCAACAGAATTACTAATAATGAAAATAATTGGTAGTTGCAAACTTGTTCAAAAGGTCACGTGATCAGTGAATGAGTGAAACTGAAGGAGGGTTGGATGGAGGTTAATTACAGGGAAAGGTGAGACGTTTGTTTAGCAGAGCTTGACGCCTTTTGAGCATTATTTGGCTTTCTTAGAATTTACAGCTTCAATATGAAAGTTATCTGACAAATACTCTAACATTAAATAGATGAACCTTTCAAAATTAAATAATGTTTGCAGTTGTTAGAAGGCTCCGGATGTCTGACTCGATAATACACAGCGCGATGTGCAAACAGCTATCACAGGGGCCAATTTGAAATGTACATGGTTCGACTCAATCTTACTGTTATGCCTCTGCTGTCATTGGTTTATCATAGTGAAAGAAAAACACTGCTGACTTTGTTCTACACGTTTAATGCCTCTGAGATAAAAAGCAGATTCACACTTTCTGCGTGTTGCTCTCTGGGGAGTTGAGCTTTTTCCTGTGACAGTTGTAGAAGTGAGAGTCATGGGAAATTAGACTGAGGGGAAAAATGCAAAAGAAGTGTGAATTCCGGTCTCTTTCCATGTCAGGATTAATTCGACTCGCACCGCTTTACAGTTGTAGAGGAAGTAGAAAACACAGGTGACTTGTGACTCTCAGAAACAACATGCTAAATGCTACAAATGTTAGCTCGTGTGGGTCATTTAGTACCAGTGTGGGAAGTGAAGGAAACTGTCTACATTTCATAATACAAATTTGATTGTAAAGTAAAAGCTGAAACTTGACAGAATTTCTGTAGAGACGACAGCGTTCGCCACTTGCAGACTGAAATATTTAGACAAATATTGGATATATTACTATGAAAGTTTTTTATTGGCATTTGTGTCACGCACAGTAAGAAATGTACAAACTTGTCAAATGCCAAAAAAACTAAGCTCCACTTAGTTCACTTTGTTAATTAGTATACTAGCGTGTTAACATGCAAAAGTAAGAGGGTGTCTAGGATGGTAAAATGTCCTGCTAGCTTCACAGAGCTGCTGGTATGACAGTAGAAACGTCTTGTTTGCTGATTATTGTAGAAATCGATTAGCTAAGTAAGGTCAAAGCAAAGATTTAGACAGTTGGATAATTAAGAGACGAGTCAGGGGTCAGGTGATGGTGTGATCGTCACCTTAATTAAAAAACAACAGACGTGATTCAGTAAATATACATTAATACATCCATCTCATCTACTAGTTGCTTGTAATTTGTGTGATCTATGGGTTAACGCTCCTCAGCCTGATGCAGTAAATGACCTGAGATGAGACAATCAGCTGCTTTTCCTGAATGTCATCAGATCACGCAAATGTGTTGACTCTCGCCAGGTGTTAATCTGAGATATTAGAAATAATCTAATATCTCTAATATCACAAAAATCCCTCCCTTACACTCATCTTTAATGTTTTACTATAAGAGAAAGGCAAATAAATGTTGTTTCTATCCTAAAACATGCAAAGTTTGCAAGACGTTTTTGAAAAAAGGTGTGTAGAAACATTTTCATCATCGACGTAGAATCAATAAAGATTCAAGATTCAAGCATTTATTGTCATTGCACAACAATTTACATCATGCAATCATTGTCAATGAAATTCCTAAACACTCAAACAAAAAAAAAATAGATTAAAGAAATAAAAATACAAAAAAATAAATATAAACAAAATAAATAAAATATAAATAAATACACAAAAAATTTATAAAAATAAATAAATAAAATATAATAATACATTTGTAATAATAGTACTAATATAATAATAGTAATAAATAATAAATTCACAGATGAAGAGGACACATACTGTAGTCACGATACATTAAGATGATTATTTGCACAAATTGAATAGGTAAAACTGAATCAGAGATGTCGTCCCCTTTTTGATTTTTCTCATCGAATCCAGTTTAGTCATGAGAAAGATGACGCGTGATGAAGGATGTGAGAAGAGAGCAGATGTTTGCGAGCTATCGAAACAGCAAGAGGCTCAGTGCTGCAGCAGGAGAGCGTCAACATTTTGTTTCTCCGCGTGCAGGTTCTCCCATCGATGCTCGAATAGTTCAGGACACACTAGGATGACATGCAGTGGCACGCGCACACACACACACGCACAGGATGCAAGTTTGAGCTTCAAGGGAGAAAATCCTGCAGAAACAAGATTTGACGTCGAGAACATTTTCTTCTCATGATCACATCCGCTATCGCCCTCGCCCATCTCTGGCAGGCAGCTCAGCTCGTGTGCATCGCCTTTGTGTGTGTGTGTGTGTGTGTGCTGTCAGAGCTGTTAGTATGCTGTGGTCATCCTCGGCAACATCGTTCTGACACTCCTGCTTCCACTTGTCTCAGCCGAGCCTTGTTTACTTTGCCTTTACGTGTGTGTGTGTCTTTGCATGTGTGAATGTGTGTGTTTGGTCCTCCTGGTTTTTGGCATAGCAACTGCTTCGTCACTAGGTGCCTCTCCCCTCCTTCTCACGCATATCCATCCATAGTTTCAAATCTCTTTCTCTCTCTTTTTCTCTCTCTCTCTCACCCTCCTCACCCACCGTGTAGAGGAGTAGAAGGTCAGGTATAATGATGCATGCCTGTGGCGATGTACTTGGTGGGTGTTCACTTCCTTTGGAGAGAGAAGATAGGAAAGAGATATTAAGAGTTAGCAGAGAGAGAGAGAGAGGAGTACTTTGAGGATAAGACTCGCTGTATTCAGTATTTTTCATATTGTCAACAAAGCCCCGGAAAAGACCAACAATGTGCTTTAGAACGCATATCTAAACGCTTTCCGACTTCTCCCGACACATCTTTGGCTCTCAGCTTCAAAATCATTGGCCCCTACTTGAGATGTAATTCTTTAAAAACAGGTCACGATAATGTAGTTTCACATTTTCACAGCTGTAGTTACTCAAACAGGAGAAATAAAGAAAATTCTTTAGGGACTATTTTCAACGGCGGAATAATACACATTTGGAGCTGTGATGCATATTTTGGGGAGCAGGAGGATGGTGTATGTGGGTTTAAATCAAAATAACCTACAGTGTTTATGATAATGCAGGAACATGTCACCTAGTGTGGCCCATTGATGTGTTTTTTAATGTTTTTTTGGACAATAATGGAGAGGAATGACGAGTATCAGGCTTTGGGTAAACACGTGTGATGTTTTTGGTCTTTTTATGGGATCTGTATAAATATATATAGAATATCTTTAGATTGTTTCTGTGACACTCTGTCTCTTGACATCCCCTCTCTCTATCTTTTTTCACCTTCTCCTTCTCTGTAAACCATCGAAACAGGTAGCTTGCAGCCAGCTTGCTGTTGCCATGGTAACTAGCCACTTCTTCCTCTCTCCTCCCTAAAAAAAGGAGGGGAAAAAAAAGAAAAGAAACAGTAGCGAAGGAAAAAAAGAGAGAGAGAGAGGAAGTGAGCGCGAGTGAAACTGAAGCCAAGAAGAAGAAGAAGAAGGGAGGAACAGCGCAGAAGAAGGTGGAGAGAAAAGAAAGGAAAGAAAAAAATGCAGTTTGAGGAAAGACAGGATGAGAGGGGAGGAGGATGGAGGGACACGGGATGAAAGAATAATGAATGAAGGATAATGAGGGAGTGTTTTGTCGCCGCTCACCTCCTCTCACTCTCCTCTCTCCTTCCTCTTCCTCCTGCGCTCTCTTTCTCTCCGTCGCCGCACATCTCGCTCTGGCAATTTTCATGAATGACTGAAGTACTACAGGCGAGCGGAGATGTGAATGCAGAGCAGGCTGAGAGATAGACAGGCTGTAGGCAAACAGACAGACAGACTGTCAGGGTAAGACATTCATCAATTTATTCTTTTTTGTTTTGAAAAGCTGATTTTGTAACGTCCCAGAATTTGATTTGATTTTAGGAACATTTTCGTCTTTTGGAGGGAAAATTGAATATAAAAGTGTATTTCCTCTCACAGACAAGATTATAGATAGATGAGTTTGTCCCATTTGTTTTGGTATTTGATCTTTTAATTTCTAACAATTTTAAGAGCGTCAGTTGATGTGAACCTGTAGCTGCAGAAAGACAGTTTCACTAAGTGGGTTTCTCATCAATGCAGAACTTCGCGGCTAAACTGTAAACTGAAGGAGCTTGACGAGAGGGCGGAGAAGAAAAAGGCAGGCAAAGCTCGCACACAGCTAGCTAATTACTTTCCTTACCGGCTAAATGGCAGCGAGACAGACATCCTCTTCATTCATCTGGTCTCAGCATCATCAGAGAACCCGTTTTTATTGAAATGTTCTAGTGAATGAGCGATTTGGGATCATTGTGCGGCTGTTACTTTTTTATTAAGCCTGCACATTTTCAGAGAAACTTGATAATGAGGCCTGCAGAAAGGCAGGTAAACAGCTCACAAAGTGTTGGACAATATAAGAGGCGTTTTTTGGCAGAAACACGCTGTCGAGCTGCAGACGGTCTAATCCTCTCGGTTTACCTGGAACGCCTCCGTCTACCAGGAATCTGATGGGTGTGGAGGGAGGGTGGGAAGAATCCATCACTGGACACATCTCCAGTTTCAGCTCAGACAAAGAGCAAAGCGTTTTTACTTTGAGTTGTTGTTGACGAGACGGCCTGCGTTTAAGCTCCAGAACAGATGTCCAAACATGCAGATTTGTTGTCACTGAGAGTTGTGTCCAATTCTACACAACACGAAGTACACACTAATCGTCTTAGTGTGCTGATTTACCGTCAGTATACAAAAACAGGAAGTGATATGTGTGATGCTAATTAAACCTCACAAATAGACATCAGCATGTTTTTCCTTTAAACCTTTTTAGAGATTTTTTTTCATCTGTTTAACCACCAACTACAATTTGTTTAATTTTTACCAGTTGTGAGCAGCTCCTCTATTTCCTTAAATCATTTTTAGTCTGCTCATTGTGGTCTTTGAATGAACTTTATTTTGTCACTTTTCCCGTGTGAACAAAATAAAAACCTGCTTAGATTCTGTATTTGGCATTAATTTGGGAAACTGCTTTTGTTTTGAAGCATTTGCTGAATTCAATAGGTACTCGCTATTTTTCTATTTAATGTTGAAAAATCTCAATTAAGATATTTTTGGTATTTGCTACAGCTTTGCAGAGGTTGCAGATGTTTGCAGAGGTTCAAACCTTTTATGTTTTTTGACTCACTCACTCGTGGGACTGTCTTATTCTTACGATGGCTTGAAGGAGCTCATTCTTGAACTTGAAAATCTCCTCAAAGTCCTCATGCTCTCTTTGTCTGGAGCTTTTAACGGCATCACGCGGTCTTCATCAACACTATCCATCATTCGCCAGTTTCCAAGACCGAAGTGAACTTTGAACTGCAGTTTTAAATGGTTATAAAGGCAAGGATGTTCATGAGTTGATATTTTGACCACTAAAGTTGGAGTAGTACGCAGTATTTTGACGTCATAACACTGAAAGGGGAATCACTGTAGTTAAGAAAGTCATTTTGATGTCTTTACAGAAAATCAAGGACACCAGGTTAAAATCAGAAATGGGATCTTTTGCCGCAGTAACGAGGATTAAACCTGTTTCAGATTCCGTCTTGTCTCTCAGGTGGAAGGTGCAGATAGTCGAAATAGTGTCTATTATTTATGGCTGCAGCAGCAACACAAAGACATGAAGGAAGACGGCAGTAGGTTTAAACATATACCCAAGACTCCAGAATCGTCATTTTCACCGGTTAAATTTGGGATTAAAAAGTCCAAAAGAGTCCAGCAGGAAGTGGATGAATGCATGATAGCCAGACAGGAAGTCATATGTAGCCTGATTCAATGGCTTAGTCATAGCTCGGTCTCTGCTGGGTGGCTGTGGATGTTTCAGCCCAAACACTCTCATTTATTCATGCACAGAGGGGGATGGCCGATGAATGGCACCCGGTGAATGAGATAAACAGACAGATTGTTGGAAAAATAGACTCGTGAAGAGCGACTGAGGCAAACAGACCATCGGAGAGATGAAGACAGGTGGAAAAAGAGACGGTAGTCAATGAGTAAAGCAGACAAACAGGTAGAGAGACAGCGAAGCTTTATTTTTTCCTCTCTGATAGCATCAAATGACCAAATGATGTGCTGGCCAGGGTTGATGGGTTTCAATTAAATCACTGATTTAATCATTAGCCAGCCGGGAAATGAGATTTTTGCCTTCCAACATTAATTTTGTGCAAATATGCGTCGCCTGTTGGAGTGTCGAGACACTTTTAGCCCTCCTAAATTTGATTGGATGGTGATTCGCAGGTCAGAAGACTTCTAGATGTGCGGGTTAAAAACCAAGCCTTCTTCAGACATATTCATCGTGAAAAAAGTCCAAACAACATGTAGACACATAGTCACTGAAAGGCTGCAGACTTAGGTAACCTTGACATAGAAGAAAATGTACATCTTCCACATTCAGGTGTTTTTTTTCTTTATCTGCAAATCAACAGAGCTGTGTCTAGAGATCAACAACTCATATTTTCCAATTACTGAGTGGCTGGTTTTGGGGGCTAACATGAGGTAAAGGTTTAATCTAAATCAGTGGATTGAAATCTTGATTGAAGCCTACCTCTTAATACAGTAGGTGTGGTCCTGTCACAGGGATAAATACTGGGACTATTCACTCACATAAATTTAGGACATGTTTTGGATGAATGGTGAAACTTCTTCCAAAAGTCATGCCCAGTGATTTGAAACTTCCTGGACACTTCGTGCCATGATTGAGAAGAGCCTTTACCTGCAGTGGCCTAAGACTTGGCATGTATGTGCATAACTGAGTACCAACATTGAAATATGACAAATTCAACAAACTTTCCTGTTTATTTAACCTCCACAGACATATCTTCATTGTAAACATACATCTTTTCACTTTTATTTAACCATCTAAAACTCAGTATGCTATTTTATAAATGATAATATAATCAGTTATGCATCAATATGAGACATTGACTTCCTCCTGTTCATCAACCCTAAACAGAACAGGTGAATTGTTACTGATTCCTTGTCATATATTGGTAGTAGTAGCTAATTACCTTGCTAATTTTGTATTTATTAAAAGTAATGCAGGGTATTAAAAAGCTAAAGGCCTATACAGTAAAATATGTTTTCCATTGGCTTCAAAAGGCAACATACCTACATCGCTTTGCTGTGTAATTCAACTCTACTTCTTAAACGTTGCATCTCCAAGCTTTTGTTTTGGAAATGTGCATAAAAGCTGTATCAAGGGGTGTAATTAGTTGGATTTTTTTTCTGCAAATGTTTTGAGCTGGGAATATTATGATGTAGAGTGTGTTATTAGTTTGCTCTTTGGTCTCTCAGATAGCTCAAATATTTGTAATCCTGTGTTGTTTAGCACTTGGATGTATAATTAATATGCAACGCTGCAACAGGGACACGACTAGAGACAAAATGGAAGGAGGGCGGGGTGGAGTCGTTTGTGACTGCGAACAATAAGGCAAAAATAAGACATGAACAGGTAGACAGAGAAACAGATGATGTTGTACTCTATTGGAAGCAAAAAGATCGAGCCACAGTTGGTTTCCAGTGCTTTGTTTTTGGTTTTCTGTTCACCGTCACAGCAGTTTATGGCTTACAAAACAAGTAGTTACTGAGTTTGACAACACAGTGGTTGATTTATGAAGAGACAAAAAGCCTGAGACCTGTGTTTTACTACATTTCGCTAACAGGGACCCATTAAAGTCGGTGCTTGTACAATAAATACTGTATTGTTCCTTTAACTCAGTTTGTTTTGGCACCGGTGGCGTGGTGCCAGTGCACTTCTTCATCGATCCAACTTCATTTGAGTCATTTTCTGTTTTGCCTCATTGATTTTGCGTGTGTGTGTGCTTGGATGTGTGTCGGCGGAAAACAAAACTCCACTTTGAATGGCATCGTTTTGCAAAGAGAGATAAATTTTAGCAGTATACCGCGTCTGACGTGACTGTCGCGATAAAACAAGGCTGATGGCTTAATAGAAGCCTGACTGAGTTATGCAGCCGGGTGAGACACTGCACTGCATGTCATTGAGGTAATCAAGTGGGTGCCTGCTGCCTCCAATGACTCATTGGATTACTGTCAGCCCAGACGAGACATCAGAAGGACAGGAAGTACAACAAAACAGCAGGTTTCTCAGCAGCATCTGCCGTAAGTCACTGTGGATTAAAGAAGGGACTGCGGAAAATGTAGAATATGAACATGTAGGTTGGTGGTGACAGGAAAAAAGAAAGTGTGGCTGTTCGAGCATGTGGTTACAACAGTTTAATGTACTCATTGTCATCTCCAGCACACCATGACCAAGCTGATGTGGACTCTTGTGAGTTAGGCTGTTTTGACGATTTAAACCAAACTTCTGACTTGAGCCCCTGAAACATTTTCAAAAGGCCACCGTCACGTTGAGAGGTTATTGATGGAGTCTTTAGTCCAGGTTTTGAGAAAACAGCTCCAGGTACTTTGAGTTTGAGGCTTCTGATTCAGAAAGTAGGGAAGTTGGTAGACTCAGCTATGTGAGAACAGTATTTGACATGGACCTTAATGAACACTGTATTGCATAGTGTCTCAGCCCAAATCATTCATGTTAAGAGTTTTAATGATGGTAGCTTAATACCGATAAAAACACAGAAAATTGGAAGTAATTGTAAATGATTATTGAATGAGAGCCATATTTTTGTTTAAAAAAATGCGGGTCAATGAGAATGATAAGATTTTGTAATACTTGTATACTAGCCTCCTGTGAACAATTTCCTAGAAATTATCAGTCACATTGATTTCATGCAGAAATGTAAATAGTGTCTCATATCAACTTCAGCTCTTTTCAGATTTTAGCCTTATTTTTTTCAACATGCATTGTTTTGGAAAGTTTACTTTGGACTTTGCATTTAACAAAAGTATATATATATAAATGTTTAAGCCACATTACTGTGTGTTATTTAAATGCAGGTACTACAAGTTGTGTCCTTCTCGGTCCATCTCTCAAAAGAAATACATTTTAACCTGAATGAGACAAGCTGGATATACTGCGAGTCATAATCTAATACTCTATCGCCATGTCAACAACATGATTTGATTTAGCGTTTTATTGAATTTACTGTGTGTCAAGTAAAATTACTCTTCCCTTCCTCTCGCTGACCCCCGTGTCCCTCTGTTTCTCCTCCAGGTGAAGGGGGAGGAGGGAAATTCCACGGCGTCGACCTCCTCCAGCACTCCCCGTCCCCATCCCCCTCTCCAGGGGACCCCTTCCCCCACCAGCCTCGCTCCTTGGAGCCCATCACGGACACCCTCCACCAGAACCTCCCCCTGAGGAAGACGCACTCCGACCTCGACACAACCATACCTGCAGGTGTGTGCGACCATTAAGGAAAGCTCTTACCCTCCTCCAGTTTCTTTCTTCTCCATTTCCTCTTTCTGATGTTCCTGTGGTGGAGATCATGTTACTGCTCACATAAAGCTCAGCTGAAGATGGAATAGAGGGAAAGTTAAAGAACCTTTTTACCACAAAATGAAATAACTCAGCTCATTAACTGCTAACCCCAGTGTCAGCTCAAACTCTGTTGGTGTTGTGAGAAACCTTGAACTTTTTTTGGCTACAGTAACACACTGCACAACGTGTTTGCAAAAATTTGACTGGCATCCTTTTCTGCGTACAAACATTTCTTTTTTCATTTGATACCTTGGGAAGAGACACAAAGGTGAAAAGGTCAAATATTTCTTACATGTCTCTTATTTGTTTCAAGTCCCATAAAATAGCTTGGTTTGATTAACCTGGACATGTTCATGCTCCTACTTGACTTAAATCCATGTTAAAAGGGGGTCACTGTTGCAGGAAAACATCTTAATCATTTTTCTTCCTGCTTTTACCTGATTTTAACATTCCTATTTTGAAAGTTACTCCAAAGAGATTAATGTCGGGTTAATAATTTCTTCCCTGTGTATTCTGCAAGTTATCGGTTTTGTTCAGTGCAGGATGGTTTTACTGGCAGCCAGGATCTTTTCATGCCTAATTGGTTTATTCACTGCAACAGAGATACTCAATCACAGGTTATGGCAGGTTCATGTAAACAGTTTAACCTGAATAAGGCCTTAATTGCGGACAGATAAAAAGAACATCTAAATTTAGAAGTTTTAAGGTTTCAGTTGATTTTGTGGTATAAATTAAGATTAATTTTAGCAATGTTTGAAGTATTTCTGTAATTTGTTCCATGCCCATGACCCAGTCAAAATAGTTATAACCTTATTTTGAATCCTAATTTCCTGCAGACCAATATGAACAATTCAGTGTTAGTATGCAACTTAATGCGCACCTGTGAATTATTGAGAGCTTGCAACAACCAGTCATAAAATTACTCCATTCAGGGAGTCAGAGTCACAACGTTTTCTGAGAAATAAGTTGTGTGTACAGTATATCTAAAGGACTGTTGAGCTATTCAAGACTGTGAATTTTCTGTGATACACCGTTCTTATCCATGCATTTCTTTTAATGTTTTAGGTGGTTGTGTTTGCTATAAAGTCAAATACTTATGAAACAGGCAGTTATAGATAGGAGCTGTGGAGTGTCATGGTCAGTTTCTTCTGTTGAATTAAAGTTGTATAAAATCTCCCTCTTTTCCCTCTCCTCCACAGATAACACTTTGGAACAGCGTGCCAAAGACCGTCTTCACCCAGGAACTATGGACCACTCTGGGCTGCTGTGCTCAAACACACCCTCTGCTTCCTGGAACGGACCTAAAGGCTCCACTTTTTCTCCCGGAGCGTGGAACGAGCCTTACAATTACACCATGAACAAAGGTCCGGCAGTTCCACCGAAACAGCACACCATCATCGGGCATGCAGGCGGAGGGACGCAGGATGGGGTGATGTTGGTGGGCTCAGGAGGGTCCGTGAGCTCCCATTCCAGTTCATTCACGTCTGTGACAAACCCCTCTGGGAGGGGAGGGAATAACATGCCAGGGATTTCTCTGGCAACAGCAATGATGGGAAAGCGGAGTGAGACAGAAGGAGCTGCAGCAGACGGAGGGAGGGGAGGAGGAGGTGGAGGGGGAGCTGGGGAGGCAGGAAGAGGGCGGGAGAGGTCGGCCCGATCCATAGCAGCAGCAAATGCCTTCAAGTTCCGGGAGCGTTCCCTTTCTACACCCACAGATTCTGGTTCCTTCTGCTTTACAGAAGGTGGCCAGCCGGACGGGAACATCATATCTACAGGAAATGGGAATGCTATGGCAATAATGGACCATCAACAGCATCATAATTTCCTGGGCTTGGGTGAGAACTATGCCCTTCTCTACCCTAGAGGAAGCTCTGAAGACAGTGCCAGTACCACAGACACAATCTCTGTCACAGCTTCAGACTACAGCGCTGATGGCCGCTTGCGCCTACGCTCCCGCTCCATCTCGCTCAAGAAATCCAAGCGCAAGCCACCACCTCCCGTGAGGAGCGTGTCTCTCATGAAGAACCTTGGAGAAGCCGAGGGGAGAATCCACCATGAAGGCGGTCTTTACCGGGATGGCCGGCCAAAGAGCCTACACATCCCCAGGGACCACTTCCCAGACTTTCAGCCTGATTTCCTCCTGCCCAGCTCGTCCTGCTCTTCTAAACCCAGTGCTGGTGAGCGGGAGCTTGTCCAGGGAGGCCCTGATGGACCTCCAAGCCTGGAGGTCCAGGCACCAGAGAGGGAGGGAGAGACAGAGCTAACCTTCCCCACTCACTGGCAGCTAGGGGAGTGGAAGAATGACCCTTACAGGTAGAAAATGAAACTAAACTTTATGTTGGTGGCTTACTCTGTCGATACTGTTTAAATCTGTTTACCTGCCTAGTTATTTTTTTCTTATTCTTAAGTAGCAAGTATTCTCTCAGTTTGTTGAAGGTAAAGAAAAGAAATGCATTGATTCATCTTCTCTGCTGTTTTCCTCCTCTTCTCCAGGTCTCTCTCTGGCTCGAGCACAGCAACAGGTACCACAGTGATTGAATGTATGAAAGTGAGAGGCAGCTCGGAGTCCCTGCTCGATTCTCCCTCCACCTCACGAGCCACATCACCATCACAGATCTCCATGGAAACTGACATCAAGGCATCCTCGCCTTTCAAACCCCCAGGACTAATGTCCCCATCAAGTGGCTACTCCAGCCAGTCAGAGACTCCCACCCCAACTGTTCCACTCAATCAAATGGCAGGTCAGGGGACAGTAGGAACAACAGGAACTACAGGGACATCAGGGTGTAAGTTGCGTCCGAAGATCCCAGAGAGGAAATCATCGCTACCATCACCTAAGGACCCAGCTGCAAGGTCTAGATTGTCCTTTGAGATGCCTGGGAATGCACATCTGGAGTTATCATCAATCAAGCCAAAGCAAAAGGCCAGCAGACGCCATTCTGACACCTCGACAGCAGCAAAACCGGGAAAAATCAGCCCCAGTTCTTCACAGGCATTGCCCGTGGTTACCCAAAATGAGCTGAAGACTGTTCGGCTTCGCTCTGTTTCTCGTGGTGATTTAGAGGACTGCCCTGATGGGGCGTCTGACACCATAGAAGAAGAACAGCATGGTCGAGACCTGGGCGAGGACCCCAGTCCACCACCCACCCTACCAAAACCTAAACCACCTGTTGCTATCAAGCCCCCATTGCCTAAGCGGCCCCTAAACCTCCTCCTCAAGTCTCCTTCCCCAAACTCTACTTCACCCCTAGCCCTGGACTCACCTCCTGGCTCACCTGTGGACCGACCTGTGCCCTTAGGCAACATCTACAAAGTCATGAAAAAACCCAAACCCAAAAAACCTCCTCCACAAACGTCAACAAGTCCCTCTGTTCTCCCAGATCTTACCACTGCTCCACAAACTGCCTATGATCATCCATTTCTCCCTCAGTCCCTCTTTGATCTTCCTCCTCTTCCAGACCCACAACCTCTCCTGGAAGACCCAGCAATGGAGCCTGAATTAGATGCAGAACCAGACATTCCTCCTGGACCTGGGGATGGAGGTTCACTCCCCTCTCCTTGCAGTAACCAGGAGGCTCCGGAGCTCCAGGACAAGAGCAAGACGCTCCCATCAAGGATGACAATCTCCTGTCTGGCAGAGCTGTCAGACAGAAAGAAACCCAAGGTGAGGAATACATCTCTCAACTATATGTTAATTATTATTTTAGATAAATAATTGTACTTGTTTCTCAGAATCATTGCTCTGCTGAATTGTTGTTTCTTTCCAGGTTCCACCTCCAGTCCCAAAGAAGCCAAATGTCCTGCTTCTTCCCTCGTCGGTTCACTCCTCCACCAATGGCAGCACAGAACGTCAGACGCCACAGGCCGAAAGCCCCGTGGGTCTTCGGTCTCCTGTTGGAACATTCTCACCCGTAGAGTTTCCCAGTGCTCCTAGTGTTCCTGACATGCCAGAGCAAGATGAGAACCACTTGGGAACAGATGAGGAGAGTTCAAAAGAGTCATCTCTGCAGGATTCCTCCATCACAGAGGTGGAAGAGAAAATGGCCAGCACTGCGATTGGGGCAGGTATGTTTTAAGAGACAGTTTTGTAATGTGTCCAGACTAGGTCACAGGGTATTTAGAGTAAAGTCTGATTCTTCATCTGCATCAGACATGACTCACCATGTTTTTTAGGCATTTGTCTCATGCTCTGTGTCCATTGCACAATGACGATGTAACTCCAACTGTTCTAAGAACATTTAAAAGACCAACAGAAAGCAAATTTAAGTGTTTTTTTTACTGCTATTGGCACTTACTTTGGAGCAATCTTAATGCACCCTACCATACACATAGTATTTCGTAAGACATATTAGCTAATAAGCACTGTTTGATCTGAAGCTGTTTAACTCTGAACCCTTTTGCTATAATTTTATATGCATGTGTTTAATAGTAGCCTGACAGAGCTGCTATGTTTGATTAGCATCCGTCCCTGCTGGGTTTGATGCATAACCTCCTGATTCTGCCAGCGGAGATTTCTTAGATTTTGATGCAAATCAACGCAATTGCTCTAAAATTGGACCAAATCAAAACACAGAGTGGTTCCCACTGTTTCTGACAGTGGAGATGACATTTATCATTATTATCTAATTAGCACCTGACTGTATGTAACTCTTGTATGTAACTGCGTCAGATTTACTTTAATTGCAAGGGACATACACATGTATTATGAGTACTGACTTTGGTAAAACAACCACAAAACCAGCAGAAATGTACAGATATAATGTGTTGAACAAGAAATATGTACATGATATGTAATTTACAAAAAATACATTCAAATATGATGTTTTAATTTGATTTCTTTGTCTTACTAAGATGACTTGGCAGCCAATGAGAAGACAGTTCTACACATCGCTGAGGAAACAGATGATGACCTGTTGGCCAGCACACCTGCAACACACACCACCGAAGACCTTTTCACTATTATTCACAGGTTTGAACTTCAGCTACATCCAATTCAAACATCCTATAGTATTTACAAAGTATGATACACAGTAGGCGCCCTTCCTCAAAAGGCTGTTAAAAAGGTTAAAAAGCGTATTACAGTGTTGTCTATTTTGACAGTAAACATTTTTTCCAGCAGCACAAATGGTTTCAGCCAACACGAAGCTTGCCTGCCAGCTTATTATAACCCAGACCATGTGACGAAAGACGCATTGTCTTGTTGAAAAGGTGTGAGGCGGATAGAGCATAAGGTTCCCTAGCAACGGCTACATGTATAGTGGGTCTTATTTAGTCCTTTTTTTCAGAATCTCTCTCATGCACACACACACAGAATCAAAAGAAAGCTAGTCTCTAAGCAACAAGTGTTCATGATGTTACCTTGCATGATGCTGAAAATAGCTTGAAGGGAAGAGAAGAAAAGTTGAGGAGGGGAAAAGGATGATCCAAAGTCAATGTTTTCGTCTCTTGCAAGAAAGGATGGAGTCCCTTCTGTAGTTACACGTTTTAGGTTTTTTTTTTATTCTCTAAAAGAAAAGATGTCAATCTAAGTGTGACTCATCTTACTTGAGGAGCAAAATCTGAAATTATGAATTGTAACACCTGTGAATGGTGAGGAATTTAAATAGGTTTCTTTGTCTTCTCCACGTTTTTTTTTTTTGCTAATAGTCTCGTCTCTTCTCTTAACAGGTCCATTCTCTTAGTCTTAACCCAGTCCAAACGAAAGGTTCTTGGTCGTAAGGAGCCTTCGGACTCCTTTGGCAGCCGCCAGAGCCTGGTGTCCCCGGTGAAGCACAGCACCAGTGGTAGCGACCTCCGAAATCTGACTCTTGGCAGCAGTCAGAGGTCTAGCTCCCGCAATGAAAACTTCATGGCCCTGCTTCAGAAGAAAGGCAACAAGTCTTCCAGTGGAGGAGCCAGAGTCTCCGCCATGGAGCTTCTCAAAAGCACAAACCCTCTGGCACGACGGGTCACAGAGTTTTCAACCACAGCGACGCCTGGGGAGGGAGGAGATGCGGCATCCGGGAACGGCAAACCCAGTGATCAGTGAACGGAAGTATTAGTTAACGGATGTTAACCAGGTCCGTTTGCTTTTGACAAAGCCACCAACCGATTCTACAATGGGCCACCCACTGCAGACGGGGCCCTCTGACTAACATGTCCAACTGGATCGCTCCAACTACTGATTGACCATTTGCACCGTCCAATCAAATTGGAGCACATTTTTGGACAAAATGGTCCCTCCCATGGTTGAAGCGCCATTGTTCCCTGCCAAACCGGTCCCTCTAGGAAAGCAAGAAATCCATGAAGAGCAAAGTTTGTTCTCGCTATATTTTTAAAGAAAGGTGGAGATGTTAAGGTTATGCTTCAACACTGCACCATGTTTTCCTCATTGAGGATATGCTCAGCGTGGAGGCTGGATAGATAGGTGTATGGGTGGAATCGAAACCGGAAATATAAAGATTCATACGGATCAGTGGATGCCTTTACTCCTGGATCCTTCTGGATGAAGACAACAACAGTCCCTGTTGAAGATAATGATAAATTTATATGAATCTGTAATCAGTTATACTGATTCACTAGGATACCACAGAGGTTTGGTAAACAAATGAATCCATGAATTACATGGAATAAAATACACAATATGTGAAACATCCCATGATTCAACCAAACCTGTCCAGCTGGTAGCGCGACAGCACTGACACCTGAAGACCTACATCATTTGTAGGGTAGATTATTAACGGTGTGATGAGGCATCTGAGAAAGCATGTATGTCCAAAACCTTGGACATCATAATTCTGTCTTCTCTCTATGGTGAATGCAGTACCATAGCAGGTATCAGCACTGTCATTTTTAGAAAACAGAACATTCTGATTGGGACGGACGGAGTGCAGAATTTACAAAGAGAAACCACATGGGGGCTTTTTGCCACCAAAGATGAGGCATGAGCATGTCCCAGATTTTGCTGCTCATGCTACGAACTCGAACGTGGACCTTCACGAAACATTCCACAGAAGCACGCGGAAAATGGACATTTTAGAACGTGAGCACTTTTCTTTTTCCCTTGGCGTTGGAGGTCGTTTACATGGCGCAGCATTTGCGTCGCTACATTTTTTTCTCGAGACCCTCATCAATCATTATTTTTCAGTCTTTGTTTAGATGTTGTTTTTTTTTATATATATTTTTTCCTACACATGCCAGATGGCCATATACTGTACATGTCTTAATGGGATTGTACTGTATGTATCATGTACAAAGATAAATGTAACGCATCTATCAACGGATATCATTTGTGAAACACAAAGACTAAAAATAGTGTACAGAGCAGCAAGCAGCTTGGACTACAAACTGCCCACACGATGGAGGGAAAACACACACTCAAACACACACACACAAACAGACTAAGGAGCAATGAAGGGGAAGACAAGCAGAACCGACCTATCTACACAAGTGTGTGTGTTCATACGAGTGTGTGCGCAGATGAAATCTTGCCTGTGGATTTTCTGGACAGAGAGTATGAAGCAGGCCTGGTTATTAAACAGGGTTTTTATTCATTTTGGTCTCTGGTGACGGGACCAAAGGACTGTTAAAAACTACAAACAGACCAGAGGGGACCTAATGGTGTGTATGTGTTGTGTGCGTGTGTGTGTGCGAGCGTGCTTGTGTGTCTGTGTGTGTGTGTGTATAGAGAGAAGTGCCAAGAACAAAGTGGGAGAAAGAGAGAGCAGAAAGAGAGTGATGTGTTTCTGTGTTTTGGCATTTTTGTGCACATGTCCTCGCTTCGGTGCATATTTGGACTCGCACATATTTGTGTTTGTGAGTGTGTGTGTGTGTGTGCGTGCATCATCACCCCCACCCCTCCCCAACACCCACACATTGTGGAAGCATAAGGATTCCGGAACCCAGAAGGGATTCCGCAACTAACAGGATTCCGGAACCAAGAGGGATTACAGAGGCAAAAGGATTCCGGAACCCAAAAAGATTCCGGAATGACTGGCAGAGTTTGGAATTCTGGAATTAGTGAGATGTGACATGAGAACCCCGCCGAGCCACCACAGAGCATTTAGGAGAGCGTCCGCAGTGTCGCAGAGTGGCGCTAACGGGGCGCTAACACAGTTTGTTTTGCCCTCCTCCATTCTGTCTCCTCCATCTCAGAGGTGAGGTGGCGGTCTCCGGCCTCCTCTTCCTCCTCCTCTTCCGTCCTCCTTTCATCGCTGCTGGGGCACACACTCCATCTGTCTTTCTGCATACAGCCCCATCTCTTTCTCTCTCCTGTAACCTCTCCTCTGGCACATACAGTAGCACACGCTCTCTCTCTCTCTCTCTTTCTTCCTTATATACTGCAGCCTCTCTCCATTTTTTCACACGTAGCACCGCCTCTCTATCCCTTTTCCCTCGCTCTCTATCTTCCTGCCACTGCTCTCCTCTTTTCCTCCTCTAACCTTCTCTCCATCCTCTCCTCCCTCCCTTACCCCCCGTCTCTCCCACCTCTTTTCTCCCTCTCTTCCTCCTCTCCACCTCTCTGCATTCAGTCTATGCATCTGAGCTTGGCAGACGACACGACACCGGATGAATGTCAATGAATGACTGTTAAGAAAATAGATCCTGTGCTTAGTTTGAGTGTGCAAAAAAAGAAAAAAAACATCTTTCTATCAGCGCTTATCTTCTGCCTTCTCTCTTTTCTCGCTCCCTGAGTTTTTATACTTTTGCTTTACCTTCCTTTTGAGTATCCATGCGACATGGAATCAACATGGGTGAACGAATGAATGGGTAGGATCTGTGCACAAACGCAGAAACAGGCAGGGTTTGAATGTGTTTTTTTTTTTTTTTGGCATAAAGGACCTTGACTTTTGGACTGTGAGCGAAACACCCTGTGGTCTTTGAGCCCAGGCCGACTGTTGGTTCTGGATCACTGCGCCGACCGTCTGAGGATTTTGGATTAGCCGTGGTTCAGCTCTAACACCTGACTCATCCCCTGCATGGACGGACCGTGCGGAGGGCGGAGGGAACCTTTCATCTCTCGACTCCCAGTAAGGCAAACTATCCCTCGGTGCTATTGAGTCAGAGCTCCCCCTAGTGGACAGAAATAGGAGGAACCACACACAACAAGAGGAGAGGAAGAAGAAGAAGAAAAAAACTCCTTCACACACATCTCTCTTCCCTACAGCAGTCCTTCAGGTATTCCATCATCCTGAACAAAAAAGATGAAGATTTTAAAAATGCATAAATTATCACCATTTATGATGACTAGTCAAGTGACGCTTGTTTTAAATATTTAGTGAATGAAAAAAAGATAAACCTATAAAACTCTGTGTTTGTTTGCCTTGTATACTGAATTATGGGCGTGATGCTGCAGCGCCAACTGTGTTTTTATTTTATTTTATTATCTTTTTTTTTTATTTCAGCTGCCTTGGTAGTACACACACAAACACACACAAACATAACTTTTGCAAAATCTGGCCAAAATAACAGTACAGGTGAAAAAAGGGAGCATTTGCGTGCCTCAAGTGACTCGGATATCTATCTTTAAGTATTCACCAAACAAATATTTGCCCAAATCTGCATTCATATACAGAGTATGCAGAGTGTGGCAGTGTAGTGTTATTTTCCCACTTTAGAGGAATATCCCTCAGAGCAATCACGTATCTGAGATTAAATACGGGAAGCTGGAAGGGAGATCAAAACAACTACAAAAAACGATTTCATCTAAACCGACAGATTTAGTTCTGAAGAGGGTTCAGTGTTAGGAGAGCGAGAGCACGTGGTGTCTCGGCACAATGACAACAAGAACGGCGTCTGGTTTAAAAAAAGGTAATACGTGGTGTGTGTAGACGTGTGCATCTAAAAATGGGGGTGTAAAAAGACTAGGCTGTCAGGAACACTGTCGCTTTGGTTTTCTAGTCCCAAAAAAAACACTCGGTGTTGTTTTACTCGTTCTTGTGCAGACAGATGGCAGACATCTCCAACAATAGCACATTTGCTTTGACAGTCTTTAATAGTGAAGTAAGTAGAGGTACATACAAAGAGACACATATGGGTATAGCGGTGAAAAGGGTCCCTTTTGTTGGGATACAATCATTTTAAAGTTGAGAACATGCTTGCAGTTTTCACACATATTTCTCGCAGGCAGAAATAATCTCATTGTTTGAGTTAATCGTCAGTGGGTGGAGCCAAAGAAACACGCTGGGACATTACTGCCAACTTGGTGCCATATTTTTGCTACTTTTTACTTCTACTAACAACAGATTTGCTTACGACATGAACAGTTGGCCTTTCTGTGTGTTTGGCCAAATCTTCAGCTCTTCCCATGCACTGAATGAGAAAATGTAGTTCCTTACAGTAGCTCCTCCCACTGGGGGATTCACCCAACCAATGAAAGTTCAGGTGTGCCTCCTAGAAATATCTGTAGCACTAAATTCTCTAAAATATGACATATTATATTGAAAATGACGTTTCTATAAAGTGTGAGAAATATATTGAATATTTAATCCATTATCCCTTCTTTACGAGGACGAGTAGGGAAGAGAGGAAGGAGGGGAAGCGAGGGTGAGGAGGAAATGGTTTGATTCTGCTGAATGTGAGGATTATCGCCACGTACTCCATCATCTCTCCCTTCACCTCCTCCCTCCCTCCTTGTCGGCTGTCGTGTGACTCCGAGGAGTAATCACGTTAAAAGCTTTTTCCCCCTCTCTCACTCTCTTCGTTTTCAGTGACTCTCTTCGATAAGAGGCATGTGAAGGCATCAACGTACGGAGCGGCCGCCCGTTAATTAATGTGGTTTATATGGTTGCAGATGCAGAGCAGCCAAACAACAGCAACCTGTTGCTAAGAGACAAAAATAAAAGCTGCTTAACAAAGATCACCGTTTATCTGAAAGAGCTAAACAAAGGCAGGTTTCTGTGAATAATATGTTTACAGTCATTTGTTAAGTGTATTTAACAGAGCTACTAAAATGAGACCAACATAGATCACACTCCTAAACAAAGTCGACCTAACGTCTTCCCAGTATTTGCAAAGGACTTACAGATATAAACAGCTACTGCAGAAGTCTAAACTGTTCTTTTACCAGTTGGTTGAAAAAAATCTGTCCCCAAGAGCATAGAAGCTTAAAAATATAAGCAACAGTAAAGCAAAATTTATCAGAGAAAGTATCCAAGAACCGCAGTTTTAAAAAAGTTTACAACTGAACAGAGAGCTACGAGTACGAGTTCTGCTACCTGACCTGAACCCGACAAAGGATCAGGTTTCAGGTCAGGTCATATCTGGTTGTTATTAAATTTCATGTGGATTTGTAATGGGGAGGTGTGGGAGGGTGAATGCAGTCAGAGTGTAGCTAATGCATTGACCCGGCTAGTTAACATTTACTAATGCACGAAACGAGGAAATGAAGAAAATATAAGGTAGCTTTGGGCGTCTCGTCGGGTTTAAGTCTCAGTTTTAAGCCAGAACTCCACCTATAATACAAAACTTTTGAATAGATATTTTGTCTGCAGCTCAGCCAGATGCAGTCGTCCTTATCTCAACTCAGCCCCAAAAACATTACATCTGAGAAATTCAAAAGCGTTATATCTCTCTGATTTCAATGATCCACTCACTGTAATCCTCAGACCTTGCTGTTAATAAATGCTTTCTGACACCTGTCTATCCACATGCAAAAAGCCATTGTAACCTAGATCTTACATTTTGGAAAACCTTCAGAAAATTTTTCAGACATCACTTTTTGTCACTTGGTTGCAACAACCCCAACTCCGATTTAGCTGCAACTAAACTCAGAAAATCACTAATCGTACTAAAACCTTGAAGGCTTCGTCTCTGCCTATTTTAGGGGTCAAATGCCTTTTTTGTAATTCACTGAGTTTTTGCAATTTCTTACGTTTTCTAAGCCTGGTCCAGCTTTATGAGAGAGTGAAAGAGGGTGAAAAACAGAGAAAGAGGGGTGATGGTTGCAGATTTGGGCCAAAGAGTATCTTACATTTGTTTTAGGAGTGCCACAGGGTTGGGCTTTTAGTGCATTTGGACATTTCTGGGCTACATTGGAGTACAGCATGCTGCCCATCACAAAAACTTATGTTCTTCACTGGTAAACCCCCCCCTGCTGCCACTCCGGGCAAAGTGAAACAACCCCCAGAACCTAATTTTAACCCCACTTCAGGGGCTGTAGAGGCAGCTTATAAAGACACAGAGATGATAATTAGAGAGACATAAAGAGAAAGAGACAGACAGAGTTATTGGAATTATTCTATTTTTGTTATTCCTCATTGAAAAAGACATATTTAAAGGAATATTCCGTGTATGTATTGAATAATCTCTGTTTCCCTGCCCCATCCAGTGGTGTGATCTGTAGCTGCGAGGTGGCGTCACACACAAACGCTTCCCTCTGCAGCTATGCAATGCCAATGTGATGAAATTATTATTATATCATTATAAATAAATTATTTTTCTTGCTTAAAAAAAAACAGAACGTTTTGTTTGTTTGTTTGTTTGTTGGTTGGTGCTGTCCGCCCCCCATAAGCCTTCAAGGTTACTGCCTGAATCGGGTTTAATGAGTTTCCCTGGAGACGCAACAACGCTTCTGTTAATTGGGTGAATCTGACTAAAACCCCTTGATCCAAAGTTTAATCACTATTTACTTATTTAGGTCATTTTGTCTCAAAATTACTGTGCATGTTCATATTACAGAAGGTGGTTTATGAAAGAAAAATATCTATCTGTGAACATCCTTTTGGATCATTTTTACAATTTGTAATTCTGCTGGTTTCTCCTAAACTGATTGGTGCTGGATTTATATGCAAAAGTACATCCATTTATGAGTTTGAATCTCAAAATGTGGGTGGAATAAGAAAGAAGACGTTCCCTCTAATTGATTAACCTCTGTAGATACAGAGCCAGGAGGTAAAAATACAGGATGATGGCAAAAATACAATTATTTCTATTCATTCATAGTGCTTTAGTGGTTGAGACGGGGACCACATGCTAAAATATATTAATGAATTTTGAAAAAAATACTATTTATAAATAATAATAATAATAATAAAATATATTTCTGTGTGTTTATTAGCATTAATAATATATTCCATACAGCTTACAAGCACTACAAGTTAAATATAAGGCTTAATATGAGTTACGTGACTTCAAGGTCATTAAAGATCAGAGGGATATTGCATATGCATTTAAGGGTTAATAAAACATGGCGCTGAAATAGGCTTTACACTGATTGTTTGAATCAGTGAAACCTTAGATTCATTATTTATTTTTATTATTGATAAAAAATTATGAAGTGATGCAGCAAAAAGATGCATTAAAACACTTCATTATCATTATTATGAAAATCAAACATTGATGACATTGAACAGTTTCGGAGGATATGTGAGTTCAAATTTTCCTTTAATTAGATGAGTGCTGCACATGTTTCTTCTATTTTTATGTAGAAGCATCAGTTTTCGTGCATGTTCGCAGTCTTAAGTTATATTTGTGTTTCCATGAAGGATGTGAATGATAGGGGTCGGTGTTCACTGAAAGAACAAACTCAGGTACATTATCTGTGTGTTCCTGAACAGCTATCTTTGTGAGGACCAATTAAAATATTACGTGATGTGAGGACGTTCTTACAAAGTGAGGACATTTTATCTGATGCTGTTTGAGGGTTTGTTTTACTGGGAGACAGAGATTTATAATTAGGTTAGTGGCTGGGGATCCATTGTTGCCAACGAGAGTCTTCACAAGTATAGCAGTGTGTCTGCAAGTCTGTGTGTGTGTGTGTGTGTGTGTGTTCAGGTGGGCTATCAATTCTGCTCCTGCAAAGTGTTTCATGTTCCAGCTCCGTAATGACATCCTCTCAGTTAATTGCATCCTTCCTATTTAGACACACTCACACACTCTCTCTCTCTCTCTCACACACACACACACACACCCTCTGGTCTATCATAATTTTCTTTTTGGGCTCTAGAGCCATCTAGTGTGTGTTTACTGTCAGCGCAACCTTTTGTGGGACATTGAAAATAAACAAATTACACATAAAATCAGAGAAGTTATGAGCAGATGATCTGATCTGGCTGATTTGACATATTATTTGATCTTTGCAGTAATGAGAGACCAGTGTGAGATGTTCAAACCTGAAGCATCTCTGATGGATGAAAAACAGCTGAATATCGTTTTCAGTATTAAAGATGATCCCATATTGAAATAATTTTTGATCTTAAAACAAGTTCAACATTATATTTTATGACATGGGTTCTGGAAATTAATTATTTTCAACAAAATTCTTGTTTTATTTCTTCATCAACTAAGTGAATCCATATTTTATTTATGTTTATCCAATTTGCAGAAAATTTTGACCAAGGCTACATACAAATGAGGTCCTATCCTAACCAATGTAGATAAGTAAGACATAGATAGTCATAGATATTAGTTACCATAAACTTGCAAACTACTTTCTTTGTTTCATATTTAAAGCAAAATATTATGCTGGAAAAATAAGGTGTGAAGAGTTTTTTTTTACTTGTTGAGATGAGGTGGAGAACTGTTTCTTCTCTGCCTTAAATATGATTCCATTCTGCAATAAAAAAAACAGAATAAATATTAAAAAATGACTTGAATGACGTTGAAAATCAGAAAAGTCGAGGTTTAAAGTCACCCTACATAGTGATGTCACAGTGTACTTACATACTCTAAAGTACACTTCTACATCACTGCAGAAAGCTGAAGCATCAAACCACCGGAGGTCAGCAGAAACAATATTTTCAGCTGCTGTTGTTGCTCTTTAAAGTGACAGTCAGTGTGAGTATAAGAAAGTGCTCTTATTTTGAAAATTAGAGCAAGTTTAATTCAATTCTCTCAAGGAACTCACTTTTCTTGATTGCACTTCTTCTGTTTACCATTCTTAAAGTGTTTTCTCGTCACTTGATTGCATTAAATTTGCTATTTTTAGCAAATATGACTAAAAGTTAATTTTTAAATAAGTTACCTTCTTCTGCTTTAATGAAGAAATGGTCCCACAGAAAGTCATGTGTGGACATGCTGCTGCCTTGATTTTGAAAACAATACATAAAATATAATTTCTTAAAACTTAAGCAGAATCAAATTAAATGAAGACAAACATAAGCTGATCCATCGCATTGATGATCACATCGTATTTGAATCCCTACATGTGGCCATCTAATACAGATAATGTGAAATCATACATTGTCTGCATTACTAGATATGAGTAAAGGCCGTGAACTGTGAGGACTTTAAAGGTGTGTGTGTGTGTGTGTGCTGGTTCAGCAGAGTGATTAGTGTGGCGGCTTCATAATAAAATGCTTGAGTTTAATTACATTTCTCTCTCTCTACACTGCCTTATATGCACACTCTTTCTAGACACACGCACACGTTTTTATTTCTATCCTTGTGAGGACATTAAATGAATGAATGACTTCATGACTAACCTGAAACTTCTGCTCTGTAAGTCCAAACCCTCAAACATTTTGAAGGTTTGTCTCAAAGTGAGGAAGACCCAAAATGTCCTCACTTTGCAAAAATGTCCTCAGTCTCAGGGTCTAAAACTCACATTGGTTCTCACAAAGCTACACACACACTTACATATACAGGGGAAGGTTCTCTCATCAGGGCCAAACTACCAGGCTCCACTCTTCCTGTTTCTGACAGCAGAGAGCATGCCACGTTATCTATGACACACACACACACACAGTGGTGGCTGAGACTAGCACAGGAAGTACTGACAGCAATCTGCGATCAACACAGAGACAGAAAGAGTGAAACAAGAGAGTAACTTCAGCTGAAGGCAGTTTTCTTATTATGTCGGTGCTTCTCATAATAAAATATTTAGAAAACCAAAAAAAGCTGTTTCTGCACACCCAAAAAAAAAAAAAAAAAACAGATCAACACAGAAACAGTAGATTGAATCGCACTCTGGAAGGGGAAGAAAGAGAGGAAGTGGAACCAAAACAGAAAAAAAGGGAGGGATGAGGGACTGGTCATGTGGGGGGAGGAGGAGAGAGGGAGGGGAGGGAGGAGTAACGTCAAGTGCAGGAGAGACGAGAGAGAGAGAGAGAACAGCAACGTTAGGAAAGAGAGGAGGCAGCAGGAGGAGGAGAGCGAATCAGAGAAGAAGAAAAATGGAGATTTTGATTTATTGATTTTAAACGTCCTGATTATTTGGAGTACCTGTGAGGACGAGGAGGAAACACACTCACACACACACACTCTTTCAACCTCTGTCTCTCTCTCTCACACACACACACTCTCTTTCTCTCTCACACACACACACACACCTCACTGATGCTCCTCCTGGATGGACCGATGCCGTTCACTCCCACATCGTCTCCTCCATCTCCAGCTGTGCATGTAGAAGATCGACCGGTGCGACCAGACATGCATTTCTACTACGTGGTGGGTAACACATGGGCCTGCATGTGTATGTGTGTGTGTGTGTGTGTGTGTTTATGTCTCTGCATGTGTGTGTGTATTTAATGTTTATTGTCGCCCTGCAACCGCTCCATGCCCATTTCTCTTATTTTATGTGAAACTTGCTGACAGGTGGTGAATTTGTCTGTGAAATGAGTCATTTCTGGTTGATTTTTTTATGAATTTTGCTGTCAGAGCAAAGTGAAAACTGTTGATTTCACCTTTTAAAAATCCCCTTAAGTCATAAAAAAGACATTTAAAGGGAACAAGCCATAAAATTAGAGGTCTCTGATTAATGGTGTTTATCAGTTATGTGTTGGCTGATGCCCTTTTATCATTTGTAATTTTATGGCGCTGTCATTAAACTCAGATGGGCTCATCATAAATTATTCACATGAATAATATAACTCACTTTCCTCTTAACTTTGCCGTTACACCCTGGTTCTGTGTAAGTTACATAATTTTAAAGTCAAATTCACTTCTTACTGCAAACACTGAATATCTCACCTTGTATTTGCAATCAAGGCTCCACCTATGTTAGTTTTATAGTTGCGGTTAAAGGAAGTAATCTTCATCTGATGGCACAAATCCCAGAAAAACCACCAAAAATCTGAATCTATCTGTCCGTCAAACTCTTGAAAAGAAGTTTTCAGATTCAGAAATGAGCTGGAAGAGTAAAAAAACTGGTTGAAAAGACGTTGTAGCTGTGTTCCCTAAACAGAAATAGATTCAGAGAAAGAAATACTGAGAAAGAAAAGAAGAATTTTGTGGTTATGTGGAAATCTGGAGTAAATTTCCTGAAGCTTGTCATTCTTCCACCCCTTTTTCATCCGCACGTTAATGCCTCGAGCATGGATTGGTAATCTGAAACTACAGTGCAGGAGCATTATCTGAATGTGTAATTAACTCTGGACAATGCCTGCAGTTCATTTGATGAGGTCATTTTAATGCGACATACATACATGATGGTAGATCTCACTCGTGCATTCACGTCATCTGGATTATTTCATTCTTGGTGTTCCAAACTAAGGGTCTACATTTTTAAATGAGATTTTATTTGAAACATGTTAAAACAAATGAAAAAAATACAAAAACAAAACAATAATATCCGATTAGAGCAGTAAAGATACAGCAAACTCACAATAAACAACATAAATAAAAATATTTCATGTTCAAAAAGGAGCGGGAAGAAGTGAATAAATTTACATTAATCACGACTGTAGTATTGTCTGATCATGTAATAATCAATTTATTGTTTTTATACAGCTTCTAAGAAACCTTTCCTCTCTTATCTAACTCATCTTGCAGTGACACGATCGAGTGCAAATCGTTTTTATTAAGATTAAGAATGATGGCTCACTTCAGCGTGCAGCCTGTTAAAGCTCACAATAACTTGTGCTGACTTGGTGCAGATTAACATTATTCATTGCACCGCAGCACGCTTTTATAATCAAGAGAAAGGCAACACCAGCATTGCTGAGTCCCTTTCAAAATCACTTTAAACCTGCATTAATCAGCACTTCTTTAGATTAACAATGCCTCAGATATTGCTGGTAATGAAGAGGATTATCATCTGACAGGGAGTGGACCATTTAGACACTAAAGGACTGGATATTTTTCTCAGGAATCGGTAAAAACAGAAAAAAGTAGCTAACAGCGGAGTGAATATTGGACTTTGGTTCATCAGGTAAGCACGCACATGACCACAAATGCATGTTGCTTCGTGTTTGCTGGATTTAAGTAGGCAACTGTTTGCAGACAAGCCACCATTTCAGTTTAAAAGGTGATGATAGGTCAGTGTTGTGTTCACAGCTTGTGTCCAGTGCCCTGAAGTGGGCAAAAAAATGAACCATGCAGGTGTGTATGTATATAAAAATACATAAAAACAGGTTGGAAAGTTTACATAAAGTTGTTTTAGAGCAGAAAAGACATTGTGGGTTGTGTTCAGCTGTGGAGTGGGAGCAGTTCAGTGACATTTAAAAGGGTCCTTGTTGCTGTTTCTATCACCTCATGCACAGGTGGTGCAAACTGACAGAAATGTGTGAAGCGTCTGAGGTTTGCAGGACGGAGGGTGCGACATTGCCACAACACGTTTTATGAGCTGATTACTGTCAGTGCAGAATGACCTCCCCCCAGTTAAACTTTACAGCGAGCGTGGTTTACTCAGGAAGAGAAATCAGGTTGAGGACTGACGGCTCGAGCAGTTAATCTGTGCTGCAACATGAGAGATTATGTTGGTTTTTGCGATTTCACCACATGAAATGTTTGACTCCGAGATATTTTCGCCTTTTTCGCCATCAACTCTCTCGGCACGTTCGGTTTCATTCAGTCCAGCAGCCTGAGATCTGACTTAAATTGCTGTCCTACTGTTGTCATGATGCATTTGGACGTGTTTTCATCTATTCTGAATAAGAACGGATCAGCAGCAGCGAGTATTTGCCAAAAAGGTTTGTCTTCAAAAACAGTGAGGGATTCAGAGGATCCACTTTTTAATGACGGCTGGCTATACAGATCTTTTCCCACAGAGGAGATGTTTGGAAAAGTGCCTTTTTTTTGTTTGTTTAAATGGTTAGTAATAAATTTCGTGCATAGACTTGTTCATCCAAATCTGACGTTCTTACTTTAGTTTCAGTTCTTCCTAAGTTTCCCAACTTTAAAATCAAGTGCCCTTTCTTCAGAATCAAACACGCCTTCTGCTTCTGCTACTCTTGGTACAGACATCGTGTCTTCTGTGATAAATTTCTTTGTTAAACATCAGTAAAATAAATGGTTGTAAAGAGAAACCCTTTGTGTTCAACTCT
This sequence comes from Scortum barcoo, assembly GCA_023238725.1. Classification (NCBI taxonomy): domain Eukaryota; kingdom Metazoa; phylum Chordata; class Actinopteri; order Centrarchiformes; family Terapontidae; genus Scortum; species Scortum barcoo. The sequence continues at coordinate 7,519,135 of CM041532.1, forward strand.
GAAAAAACTAAAAGAGCTGAAGCCTCGAAACTTGTCTTGATCTTCTGTGAGACTCGCAGTGATTGAGGCTTTGCTGTAGCCAAAATTACAACAACATTCAAACCTTTTAAAGTTATAATTTATGATGTTAAGTGGTATAATTGCAGGTGTGTTTTTGGACTTCACTTCCCAAGTTTCATCATCTGTAGTCACCAACTTTTTCTTTGTTTGTTTGGCCATAGTAACCCTTAACTCATGATGTGAGCAGACACTTGAAAACTTACATGGTCTGCATTCAGCCGGACTCCGTGATGATTATTGACTTTCCTTGGACCAGTTCGATACCTGACTTTGACTCGAACTGCTGTGAGATTCTCCCTCACTCGACCTTTTAGAGATTTGGGCCATTCAGCTGATTTCTCATTTTAACATTCAGCATTCAGGGACTGGAAAAGACTTTGCAATTTGCTCATGAAGACACAGACTTTTTCTCAAGAACAATGACCTAATAATTAATATTGTTTAAAGAGAGCGATCGTGTTTGTGATTACTGACGACGATATTATTCATTTCAGGTGCATGATGGGACATAAGTTTCAGTCTCTGACATAAAAATAGGAAAAACTAATTCTTTGGAGTACTGGAGTACGATTTGACTTGAAATTTTACTTGTCCTGATTGACTTGGAATTCACTAAATCTGCGAAACATGACTCGAAACTATTCACTGTTGAGGTTTTTGGTGATCTGACTCCTGACATGAAGCGATTTGTCTGTTTTCAGATCCACATCAGTAAGAAAGATAAACCATCAAACCAGATTTTTAAACTGGTCCGAGCTGCCAAAAAGCGGCTGTAACAGAATTAAACTGCTTTCGAGTGGATTTTTTTTATAGACTTTTAAAATCTACCAATTTGGCAACGTTCACAAGAGAACTGAGTCCAGACACAAGTGTCTTGCTTAATCTGTGACCTGCATTTTGACACAGTTCATGGCATTTCTCAGGAACTGTACCATCGTAGGAGTGAACAAATCCTCATGACACTGTATTTCTGTGGTAGCACAATAACATGATACTGCACCATATATACTATAAATACTATAAAATACCATGTTGAGGCACAACAAGTTAATTAATTCAACTCATTATGTGCGTTGAAATTGAAACTGACTTCAGATCTGCAGATTATTTACCTGATGAATCATTTAATCTAAAAAAAATGTCTGAATATACTGAGAAATTCCCATCACAATTTCCACAAATTTAAGGCGAAATCATCAAAAGTTCTTGATTTTTGGGGGGGAGCAACAGTCCAAATGTAAATCTGTGCAGTTTAATATCACATTAGATAAAGACAAGCGGTTGCAAAGGTTTGTCATTATTGCTTAAAAATTACTTAACAACTCTATTAATACCACTGTCTCTCAATTCAGTTAGCAATAAATTATATTTTTGAATATTTTGCAGCTCACGGTTTACATATTTATATTTTTTTCTGTTGAGTTCACCTTGGATTTGCAACTTCTTGATATTTCTCATTTATATTTGCACTTTATATATTTGCATGTACCACAGCCAATGTGTAAAATTGCACTATGGCAGCTCCTCCATTGCTGTACAGTGGCCATTACCATTGCGTGTCATGGTATCGTTCATTACCATCATAATCTGGATCTGGTTCTGGTCTGAGGCATCTCTCTGCCATAACTGACAAAACCGAGTCCAGCTAAATCTTACAGTTAATAGCATGAATTTTTCTCTCTTTTCCTTCCTGTCAGACGTTACCAGACAGCTGCATCACTTTTCTCTCAAACTATTTCTGCATCTGCCCATCTGTCAGCTCTTGTTTTGCTCTCAGCAGAACCTCTCTCTCTCTCGCTCTTTCTCTCTCTCTTTACTGACACCCCATCTGTCTCGGTTGCGTTCGGCTCAGTCATATTTCCAGCTTGTCTTTTTGATTTGTGGATCCGAGTCCGCTGGAACTTTATTTGGCTGCGCAAAGCGGACAAATCCCGTTAAAGCTAAAGAGTCTGTCGTATTTATGCGCGGCCCCTCCACCTGATGCAGAAGCCTGTGAAGTCGTCGGTGTTGGTTTCACGCTGCGAGGCACTCAGATGTCCTGTAAATGCTTTAAAGGTGAAGCATGCTCGAGATTTTACCACTGATGGTTGCACATTCGAACGATTTCTGCACCTATAGAGGAGAGTGCAATGTCAGTGGAGATTATTATGGCCTTTTTTGTCTTTAATTCTTGTTGTTTTCTTTCTGTCACATGGTCGGTGGGAGGGAAGACGGTTGGTGGAGGTTCATTATTGTTGTTGAGATGTTTATTGTTGCATCATTTGTTCTTCTATGAATTCTGAATGATCTCTTTGTGTATGATTGTCTGTTCAATGAGAAAAATCCTAAATGTTTTACTGGAACTGCTTTCTATGAAAAGAAATAGTCCCAATTATTCAGAGTAAAAGGCTCCAGGTCCACCAGTACCCCCATGTTTAAATATACCTCAAAAGTGCCCTCTTGGATGCTCCTATGGTAGATTAAACATGATAAAGTGCCCTCTTGGATGTCGTTCCAGTGGACAAAATGTGATGAAGTGCCCATTAGTGATCTAAGGAGTGTCCGGTGTTCTGAGGCCTCATTTATAAATGTTGCACGTGGGCACAAAAGAAGATGTACGTCACTTTCTAAGCAAGCTTTGGGGTTTATAAAGTACAAACTTGATGGGAGAACATCATGGTTATACGTAAACTGGAGAGATGAGAAACTGCGACTGGTAGAAAGATGAATGTGAAAAACAGTCTGATATTGACACGATTGTGAAGTGAAATATGGGCTCTCGTGCATCAGATCAGAGTTCATATGCAAAAAGTACAAACAGAGATATCTGTTATTGCAAAAGATCCCCTCAAATATATTCTGTAATTACTGAATCCTTGTATATACATCCTCATAAATAATAAAGTGAACATTAGGACACATTAGCTTTAAGGTGAGGCTGTTTTTGATTGTTATCATTAATTCATATGTTTTGTTTTGTTTTATTTTAATTTTTGGCTTTTATTTCATTTTATCTTCAAGTTTTGTGCTTTGTTTTTATCATGAAGCACTTTGTCGCTGTGTTTTGAAAGGTTTTAACTGCGTCCTCCATCACTCCCCCACTTTCTTTCTTTTCTCTTTGTTGGAGTTTGTCATCGTGATGAATGAATATCAATCAAAGGGAAGTATTTACAGACAACTGCTGGCTTACATGAAGCTTACAAAAGGTGTGACACAACCACAGGTGATTGTGGTTATAAGGGGGAAGCGTGTGAGCATGCACTGCACTGTGTTTTAAATCATAAATCTTATGCACAGTTTGATAAATGAGGCCACAGGTCTAACAATTAATAATGACCCAGCGGGGGTTGAAACTAACCACCCACCTGTGTTTGGGGTCAACATGGTGAGCTGCACCACCTGATAACGACCCAATGGAAAGACCCGAAGCGAGCAGACTGTGAAGTTGTTTCACCTGCCGTCCTTCCTCGGCAGCCCAATTAGCTGCACCTGCAGACAGATTTTACCACCATCAGGGTGTTTCCAAGAACTGTGGCACGTTCAATCTGAACACGGTGGCACCATTTGTGCATTGTAATCCAATCTGCATCAAGGTGGAGTGGCGTCTACACTCTTTGGCTGCCATCGCGCAACACAATGTGATGTTTTTACGCACCACGGTCTTGTCTTGCTGCGTTTTGTAACATAATGAACTCGTCCCTCCTGACTCAATGAGATTAATGTGCACGAAATGCAACCGAGAGATAAAAAGAGGAGGAAGCTGATAATGACAAGCATCTCACCACGTTTCCTGTGCTCCTAATATGAAAAAGTATAAATGCTAAAAGACGAGAGATGATGAACAGTCGCACCACAAGACATCTCAGACTGACGTTTGGCCTGCAGAGGAGAATAAAAGTTATTCTGGTAAGACTTTTAAATGTGTTTTAAAGACTAAAACACTGTTTGTGTTTGCAAGTTGGGCTCTTGTGCATGTTGTTCTTTGATTCCTCTGGTGAGAAAACAAGATTATTTCTGCTTGTTAGTTACTTTATCACTTAAATTTACTATATGTAGCATGACACAAAGAGCCTGTAAGACAAAATCTCTCTTCTCTTAATAGTAATAATAGAAATTTTGCTCATAGTATAAAGTTACAGTAAAACATAGAGAATAAAAGATGAAATTGCTAAAAATACAGAAAAAACAGAACTCAAAATAACAGTAAAATAATAAAAAAAAACATACAGAAATAAAAACCAAAGTGTTTTAAAAGGCCTTTTTGTGTCAGCAATGAGTATTTTCTGCACCAGGATGATGTATTTTTTACACTTGATAGCACTTAATCTGCTCTTGGCTCATGCTGTGTGACGCACTCTGCAAAATATATGTGGACTGGATGAGCTGTGTGTGCTCTGAGACGTACGTTAAGAAATGAAATGAATGTGTGTGTGGTTTATGCTGGTGAGGATGTTGGATCCATAATGAGCACCACATGTCATGAGGAGGGTTGGGTGAAGGCATGAAGAGGGTGCGGGGCTGCAGGTTTCAGAGGACGATGGAGGGAAGGCAGGTCAGCAGTGATGAAAGCTGAGAGGCAGCAGGAGGTGCTGGATTCGAATCCATTTAGAAATAATCACCAATATCTGCTGTCTGATGAGGAAATAACTTTTCTGCTACAGACAGAAAATAAAGAAGCTGATAGATCCGACCACATGTTGTGAACTCTGTGGCTCCATGATCTTTGTGGCCTTTTCAGTGTTGTTTTTAATATTATTGAACTGGTTTTGTTTAATCTGCGTCATTCTGTGCTCTTATCTTGACATTAATGGGAGGTGCAAGCTAAAGGAGAAGGCTTCTGTTATTCTATATGTGACGTATTGTCAGCAAATCCCATGAAAACACTAAACAAAGCAACAATATGGTCATGCTTTTCTGAATAGTCCCTTAGCTTCCCAATGAAATGTACACTACCAATCAAAAGTTTGGACACATCTTCTCATTCTCACTCATTTTTCTCTGAAGAATCTAAAATATAAAACATATTCTGGTTTCTTGTTTAACATTTTTTTCTTTACTACATAATTCCATGTGTGTTCTTTCATAGTTTTCATGTCTTCAGTATTAATCTACAATGTAGAAAATAATAAAAGAGAGAAGGTGTGTCCAAACTTTTGACTGGTAGTGTAAATCTTTAATAACAGGTCAAAAGTTTAGTTTTTTTTAAATGTCTCAATAATTTCCTAAAACAAGATATGATCAAACTTTATTCATCCTGAAGGAAACAGCTGCAGTCCAAAGTAGGAAAGAGAGCTGACATGAAGTATACAAAAAAAAACAACAATACACCTGATGTCAAAAATATAAATATGGTTAACAATCATGGTGAGTTGCATAAAGCTATGAATGAGAGGTGGCATTTTTATGGTTAATTCAAAATATTGCATGTAATGTCCTGCGAGACAGGAAGCTGTTGTGATGTGATGAAACAGCTGGTCACTGTAGTTTTTAGCAGATGTTACTGAAACAGGAGGAAAGTTGTTGCATTTGTTAGGGACTATTTTCATCGGCGGATGAATCCACATCTGGAGCACTAGTGTATTTGTGTGTGTGTGTGTGTGTGTGTGTGGTTGAATCAAACTAAACTACAGTTTGTGTGTGTTCACGGTGATGAAGGAACAGTGTGTTTCTGGACAACAGCTCTACAACAGAGGAATAAACAGGCTTTGATAAACACAGCACTTTCCACTTTTGATGAGATCTGCTGAAAAAAAAGAGATATTTGAATTCTGCCCCTTTAAATAAAGAATAAATGATAAAATGCAGTCGAGCCATCTGTTCTGAGATGCTTTTTATGTGGCTGCTTTTTATTTTTTTGAAGCATTCAACAACAGGAACAACCCATGAGGCTTTGAAAGAGCAACAGTTGCTATGAATCATGGGATATGTGGTTGTTAACGCACCAAGGGGATTAAACTTTACATTCAGTACAGTAATAGAGATGCATTTCTGTAGGATATACAGAGAAAAAAAACAGAAATATGGTGAAGTTAAATATCCAGTATATTACAGGTAATTGATGTTATAACCAGAAGTGGTCTCATAAAAATTAAATTAGTGTGTGTGAGATGAGATATGACTTTTAATATCACCCTCAGACTCTTACAGGCTCACTCTGTTCCTCTTTTGTTCTCCATCCTGACATTTTTTTAAAATATACTCGTACCTGCTTCATCATTTCCTAAATCTCACAGTGAGCTTGATGGAAAAATTACAGTATTTGTAAGATATGAAAAAGAAGTAGAGGCTGTGTGTGGGATGGAGGAACTCGCTCCGGGGATCAATTTTTCAGCTCTGTTATTTATTTATTTTTTAACTTTCAGCCCAAATTCGAAAGTTTGATTTCCAGCCAGGTCGTTAAAAATCTCTCCACCCAGTTTTCCATAATTTCACACTGCTGACAGATACACAAAAATGTATTTTAACCTTTTTTTTAATAAATTCTCTCCACTGTACACTCTTTCTCTCTCTGGTGATGCCTTCAAGCTTTCTGTGCAGCTGGTGTGTGTGTGTGTGTGTGTGTGTATGGCCTGCTGTGGTTTGGCAGCAAGTGCGCCAGCGCCTTCAGGGTGTCCTCAGAAAGAGTGTGTAATCTCCCATCAGTCCTGCTCACAGTTATATAAGCTGCGTACAGCGGGTACTTCACTGCAGAAATGAGAAAAAATACTCGTTTGTTCTGAATCACTGAGCGCACTCAAGCACCAGAGACTGTTAATGCGTCTGAAAATAAGGGTCTGATAGATTTCTTTGTGCGTATTTTTAGCTTTTAGCTTTCAAGTGTGTGTCGGTGTGATAGAATGATTGGCTGATTTGAGGACTGAAAGCATGAAAAACACAAAAGAACGCATTTAATTCAACTTCTTTTAGTAGTTGAGTTGATTGTTGAAGTGCAGTTTTTGCACATTTTTTCAGGCCGAAAACATCAGAATGACACATCAGCCACAATAACTTTATTCAATGCAGCAACATTTGGTCATACTTTATTGTTATTGTGACAGAGATGAGCTTTATGGGACATTTTCCAGCAGAAAAACATGTCAGTTCTGATTTCTAAAGGACAAAAAAACATCTTTTATACTTGTTCCCATGACATTTTGGAGGTAAATATAGTTTTTTCTTATTCACTACACTACAATTATGTTATGTATATTTTAATATAAATGAACTAATATATATTATTTTTATAGGTTAAGCTACTGAGCACTATACCAAGTCATTAAAATAAGCTCCACTGTTGACTGACTACATTAATAATTAATAATATACTAATTCAAAGATGTTACATCAGTTATCAGAAGATCACCTGGAACTGCTTAAAGTGATGATGGTGAAAGAGTCCAGAGTTGTGATAGTTTGGGGGAATTTGACTGCATTTCTCACTTTTCCAGAGTCAAATTCCTCAGGGCTGATCTTTTTTATGTGTCTGTGTGGTCTGAAGTTATGTCAAACAGCTACATTAAGCTGTCTTGGCTCAACGTTTGAGTGTCTGCGGCATCAAATAACACTATCATGATCCCACAGATATCCAGGACTTCAGCGAAACTAAGAAAGTAAACTAAGCAGAGGTTGAGGGTGGGGGGGGGGCAGCTTTTTCTAAACTTTGTCTACTTTCGGTACCCTACGTATCTTTTGAAGCTTATATTTCTGTGTTTTTTTTTCGTAAATAAACATGCTGATGACTTCTTCCACCACTGACCGATGCGTTCACTGATAGCAGCGTATATGATGTCTGATATGAAGCCAGAACAGACCCATAAGTTGCCACGCTAATGTACCAGCTGTACTCGAGTTGAGTTGTGATTAATCTTCTTGCAAGTCTGAAACGCGTGGATGACAGGCATACTGAATACGCGAAGGATGTTCTGTACTCTGCACAGGTTGTTAAACCTCTTGAGTTTTTATTATCACTTTTTCCAGCTTGTTTGCTCAGAGAGGATTTTCTCACCACATGGAGAAAGAAGTGATCTGCTGCAAGTTAGTTTTGGCAGCGGTGCTCGGTGCCGTGTGGCAGCCTGACAGAGCGAAGGCCGCGGCGTGTTTTGGCGTCCCAACCTGCACGAAAAGCGTCACAGTTTCACGGATCCTTGGTTTAAATATATTTGTTTTTCAGCGACAGATACTGCAGATCAAAGCTGTTTGTCAGCTGAGTTGCTGAACAGTTGAATTCAGTTGAATGGTGATCAACTACTGTACTTATATAAAGTTTAAAGCACTGGTGCATGAGTACTTTTCTTTCCTTACATTCGATAAGAAGATTTTACATTCAGCTTAAACTATAAAGTCTCATGATATCTGATGTTTTTCATGTTGTTACCAAATCCAAATCCACCAAATAAGAGGACTAATTATAATAAAATGATTGTGTAGCTGACGCCTGATATACTGCATCTCTCTGTGCTATGGAGTCCACATACACTGAATGAGTATTAATCCGCTGCTGAAAATAGTCCCCAAAAAATGCACTTTTTCCTGGAATTTTATTCATATTTTCCAAAAACTACAGTGCCAGCAAAATCAAAAACAGATTGTAAAAATAAATCAACAAGTTTATTAATGGAAACTATAAAGATTTAGGTCTTAAGTGGAAGCACTGGGCTTGGAGACCGTTGGATTTTGCACTTGATTTGACAATAAAAAATACAGAGTGATGCCAACTTGATTTTTATAGCTTTTTTTTTCATTTTTTTCTTTTCAAGTCTCTCTCCTTCTTTAATTTCCCTTTTCAACTGTGGACAAATCTAAAGTTTTACTCCTAAAGCTCAAAGAATATGTGAATGCTTTCTCCAAGTAAAAAAAGCTGTAAATTGTGGCCCTGCTCATCTAATAATCATCAATGTATTGCTGTTGACCAACAGCTCTGTTCCCCTGTAGATGTATTGTGGTCATTTCATGCCTTTGGTCAGTAAATATCTTCGTTGTCGCCCCTGTAAAGACTAAAATAAGCGATAAGAGCAGTGCTACCAGCGTGCAGAGTTGGGGATGTGGTTAATCAGCAGCTGGTCGTTCTCTGCTCTGGTGAGGACAGATAACATCTGTTGATTTGTGGGTTTCCAACGTGTTCATGCATGTGTTGTGTTGACGCATTACACGCTGTCGGACATTAAAAACACTGCGCTGATATCTTCACACACTGCTCCTCGTGTGGACGGCTGGCCCGGGAAGACCTCTGTTTGAGTTATGACAGGAAAACCACAGGATTCCCACTTCTTAACCCTCCCCAGTGTTCAGTCATGTAAATCTTTGGGAAAGAAAACAGTGGAAACATGGACGAGGCTCTTTCCATCTTTTTTTTTTTCCCCTCCCTCTCTTTGTTTCTATTGTGAGTCATTAGAGAGCCAGACCTACTTGTTGCCACTGTTTCTTTTTGTGTCTGCCTTCAAATTATGACATTACTCTTGGCATATCTGCGGCTAAATCTTGAGCTACGCGTGGAAAAACAGTGCAAGATAAAGAGAGGCACTGTCAGTCCGTCTGTCCATGTGTATCCGTCGTCGTCTATACTCCCGTGTTGGCAGCTCTTTGTTCACGTCTGCGTTCAGACTCTGTGATGGATGCTCCCGCCGGTCGGCTGATTTACCGACTTCTGCAGGCCGCCGGCTCGCACGGTCGACCGTCTCTGACGCTCCCTGAGTTCCCGACAGCAGTTTTAGCCGTGCCATTTCGAGGGTTCATTCGTAAGACGTGAGCTGGAAGCAGAAAAAGACCGCCATCGTTGCAGGCTTTGTGTTTTTTCTGTTTGAATGAGAAGCTAGAGGGTGAAGAAAATGAGCTAATGGTGTAAAAGTTAAAAGAATATTCAACTATAAGTCTGTCTCCAGTGTAAATACGGTTCTTCTTCTATCCTTGAAATCTGGATGTATGTTAGTTTTTTTTTTACCCTGAGCTGCCAAATTAAATTCACTATAAGACAAAAACCATTAAAAGCTTCTTGTAAAACATGGAAACCAGCGTAAAGATGTTAAAACCAGGTGATGTTCAAACCTGTTTACTCTGATTAAAACTCTGGTTTGACACTAATTAGCATGTTTAATCATTTAATCCATAAATGAACAGCAGTGTAAAAATGACAAATTGTGGCTTGCTTTGGGAGAAATGGGCCTTTTTAAATATCTGTGATCAGCACATCTGTGCAGCATCTGTAATATATATATATATATTTTTTTTGTCACGTTGCACAGAGGTTTCTGGTCTTTATGCCATGCTTAAGCTAATTGCTGCAGGCCTTCACATACGAACACAAAGGCACCAGCATGTGTGTGATTTAAATCTTTTTATCTAATCTCAGAAAGAAACTAATCCCCCAGAAAAGACCAGAACCAAAGATTACAGTATTTTATCAACACACACAGGTTGTATAAGCTAACAGTTTTATTGAATTATACTGTAAATACAAATACCACAAACATACTGTTGCATTGATTGAAAACATTTCATTTCAGTGAATATTTAAAGCTCTGCAATTCGTCTTTTTAAATGTATATTTTTAGTGCCCAGCAGATTTTGGCAGGACTGATGAAAGTGATGTTTTCTGACTATAATTATTTGCATTATTTTCATTTTCTATAGCCGCCTTTTAAGAGTCGATGCACCTCGAGATGAGCATCTCTATAAGTCCGGCTCTCGTTCTGTGATTCTTAAAGTCCGCTGTGAGCAGTTTTTAAGTTTTTGGATTTAAGAGGATTTACCCGTCCCTCAGTCACTTCACGTTCATCTTATCTGTCCAAAAATCCACTTTTTAATGTGGCATAGCGTCGTTACACAAACAGCAGGCAGCTTGTCAGAGACCAGGAGGGAATAAGAGAGGACCTTTCTGGGAAATGTATTCTTAGAGATGGATAAAGAGTTGTCCAAAGGCATTTTGGGAAAGTTAGAAAATCACAAACTGAGCTGAGGTAGATTTAAATTTAAAAAAAAAAAAGTTAAAAAATAACTCAAAAATAAATTGCATAAATCTGAGATACTGTTGACTGTTCTTACATGACAGTGTTGGTTCGGAGGATGTCGGAGATAGCGTGGCTCCATCATCAAAGCCCCGGTTGGCATTTTCCACATTTCCCCTCTTTTCCCTGCGGAGGAATCCCCGCCCGCCTCCCAAGCGGTGCCCACATCCCAACGCTGCTTTCATCCTAAGATGGATGACGGTGTCCAGGTCGGAGCTGTCACCACTGCGGATGGTTCTTTTTTACCTTTTTGATATTTTGTTGTCAGGGATGCTTTCTAATTACTCTGCACGCTTGTACCTGCATTCAATTATTGCTTTATTATGTTTTTAATGTGAAACAACCTCCTGTGGAAGTGTGTTTAATGACCGTGATGTAAATGTGGAAGTAACGTACAAAGCGTTTTTTGTTTGTGTCTCGTCTCCCTTCAGTAGTCCCAGTTGTTTTTCCTTTTTTGTTCCCCTTTATCATCACAGAACAAGTTTTTGTTGTGTTGGATGTACGTTTACTTTGCAAAATCTTTCCAGTGGATGAAAAATGGCCACATTCACAGTAACTGTATTAATGTTGACTTACCCCGTTACAAAAACCAATAAATTAAACAGCATCAGTGGATTTAGAGATATTGATATTTGAGTTTACGCCACTGTATTTATGGCTGCTGCATTCAATAATAAACTTTATTTATACTGCACTTTTCTTGACAAGATTACAAAGACACAGAAAAACAAAAACGAATAAAAATGACACAGCGATCATAAAACTCTGGGGGATAAAATCAAGTTTCAGAAATGTGACTGAGTGGGATTATAAAAACACAGCAACTTATTAAATTCTTTCCTATGACAGAGTTTTTAAGCAAGAATATAAGAGATCCCAGTGATGCATGTGCGAGACTAAAAGACATGCTTTCTCTGTGTCTAAAAATTTGTTCAGTAGCACCATTTGATGACTTATCAACTAAAACGAGAGACAAGAACAAACAAACCTGAATAATGGCTCAGTTTCACATCAACTGTCATGCTTCTTTTACTTGTTTTTTTTTCTAACTTGATATTAAAAACAGTCGTACATTACATAACTCCAGCAGACGTCAAAAACGCACAACAGCAGGTATTTGTGCTTTAAGTTTTTTCAATGTCTTTCTTCCAACACATGATCTTACAGCGAGACAGACATCCTCCCTGTAATTTGTTTAAAAGTAGAAAGTCGGTGTGCTAAGGAGTGTTGATCGAAAGGTTAGCATGAATATTGATCTAATAATGATAAAATAACATGAAAAGCCATCCACTGGTCAATAAGCCGCCTTGTTTCTTGGTCAAAGTCAACTACAGATTAGTGTTTCTGGAGCTGGGCCTCATTTCCCGAAAGCATCTTGAGGTCGAGGTGAGCAAAGATGACAATCGCTCTAAGAAATGTGGATGAATCTCCTGTCCAAACACAGGAGGCCGAGAGCATCTTAAAAAGCTCCAGAATCTGCAAAAACCTTAAGAAAATTAAAGTTTTCATTGAATTGACATTTGTTGTAAGATAAGATATTTTATTTAGAAAAGAGGGAAGTCAAACTAAGCTAACATGCAAATGAATTTGTGTATATATATGTACATTTTGGTACATTTTCTTCTTTTTATCTTAAATTATCATCCAACTCTGCAGTTCCCTGAAGCCGCAGCGAGCCCTTCAGTTTATTTTATTATCAGGTTGATGTCTTGTCCCTCAGCTCCGCTCTTAACCTCGTTTTCTCGCAGCTGCCGGCAGCTATTTGCAATGAAAAAACCCCTAATATATACCTTTTTGCTTTCAGCATCAAACAGCAGACAGACACAGTTAACAAGCTGGTGGACATAGTGGAGCATTTAGCAGCTAAAGAGGCTCTCAGGTGTTGGTGGAGACCAAAAATGGAGCTAAAAGATGCTGAATGTTGTATTTATATTGGCTAGATGGTCAGAAAATGACTACATATCGCCTTAAAAGGTGATGATATGTCAATTTTGTGTTCACAGGTTGTTTCTTCTGCCTCCAAATGGCCTAAAAAACAGTGATTGGATGTTTAAAATTTAGAAATACTCAACATGTTAATTTAAAGGAAAGAAACCTTAAATGTCTGTCTTAAAAAGAAAGCTGTTTGTCGGATACAAGAGAGAAATTGTGGTTTCTTGGTGTTAAAGTCTCATGCATTGTCCATCTCAGGATAATCTCATGCAAAGACATACAGATCTGAATTATCACAATATCAGAGAGAACATGAATCCCTGCAAAGAATCACACAAAGGTTGTTTGTTTTGTTGAATTCAAATAGAAAAAGAAAACTTAACGCTCTTTCTTTCTGGGGCAACACTATGAGGATATGATCACTGAAAAAAAAAAAGTGCTTTGATATATTTTTACCCCCCAGGCTGGATTCCCCAAAGTGTTCTTCAAAATAAGATACCTCTTTGTTCTCGGATCTCCCGCAGTTGATTGTAGAGAGGAGGACCTCTGGGAGGCGAGATAACAGCCCATCTTTTAAATAGCAGGAGGCAGAAAACATGAATCACCTTTTTATTATTAGTAATTTTGTCAGCTTTAGTTTTATACGCGCTCCATCTTCTGTTCTCGTTTTCATCTCGTCCCTGTTGCTCCTCTTTGGTAGTTTTCTTTGTGTGTCGGGGAGAGAAAATGTGAACATGGATGGGGAGGTGTGGAGGTGAGGAAACAGGGAGATAAGAACAAGCAATCAAAGGAACAGGAAGTAAGTATTGGCAGGGAGCTGTCGGTAGTTAAAAGGGCAAATTCCTGTTGTCCTGTTGGAAAGAGTGATTGGTGCTTTTTAGGAATGGAAATATCTGTCAGTCCACCAATATGGAAGATCTCAAAATCTGTTGTACAGATTTTTATGGCTTTGGTGATCATCCAGCATTTTTTTAGTGACACCATTTTGGGTTTTGACAAATATCTCAAGAACTGTTAAATGGATTGCTATAAAATTGGATATGGATATTGAGATGCCTGATTACTGTTGATTCCCCATATCCACCATATCTTTTCATGTTTTTATAGATATATCTGAGCATCTGCGGGATGGATTGGCCCAAATGGTTCCCAGATGAACCATTGTGTTTGGTGATAGACTGACTCTCTCATCTGCTAGCTGATGTTTTATGGTTTAGATTGAAATGTGTCAACAGAAATTGGATGCGGTAACTTTAGCAATCACACAACGTTCCCTCTAGCGCCACCATCAGGTCAGAATTTCAATTTGTTCAAAATACATCGCCGAATACTTGGAAAAACTGGACACTCCCCATCAGCCTCTGCTGCAGTTTGTGATTGGAGTTAATGAGCAATCAGCAGCACAGTTCTGAATTAACACATTTTTCAGCATCTTTAAAGGTTTATAGTGAAGGAACAGCTGCACTTTGGTAATGATGAAAAGTTTTGTTCACCTTTTATGTGTGAAATTAAACAACAACATGGTGTGGTATGTTATTGATTTACCACTGATAAAACAGTGTAAAAGGACGAGTACTTTAATTTTTGCTACTTCACAGCAAGTAAATTTTGAATTTTGACGAAAAATAAATGAAAAATAAAAAAAGTGACATCCACAAAACATCTAATGAGATGTTATTAGTGACTGAACCTTAATACAACTTCCTCTGCGTACTCGCGTCACAGCAGCAGAGTAGAAAATAAGAGAAGGATGTTTTGAGAATGGTGGACGCTGTCAGACAGCGATGGTGGCGATGATCACGATGAAGGGTGTGGACGCGAATGTCCTGTTTAGAGAAGAAAAAGAGGGACAGCTGGAGAAAGAAAGAGACTCGTTATCGATATCCTCGCTGGAATCTTGTTTCCTCTTTTGGCGTTGGCATTTCCTCCTCTCCTTTTCCCAAAGTCCTCGGGGGGAGAAAACAAACTAAGAGAGAGATACCGGAGGACGAAGGAGAGGCGTACAGTAATATGTAACATGGAGATATTTTAGAGGGAGACACCCAAAGGAACTGAGTGGGGGGGACACAGAATTAATGTGATTTCTCAACATAAACAAGGAGGAAAAATCTGAAAATTCAAATGGCGCCACCCACGCTCATGTTTTATCTTCATGGTTTTGTGAAAAGAGAAGTGAAAGAATTACATAATAACTGGTTTGTGTTTGGTGCAAATTTATTGTCTTAAACAACAGACTAACTGATATGAAGCCTCCATGTTTACCCTTCTGCACATTTAGCACCAAGCAGGATTTTCTTTCTGAAGCTTTTTCTGGAGCTGTTTTCCTCCAGGTGGCATTGTTAGCACCTGGACCCAGACCTCTACCCTGGAGGACTGGTGTGTTTCATTTCATCAGGACCTTAATTTGCGACCAATCAAACTTAAACCTCTAAAAAACCCACCGGCAGATCTATCAGGATCACACACAAACCCTCCACCACAACGAGCAGGAGAAGCCGACAGAAATTAAAACAGGAATCTTGAGTGTAATTTTGACTTTAATGGTATTCACAAGTTACCAGTTCATAGTAGATTGCAAACTGGAGGTTTCCAAGCCATCTAACTCTCATACAAGCCAGAAGAAACACATTTTACTGTTGATTTTATCTTTTAGGAAAGCTTTACAATAACTGTTGCGACCAATGTTGAATACACACATCTGCCAACATATGTTGTACAAGTTTATACATTAGGATAAACCCCTTGCGATGAGCCATCCCATTTTCAAGGGGGTCCTAAGTCCTGATTTTGGTGGGAGTTTTTTGTGTGTGTCTTTGCGTCTTGTTTTGCATCCATTTTGGTAGAGGCTGTAGATGCTGTATGCAGCCTGAGTGGAAAACCTGTAGTACCTCTACCTCCCAGAAAGAATAATGACATAATTTATATTTTATCTACAGTTGATTTTCTATGTATATATCAAAGATATAGTACAGATTGTGGTAAAGATGTTGTATCCAAAGTTTTGTCATTATAGCCACTTTCATTATTATTGAAGTGCCTTAATGACATCTTTGACTCTCATATGACATAAATGCAGCATTACACCACCAGGTAAGGCTGTCTGCTTTGTTAGCAGTGTGCTAAGAGGTGGTTGGATAATTGGAGGATATCAAGCTTAACTACCTTTATGTCAAACCAGCAAAAAAACACATTTACTGTTGAGATAGTTTACTAAAGTTGAATATGTCGCATGTGGATTTACTTTTCTACTGTGAGTGAAAACGATTTCAACTATTTCTTTGAAACAAACTAAACCCAACCCAGCTAACACCAGGCCTTCAAATTAAAACACTAACATCTGATGTTATCACACCTCCTTCAATACTCGGGTATCTGTTTGTCTCTTCCTTATATCATGTTAAACGCAGTCATATGACAGTAACTTACCCTATTGGACTGTCATTTAGGAGCCAGAAACTCCTTATCTCCTAACTGCTTCATGCTCTTGACTATCTACTGATAAAGAAGAACTCTGCAACCCTCATTCGGTCCTGTCTGTGTGAAGGTGATTGAGTAATCCTCTTCATCTCCAAGTTACTGTCAGATATTTATTTCTGCACTTTGAGTCGTGGCCGCAAGCCATAAAATCAGACTCTTTTTTTTTTTTTTTTTTTTTTAGCCGTTTTTTTTTATTAGCCGACATGAAACGTATGTGTTGCCAAGAAAATGAAAACTCTTCTTCCGAAAGAGCAAAGGGGGTAAACAAAGTTCTGGGTTACTGGCTGAATGTTGTGCTCGGTCATGCTCACAGTTCTTGGCTGGATGCTCAGACATGCAGCAGCGTGAGAAAAGTGATTAAGGTAACTTTACACCGAACAACATTTACCACTGCCCCAGGTGTGTTTTGCTGCTATATATATCTGACACCTATAGTTTGTTTCACACGTCTGCACACGTCCGTTCAGGAGCTGCTGCAAGCTGAGAGCTGAAGTGTCCGTTTTCTTTTACGTGGGTGTCTTTTTAATAAGGTGGAAGTAATTACATGTGCTCCTGTTACAGTAATGAGCGGCCTGTTTTCTTGGTAATTTTCAAAGGAGCGATCAGCTGAGTCAATGCATGAGTCGTACGTCTGTTTTGCGTAATGTGGTTTTTGATTTCCTTTTTTTTCTGGATTTAAAAACAATCCAGTTTGAACTCTCTGAAGTTCAGTCGACAGATTTCCTCACATTCAGATACACTTGTTAACTTTTGCTCAAGTTTTTCTTCTGGTTTTTACTTTAATTCTGGTATCAGTAAAGCAGCCGTTCATTCATTTAAAGCTGAACATCTATATTTTTATATTAAAAGCAATTTAAATTACTTTGTTGGTTCATCGTTATGAGCAAAACCTTTCACTTTTCACAGAGACTTAACTGTCTCATCTTTCACTTCATTGTTTTTGCAAGTTTTTGATTCACTCTCGTCTCTGTCTCTTCAACAACTGGCAGCCTTTGATAAAGAAAACTCAAAAAATCCACTGCACACTGCACCAAACTTCAGGCAGACAAAGTTATAGAGACTAACTGTTAAACTTCATGGAGCATTTAGCTGCTACAGAGACACATTTTTCCCTCAGGAGCTGGTGGAGACCAAACAGGGAGCTAAAAGAAGAGTAAATATTGCATTTGCATTCATCAGGTGGCCTCAAACACGACTCCAAATGAGTGATAATGTTGCTCCATGTCTGCTAGATGTTTAAATAGACAAATAAGAGGATATATAAGTGTCTGTCGTTGTTTTAAAGCTTTTAGTGACGCCCTAAAGGGGGCCAAAAAATCAATAAATGTAAACTATATGACTTTATAAAGCTCTTAGTGCCCTGTTATACTGTGGAAAGTGTTTGATTGTAACTGATGCACTTTTTCAGTTTTTAATTACCATTTTAAACCAAAATGTATAAATAACCAATGTTTAACTGAGACTTTTTTTGTGGCTTTTGTCAGAGCAGAAAAGCCTCTAAAACAACATTATGGCCATAATGTCTTTGGACACGAAAACTGAAATGTTTCTTTTGTTGGCAATAAAACAAGCGAAAATATGAGCTTTAATTTGGTGTCAAGGCTCCTTTAAACATGCTGGAAACAGAAAAGGCGCCCATTCAGTGTTTGTGAATGGATATCACTGCTGTCCACTGGAAAAACTAAGATTGTTTAACAAAGTTGAGATTGTATGAGAAAATTCCCTCAGGTTTTGGGCTCAAAATATTAAAAAATGATTGGATTATTTAAAAAATACATCAACACATAGCTTAACATTAAGACTGTTGATGTTTATTCCTGAAATGTTGACATTTTGAGGTAAAAATGTGTTTCATTTAAATCAATTAGAACAACAAATCACTACATATACCGTGTTTTTCTGTTCATGTACTCTCATGTTTGAATGAGTGAATCATTTTATGTTGCTGTACGTGGTGTGGACTGTAGGTGGCGGTATAGTCCAGGTCAACGTGCTCTCCTGACATGGATATCCTGGTTCAGCAGTGTGTGTGTGTGTGTGTGTGTGTGTGTAAGAGATACTGTGTGTGTGTTTGTGTGTGTATTGCCTGTTCATCATCCATCCTGTTTTCGAGCAGACAGTCAGAGTCAGCACTCGAGTTTGGAGGTCGGCCGCGAGATGAGGCGCATCGGCCGCTCGTGACCTTTTGACCTGGAAATATATTGCAGCGTCACAGGATGCGAGGAGGATCAAAGACGAGGGGAAGAGAGGCGGAAGATGAGAGGAGAATTAGCTGACGCACCGAGCGGCGCGTGATATCCGTGAGATCAATGGGAAGGGACGGGCCGGGGGTCAAAGGTCGAGACTCTTTACTGTAATAAGCAGATTTCTACATTATGCAATTCGAGTGTTCAGAGTGGGTGGTGGAAGAAGTACAAAGATATTTGACTGAAGTTAAAGAAGTATTAGCATTAAAATACCACAAGTACCAAAGGTAGTGACTTTATAGAAAATGCCCATTTAAAAAAACATTGTTGTATTGTTATTTATGTTTTAATGGGTTCACCACTTTATTGTTGCAGCTGGTAAAAGTCTTACTGATATAATAACATCATAATTCATATTTTAGTTTGTATTATTAATCTGAATCTGCAGAGTAACGTGACTGAGGTTCTTAAATAAATGTAGTGGTAGTAGTATTTCTGTCCACAAGTATAAAGTAACATACATCAGAAATATTCAAGCACTATTTTTGACACTTACAGTGCTTAAAAAGTTTCATAGTATAGTTCCATTGTATATAATAAAGTTTAGTAAACCATTTTATTGTATTCAAATTAATGCCGTGAGACCTGTGGTATATGGTAGAGTCAAAGTTGCTTAATTTGACATACAGAAAGGTAAATTAATTTACTTTTTACTCATTTTTAAGAAATCTTTACAGCATTTTATCCACAGCAACTGACAGCACACTGGCTGCTTTAAAAGTTTTCTTAAGATTAAATTATTATGGTGAGTTTTGAGCCACAGAGAAGTTACCACAAATCATTTTAAACCATGTATGAATAAAAATTGGCTTGTTGTCAAAGTTTTAGGACGCTTTCAATAAACATTCAGGTGAAAAGTTAAAAATAAATTAACTTTGATTGCAGGAGAAATGTGGAGTTAATAGCAAAAAGGCTTTATTAGTTACCCAGATTGGTAATGGGACAAAACAAAAATGACCAGTGAAAATGACCTTTGCGGCTCTTTGTCAGAGTTTAAATCAACAGATAGTTTAAAATGTGAATCCCTGAATTCATTCCAAATGTCTCTAACACAGTGCAGTAAAGGCAGACATGTAGTAACTGTGGCAGAAATGAAATGAGTTTAGCATCTTTAAAATAAAAGTTCAGGTGGAAGTCACCTGCCTGATCACACAAATCTGATCATCTCTCCACCTGAATTCACACAGAAAACTTCTGTATGATACAAAAAAAGATGCTACTCTGCCCGTCTTTGCAATAAATTTTAAAAAAGAGGAAAGAAACACAGTGGTAATTAACATTTTATTCAGATATCTTCCTAAAATCTGCTATAGACTAGAGGCAGGTTGAAAATAGGTATCAATGTGTGCAGGGCTGTCGGTGGTTCACAGCTGCACTAAATTAATGTTTTCATGACGGCTACGAGGGGAAGTCGTCTCGAAAGAGTCTCAAAATCAGGCTGTCATTAAAAGAGTCTCCCCTCCTTTCTTTCTTCTAATGTCTGATAGTGTTGCTCTGCCGTTTATTTGTTGTTTAGTCTTCAGTGTCTGC
This sequence comes from Scortum barcoo, assembly GCA_023238725.1. NCBI lineage: Eukaryota > Metazoa > Chordata > Actinopteri > Centrarchiformes > Terapontidae > Scortum > Scortum barcoo. Next base: position 7,539,338 of record CM041532.1, read on the forward strand.
AGACTTTGTCTATTTGTGTTACTTCTGTGCTGTCTTGAAGCATTTCTGTTTTTTTTTTTTTCTGATTATTAGATGTTAGATAATCGGGGGTCACGAAACCTGAACCTCTGAGGGGTCAAAAGGTCACGGTGTCGCCCATTTTAGCTGCTGTTGTTTTGATTCCTGCAGCTGGACTGCTGACAGACTTTTTCCAGGCTTGTTTCGACATTCTCACGCACACACACACACACACACACACACTGTCCTCTGCACAGCTGCTGAAAAGGATAAGAAACGTCAGCTAGAATTTTCCTGCAGGATTTTGTCAATTTATTGATATATATGGCAACAAAACTCAACACTCGCAGCATCACCAGGTCACGATAACCTGAGTGTGTCCTGTTATTTCCCCAGATTATTATGCTAATCCCATCAAAATAGTGATACCTGTATGTTGAGTGAATATCAGGCTGTCAAAAATGACACAGACTTCAGGTCATGTCAGTTTCTTTTCGGTGTGAGAAGACATTATCTTTTATTGGTTATTGATGAAAGGTTTTGAGTCATCATTAGTAAAAATTAAAATGTGTGTATTCGGCAGCTCTGTTGAGCTTTTCGTGTCTTTAGTTTTGAGCTAAATAAACACTGATAAAGCCTCTGTACCTGGAACATTTAGCATTTAGCTCTTAAAGAGCCAGATATTTCTTTCAAGAGGTGGTGGAGACCAAAACAGAGGGGGAAAAAAAGAGTTACTTATTTACATGAATCAGGACAGAAATATGACTCTAGTAGGACGAAAATGTTGTTTTGCTGTGTAAATTTCAATTCAATGTCCCATTTTTTGTTTTTTTTTTTTTACTGTTCTCTAAAAAAGCAAAATGAATCAATTAATGCTGGTTTAAAGCTGTATTTTTACGCAGCCCTTTAACGTTCATGCTGAGAATTGACTGTTTCGCATTCATTTTCAACAGTCATTTAATCTTTTCTTACTCGTGGGTTCTATATTCAGAATAATTCATCTGTTTCTGTGCAGTTTTCCCAAATACTGACAGCATCCTGCAGATTACAGTACAGCTTTCTTCCAGAGAGACCTCTTAATCTAAGAACTCATTTATATGTTTATCTTACAATAAGGAGATGCATATTTGACTTTGTATTAGTTTGTACTGATGGTTTATGCATTTTGTAAATATATTTTGTTTGGACAGTGTTGGAAATAAGTGTTATCACCTCATGCACAACAACAGAGTTCAGTTCTCTTCAGCTCAGAGTTTTTTATAGTCCCGCGGGAGGAAATTCATTTTGCAGCACAGCAACACGAAAACATGAACACGAGAAAAACACACCAAGACGACTGAGTACTTGATACAGCAGGACAGGATTAAACAAAAGTAAAAGCAAATAAAGAAATTAAGATTGTTAATTGCATATGAGATCAAGGAAAGCTTTTATTTTGTGTATCTACGACCCGAGTGGAGGATGTGAAAGTTTTTAAGGAGACGATCAGATTCAGCTGTAGATCAAAGCAGAAAAGAGAAATCCAGTTAATTTTAGCATCACGGTGGTTGTGAGTCAGATCTGGAGCTGCAGCAGCTTTAAAAGCAATCTGGAGGTGAGATTACCACCGTCTGAAAAGAGGAGGAAAGCTCCTGAGGCACAGCTCCTCCTTCCTCCTCCTCTTCTTTCTTTCATCGTCTATTTTCCAATTAAACATCTCTTTTTTTTTCCCCATCAACAGTTTTGTGTTTCTTCCTCTCGTCGGCTACTTTTTCCCTCCCTCTTTCTCTCCTGTCTGTCCTTTTTATAGAGCTTTTATCCCTCCGTCGTTTAATCCTCCTCCCACTCACATTATCTCCTTCCCTCCTTACCTTTCCTCCTCCTTCTCTTCCTTCTCCTTTCATATTTCTTTCCTTCCTCCGTATCTCCTTTTTTTTCTGCCTCTGTTTGCGCCTTTCTCTCCTTCCTTGCCTCCTATTCACCACTTACATCCTCCTTCTTGCCTTCCCTCCATCTCCTCTTTCCTCTTCCTCCTTCTGCGCTTTTCTCTCCTTTCCTACCTCCTGTATTAGTTCCTTCACTTGCTCCTGGCCTCTGTCTTTCCTTTCCTACCTCTCCATTTATACTTCCTCCTCCTTCCCTCTCTGGTCACCTTTCCTAACCTTTTTTTTTTTTTTTTGCTTTCGCCTTCTTCTTTCTTTCCATATTTCCTCATTTCCTGTTTATCTTCATAAATGTTCTCCTTTCTGACCACATTATTTCCTGTATTAGACCCTTTTCTTCCTCCCTACCTCCTCATGTCATTGCCTAGCTCCCTTTTTCCTTAAATACCTCTTTCTCTCCCTCCTTGTCACTTCCTACCTTCTTTTATAACCATTAATAATTCATTACTTTGTTCCCTACTCACTTATTTCCTTTCCATCCTTTACTTGCTTCTGTATACATCCCACCTCCTTATATCCTTTTTTTTCCCCGTGCACCTCCTTTCTTTTTCCTCTCGTTTCTTGCCTCCTTCTTTCCTACCATGGCCTTCTGTCTTCCTTCCTTCCCCTTTTCTTGCTCCCTTTTCTCAACCTTCCTTCCTCTTCCTTCCTTCTTTCCTCTCAATTCCCTTCCTTCCCCTGCCTATAATCATCCTTATCTCTTCTTGCTCCCTTCTTCCACATTTCCTCCTTCCTTTCCTCTACTGGAGGAAGAGTTTCTCTCTCCCTCTCTCTCTCCTCCCCTCTCTGTTTATGCTCCTGGATGTCAACTCGGTGCTCCTCCTCCTCTTCTCTTAATCTAACTCACTTCTCAGCTCTCTCTCTCTCTCTCTCTCTCTCTCACGCTCCTCCTCCTCTTCTCTTAATCTAACTCACTTCTCAGCTCTCTCTCTCTCTCTCTCTCTCGCTCACTCGCTGCTTTACCTCGCAGCTGCCGGTCGTTCAGCTTCAGTGTCGAGATGCATTTGAGTGTCTGAACAGAGTCTGGATAAGCAGGGCTGAAAAATCTGCAAGGACTGATTACAGGGGACTGATTTAACTGATAGAGAGACCCCAATACAGGTAATGAGTGTGTATGTGTGTGTGTGTGAGAGAGTGTGTGTCTCTTTGTGCACTTTGACATCTCATATCTGTGTACTGTTTATTTGTGTACTTGCAGCCTTGCAGTGTCAAAACCTTTTAACACTGGTTGTATCTGTTTGTGTGATAAATGATGCTGAATTGAATCTACTCTTTACTGGAGTCAAAGCCTTTTATATAAATCATATAAAACACTGAAGAAATAATCTCCAGAAGTTGAAGTTATTTGCCTTTATTCGTCCAGTATTTCCCAAATAAAGTCTCCTCTTACACACAAAATGAGCCTTTTTCTGGTCCTCAGTATTTTGGAAAACAGCCGATGCTTTTTTTTAAAACTCACAGACTCCTGGGAGGGCTCCGTCAGCTAAAATTAGGCAGGTGCACAACTTTGTAAACACCATTAATTCAGTCTTTTTAAAGCCTGTAAACAGGGTTACTCTATTAATTCCCCTAAAGTGGGTCATAAAAATAAAAAAAAAACAAAGAATCTAGAAAGTCTTGGATCTGATGCACCTGAAATTGAACATATTTTGCCGAAAAATGTCATTTTATAAGAAATGTTGAAAAGTTGAAGGTGGTTTATGTAAACTGAGAGTCAACTTGAACATTTTAGAAGTTCCTGAAAATTGAGAAAATGATTGTATGTGAAGAAACCAGTCGTAGTATAAGATCTAATCTGTCTTACTTGTCTCACTTTTCATCTTTAAAGTAGTCTTTTCTTAATGGAGCGTACCCTGAAATGCAGTCACACACACACACACACTGCACATCTTGCACATATAAACATGGTTTTGGCATCATCCCACTAATCCACCTCTATTAGTATTCGTCTGCTGACCTAACGTTGAATTCCAGACAGCACGGAGTCTGTGTGATCCCCAAAAACTCCCTGAGTGTGTAGGTGTGTGTGTTTGTGGGTGGTAACATGCCAGTTTAGTCAGGACTGACACAATGGGGCTGCTGTGTAGACGCAAGAACTGTTTCTGTGGCTGAGCCTGAAGTCTTTAGTGCTGCCAAGGGGCCTATTAGTGCTGCCTGTCTGTTTACGTGTGTGTGTGTGTATTTTCTCATCAGTGGTGGTTTGAATGAGTAAGTACCTTTCCATACTTATGCATGCCAGGCTCAGCTGTGATGTGTTTCTGAGAGCGCCCTAATGAGAGCGGCCGCTGTTCCTGATTAATTGCATGTAAACACGACGTGGACCTGAATAATGTGAAGATAATGTTCCTTCATTAGCGGGAATCAGGGAGCCACATCAGTGAGAACATTGTTTATTGTGTCTTCACTTATTTATTTCAAGGATGAGAAGAAACTCTTACAATAAATACTTCTTAAACTTTTTTGGACAGGCCTGAAGTTAAATTTAATTAATAAAATCTGACTTTCAGTGTCAATTAATGTGGAATAAATGTACATCCAGTTTGTATTATGTGTATACAAGCCTTGTTAGTTTGTACTCTACACCGCTGTGGTTATTTCACAAGACCAGAAAGCTCCAGATCACCTTCTGAGTACTGAAAGGACAAATGAAGCGGAGGGCAGAAGCAAGTCACGGTTTATTCACTGCGATTTATTTTTAGTTTAATGCAGAGCTGGTGGAACAAGCCAACTATGAACTTATTGTACTTTACCAATGAAGCAGGAAAGCCCTCAGGGCAGCGTGATGGGGGGGAAAAACATACTGTATGGTACAGTGAACTGGAAGAGACACAATCACTTTGACTTTTCAACCTGGACATTTATCAACAATTTCTTATCTACAAGTTTCTATGTTGGAGTAAGAAGTGTAGGAAATGATCAATGCAGAAGCCATGTAGATAAACAATTTAATTTAAAGTGTGCTTGTATCAAAGGTCAAAGAGAGGGTTCATTTGAGTGCAAAATTACTGATGCAGTAACATGTCATCAGAATTTGTTTTAAAAATTGAAATATATATCTAAGTGTATATACATATATGTGTGTGTGTGGATGCAGTGTATATTTTATTAGCTTTTGTGTGTTTTGCATGTAAACAAATGGACTGTTCGTACCGCTTCCATCTGGATAGTGGTACAGAAACATAAAGACAACAACTACCAGACTGAAAAACTTGGCTTTTCCCCCAGAGCTATTGCTCTAATGAGAACTTGAGACATGCACTCTTGACTGCACTTGAACAACTGACCCCCACTCCCTACCTACTGTGCATTGCTGCTGCAACTTTGGACTTTGGATATTTGTGTACATATTACATATTTTTACTATTACTTACTATTACTATTTTTTACTATATTTACGTTTAAAGCTGGCAAGTCACCAATATTCATTTCATCATGTGACATGACAATAAATGAATCTTGATTCATGTAAAATCTTGATTTGTAATCAGCTCTCACTACATTATCATGTCATAAGAGCCAAAAATATTGTCAAAGTCTTTCCTGAACATTAACCAAAGTGCTTTTGTTGCCTAAAACTTCTCCACACATGCAAACTATCCAAGTTCTGTACGCGTTATGGGCCAACCATCCTCCAAACAACATCCAAAAAATCATTGACACTAAACATAATCCAGGCTGTCATTATTTTAAACCACATTAAGCAAAACAAATAAGTAAAATATAGAACTATTATCTGTTTCAGTCTGGTAAAAGGCCCCTACTGAATGAGTGTCAATGAATTGCTTTGTTTTGGCCTCCTGCCATCCGACATCACATCCACGACAAATGATATGATGTAAGACAACAGTTGTGTGATGGTGTTTTAAGACTTGTGTAACATACACCAAAGACAGGAAGCTATGATGAACTGAATCATACATTGTCACTTCGATTTAGAAGAATTTCCTGTATTACAGCATGCCAATATCTTACTAAATATCTGAAGTTCATAAAAGTTTGGCTCCACTCGATTACATAACCTTATATAGCAACAGCTACTGTTGCTAAAGTTAGTTGCCAAAAGTAAAATATCAAAGCTGTACATGCTGTAATGATTTAGTTCCTACAAAAATAAAATGTCTCCGCAGTCATGAAAAAGCGCGGTAATCAAAGTTTTCAGATATGCTGGGAAAACAAACTACATCATCTCCTCCTGCTAATGAATGAGAGCGGCCGTATTAATCTCATGTCTCATTTGCACTGTTTTGCCAAGAGGGTGGGCAGGATGAAAGGCCGAGGTTAATGATGAAAACCAAAGGGGGGGCCTCGTGGGAGCGACGAATATTCACAATCACATTAAGAACTGCAGCCCGAGAGAAAGAGGTAGAAGAGGCAGAGAGACGAGTTTTTAAAACGACAAAAAAATGAGTGAGGTCTGGTGGGGGGAGAGGAGAGTTAAAGGTAAATGAGAAGCATCTGTTAGCCACCTGAGCATTTCTGTTACTTAATCAGATGAGGGGGTACAAAAACAAACAAACCTCCTGTAAAGATGTTTGTTTCTGCTGGACATTTTATTGCATTTTTATCCTTTTCTTATCTAATGTTTGATGCAGCATAACAAACCATGAGAATATTTCAAGGATAAAACTTAATTCCATAATTTGGTTTTATAACAAGCAGCTTAAAGAAACGAGGTCAGCAGTGCAGGAACATGCAGGTGCTTCACCGTACACTTTGTCCCTGATTGCAATTACTCCTTCTGGAAAACGTATCCACCTTGTTTTCATCACCAGCTGCTTCTTTTGGAAAACAGGGAGGACTTGCTACGTTGAGATGAAAACGATAGTTCACGATTTCTATCTCATCCCGTCTCAAATATATACCAACTTTTTTTTACCCGCCTCTGCAAAAACATCTGGTTTGTTTGCAAAGTTTTTGACTGGGGTCCTCCAAAAGGTCCCCAAAGTCAGAATCCAATTTGAGAATCTTGTGATCACTGCCCAACCCTATAATACCAGCAAGTCTCTGAAGTCCTCTGGTTGGGTTTTGTTGACTGTTTCTCAATCCAGCCTTGAAATTAAAGTAGACTTTCCTTGTGAGGTTGTCGCTCCTAAACTTTGGAGCTTCCCCCTTTTTTGGTTTCAAATCTTTGGACACCTTTTTGAAAAGCCCAAAACCATTTTCTATTTTGTCTTCCAAAATCTGTATTTATATCTGCTTTTATGTTTTTATATGAAAGGTGCTTTATATATAAGGATACAAATCTCATCTCATTCTCATTTAATCTGAGAAGTTGAAAAATTTCAAAACACAAGTTCAAGACGATAAATTCATGCAGTTATAATTGGGTTTGATTCTTGCTTACTTTTGCTTTGCCCGTCAGTGTCTCCGTTCAAGTGCTGCACTTCAGTTTATGATGACGGAGGCAGATTTATGGCTCAAAATCTGTAGTAAGTTCAGAAACAACAGGTCCTTTATTTCAGATAGAAGAGAACTGCTAACTGTAGTGTCAGATAATGAAAGTTAGCTGAATAAAGACTGACTTTTTTTTCCAGTTAGGTGTGAACAGATCTCATCCATGTTTTTAGTGGGAAGAAAAAAAGTCTTTATTTACCCAGAATTCATAGAAAACTAGTCGTACTGAAGACGGTTAAGAACCAGACAGCTTAGTGCGATGAATGAAATTAGTCGTCTATCTGAATTGTGATCTATGCCACAGTCAGAGTCCATCTTTGTCAAACTGGCCCCTGATTTTATCAGCTGTAGACGCTCAGCTTTTACTCGAACATTTAGCGTCTGGTTCAGTTTTTCATTTGAAAAAGAAAACAATCCGTCACGCTAACTCTGTGTGACGATGCAAAAACCCTGAAAGTGGAAAAGTAAAAAATCAGGATCCACGCAGAAGATCCAGAAAGAAAGAAACAGCAGAGTTCTTTTCACAGGAAATCGCCGGTTTGCCTCTTTTATAATAAAACCGTATAAGAACACCATTCAGATGCTTGAGGATTCAGGGTTTTTTGAAGTTTTTCCTGACTCGGTTTTGAGGGTCTAAGGACAGAGGGTGTCACAACTGTACAGATTGTAAAGCCCTCCGAGGCAAACAATGTTTGTGATTTTGGGCTCTAAATAAATAAGATTTTTTGATTTGATATGCATTTGGTTTTGCACGCTCTTGTTTGCAGAACACAAGCACATGTTTCCATGAAGCCTTGTTCTGGTTCGTTGTGCTGCCCTTTCCTCTATCTTCCCATATGGTTTGCCTGTCATGTGGTTTAGATTGTCTCCTTTTAGTGGTTCCTGGTATTGACTACAGCCACAATTGGACATAAAATGTTAAAAAACAGAGAGAGATTTGTACTCGGATTGTTGAATCAGACAGCGATGGCAGCTCAGGGTATCACTTCCCAAACACATTGTGGATTTGTCATATTTCTTTCAGTTTGATCTTCGTTTGGAATAAATTACTTAACCGCAGTTTATGTTTGGTTTTTTTGTGACATTGGACCACAGACCACACCACAGTTCTTCGCTTTACATGGGTCGGTCATGCTAAAAACCAGCGACCCTGGAGAAGCCAGACCTTTCTAGCTACAAAGGTTTATCTGGTTGCAATCTGGAAAAAAATAGATATGAGTAGTTTTAATCCCTGTCATCAAAAATATCACAATCACTTCATGTTATAGTCGTGCATTGTGATTTTTAAATGCTTCATGACAACTATTTCTCTGTTCTTGCACATATTTGCGGTGGTGGTTTTCTTGCGGATAACACCGTGTTCATTGTTCATTTGCTATGGACTAGTTGTTTGTGTCATATTGGTCAATGTCCTGTTTGTTCTGGTCTTTAGTAGCTGTGAGCCAAGCACTCTTACATGACCCTGAAGTATACCAAAGATATTTTTAAGTTTAATGTCACTCAGAGGAAATGTCTTGTTGTTCACACGCTGAGTGTATTTCAGGCAAATGTGCGCTGTGGCAAGTGTTTTTCTTTAGTGACATAAACACATTTCAGAGAGAGGTCGAAAATATAAAGATAATGTATAGGTTTTCTTTCGTCAGGACACTTATCTTAAATGTCAGCTCTTACCGTCGGCATGAGTCTACAAACCAACTTTCCCATAGTGTTGTTTTCCACTCAGCCACGTTTGCTTTCAGACGTTGTGATGTATGTCACCCGTCCGTCCGTCCGAGGCCTCACGGGCCTCTGTGGGCAGCTCTCAGCCAGCTTCACCACAGTGTGATTGTCTGGTTACGTTTAGCATTAAGGCCAAAGCAATTTTCTCCAATCATGGTGCGCCGTGCGGGCTGAGGGCGGCTCAATTACAGACCTGAGACAGTCAGACGCATGTGGAAGTGAACGTACTGTATATACACACTGAGGCATACAGAGAACAGCAGAAATACCCATGAAAGGTTCATGTATTTCTGTCCAGATGCTTTTAGGAACAAGATAAGGCCCAAGGCTGATGGTGTACAAAAGAGCGAGTGTATATAAAGGCACGTACATATGGTCGGTCATTTAAAGTGCATTTCCAGGCTCTGATCAGGTTCTTTCTGTTCCTTTTAAAGGGAGGTCATATAAGTTTTGAAAGAAGTTTTCTAATAAAAAGCTGAATATGTATCCACTGAATGCTTCTGCATCGACAGACATCCTTGGTGTGGTATGACCAGTAACTCGGTTATTGGCTCATGTTGGCTTTTGATGGATATTACGAACTCAATCAGTCTACCACTTTGACAGAGACTACATCTCAAAAACTATCAGACGTCATGTTTTGACATTTGGAGCAGAAATTCATGTTACCCTGACTTTGATGATCCAATGATCTTTTATTCTTGCACAACCATCAGCTCATTTTGAATTAAATATCTCAACAGTTAATTGATGGATTGGTGTGAAATTTGGTACGAACATTCAAGCCCTCCTCAAGCTAAATGTCCTATCTAAAAAAACATGAATATTAGGTTAAGGACAAAGGCAGCTTTTGAGACACAGTTTTCACCCATAAACAAACGACAACAGAGTCATGTGTGAAAAATGGATAAAAACTTCAGAGTCTGAAAGTCTGAGAGCAGCAGCTAACTGTCGAGTGTTTTATGTAATCAATTTCTGCTGAAGTATCAAGGCCATATAGGGGAGTTTTGCTTAGTTAAGAATTCCTACTTGTTGTTCTTGTGGTCTGTAAAAGTTCAATCAGAGCTCTTTGCCGAAGTCGGGAACCAGAGAGCCAAGACCTTCATTTGGGACTGCAGATGTAGTATAAAGCCTGGAGTGGTTGTAGATAATTTATAAGGAAACACAGATTATACAGTAGTTAAAATGACTGAAAGCACCTGCAGGATTATCAGGAAATATGACACATTTTGACGAAGCTCATTTTAATGTCTGTCCTGTTTAGTAGATGCATTTAAAACCCCAGTAATGTCAACATTTCTCCCAACTTAACTATAACTTAACCACGCTTTACGTAAAGGGAAATTCCACCAGTTTTACACATCGAGGTCACTTCAGTAGTCATGAAGAGTGACTCAGTTTGTGAGTCGTGTTTTGTCTTCTGTGGCTCAAAAGGATGTTCGTCAAGTCTGAGAAAACTGACGTCCTGAAGGTCATCGTAACTTTTTTTTTTATCAGGAAGAAGTTTTAAACTGAGAATGTGGAATTTGAAGAATGGATCAGACAAGAATGCTGATGCTGCTGTCGGGTAGAAAAGAGTTTTTAGTCTCAATGAAGAAGGAAAGGAAGGAGATGAAAAGACGAGTCAACGTTCACAGTTTACTGTAGGAATAATCGATGGAGTAGCTTTGACAATCAACACAATCCTGAATCCTCCACTCATATTTAACGTCCTTTTAACCTTTTTAACATCCAATATACTCGAATTTCAACTTTTTATTAGCTGTAAGATTTGATCTTTCATGTTATTCCTCTTTCTTGTCTAACAGTATTTTTTAACTGGTTTAGGCTTTGTTTAATGTTTTATTTTGAGTGAAATATTTAAAATCAAGTCTTCTTTTTTTGTGGCGTCTGTTTTGTGCATAATTGTTTACACATTTCCTCAAATTCAGACACATTTGGTTTATTTATAATTGGATTGGGTTGCACAGTCCAAGTTTGTACTCTCTCTCTGTGTACTATTGCCCAGTGGTATTGAAAAGATGAGTATATTTATACAGAAAGTCAGTGGAGGAAGATGAGTGTGCATTTACTCAAGTGCTCTACTTACTGTATATACACATTTCCATTTTACACTTATTTATATTTCTGGTCCTCTAAAACGTTGACAGCTGTAACATTTAAAAAATATAACAGTAGATAACCTTATGAAATACAAAACATTTTTAAAGGTTAAACCAGTGGCTTTCAAACCTTCTTGACTTAAGATCTCTCATCTACATTGAGCTCCCTGTCATGTTTCAGATGTCCGAGCTAATGTCCCTTCTTAACCTCCCACATAGTTTCATTTAAATAACTATTTGAGGCACAAAAATGGAAAATGATCCAATGCTTTACAAATATACCGCCAACCCACAAAATAATACGTCTAAATATCTTAGACAAACATACTGATACTTCTATTTAAAGACAGTAAAAGTAAACATATGACTCTGCTTTCACTGCAGGGTGTTGATTTAGTAGCTGATTGATTTATGTGCTTTTGTGCAAAATTCCTCCGACTTACTGCTGCATACATGTTAGGTCTTTCATCACACACACACACATTGCAGACATATGATATTAAAAACACATTTTTTGTCTGATGGGGTGAAGTGGTTGTGAAACGGGGACGTCACATCTGGAGTGTTCGTCTGGTTCTTGTTAACCTGCGGTCGCTGCATCGCTCCGTCAAACGCCCCCCCCCCTTCCATCCTTCACCTCCCTCTTCACTTTGTTTCCTCAGTCTCTCTGAAAGCCTCTTCTGTCTCTGTCTGCTTCACTGCCTCTTCATCCTGTTATCCATTACCCACTCAGTCCCTTACTCTCTTTCGCTGTTAGAGCGCCGTTAACAGAGCCTTGACCAGGAAATACACAGATCCTTCACTTGAGTAAAAGTACCGATAACACAGTGTAAAAAAAAAAGTCCTGCTCTGAAAATGTTAAGTAAAAGTATGTAAATATTATCAGGAAAATGTCCTTAAAGTATTAAAAGTAAAATACCCTCTGACTGTTGTCTGTTCTCTCAATAGATGACTCTTCATTAATGTAAAAGCAGTATTTTGATTCTGACTAATTATTTTAGCTGTCTCTTATCCTTTTGTATGCAAAAACTTCATTTTTAAAGTCACTTAAATACAAATTTTCCCTCTCAGATGAAGTAAAGTACTAGGAGAAAGTGGCATGAAGTATTTAAGTCCAGATCTTTAATAAATATACTCTACTTTACTTTTCACCACTTTTCATTTTTATGATTTTGGGATTCAAACAGAAAGATCTTCAGGGTGGAGCAGATCATTGTAGGTCAAACTGGGCTATTAGTGTCACACAAAGCCTTCAAAACATTATTAACTGAAGCTGCGCCAATCTTAGACCGTACTTCTAAAAGTTACCAAAGACAACATCAGTTTCAGACCACAGAAACACCCAGCTGTCCACTCAGGAATATCTTAAAATGTTTTACTGACTAACACTAACAATAGTTCTTTCCTTTTTATTAGTCACTGTTTCTGTTAGTCTGAGCTAAATGGGTTTCATAAGACCCCGGAGCCCTGCAGTAAACAATGGAGCAGTGTATGAGTGAGTGGACAATAAGCAACCCTCGTGTGACTCTGTATTGTTGGATTAAAATATTCAAAAGCTTTCTTCAGCCAGAGGAACTTGCTCAGATGTCAACACAGATCTTTAGACGTCAGAAACAGAGATGGAAGTTGTGGTTTTGTGCCCCTTAAACTTTAACAAAGTTTTCCTCACTTTAAAGAACAAAAATAAAAGCATCAAAATATACTTAAAGCAGAGAAAGTAAAAGTACTCATCATGCATTTTTATAGCGGTTGTGTTCATTAATATATAACAATACATCACAAGTTATAATAGTTTATGATATTTATAATCAATGAAGTGGAGTAAAAAGTATAATTTATTTTCATAGTGCAGTAACAAAGACGTATAAATGAAATAATACATATGAAAACACTCAAGTAGTACTTCAGTAAATGTACTATGATTGCAGTTTACAGACTTCTTGTTCAAGAATGAGAGTAAAGAGAGTTTGGAGCTTGTGAGTCAGTTAGTGATTAAGTCTTTTAGGTTTTTGCCTTTTTTTTTTTTTTAAAGGTTTTTTTTTTTTTTTTTAGCGACTTGATGGTTGGTTGGTAATTGCAGACTGATTACATCCAGTAAAGATTTCAGTTTCGTCTTTTAGGATTTGGTTTTGGGTTGAATTGTCGGGGGGAGCAGACCATTAGCTGTAAGTAAAAAGTAAAAAGTGAAGTGTTTGTTGTGATTAAAGGTCAGCGCTGTCAGAGGTCCTGCTCCTCCATCGACCTTTTTAATCTTCATTATTTCCTCTCTAACGTCCGTCTCTCTCTCTCCCTTCGGCAGGGGGACCACACGTGGACGACCATGTTGGGTCAGAGTGTGCGGTTGCAGCCGGTGCCCATCCAGAGCCTGTCGGAGCTGGAGCGAGCCAGGTTACAGGAAGTGGCCTTGTACCACCTGGAGGAGAGGGACCTGGACTTCAAGATCAGCATCCCGAGAGGTACGAAGATTACTATTATAAGATTCTGATGATTTAGCATGTTGGTGTTCACCAAAATGTATCACTATTTCATACAAAAAAATCTTTCTAAATCCACATTAGCATCCAGTCATTTGGTCTTTCTGGTCAATGTTGATCTTTCATACCCTCGTGACACTGCTCGGGAATAAATCCAAGCAAGTTTCACAATTTCAGTAGCCTAATCAACATCTAAACACTGCAAGAATTCAAACTGTTCACAATTTGATGGACAAAACACTTCTCAGATTGTGGAGGAGTGCTGGATCACGACTTTAGAAGCACAATATCTTGTCTCTAGATGGATGTGACCACTTTTGTGAAGAGGAGTGGAGGCCTAAAGGTTAGAGGAGCAGGCCAGTTTTGAAGATGCCCACATGACTCCCCTCCTTTTAAAGCTGAGGCTGAACTGTCCGTCAGCGAGAGCCCTCCGACTGCGAACGAATGTCAGGAATGAGCGGGAAGACGTCGAGGTTACGCCGGAAACTTTCTGTGAAAGCAATCCAAGTCGCCAGCGAGGATAAGGGAGGTCAAAGGATGCAGCGTGATTTGTTTATGTCTCGCTCAATATCTCAAATACCGCCGAAAGAGTGCAGTTTGGTCGTTCATCAGGTTTTTATCTCGGGGTATTTGGGGGCGTTTCTCAAAACAAACACATGGTGGTTAAACCGCTTATAAAGTATAGAGTCATATCAAAAAAAAGGAGTTATTTCTGATGAGGAGAGGTTCAAACTGGGGATGATCCGAGCTCTGTCTGCCTGCTGTGACACAAAAATATTCTCACAGTGAGCTGCAGCCAAAAAAAGTTTTTTCCTGGCAAAATGTAAGAGAGGTGACATGCTTTCCTTTCTTCCCAGCTCCAGACAGAGTCACATGTGAATGCCGAAAATCAGATTTAATACGTATCTGTTGGCATTTTTCACAAGAATCAAACAAAATATGCCACATTAAACTTTATTTTTTTAAAGTCTTTGCACAACAATCGATCATATCTCTTAAACAAACTGCCCATCTCTAATTCTGCTGACAAAAGCTTATTTTTCCAACACCAGTCTTCAGTCATCGCTTGATATCCTCGACGGGAGTGATAAGAGTCCTTGTCAACCTACAATCTACATTTTTCACTTTTTCAACTTCAGTATCACCTGAAATTTCTCCAAATATCTGTTATCAGTTGGGTAAAATCATTGGCGTCATATTCTGAGAAACCTGTATCGTAAATTTCTGCACGCCAAAAGGTGATGAGGGCCAACTGTCTGTGGACGTCTGCCATATTTTGTTCCGAGCACATTATCTCTCAGATCAGGTGTCACGTCCAAACCAGGGGTGTAATTTGTATTATCTGGAACGGTGCCTCTTTGCATCTGCAGGTACGCGCATCTCAACCTCAATATTTACTGATCACCTTTTAGTTAGCCTGAAATGTGAACGCAGCTTCATTACTAACCTCCCAGTGACCATCTAACTTTTTATCCTTGCCAAGGGACTCATTTCCACTTTGGATGGAGCGCCTCGCCAATTTTCTCATTACAGTCTCTCCACTCTGTGTCCTCTCTCTGTTTGGCCGCCACAGTCCAGATAAGAGAGGAGCTGATAGCAAAATATTGATTGATATACTTGTTTCCATCCGTTTAAATCAATAAATATCAGCCTGTATTTGTGTGTCAGGCTTTTTAAGTCATTTGAGAAGGTCGTCGGAGCTCCGTGCAGACTTAAAATGAATACCTGCAGACTTTACTCAGGGCTTAGAAAGATACTGACGAGTTAGCTTTTCTGTATTTACCTTTTAAAGTTCATATTTTATTAAAGAAAGACGCATTGCTCTTTGCATAAAAGACACAAATAATCCATCTGTCTGATATGATACAATACCTAGAAGGTCTTGTAGGCTATGGGGTAAAGATTTTTGGTATTAATGTAAGCTTGTTTTCACACAGAACATCATCTTTGTCTCCTAAAATAAGAAACTTCGAGTCTTCCTGTATTTGAGCAGGAAATGCCTCGACACCTTCCCTCCGCCAATGTTTGCTCGCACGACCATTCCCCTCGCTCCATCGCTTTGAACTTGAATCTGAACTCTAAATCCGCCCAATAAAGCGGGTCGGATTCGCAAACAAACCGTAAATCTCTCAAACACCTCGCGGCTCGCAGACTGGGAGGTTTTTTTTTTTTCTTCTTCTTCTGATGTTTATTGGGGCTGGAGGAGGCCAAGGTCAGGAGGATTACAGGAGTACGGAGGCTGATGTTAAGAAACAAACAGAGCTGATTGCACAAGTGTGTGTATTTCTGTGTGTGTCGGCGGCCTTTCTCCTATGAGACCAGTCGGTATGTTTTCTCAGACTCTCTCCCATTCTGTTGTTCTGTCTCAGGGCTGTTAACCCCCCCGACCTGCTCACCTCTGACCGCCCAGTTTACATTCGCTGTCTAATAAAGACTGATGCTCAATTACACTGGGGGTTGTCTGTAGTCAGTATTTCGATTCCCACTTGGATAAAAAAATTTACTCACTTTCTAAATTAACTTTTTTGCAGCATCTTAAAGTTTCTCTGTGCAGTAAATAAAGTTTCAGTTTACATTCAGTGTTTCTCTCTTGCCCGAATTCGTTTCCTTCTTATATAAACATTTGCAAAGCTGTTTCTTTAAACCAGCAGTACATCCTTGTTTTCTAGCTCAGCAGTTTCTGGCAGACTGATGCGTTTCTTGGAGTGTTGCCGTCTGTAGATCAGTGAAAATGGTGTCAAACTGTTGGCAGAAATGTGTATCACCTCATAACAAAAGACTTTGCTCAAAGCGCTACTAGTGCTGAAAAACTCCGCAGGGAACCTTTTAAACCTGCAATAACTGATTTTTTTTTTTTTTTTTTTTTGGCCACTAATGGACTTTTAAATTGACTTGTTAGCAACCTGTTGATTATTTAGACATCCAGTTTACAACATTATCCATTAATTAAAGTCATGTTTCTGTCCATGTGGTGCATGTGAGTCTGACTCTGTCTTTAGTGTCACATTTACCTTTACAGTTCATATTTTTCCATTATTATTTTCTCATATGACTCATGTTGTTAGGTTGTCCATCTGTTTGGCACATTTTGGGGACTTTGATCCCTTTCGGGGGCCAAAAAGCAGCTCCTCACAATGTGAAATGTTAAATTTTAGGGTTCAGATGTTTTTTAAGATGAACATCTCAAGGGAATAAATATAAGTAAATTAATTTCTCTCCCTGTGTAAGTGATGGAAACGAGTTTGTGTGTTTCTCCCAGCGATGCAGAACAACATACATCCTGTGAGACTTGTCTCGTCCCTGCCCTCCTCGCTTTCGGGAAGTCTTATTTATTTTTTTTTCATCATTATCTCGTTCTTGATGTTTTATTCTTAAAGGATATATGTACACTCCCTTTCTCATCAGGTCAGAGTTCAGCTATAGAGCAAGAATTGTGGGAAAACATGAGTAAATCAGTGTCTTATAACTCTGCTTACGCTTGGTTTCCTATGAATTTCCACAGCTGGGAACAGCATGGTATCTTTTACTATAGTTTTTTATGCTCTGTTATGTAAATTGATTTATTTTCGGAAAAAATCAAATTAACATTCCTGAATTCCAGGGAACAGACATGTGTTCCCTGATTAGGAAAAGGACCTTGATTGAGTGAGTTGTAAACACCAGCTTTACTCACCAGAACAGCGTTTTAAACCCACGTAAACCCAGTAAGAGAGGGAGGATGTGGCGCTCGTAAAACACAACAAATCACACACCCCCTGTTTTCACTGGAAGTTGCTGAGTGATGAAGCAACGGCAGCAGATGTGGGGAACAAATTAATTCATTAAAACACTGTGAAAAACAGGCTGGTCCAGCACTGTGTTGTGCATCAGTGACCTTACAGCTGCTGGTGTTTATGGTCAGTCGTACAACTCAAAGTCAAATGCTAAATAAAACCACGCACTCACAACTCAGATACATTATTTTTATGTGACACATGGTGCACTGATTTACTCGACTGTATATACCATAAAAACATTACCGTGCACTGTAATACTTCCACCACCAATGACTTCATTTCCAGGTCAGTCACTTTTTAGGACACACCAAAACTATCATCCACACAACTGTATAAAAGAGCTAAAGCACAAGTACTTTACTCTGTATATTCCCTCCGCTTAAACAAAGCTAAAGAAAACTGTATTTATTAGTTGAATAAGAACAATCGGCCTCTTTTTCTGCTTCAAAATAAAGTTCAGGAGAACCAGACAGCCACAAGCTACTTGTTGTTAACTGGGAATGTCTGTTTTTGCACATTTATATATTTAACATGCAGTAATATTTTTTTCAGGATGCAATCATACAAAAATCTTTAAATGGGTGCTGCACGTGCTCTGCTTGCCCTTTTTAATTTGGATTTTAATTGCTCTTTTCTACTCTTATTTCCATTTTATATACTTATAGCATTTTTTTGTATGCAGGAACAGTCTGAATCTTCAGTCTTGGCTCATAGACAAAGCGCTCTGTGAGTAATTGTGGGAATATCAGTTTCTCAGTTCCTCAGTTTCTCCCCCGGGGGTGAAATCTCTGCAGTCCACCGGGTCTGTCACGGTCTCAGCATCCCCTCCCTGTTTACTCTTTCTCCTTCTGGAGTTTCCTCTTCTGCACTTCTGTTTCTTTGGCTTTTTTTAACATCTCTCCACATGGCACCACAAAAATCTGCCTTCCATCTTTATCTCTCTCACTTTCTCCTCTTGCTCCTCTTTTTGTCTGTTTGCTTCTTACTGAAAAAGGAATCCATAAAACCTCCAGTTTCCTTTGTACAAAAATACTTCAGTCATCACGTTTGTGTGTCTGCATCGATGGCCTGCGCTGGCATTTCTTTGTGCACCTTCGCGTGTGTTTGTGCATCGGTGTCTTCGCTGATTTCATTGGCCGGGCTCGCCGAATTCTTTGTGGAACGTGTCAGAAGTTGTGAGACCAATTTGCTCTTATTTGGTGCTGTTGGGAGTTTATTCTCATGCCATTTTACCCCTCGCTGCTCTGCCAAGACTCCAAACTCTTTCTTTCTCCCTCTTTTTCCCCTGATTTCATTCCCAGGGATTAAAGCTAAAATGTTCCCCATCTACAACTTGTGAAAAAGGTTACAGACATTAGTCCTCGACGCCTTGCTGAACAAATATATAAAACTCAACACCACCCCAACCTTAACCATTGCTCCTTTAATGCAGCCATCAGTTTGAAAAAAGGCCTTAATTTTACCGCCTTTAGGAACGATAACTAGATAAACTAGCAGGTTTTTGAGCATGAACTTTGACATGACCTTGACTTGGTCGCTCCAAAAACACTCCTGTAGGGATAAAATAATAAATAACTTAACATAGTTGAGACCAAACTACTTTTTCCCCTTTCTGGAACAACTATCTTTCTGCTAAAAAACAAACTTACTCTGATCATCTATCGTGCAAATGAAAATCATCCAAAAAACCATTGTCATCATATTTTCATACTCTTCAGACTCTTTTTACCTTGTGGGGCTTTTTAAAGAAAAGTTTCTCTCCCTCTGTCGTCAGTAAAGTTGTTTTCTGGTTTGAAATGTACCTGGAGATGTTCCAGGCAGATGGAGACACTTTTTAAACTCATCATGGGAGCGACCTGTGGCGATCTTTGTGTTCGTGATGTCTTTTTTTTCCCCTCCTTTCTTTCCTCCTCTTTCTCATCTTTTTCAAATCTCATCGTCTCACTCAGTTTATCCCCCAAAGGTTTAACTGAGCTGCTGCATCTGTGTTTTAAATGAAATGCAACTAGTGAAACATTTTTAAATTGTTCCCTGATGACTGACCTGCAATTACAGGCCAACTGTAATTATCCTGTAATTGATTCAAACGAGGCAAACCTTCAGCAACAACACATAACGATGCAAAACTGCAAAAAAAAACCTCAGTCTGTCATACTTGGAAGGCTGAGCCGCTTTTTTTTTTTTTTTTCTTTCTCTGCATTTGTCATCTCAGCTTTCTGTGAATGTGCATTATGTAATCATGCATGTACACACACACACACACACACACACACGTTTGCACAGACGTCCAAGGGAAGTCGCTAACAGATTAGCAATAGCTGAAGGTGGCGTGTGTGTGGTGGGAGGGGTTGTGCGCTTTGGAAATAAACTTTAATTTCCTGCAGTCATGGGAATTTGACCCTTTTTTTTTTTTATTATCCTGACACACACACACACCAAACACACACACACACTCGCGCTTAAGGGGCAAATAAGCAAAGAATTTCCAGCTTTACAGTCCCAAATATTTTGGCGGGTGAAATTCGCAGTGCAGGGAACTCCGATCGTTTCCCTAATAGGGGAAAAAGACTTGAATTAGTGACTTCTAAACACTCGCTTCGGTAACCCAAACAATGGTTTCGTCCATGTAAACCCAGCCGGGCGGGGGGGAGATGTAGAGCTCATAAAACAGGTGACTGGATGAGAAACAAAACACACAGACTATAAAAACAGACACGGAGGACGGCTGCTGAAACAAATGTCCTCACACATGAGTCAAGCCACCAACGTGCAGATTTACCGCTGATGTTTTACGTCACCGGAGTGTTTTCTACTATCAAACTCTTGTTGCTGCTTTAAAATGTGTTTTTCTGACAAACTTTTGGTAGTAATCCTCAGGTATTTAGAAAAAAAAAAGCCAAATAAAAAGCACACAGACGCACATGTCAACAGTGGTATTAAACAGTTGACTACATGAAGAGATTAAAATAAAAAAAACTTTGAACTGCAACCAACAATAACTTTCTAGATTTTTTTCCCTACTACAAGCACAGGCTGTGTTTGAAATCACACACTAACACGCTATTCATACGAAGAGTGACACAAAATTCATAGTATTCAGATTTTAAGTACAAGAGAGGCCTGATTTGCTTAGTTGTCATTAAAGTAACTCAGATGTGCATACTTTGGTCCTCTGATGACTCTAAAGATGAGCAAACTGCATCCTCTGAGGAAAACCGTGATATAGTTAAAAGATGCAGAAAAGAGTTATATCTTTAAGTTTTATTTTATTTTTCAGCACTAAAAACATGAATAATACATTTTATTTTGACATTGTGGCAGCAAAAAGGTGATTTTAGTTCAATTTTGATTTTAAAATGTCTTTTAAAATACTTTTATGCCAAAAATGAACCTCTGTCTCGAGGCTTTTCTCTCTCACACATACACACACTTTGTACAACCCTTTTGTCTTTCATGTCTGGGGCAGCACAGCCATTAAGCAAAGGGCTTTTTCAAACAAACAACAAGGTCCCGTCTATTCAAACAGTCCTCGCTGGTCTATTCTCAGAGCCAAGGAAGAGGCACAAGCACTCAGGAGGAGAAAAGATAATAAGAGAAGGAGAGAGGAAAGGGAAAAGGGTCATAACCAGGGTGGATTGAACTGTGTGTGTGTGAGAGGCGCTGATTGAGTTTATTAAGTTTATTAAGAGGCTGAGTGACGCTTCATAACTGTCGACTGGGTGTATCAGCAAGCACTGACTAGACACGAACAAATAAATAAAAGATGAACTTTATTGTTCACAGACGTACAAATAATTTTTATTCATGGCGACTTTTGTCCTTTTTTTTTCTCCACAGAAACTCGCAAACGGAGGAAATCTATCCGCAGGAAGTTCGACTCCTTCTCAAAGGAGAAGAAGGAGCGAGGTGAGTTCGTCGCACAGACGCCGTCACGTGTGGTTGAACATTAAACTGTTTTCCGGCCACAGTTCATCTCATTCCCATGATCTGTTTTTCCGACCTGACGCCCGCAGGCTGTGTGGTGTTTGCTTCAGTTAACGTTACCGTCAAACACAATGTCCCTTCTGTCTCTTTTAAAACAGCATCGCCACCGCTGACTTCCAGTGTGTTTTTTTTTTTTTTTTTACCGCTAATGGTCTTCCATACTTAAACACATACTGTGTTTATAAAGCTACAAGTGGCTGCAGACTGACTCACAGAGCACTCGCTGATGTGTCTTTGTCTCCTGCGTTGTTATAAACGAGACTCAGCAATGAACGAACGCAAATGCTCTTCGACCATCACGATGTGTCACCCTGCGAGGGCGACAGCAGCTCCGTCACTCTGATTACTGGAAGAAACCAGCTTTAAAAATAATTCTTATTCTTGACATTTACATTGTTTAAAGTGACATTTCTGCGGTTGCTCATCTTTTTTGTTTTATTTTAACCTCAATCTCAGATTTTATTGTGAAAAATCATTGTTACAGTTTGATTATCTTGATATTCTCAAATAAAAGCCTCAGGGTCCCTTAAGTAATGGGAAAAAGTGTCTTTTAAAAACATATTTAGCCATAGTTTTCATTAATTAACATTATTAACATTAACTGGGGGGGGTGAAAAGCGGCCCAACCAAGACTTTATACTTGGATTACATGCAAATCTGAAGAGAAATCCTGTAACTTTCTCTCCATGTCATTTAATCTGATAAGTCTGTTTTACTTTTGATAACTTTACACGAATTACATGCAGCTTAACGTCACATTTTACTGCCGATTTTAGCTGCATTTTTCAAAGAAATGAGCTTTATGAGCCGATCAGAGGGTTCTTAAAGAGTTTATTTAGCTTATGACGTGGAGGAAATTTGTCAGTGCATAAAGGGAACACTTCATCCTTCAGTTTATCACAAACATGTAACCAGGTTTGGAGATGCGAGGATCTCTGATAAAAGTCCAGTTTTTATCTGATTTAGTGGAGCAGGAGTATAAAGAAGCATAAAATGGAAACACTCGAGTAAAGTTGCTCAAGTTTCCTTCATCCACCCATGAAGGCGAAAGGAATTCAGCCTAAGACCGAACTGCAGAGGAACAAAATGATCCGGGAGTGTCCTACGGGACTTTGATCGCTCTGCATCAAGTGCTGATTCTTCATTTCCTGTTTTCATAAATGCAGCTCGGCAAAAAAATAGCGCCGGCTGCAGTTTACCCTGCTTGTTTCTTGTAAATTCATCCATGTCAAAGCATCAGAATGAGTTAATGTGTTAATACTCTGGCGTGGTCTCTGTTTAGTGTCGTCCATACCCGTCTGACTCCTCTTCCTCTCATTTCCCCTCTTCAGTTCGCTCCTCTCTTTACGTTTCACCTCCCTCTAAGCCTCATCTGCCAAAGTGACCCCAACCTCTCATAAAGAGATGTTCTCTATTCTCAGGTGATTATCACAGCAGTGCCAGATACGAGCCAAAACACACACACACACACACACACACACACTCCCAGGCTGTCTGTGCAGATCTTTTAAATCCTCCAGCCTCTTACACACAGGGACTTAGCTGAAGCCAACCCAGCTAATCAAAACACAGAACATCGGGACCTGGCAGCTGTCCTGCTGGCTCTGCCCCCCTAACACACACACACACACACACACACACACACACACACACCTCCCCAACTACCACCACCACGCCATCCACACATACACACACACACCATCCGCATAACAGGATTACAAAATGAAAACTGTGATGTGTTTGGAGATCAGATAAAACTTTATTAATTCACTGATTCACTGCATAAGAGTTTTTTTATGATTAGATGACGATGATGATGATGGGAAATGTTTTCTGCTTTTCTTTTCTTTTGATTTGATTTGACACAGGAGACAGCAGGACAAAACAAATATAAAGACAGATCTTAAATCATCTATACCGGGGTTATAAATGGATTTTTGTGCTGACTCATTTACATTCTGTGAGAGTTGGCTTGTTGAAGTTTAACTGGACTGAAAAGATTATTACAGAGTGATCACATCTCATCATCCTCATTATTATCACATTATTTGTGCTGATTTGATCAAACACTCATTGCCAGTTTCAGAAAGTTTCACCTTGTAGCTACATTTACTTGTTATTTTTTCACATCATTACTGATCGGGATTCAAGGCACTGTTATTAGTCAAAGCACCTTAACAAACTCCTTTGTTTGGAGTACATCGAGTGCAGGATTTACGTATTTCACCTGCATGTTTTACTATTTACTATATCAGTTTGTGAGCACGATTCAGTAAAACATCTGTCATAAAAACATCTGTTTTTATGACATCTTCAGAAATTCATACCTGTAGTTCAAACACAAGATTTTCAGCAGCACTCAGTTACCAAACTGTGATGATTTTGGAGGTGTCGTTTAGAAAAATGTTGGTATAATCTGTCTGGAACCAGTTGAGGATATGCTCGATGAGGATTAAGTGTTTTATAGGTTAAAAGCAGGTAAGTTTAAAAGCACAGATACCTCAAAATTTATAGATTTTTGTACTTGTATAGGATGTTTTATTCGATTACATTTATCAGCTATAGTTCCTTTTCAGTGTAATATTTTGTATAAACCACAGACAAAAAAGGCATAAAATCTGCACATCTTAAAGATTAAACCTTTTTCCAAGAGACATTTCCCTTTTTAAACTGCACATGTGGTTTCTTAACTCTTCTGCGACTCATTTTGTAACCCTTCAGATTTATCTCGTGACCCTTTGAAGGGGCATGACCTCCAAACTGAGAGCCACTTAAATAAAATATCTGTGTATAAAGTAGTTCAAACTAAGTCCACCTCAAGCAGCAACAACAGTAAAATGCATCTTTATTTAGAAGATATTATGAAATATATAATCATTTGCCAGTCAGATGGCACTTTTTCTGCAGAACGAGTATTTTGCACTGTTGCATTTTTACAAAAATAAAAGCTGAATTGGGATAATGATGTTCAGTCTCTCATAAGGAAGCATTCATTAAGGTGTGTGAGACTTTGTGCATACGCAAAGTGACACGAGTTAAAAAGGGAAAATTTAAACCCTTTTTGCTCTCTCACCTTCCTGCAGCAGATGAGTTAAAGCATGAATGAACATTTCATTTCATTTAGAACAGCTCAACATTTTTACCACGTTGTTTCACTCACGTCAGATCTTTTTATTTTTAACTCTTTCACTTCAAAGTGAGCTCCTGCCTCCTCTCCGTGTGATCCCCTGGAACAAAATGTGACATTCGAAATTTACTTAAGCCTAAATGCCATTACTCGGGGCGGCTGAGGGAGGTGTGGCAGCTCGAACGGGTGCCAAATGTTTATCTGGACTGCCAAGTTTGAGGGGATGAGGACGCACTGGAAAGAAACTGGGTCAATACTGTGTGTTTATACCTGCTTTTTATGTAAGTGTGTAAGTGAGCAAGCAGCGTTGATGTGATGAATCCTGCAGATGCGGAGAGGCCTGCACGGCGTTGCACACAAAAGGGATAAAAAATAAGAGCTTATTAGAGAAATTTCTAAACCTTGACCTTCATTATCTGTGTGTTTTTCTTCTTTTTTTCGTCATTATCTTAAGGGAAAAAAGTTGCTACACTTCTTATATTTGGTGTTGTTTCAGTGGGGTTTACTCAGAGGACATCCTGTGTTAAATGAAAAGTTTTTAAGCTCAATGCCCTGTGGAAACAGTATCATCCTCAAGCTGCCGGTGTGTAAGCAGCAGTTAAATATCTCCGTCAGTCTCCCAGTAGCGGCCGATGACCCGAGGATTCGAATACTGGAGAAGGGACAAGCAGAATTCCTGAACAATGAGGCTTTAACCAGTAACGCTGTGTTTATTTTACCATGAAACTGAAGGTCAGCGGGGTCTCGTTAGTGAAAAACTAACCATGGTGATGTGCTAACCACATACAGATTTTTCCTGTTTGTTTTGGAGACGATCGCAAACCAGGATTTTAGAAACACAGAGGCACAAAAGAGTCCAAATATAATACTGGTGCAGACAGGAAAAGTACTGACCGAGAAAAATACGTTTTTCTTGTCTTGGTTAACAAATTTCATCCATCCATCCATCCATCCATAGTATTTCTAAATGTTTTTGCGATTCAAAAATAAAAGATATTAAAATATAAATACAAAAAAATGTGTCTTGATCAACAAATAATTTGTTCAACAAAAAGTTAGAAAGCAGAAAAAATGTCAACAAACTCCTGAGCACAAGATGACGCCGCCAAACCGCAAAACTGAAAGATGTTCGGTTTCTTATCACAGTGTGGCACCAATGTTAGAAAAAAATCTAATCAAAATCAGCCTTAAAACACCTACTAAATGTAATATGTGTATATTTGTAGGACGTAAACTCCTTTTTTTTTTTTTTTTTTTTTATGGCTCTTCTGACCTCTCAGCTGTCCAAATGTCCCGTCACGGCTATTAAACCTTCAGCCGTTTACTTTGAACGCCTCCAGCACAAGCAGCTAACACGTCGGCCGTAGTTGGCGTTCAACGGCAGGAAACGCGGCCAACTTTCTGGCACGCAGTGGTCAGCTCGGGCCGTTCCTGCCAACAGACGTCAGGACTGAAGGAATAAGCTCACTGATCAAACAGAGGCACACTAAGTGACGACTTCTTATTGAATGGAGGGTGTTTGTTTGAAATGAAAGGGGGGTTACTCAGGGTGAAAAATCATCCGAACAGTCTCAAGAGGCTGCTTTTAGTGAATAGATGCATTCAAGGTATGCTGGAAAAACGGCCGTTGATGTTGATAAAAGTTAAATGTGGTTATTATAGTTGCTGGGCAAATTCCTGAAGAGCAGCAGACCACTTTTTTTCTACCGCACACTGAAACAATTACACAAAATAAATCCTAATAAACAAAATCATCTAGATTGGGCTGTTTCCTACACGGGAACTTACTTTTCCAGAACTTCAGGATGCATTTTAGGATCTCGTGAACCTTTAGTTGACGAGAGAAATTAGGTACTAAATTTAGATCCTGATCCTGGTGCCAAGGTTCTGCTCTTGGGTGGGGGTAGTGTTTTCTGACATACCTGAAGCTTTAGTGGTGGAGTGATAATATTTATTGACCCTCACAGATCGCAGTTTGGCTTCCTGGTCTAAAAATCACAAGATAAAGGAACAATTCGCGCACAAAAAAAATAAAGAATGAATAATTGGGGGGGTTGTTCGTCCTCTTCTTACCCCTGCGTCCAAACTTCTCCTCTTCCTCCCGCTGTAGAAAAGTGAAGCTAAAATACCTCGAATACAGGCACCGCCATCTTGAGCCGGAGACATCTGCAGTCTGCGCAGTCGTGATCGAGGAAGGAGCCGTTCTATGGAGGTCCCGCCCATCTTGATTGGTAATCGATAATTAGGGACTGTTGTTGGATAAATAAAGTATTTTGATTCTTGATTGATGGCTTACAGTCACCTGAAAGTTAAATCTCCTTGACGCCCCTGAAAAGAGTCTGCAGGCTCCTCTGTGATGACTTAACTTTGACAGCTGCCAATCATGACTTCTCCCTTAAGACCATTATTTACCAGCTATTTAGAAAAATACTGTAGTTTTATCAAGACAGATTACCCAATTATACAAATGAATATGTTCGTGAAAATGTAGGAAGACCTTCTAGTAGTTTATTTTATTTCTTTCTTTTATTACTTCTGAATAAAGTATACATGCAGATTTAAAAATCAGTAGATAATTGGTCTATTTTCCTCTAAAGAAGTACACTTTCCTTCATGAATTGTGCATTTAACTGTATATCACACAGTAAAATGTAGTTACATACAGTTATCTCCGTCGACCATCCTGTGAATGATGCGTTCATGTTGCTGCGTAAGAGCTCGCACAACCTGAGAGTTATTTCGAACTGAGTCAATCCCGTACCTTTAAGTCTTCAACCTGGCACGCTGCCAGTCTGCCTCGGCTGTCTGACCCGCTTCAGGCTTTTATTTTGGCGGGCATGACTCTGCACGTGCGGGCCCATTAGCCGTCCACGTGTCTTCATTCAAAGAATCCCGTGTGCGTTCAGGATTCTGTGAATGTGAGCGCGTTAAGTATAGATGCATTAATCCACTCCGTGTTTCCTGTTTGATGCATGTGAATGACACATGCAGAGAGAGAGGCCTCCTCTTATAACGTCCTTGTGTGTTTTAGACGCCGTGGAGTCACTTTACACTCGAGGTTGGCAGGATGAACTTCACGAACTGGCAAACATTTTCTGTGATGAAAAGGGAGATTTTTTTTTTTTTTTATTATTATTCAGAGATACAGTTTGGGTTGCCATGTCATTGTAACAACATCCCATTAGTCCGACATCGAACTCTAATCCTGACTGTGACTCACATGCAAATTATAATGAAACTAAAATACTCTAACTTTTGTAATGTTCATCCTGAATGTTTGTTTCTCATACAAACAAAAGCACATGGCACAAAATGAGCGTCTAGTTTTGGAGAGATGAGCCGTCAGATCAACGGGAATTTGTTTTCAGTATAACAGGCTGTCGAACTTTCGAGAACTTTTGGTACTTCTGTGGCAATGGGCAAAAATATCTCTTTATAAAAAATGAAAATGTGAAAATATGAAATATGATAATATGATAATATGCCGAAGCTGCGAGAGAATTACAACCAGATTCCGAACTCCTTTACAGATTTTATCTTAGTCGGATAATTTTTATTGATTTAAATGCCACAATCTGCCTGATTATCATCTTTTTTCCTTAAATTATTGAACCAGGTCGGTTTGCTTTGGAAAACAGGCTGCATGATATTTCTGCACTTGTAGATTTTTCATCAGTAAACAGAGCTTAGTTGATAAAATGGAGAAAAAATTGCAGCCAGTGTTTGTGTAGGATTGACCACGCTTCTCCAAAAAACTTACATTTCTTGAATTTGCAATTACTTAAGTAATTTGCAATAGTTAATTGTAGTCCATAAAAGACTAATATATGTTTCCTATGCGCTGCAGTCTCTCGGGACAATTAAAGGTAATTTTCTTATGAGGGCCGAGTTCAGCTCGTTCCTCTTAAACTTCAACCTGCACAGTTTAAGAGGCTTATGGGTGAAACTCGCTGGACAGTAGAAAGATTTAACTTTGAGTTCATCAGCAGGGAGCGAGCCAAGGCTGCACAACAGATGGATGATTTTGGGCTGAGAAATTTATGAACAAGCCACGAATGTGCTCAGTCCTGACTGAACCGTATTATTATTTATTTGCCGTAACTAGTCTTTCCCAAACTTTAAACATACTTTAGTTAACACACAAGGTTATGCTGAAATGAGTTAAATTATTTTGCAGAATCTAATATAAATGTTCTTTCTGGAAGTATCACCGCAAAAGGTTGTTATTCATCTGTTTAATCGATTTATCCTAAAATGTTGACATTTTACAATTCTTATCATTTTAATTTAACTCATAAATCTGACATAAAAAGTCTAAATGACTTACTATCTTTTTTTTCCCAGCAAATCCATGACATGCACAAGTCAAAACCTTAAATCCATGTCTTAAAATTTGCACTTTTTTTTTTCTGTTTTAATACCTTTTTTTTTGTTTTCCTGGCAGTAGTGAGCCTCCATAGATTTTATCTATTCCAACATTACCATCTTGATGTGTGAAATGAGCACAAAATAAGTTCTTCCTTTCAGATTTCTAAATAAACATCTGTGTCTTGCTGTTACACCCAATCAGCTCTCTTAATTTCTTGTCACTCTTTAATCTGAGCCATTGTTTTTGTTGTTCTTCATCTTAATGCCCTTCACTGACCTCTCTAACTGGATTTCGTGGCACCCAACCGTCGTGGTCATGCGACACAGCACAGCAGAGGATTTACGCTTTTAGCCGAGCCACCGGCCGCAGTGAAAAACTACTGCGACGACGGCGACCTCGCTCGTGTCGTGTTTGTACGCAGGCCGTAAAGTAACCTCATATCGGTCTGAGTGTGATGTCTGGTGTGTGGCCGCGGCCGCATTCTAACGGGATTACAGCTTCATCCCCCTCTTACCTGCTCGCTCCGTCCACTCTGTCTATTCTTATACCGCTCGTCAGCTTGAACTTGTAATCTCTCCTGCGATCGTAAGCTTCTGCACATTCATGTCATCATCACATCAGTCGGCGTCAGTCTTTGGCTTTCATAACAAGGTGATTTCCTGGACAATGCACGTGATCAAGTTGAAGTGTTGTGCGGCGACAGATTAGTAAATATTTGTGCTGCGATGTAGTATTTAAAGTCGAGTCTAAAAGGTTAAATGTCTAAATTACCTCCAACAGATCCCAAAATTTACATGAAATAGGTGTTAAGTTGACTTTTCTATTTCCTGACATATTCCCTAATTCATTTACACCCAATAAAAACATCGCAAAATACAAAATATTAGCCTCACAACCTTTCCTAACCATTTAAAACACGATGCTCATATTGTTCTCCACTTTGTCCTTTTATTGCTCTGAAAGTCTCGCCCTGAAGATGAAAGTCTCATTATCTTCCTGTTTGGAGTTCAGATGCGATCGGCCGACAGGAATGTCCTCTGTAAATAAAACGAGGCTCGAATCGGGACTCCAAAGCTGATCAGAGCGACTCTTCAACACACCTAAGAACGATGAAAGTTGTACTTACAAAGACATTTTTGATTTCCGATACAGACGGGATATTTTTAAGACTGCACTTTTTTTCCAAATTTGCAAAAACCAAAAAAAAAAGGCTCCAGACTTGAGCGTCTGAAATAACACCAAATAAGCAGATTTGTTTCCCTCCAGTATGAATCATGATGTTGCTATCTCCACCATATCAGGCAAACGTTTGCAATCATGTCAGATTAAGCCAGATTGATACTGTACGCATTTTTCTGACATGCGAGCCAGGTTCCTGCAGAGTTTACTGAGACAAGAAAGCCGTGTTAACTCCTTTTGTGCTGGTGACTGTTGTGAAGGAAATCAAACAGGAACATCAGCACTGTCGCATCGAAATTGTTAAAAAATGCAACTAAAAAAACATGTCTGTATAATTCACCTTGCACTTTTAAAAAGGATAAAGGCTTCTTTATAAAGTCACCTTTTCTGACTTTACATTTAAATCAATCATCACCTATAAATCCACACTTAAAGTTTCAGAAAATCTGTTTTATTCTTGACTATAAGCTGTTCCCCGCTTTTATTTCTATCTAACTCTCACTTGGGTTGAAGTAAAGCATCGTGTTTATTATCATGGTGATGGCGAAAATGGTGCTTATCATATGAACTCCATATTTACTCAGTTTAGGTGAGAGAGAGCTGATTGAAGTTCAGTTCGCTGATTGTGAATTTTATCTTAAGTTATATAAATTCAATTGTTTTGGCCACTCAGGAACATACTAAAAACACCATTTGCACACCGTATGATGTATAAGGTTGTCTAATTGTATACCCAGTACACACAAAACAACATTAGGATTCATTTTGAGTCATATTTCTGTCCACTTGATGAATAATAGTCCAGTATTCAATCTTTTAGCTCCTTTTGGACCTCCACAGACGTGTTAGGGGAAATATCTGGATCTTTAGCTGCTAAACGCTCCACTGTGTTCACCAGCTGGTTGCTTACTTGGTCTATGAGCTGTTTGTTTGTAGCGTATAGCTGGTTTGTCAGAGCTTTTGCTGAAAAAACAGGACATCTGGGGCGTGTTTTTGTGATAACCATCAGTCAAATATCAGTAAATGTTTCCTTGTTTTCATCTGTGAAACATTAATATCTGCAAAATCAAACATATTATTCAGTCTTCTCACATTTGTTCCTCCAAGTAACTGTATCACAAACAAGAAACCATGAATAACTTTACTTTCCTTTCTCGTTCCCTCCCTCAGAATCGGCCCCCATGGCGTTCGGGATCCCCCTCTCGCAGGTCATCGCCAACGACCGGGCCTATAAGCGGCGGCAGGACGCCCTGAAGGAGAGCCGGCGAGACTGCCTGGACCTGGAGGCCAGCATCCTGCGCTTCAGGGCCGAGAAGAGGCAGTTCTTCAACGGGAACAAGCCGCTGGTCGGCTCCTCGTCCATCACGGGAGGAGGGCCCGGCTCGCCGTCCGCAAACTCGGTGGCGCCGGCGCCCATTTCAGAGAGCCAAAACAAACCGCTGTCGCCCACGTTTCTGGACAACACCAGCCGAGGACAGCGAAGGGTGAGACAGCAATATATGGTCATTGTATAACATCTGGAAAATGTCAAAAACATCACTTTGAGGACCGAGCATGTTTTTATTTTTAGTTAGATAAAAGTTTCATTAACTCCAGACTCTCACTTCCTCGGTCCAGACACAAAACTAAGAAAATAAACCCAGAAAAATCAATAGAAAACAACCAATAAATAAAGAATAAATTAATAACAACTTGCAGAATAGTATGAAACTAACAGCAGGAATGTGTAGGCTGCTCCACAGCACCACTAGTGGTCAAAACCTCCACCTGGTGCCTTTAACTTACTTAAAATCTCACCTTCAGATTTTTTTCTCGGGTAAACTTAGTTGGACAAAAAACTTATGGGCCTAATTATCAAAATGTAGTAAATAAATAAAGTAATGAAGTATTTATTCTGAAGAATCTGCCCTTTTATAGTGTTATAATAATATAATGAAGCCATCATACTGATGAGCCCATTATGTTTTGCTTATAAAATGTGTGTATATTAACTGTAGTTGTTTTTAAAAATGAAGTAGTAAGTGCGAAATGTAAAATATAGAAATATCTTACAGTATTTAAATAAATGCACTTACTTTGATAAGGTTATCAACTGTACATAAACAGTGATGATGGCTGATGGATGGGTGACCTTTGACCTTTAATCTTTGACACTTGTTCTCGCTCCAAGTTCATCACTGCAGAGTTGGATTTTGTCCTCGCGTTTGTGCGTTTGTTTTCTTGTGCTTTCTCATGCGTGTTTTTAAAATTCGGGTGATCTGTGAAGTGTAAGCTGGTGGGGCAGGTTTAGTGTCATCTGGGGTGAGAAGAGAGAGAGTGTGTGTGTGAGATGAAGGTCTGTAATCTCCGACTGCATCTCCGGCTGTAAACATTTTCACAAAGAATTCCTCAATTTGTTTCTACAGCGAACAGTGTGTTTGCTTTTCTGTGTGTGTGTGTGTTTTCGTGTGTGTGAACCCTTTCTGCTTGAGGCCGTCACGCCCTGTAATCCTCCTCACGCTGATCTGGGAGCGGTCGTTACGTTAAGCCTGTAACGAGCGTCATCACGGCCGCAGAGGGCAGCAATCGATGCCAGAAACCAGAAATCAAGTGCAGCTCATAAGAATCAGTCAGCGAGCCGTAAACAAGAGCACGAGACGACGAAAAAGTACTGATGGGCTGCAATCATTCATGCAATCAATCAATCAGTGCAAACAATCATTATCTTCATTAATTATTCAATGATTTAGCCTGTAAAGTCTTTAAAGATATTAAAATTGTTGTTTCTTGGGGATTTTGGTTTGTTCAGAGCCTAACATGGTGTCTTCAAATAGCTTTTTCTGTGTAACGCAAAGTCAAAAATCCCCAAAATATACAATTTACACTGAAATTTTTTAATTTGAAGAGCTGAATGATGAATAACTGAATCAAAATGAATGTTTATCAGAAATATAATTAAGATTTTTTGTTTTCTTTTAATCAAGTAATCCGTTAATTGAATATTTTCAACACACTTGATCAGAGTTTTATCAAACTTTTTTCTCTGAGTGTTCTCAAACTTTATTTCCTCGCTCACATAAACACACTTTGCACTACAAGATTTAATTTAAGGACTCTAACCTCTCTCTGCCAATGGAGTTAAAGCAGATAAAGAACTAAAACTGAGTGTAAAAAGAAATTAAAGGGTTAATACCTGTAATTTCTTTTTGTTTATCTGTCATCAGTGGATAAAATCATATAAAACTTCACTTTAAAATGTATTTTTCCCATCTAGTAATCTTTCTTTTATCTCTATCAAGCTTGTTTGGAGCTCAATAAATGTGAAGATTTTAAACTACAAATGGTACACCTGTAATATAAACTACTAATAATATAAAGTGTCCACCTCATTAGGTTCACCTGTACAAATGAATCCAATCCAATACAACTATTCTGCTGTAGTCCAGTAAAACACCATGTTCAGCTGTGGCCTCAGTGATAAACATATTATTGAATTATACATTTACAGTTATACATTTACAACAACCAAAACTTTAAAGGTTGAATTCACAGCAGATCTGATTTTACAGGTCACTAAAATAAAGTTTTAACAGTCTGTTTGTGGACATTTTTCTAAAGAAATCCAAACATTTACACCAAAAATCCCTTTATAAATAACCTGCTGAAGCTTCCTAAAGTGAAGTAAAGTTTAAGTATATTTGTTTTTATTGATTCATATTCATCTGCACTGATTTTTAAATGAACACAGTTGGTTGGTTTTTAGAAAGACGAGGTTTTCTCATCCATCTCTCCCTGAATGGGGCTCTGACTCAACCTGTTACAGCCGTCTGGACAGCAAACTGTTTACATATCCGACCACACACACACACACACACACACACACACACACACACACACACACACACACACACACACACACACACACACACACCATGACAGATGAGGCTGATGGAGGCTTTCAGGGTCCCTCTTTTCTTACATTCACCTCGAAAAAAATGACTTATTATTGAGGGAGATGTTGGAAGACGAAATGCAACTAATAAAAACTAACACATTACATCTTCGCATCTTTATAAAGTTTAATTATCAGAGAAATTTCAGAGTCACAGTATTGGAAAACACAAAAGTTCATTGATTTCTTGTGCTCGAACTTGGGGTGCAAATATTTATTGATTATTTGATTGGTCCATAAAATGTCAGGAAGTAGAGAAAAGGGCTCATGACCTCCCTTATGGGGGGGGGGGGGGGGTATTTATAGGTGAGAAAAATAAGTTTTAATCATAAATGAGATGTCTAAGAGCAGGCGGATGTTAAGTAAAAACTATGCATCATCCTTGGACAGATTTTATTTTGAAGGAACAGGTTTCCTAAAATACTCAGATTCTCAGTTTTGGGGTTTAAAAAGAGAGCAAACCTTCAACTTTTCACACTCCACCACTGACCGTGTTTCAGATTGAATAAATATCCTTTAATTTATGAACTCTGCTGCCGTTTGGAGTCTGAAAAATTCCTCCACCGCTCGATGCTCCTCCAGAAAGTATCTGCAGGTCATAGATGGGAGATTTATGTCTCTGTGGTATTTCAGCTCCTCGGATATTTATTGAACTGCAACGTCAGGGTCAGTGATAAAAAACATCTTCATCTGACATCCATCTTCAAATGTTCTTTCTTTTTTCTCCCTGTCGACGCTCCTCTCTGCATTTCTTCTGTCACATCGTCACACCTCTAAACTTTATCCCGAATCCCCCCCAGTAACTCCCTTTATTTCCCTTTGTTATCCTTCCACATACAAAAGCTGCAGATTATGTAAAATAATAGTTATTTCTTTATTTATTCATTAATTTATCAAAATACACAACATTTTCAGATGCAGTGGTGGAAGAAGAAAGGAACTATCAATATTATGACTTATAAGTAAAAGAAAAAAATCATTACAGAAGTCTTCAAATCAAAAGATATATTTAAAAAGTAAAAGCTCTTATTCTGAAAATATGATTCATATTTTACATTATTTTATTATTAATACTGATGATTGAATAATTGATAAAGTCATAGTCACTTTTTAAGTTGAACTTTTTAGCTTGTAAACAGTGAAGTTTGGTATTTTAATCCAGTGGTTCCCAATCTAGGGGTCGGGGCCCTCCAAAGGGTCACAAAATCCATCTGAGGGGTCAAGAGTTGATTAACAAGAGAGAAAACAAAGAAAAAAACAAAGTTCTGCTACATAAATCTTTTTAATTTTGGTCAGATAGTCCCATCAGAGTGTCCTTTACATCTGCTCCTTCCTCCTTCCTGCAGGGCGGTCTGTCGGTGGACTCCATCTCCGACCTGGTGGAGAGTCAGTCCCGCCTGCTGGAGGCGTTGCAGCTCTCCCACCCGGCCGAGCTGGAGCTGAAGAAGTCTCCGGGGGGGCGGGACTCGTCGGAGGGGAGGACCCAGACCAAGCTGAGCCTCAACCCCATCTACAGACAGGTGCCCCGGGTCCTGGAGAGGTGCTGCAGTCACATCGAGAGCCACGGTCAGACACGAGCCGAGCCATTTGGAGTCCCCAAATCCCAAATCACTCTTTAGACTTTAATCTGTGAATGTAGAAGTGTTTATGCACGATAATTACATATTTCAGTACATTCATCAAAAGGCTCTGTAAATTTAGAACAATGAGACTAATTTGTGCTCCATTTTGCATCCCCAGGTCTGCAGACTGTGGGGATTTTCCGAGTCGGCAGCTCCAAGAAGAGAGTGAGACAGGTGAGGACGTTTTCTTTTTGCATGCATCAACTTTTTTATTATTATTTTAAACATAAAAAAAGTTTGTCTCAGGACCATTTGTGGAAGAAATATTCAGATCTTTAAGTAAAAGTAACAGAGTATTACAAGTCCTGCTTGCAAAGTATTATCAACAACAAAAGCATGAAAAGTAAAAGTTCTCATGTTGCAGTATAATCTGATGTTTCTGGATTAATATTCCCGCTGCTTTAATGTGGATGTTTAATTTTACTGCTGTAGATAGTTCAGGTTTAACCACTTTATATACTGTTGGCTAGTTTCATCTGCAGCAATGCATCATGGTCTATAAGATCATCACGTGTTTGTGACGATGCATTTTCCAGCTGATCCGAGGAAGCTTTAAATAGTTTATTTATCTGAAGAAGGAGGAGAATTTAAAAGGAACAACTTCTTCCTTCAGATTATCACAAACACGACAGAAAAGGAGTGAAAAGTGTGAAGTTGTGGAGCAGAAGTTTAAAGTAGAAAAAGAACAAAATGTACATGAGACTGACAACTGACTGATTCTTATTTAAAGATTTGTAATGTCTGAGTGAGATTATGTCTCTGAAACTGTCTCACTGTGTGTCACTCACACTTTGTGGATTAGGATTGTGTAATAAGAGTTCAGCTAAGTTTGTGTTTCCTCTTCACGCTGGAATATAAAAATAATCCTCCAGTGAAAAGCTGATGATGTGCGATATCCTGTTTTTGAGAAATGGCGTCCATCAGGGAGGTCGATTGGCTCCTGTTTGACCTGCTGTGTGTGTGTGTGTGTGTGTGTGTGTGTGTGTGTGTGTGCTCCTCAGCTGCGGGAGGACTTTGACATGGGGGTGGACATCCAGCTGGACGAGGAGCACAGCGTCCACGACGTGGCGGCGCTGCTCAAAGAGTTTCTCAGAGACATGCCCGACCCCCTGCTGCCCCGAGAGCTTTACCCCGCCTTCCTGCACGCCAACCGTGAGCGCGCACGCACGCACACACACAGTGACTGAGCAGCATCAACACCTGCACTATCAAACTAAAACACTTTTCTTCCTCTTCCTCTTCCTGCTCCTTCATCTCCTCTTCTTTCTCCTCCTTCTTTACCCCCTCCTCTTCCGTCTCCTTTTCCTCCTCCTCTTCTTCCTCCTCCTCTCTGGACCTCCTCCTTTTCTTCCTCCTCTTCCTCTTCTTCCTCCCTCTCTTGTTCTTCTTCCTCCCTGGGTTTCCCCCTCCTCTTTTCTTCTTCCTCCTCTCTGGGCCTCCTCCTCCTCCTCTTCTTCCTCCTCTCCTTCCTTCTCCTCCTGCAGTGTTGAGGGGAGCAGACCAGCTTCAGTACCTGCAGCACCTCCTCTACCTGCTGCCTCCCTGTAACTGCGACACCCTGCTGCGCCTCCTCAGCCTCCTCCACACGGTGCAGA
Organism: Scortum barcoo; assembly: GCA_023238725.1. Taxonomy (NCBI): domain Eukaryota; kingdom Metazoa; phylum Chordata; class Actinopteri; order Centrarchiformes; family Terapontidae; genus Scortum; species Scortum barcoo. The sequence continues at coordinate 7,576,529 of CM041532.1, forward strand.
GCTTCGCCCAGGACAGCATCGGGACTAACGACGAGGAGGTGAGGCGAGCTCCGTTCGCTCCTCATCAGCTGGACAAAGATCTTTACTCAAAGAAATGTTCTTCTGAAAAACTTTTTCACAGTTTGTTATGAAGATTTTTAAACATGGAAATCTTTCGCTACAGTACTTTTAATAATCAACAACCTGCTTTTTAGTAGTTTTTTTTTTCCTGCAGAGAACTTAATTAAAAGTTCGTTTTTTTTCTTTTGTTTTCTCAATAAACAGAGTTTACAAAGATACTCAGTGTCTGCAAACTGAGCATTTCAAAGGTATTCCTCTTCAGACTGCTCATTTGCATAATTTTAAGACTTTAATAAGGAAAAAACAGACTTGTGAAACTTGAAGAATACAGAAAAAAAATCTGCAAAAGAATGCAAATTTCAAAATAAAAGAAATGTGCAGCAAATGTATTTTTGTCCAACATCTGCCAGAGATTTGTTTGTTCGTTCTGTGGAAGAAGTAGTCAGATCTTTTATTTTAGTGTGCTAATACTATAGTAGAAAATACTAAAATAGAAAAACACACTAAAGTGATACAAGTAAAAGTCCTGCATTTAAAATATTACTTAAATACAAAAGTGTCAGCATCAAAATACTCAAAGTACTTAAAGTAAAAGTACTCATTATGCATTTTATGATTAATTATTAAAGCATTTATGTGGTCATCACTTTAATTTAATCTCATCTTTCATTAGCTTTAATCTTAAACTCTGATATTATGTCATAATGTCTTCATCTTCTTCTTCATCCGCTTGGTCCGGGCACCGGGTCGCGGAGGCAGCAGTCTGAGCAGAGATGCCCAGACTTCCCTCACCCCAGACACTTCCTCCAGCTCTTCCGGGGGGACCCCGAGGCGTTCCCAGGCCAGCCGAGAGACATAGTCTCTCCAGCGTGTCCTGGGTCTTCCCCATGGGGCCTCCTCCCGGTGGGACATGCCTGGAACACCTCCCTAGGGAGGCGTCCAGGGGGCATCCGAAACAGATGCCCAAGCCACCTCAGCTGACTCCTCTCGATGCTGAAGGAGCAGCGGCTCTACTCCGAGCTCCTCCCGAGTGACTGAGCTTCTCACCCTATCTCTAAGGGAGCGCCCAGCCACCCTGCGGAGGAAACTCATTTTGGCCGCTTGTATCCGCGATCTTGTCCTTTCGGTCATTACCCAAAGTTCATGACCATAGGTGAGGGTGGGAACGTAGATTGACCAGTGCGATAAATCGAGAGCTTCGCCTTTCGGCTCAGCTCCTTCTTCACTTCACCACGATGGTCCGGTACACCGACCGCATAACTGCGGACGCTGCACCTGCACCAATCCGCCTGTCAATCTCACGCTCGATCTTTCCCTCACTCGTGAACAAGACCCCGAGATACTTGAACTCCTCCACTTGAGGCAGGACCTCTCCACCCACCTGGAGAGGGCATGCCACCCTTTTCCGGTCGAGAACCATGGCCTCGGATTTGGAGGTGCTGATTCTCATCCCAGCCGCTTCACACTCGGCTGCAAAACCGCTCCAGTACATGCTGAAGGTCCTGGCCTGATGAAGCCAACAGGACAACATCATCTGCAAAAAGCAGAGATGAAATCCTGTGGTTCCCAAACCTGGACTCCCTCCGGCCCCTGGCTACGCCTAGAAATCCTGTCCATAAAGATTATGAACAGGACCGGTGACAAAGGGCAAGCCCTGCCGGAGTCCAACATGTACTGGGAACAGGTCTGACTTACTACCGGCAATGCGAACCAAGCTCCTGCTCCGGTCGTACAGAGACCGAACAGCCCTTAGCAAAAGGCCCCCGGACCCCATACTCATGCGGAGCACTCCCCACAGAATACCACGAGGGACACGGTCGAATGCCTTCTCCAGATCCACAAAGCACAGCACATGTGGACTGGTTGGGCAAACTCCCATAAACCCTCAAGCACCCTGTGGAGGGTATAGAGCTGGTCCAGTGTTCCACGACCAGGATGAAAACCGCATTGTTCCTCCTGAATCCGAGGGTTGCGACTATCGGCCGAATTCTCCTCTCCAGTACCCTGGCGTAGACCTTCCCGGGGAGGCTGAGAAGTGTGATCCCCCTGTAGTTGGAACACACTCTCCGGTCCCCCTTTTTAAAAAGAGGGACCACCACCCCAGTTTGCCACACCAGAGGCACTGTCCCCAACCTCCATGCAATGTTGCAGAGGCGTGTCAGCCAAGACAGCCCCACAACATCCAGAGATTTGAGGTACTCAGGGCGGATCTCATCCACCCCCGGCGCCTTGCCACCTGAGGAGCTTACGAACTACCTCAGTGACTTTGGCTTGGGTGATGGACGAGTCCACCTCAGAGACCCCAGCCTCCGCTTCCTCATTGGAAGGCAAGTCGGTGGGATTGAGGAGATCCTCGAAGTATTTCTTCCACCGTCCGACAATGTCCCCAGTTGAGGTCAACAGCTCCCCACCTGCACTGTAAACAGTGTTGGCAGAGTACTGCTTCCCCCTTCTGAGGCGCCGGACGGTTTGCCAGAATTCTCTTCGAGGCCGACCGATAGTCCTCCTCCATGGCCTCACCGAACTCCTCCCAGACCCGAGTTTTTGCCTCCAGGACCGTCCGGGCTGCGGCTTGCTTGGCCTGCCGGTACCTGTCAACTGCGTCAGGAGTCCCACAGGCCAACATGGTCCGATAGGACTCCTTCTTCAGCCTGACGGCATCCCTTACTTCCGGTGTCCACCACCGGGTTCAAGGGGATTGCCGCCACGACAGGCACCAGAGACCTTGCGTCCACAACTTCGAACTGCCAGCGTCGACAATGGAGGCAGAGAACATGGTCCACTCAGACCCAATGTCCCCAGCCTCCCTCGGAATCTGTGAGAAGCTCTTCCGGAGGTGGGAGTTGAAGACCTCCCTGACAGAGGGCTCGGCCAGACGTTCCCAACAGACCCTCACAATACGTTTGGGTCTGCCAGGTCTGTCCAACTTCCTCCTCTGCCAGCGGATCCAACTCACCACCAGGTGGTGATCGGTTGACAGCTCAGCCCATCTCTTTACCCGAGTGTCCAAGACATACGGCCGGAGATCAGATGAAACGACAACAAAGTCGATCATCGACCTCCGGCCTAAAGGGTGTCCTGGTGCCACGTGCACTGATGGACACCCTTATGCTCGAACATGGTGTTCGTTATGGACAAACTGTGACTAACTTTACAGAAGTCCAATAACAGAACACCGCTCGGGTTCAGATCGGGGAGGCCGTTCCTCCCGATCACGCCCCTCCAGGTATCACTGTTGTTGCCCACGTGAGCGTTGAAGTCCCCCAGTAGAATCAATGGAGTCCCCAGTCGGAGCACTATCAAGTACCCCTCCCAGGGACTCCAAGAAGGCAACTTCGGGTACTCTGTACTGCTGTTGTTGACCCGTAGGCACAAACAACAGCAAGAGACCTATCCCCAACCCGAAGGCACAGGGAAGCGACCCTCTCGTTCACCGGAGCTGGGGAGCTATAAGCAAGCCCACACCAGCTCGCCGCCGCTCACCCTGGGCAACTCCAGAGTAGTGGAGGGTCCAGCCCCTCTCAAGGAGCTGGGTTCCAGAGCCCAAGCTATGCGTGGAGGTGAGCCCGACTATCTCTAGCCGGTACCTCTCAACCTCCCTGCACGAGCTCAGGTTCCTTCCCCCCCAGCGAGGTGACATTCCATGTCCCTATTGCCAGAGTTTTGGTCCAGGGATTGGGTCGTCGAGTGAGGCCCCCCGCCACGACTGCTACCCAAACCACATTGCACCGGCCCCTCATGGACCTTCCTGCGGGTGGTGAGCCTACTGGAAGGCGGGCCCACGTCGCCATTTCGGGCTGAGCCCGGCCGGGTCCCGTGGGCAAAGACCCGGCCACCAGGCGCTCGCCTGCGAGCCCCAACCCCAGACCTGGCTCCAGGGTGGGGCCCCGGTAACGCCAATCCGGGCGACGTAACGGTCCTTGATGTTCTTCTGTTCATGATGGGCTTGTGAACCGCTCTTAGTCTGGCCCGTCACCTAGGACCTGTTTGCCATGGGAGACCCTACCAGGGGCGTAATGCCCCCTGACAACATAGCTCCTAGGATCATTTGGGGCACACAAACCCCTCCACCACAGTAAGGTGGCGGTTCAAGGAGGGGTATGTCATAATGTATTATAATATATTTTGTATTTGTAATCTGAATATACAAAGTAACCCTAACCCCCCAGTACTTGAGTAAATGTACTTAATTACTTTTCACCTCTGCTGGTTGAGAGTCAGAAAAATATAAAAGTAAAGGTTTGAACAGTTAATTGAAGTCATCATATTTAAAATTAAACCTGTTAATTCTTTTTAAACACATCATCGGCTTCTGATTCACTCCTCTTCTTCCTCCTCTTCGTCCAGATCCCCGGTAACAAGATGACGTCGGCGAACCTGGCCGTGATCTTTGGTCCCAACCTGCTGCAGAGAGAGAGAGGCGACTCGAGCCAGCACATCTACACGATGGGCATCGAGGACAGCACGGCCATCATCAACGTGACGCTGGTGCTGGTGCAGAACCACAGGAGGCTCTTCACGGTACGAGACCGGACACCTCTCAGGAACACGACTCGTTTTAGACCTGTTTCTACTTGTAAAGGGTCAGAACAGAAAAGTGATGGCGTCTGATCGTGCAGACAGCTTTGTTTTTTCAGTGGAGGTGAATTAAATGTTCTTGGTGCTCAAAACATCAAAAACTCAACAGAAATACTTCAGTTTTCATTAAGAGGTCTTAAAGTCTTTCTAGTGATTGTTTTTGTGGATTTACTCATAAGGAGAGTTTAATTTGTTTTTGCATCTTATATTTCAATACAAAACTTTAAATATTTTACATTTCCTGAATTATTGAAGTCAAATCTTTTCTCCTTGGAGACATGGTAAAAAAAAAAAAAAGAACAAGCTCCACTGATTGGGGGATGGGATGCTGAGATATACATGTATACTTGAAAATGTATAAAAATGAAGATAAATGACAAATACATTTATGCTGGTGGAGCTGGATGTGTCATTTCTGGTGCACCTTTGGATTTAGGTAACATTATAAACTTATTTTTTAGCTTTTATTTTACACAGACATTGCTTTTGTCAATCCAAAGTATCCTGGATTAACAAAAGAAGTGCTTCTGTAAAATACCACTGAAAACCACTGACCACAGGTTGTACAAATAAAACCGAAGATCGACCTCTGTGTTTCATCTCAGGTTTCTGCAGAGCTGCAGCAGGAAGTCCTGATGAGTCTGATCCAGACGGACCCGGACATCATCGACTACCTGCTGCGGAGGAAACTCAGGTAACCATGACGACCAGCCACAAGAGCACAGACTCTTTTTTTTTTTTAACAAACTTCTGATGTCACGTTTGTGGTTTTCTTATTTCGCAGCGGCAGCCATCTGACGGTGGAGGGCGGCAGTGAGTCGGGGGGCCGGCGGGACACAGGGGCCTCTCTGGACTCTGTGGGGGCCTCCAGCGGCAGTCTGTCCCCCCTGGAGCCGCCGTCTCCGCTTTTCCCGCCCGACGGCAACGGCGGCGAGGGCAGCCTGACCAGCGAGGTCTTCCTCAATGTGCTGAAGCTGAACCAGAACAGGAAGCGACAGGAAACCAGATACGGTGCTCGTTCGTTATTCACCGTTTTTTAAAGTGTGACTCACGTTTTTACAGTTACACAGGATGTGATCTTTAAAGGACGAGTTCAGGATTTGTTTTTAGACTTTGTGCCTTTTTAAATGTGATCATTTTCAGGCCAAGATAAAAATCAAGAAGCCGAGAAAAGTTCATGAATAAAACGACAAAAAAAACTTTCTCTGTTAAACAAAGATGATTCAGTAAAAACAGACAGCCAAATAAGAGTTGTTAAGAGTTAAAAAACATCCAGATTAAAAGACATTTGATGCATTTTAGCATTTAACCACAGGAAGAGGGCGCTGTTCCTCCAGAGCACATGGAGCTAAAGTTTAAAGAGAAAAAAGTTTTTATCCTGCGTTCGAGGAACATCTTTGGAAAACAAACTGACTCCAAACAGGGCTGTGACGAACAATAAGGACACGCTATACAACGCTACACACGTTTAGACCAAATCTTTAGTTTATACATTTATATTTGGAAATAAAAAAGTTAATTTTTCTATCACAGGTTCTTGTCTTTTCCTCAGAGGTTCCCATAAAGATGATATAATTTGCTACAGAGATGATGGAGCCAAACTGTTGATTGATAAAAGTAATTTGTTGCCTTGAGTTAATAAACTGCTTTATTTAAATACAAATAATTATAGAAAATCTGATTCAAACATTTTAGATAATTGCAACTTCACTGTTTCTGTTTCCAGATCCACAGATGTGTCTTTTCACGTCAGCACATTAAAGCATCTGTAAGATAAAATATAGATGTTTGTGTTGAATGAAAAGCTCAACACTCAGAAAAAGTCTCTTGTAACAGGATGATAATTTTGACCACAGCACCACCTAGAGGTGACAGATAGAAAGTGGAAGAGGCTGCAACAGTAAAAAAAAAAAAAAAAAAAATCAAGAATTTATTGTCTTTTGCACAACAACATACATCAGGCAACCATTGGCAAAGAAATTCTTAAATCTCAGGCTCAAAAATATTAACAAGAACAGAATCACTCAAGTAAAAAATAGAAGAAATAAAAACATTCAAATACATAATAGTACTGGAGTAATAAAATAAATACAGATATAAAATATAAATTATACATGTAAAAAATTAATTTACAACTAAGTAAATATACAACTAAACAGAGATGTACAATAGAACAAACAATAGAAAGTGATGGTGGTTTTTATAGTTTTTAATCTTGAAATCAAACGTACAAACTGAGAAAAACTGTATTAACTCTTTATGAATGTTTCTTTTATTGAACAATAAGGACAAAAACAGCAGAATTTGATAGTTTCCCATGAAAGAAAAGGGATTTAAACACAGGAAAAAGTGCAGGTTTGAACAGTTTCTCGTGTTTCCCCTTACAGGTGAGGTCCCTCCAGGTAAATCCATCCGCCACATGCGTCAGTTCCACTCCCACCACAACCTGCTCAGCCTGGCCCAGCCCTCCACGTCCTCCACGTCCAGGCTCCACGCTCAGGACCAGGACTCCCAGGACCGCAGGGGCCCGCTGGGCTCGGCGCTGAGCTTCACCCTGGGGGGCGTCGGCGGGGGAGGAGGAGGAGGAAGCTGCTCCAGTCTGAGCGGGTCGACGGAGAGCAGCATCTGGGTGAGACAGACGCCGCAGGAGGAGAGCAAACCGTCACCCGCCGCCAACTTCTGGGACTTCTTCACCGGGAAAGGCTCAGGCTCAGAGACGATGGTATGATGAAGGCCGAGAAGAGGAGGAACGTGAAGGGAAAGTGTGTGTGTGTTTTTCCACTCTAAGAGGTCAGAAATCCCCCAGAAGAGTCGGGTCCTGTTACAGAGACGATCAAAAGTGAATTTGCAGGAGTAAAAAACGTAAATAATGACTCTCTTCTGTGAAAAGGTGAATCCCAAATTTCCTTCTGGACCTTCGGACTTTAAGGGAGCATCCTGTCGCAGTCGGACGTTGAAGTTTCCCACTTTTCCTGCGGCTCTTGAACGCAGCAGAGATGAAGGAGAAAATATAAGAAATATTCAAACTTTTCTTTTCTTTTTTTTTTTTTTTTAAAGGAGACATTTTTTTGGATTCTTGTTGGAAAACGTGGAAGATGCAAACTCTAAAGACACGCGTGAATTAAAAGAAAATAATTCTGTCTATCATATGAAAGTGCATGCAGTAAGAAAAGTCATGTACATAATATTATTCAGGATTTTACACACACAACCTTCGTCTTTACAACCTAGACCTGCAAAACTAACTCTAGTTTCATGGACTAACACTTCATCTATACCGAAAAGAAGACTTTGGTTTTTGTTATTTTCCTTTTAACCTGCTCAGTAAGCTTCATTCACTGTAAATGTAAACTGCAGTTCAGATATAAACTATCAAACGTTAAGCTCGAATGATGCATCAGTGGAGAGATCGGAGCCAGAAACGAGAATTTTGTGTACAAATCAAAGAGCGCTGATTTGGTGATTTGCAGCTCAAAAGACATTCAGCTTAAATCTGGGCTGAATTTAGTTGAAAATGTTGAGTTTTTATATGTAGATTACATATAATCTAGTTAAACAATATTTTAAATGATTTTCAACATGTGGTTTGGACATAGTAAAAAAAACAAAAAAGCAAGCAAATTTTATTCACTATATTTACACTGTATTTGTGTTGCAATACACAAAAAAGAACATTTCAATCTTTTCTAAATGCAAACAACATTTGCACAATATACTATTTTGTATGTTTTTCTTAATTTCATTTTGACTAAACTATGGTCATATCTAACTTAAACATCTAAAAAAAAGATAAAGAAAAGCTTCACTTTTGTGCCAAATGATCCTGCTTTTTAACCTCGATGTCTTCTGACCTGCAAACCACCAGATGAGCGCTCACTTTGAGGTACATTTCTTTGAGAATCGGCGACTTTGCTTCAGTTTCGGGGGGCCGGATCCTCTGAAGGACGCCGGGCTGGACCTGCTTCTCCTTGTCAAATCAGTCGGTCAGGTGCTCTGTCATCTCTGACGAGAGGAGGAAGTCAGTGGAATCCATGATGCCTGATTATTTCACATTACGGGATGATGATAATATATTCATATAACATCTATTTATCAGTTTACCCCGTCATTCATGTTAAGATTTAACAGTGGAGTTTATGGTTTTTAATCACTGAGTCAGTGATTGGTCCCTACTTTCCTCTGTTCATCTGGCTGCAGAGATGGTTAAGTTTATTTTTTATTAATGTCCCGTTAAGAGGTTCCCTTAAAATGATGCCATGTTGACTCCAAGTTGTGCAAGTTTCATGAAAAAGTCATTTACCCTCCTAACTTCAGTTTTTATCACCCTAACTATCACCGTCTGTCTTGTAAATATCATCCATGTCAATATCCAAGTCATAATTACAACGGAAACATTCACATATTTCTGACTTAACACAAACAAACATGGTTTCTTCACTTCAGCCAAAGTCCAATAAATAAACCTAACTGAGTAAATATACTTCTGTACTGTCATTGAACAGCATGTTTGGTTTTGAGATGTCACCATGAATCCCACATTACAATAACATTAAAATATTCAGTATTTCACAAAAAAACAGTAACAATTGGTTAAAAGCAAAAAGTTGTTTATTCTTTGAAGAAAATAAACATTTGAAGCACTCAGAAAAACAGAATTGGAGCAAATAAATCTACATCTGCTGAAGAAGATTGTGTGATATTATTGAAAGCTCCAGAAAAGCTTCGAACTTGGACCTTTTGGCTGCTGTTATCAAAGAAAAGAATGAATTTTTAATCTTTAAATTGAAGGGTAACTAATGAGGTCTCTATTTGAATGTGAATCAGGACTTAACAAAGGCTAAATGTACCTGGGTGTCTTCAAAACAAGCATGCTTGGATGATTTTTAATTGGTGGTGTTGCAAGAAAATGTTGATTCATCTTTAATCAGGACAATATTACAGGATTGTTACCTTCCTTTAACCACAAGAGGGCGACATTCACCAAAGAAACTCAACTTTTAACCCTCAAATTGCTTTTCCCACCATCTCCAGACTCGTGACGTTACCAGTCGATGTTTTAGGTTTGGAAATAGTGCCAAACAACCATGCAGATGTTTGTTTCCGGCCCGTTTGTAGCAGAAATCCATGTTTCCATTGTTGCACAGAGACTTCTTCCTCGATCCTGATATTGTACAGAGTTCACCTTTTGGATTCCTTGTAGAGAAAAACAAGATATGTCATCTTTTTTTGTCAGTTTTTTTTAATATATGGCTGTAAAACTCAATCAAGGTGTGTTGAGACCTGAACCGGAGAATGTACCACCCACCTGCAGAGAATTAAATGTCAAACTGCCTCTTGTGTCGCCGCTTTTTGTTGAGACGAGAGCGATAAACGATCTGAGTCAGCGCGCCGCTATTACTTTAAAATAAAATCTGCTTTAAGGGGAGTTTTAGTCTTCATTTCGGCTGTCTGACTCACCTTATTGCTTTTCAGAAAACATCTGAAAAGCAATAAGGTGAGTCAGACAGCAGAAAAAAAGAAAAAACCTTCCAGAAGATGATGTCACTGTTTAGATGACTTAACTTTTCACAGGAGCCTTTTGTCCTTCCTGTTTGATTCAGATGAGAAAAGTCAACTGCACTGTGTCCTTGTTTGACGCAAAGTTAAAACATCATACATGTGGTTGGATCTTCTCCACAGTCTGTGATATGAAATGTTGTTTTTAAGTCTAAAATCAGTTACCTTACAGCAGGAAACGGCATCAGTCCCCGAACTCTTCATTGGTGAGTTAATCCGGCATCAGTCCCTGAACTCTTCATTGGTGAGTTAATCCGGCATCAGTACCCGAACTCTTCATTGGTGAGTTAATCCTGTGTGTACTCAAAGCTTCCAACATTTCTTTGCTCATGATGCCTTAAAATTAAGTAAACTTTACTTTAAGTTGCATTAAGGATGAAGAGTTCACCCAAAAATCTCAAAGGATTTTTAAACATCCAAAGAGGTAAAATGAACCTTTTTTTTTTTTGTTTTTTTTCCTCTCGAATTTGTTCCACTGAGCAACTAACACATCATGATGATTTTTCTTTCTATGACTACAATATAATAAATCAGATAAATATCGACTACTACTTAAATATCGAGCACCGTCCTTTACTACATCTTTGGTTGATGTTAAGCTCTAACATCCTTCTAGCAAAATATCATAAAACATTGATATCTTCCAAAAAAAGATGACGCTGCAGCAGTATTTTTTTTTTAGCCATGACTAGCGTCTGCAGATCTTCATTTCAGGCCGTAATTGGTCCTAACAAGTCCTAACAAATCAAATCTCTCAATCAAAACTTACATTTTGTTTTCAAAGCAATGTTTCTATTGTAATATTAAGACTATATTCTTGTAATGTTTTTTTTCGTAATTATGTGGCCTTAATCCTCCATCCTACAAACACCACATTTTACACAAGTTCAATGTGGATTAAAATACAGTATAATACAAAATATAAAATGAAGGACAGTCACAAAATTGGACTTTGGACCTGCTATAGAAGTGATTTGGAGTATAGAAGTAAAAAAAACTGATGAGTTAACCTGAAAATGCTTGTTTAAAATAATTCTTCTAAGCCATTGGAAGAATCAAGTTTAACTGACATCTTCTAATAGTTCGAAGACATTATTTTAAACTACTGCATTGAACCATTTACCACACAAAACACAGGAGGCGGTGTACATTATTCCATCTTCAAAACCAGGTTGTTTTATTTCAGTTTGGACACCATCAGAACCAGCCGTCATTCCCAAACTTCACTGTATCTACATGTATTCAGAATGAATTTCAGACAGCAGGATGTGCAGCGACAGCAGCAGCCCCCACAAACATCCACAAGACGACTCGTAGGAGAAGGAGGATTCGACTCTTTGTCCTTCAGATCTGTGAAGCCACAGACTCAGCGGTGCAGTTTCAGTGCCAATTAAATGTCTGACACACAAAAAAAATGGAAAAAAAGCACTTCTGTCTGTCTGAGACTGAAGCCAAAACATTTTTTTAACCACCGTCTGCTGAGTCAAAGAGCTGAATATGAATCCAAGGTTTTTCTCCATAATTGAGCATTTTATGTTAACTGATGCAAAATATAACCTACTTTTTAAAGTTTAGATCCAAATGAGTGGGAGTTTGAATGCTTTCTGCAGATTTGTTTTTAACCTTCCTTTAGTATAATGTAAATAATAAGGTTTGTGAGGCTGCTGCCGCTTTGCACGCTTGTTGCAACAAACAATATTTGAGTGTTTTAATGACACATTCAGTCACTATTCACCCGTCACGTACTGGGTTCAAAACATTTACATTCTTGGTGAGTCTGAAAAGGGGAAGTGATATGAACAACCGAAGCCCCGAAGGGACATTTCATAGGACAGGATGATTCAAACTGTTAAAGGAAAAACCCACCAGCAGATGTTTGTGATATTTTGCGGCCAAATGTTGGTTTGCCCCGAGCTAATTAACTATCTTATAATACCTTTTTAAAACAAGTCTGGATGTGCTTTTTATTAAATGAATATACAGTAACTTAAGAATCCTGTTATTTGACTCATTAATGATGGTGTAAAATTTTAAGATCTAGAAAAAGTCTCACTCTTTGCAGATGACACCATGTTTAATATTAGACAGAAACATTAACATTGATTAAGTAAATAATCACAGTGCTGACAACCAGTTTACTTTAGCATGAATAGGGCCAAATTTTTTTAGTCCATAACTCAATAATGAAGCTATTTTCTTATTCTTTAATCAGATATTGTTCGATCTGCATCACACTCTAACTTGTTTTATAATTCATTTTTTGTATATAAATACTGACATTTCTTTTAATATTCGATTTTTTTAGATTAATGTATTTTTAAGGATGCAGCAACCTTATGAACCCTGAAAACAGGCTGAGAGACAAAAATAATACGATAAAAATGTTTTCGAAGTGTTTATGTACTTTAAAGTGGATTTTTCCTTTAACAAAGTGAAACAGAACAGTTTTTGGTCAGTAACTTTCTGCACAGCAGTTTCTTGTATGTTGAACCTTCCTCAAAGTAAGTGTATCTTTTATGAAATCAGATAATTTCTGAATATTAGTGATCTGTCAGATTTACATATGCGTTAATTTGCTTTGGGCCGTTTGGTTTAAGCTGCCTGGGACTCCAGATGGGTGGGCTTGTTACTTTTTAAGCACCAGGCGTATTGATTCATTACCAATAGAATAAAAAGGTATTTTTTAGATATAAAGTCCGCTAACATTTTTTTTATCTAGGTCTGCTGATTATTTCAAGCAAGCAAATATTTATATTCCAATAATAACATCTGTATTTATGTACACATCAACATCTCTCATCTCTTACTCCCAAATTAAAACCAAAATAATCTTCAATATCCAAAGCTGCCTACACAAGAATGGTAGACTAGTAAAATTAGTGAAATATCAAAAACAAGTGAAACATCTAAGAAAAAGTAGATAACAAACATTCATAATAATAATATTAATAGCATTTAAATAAAAAAGAGCCTTGTTTCAACATGTTTGTCTCAGTAAAAGTTTCAACCGGTCTGACACACATTTATAGTTTTGGGGTCATTTTCATGAAACTGCATTTTATTAAAAAGAGAATCAAAACCAGCTCCAACCTGAATCTGTGGACTTTTATCCTCTAAACTATGCGCTTTTTGTGCTTGTTTCTGTTAATTCAAACCATTAAATGGATATTTTCTTTGCAAAACTTGAAATAAAAACACATAATTTGATATATTTGAGCAATTCTTACAACAGTCCACAGTTTTTGTTGGTGCCTGGATATAACCTGCGTTTTCAGTCTTTTGCAACCATAACATTTTCTTATTTAAAAAAAATTGCATCACTGATGAAAACGAAAAGTGGATCGACCCCCAAAACAGATTCAACACCATGCAGAACATCTTCCTTTCATGTAGACTAGTTGAGTTTAAGAGCAGCACAGATGGGAGAAGGAAATAGTGTTTTGATTTTGAGGCCTCAACCCAGCGAATGAAGGGAAGTGTTTGGGACACGTCGTCTGAAGCCGCTCGCTTTCCTTCGGTCATTTATGCCGCTCAAGATCATGAACAACTGTTTCTGCGGTTATAATAAACACATTTTAACTGTTAAATAAATAACAGTATATACGTTTGGATATGGATTGTAAGCGATAATTTGAGTTACTTTGCACTGTGTTTTGTGCATCTGTGCTTTAAAAGATTCTTCAGGACTAATTTTTTAGCCAACCAGTGCTTCAAATGTCCAGGTTTCAGGAGATAATAATGCTGTCAATAATGAGTAAAACTATCCTGGATCAGCGCATCACTCCATTAACCTCCATTACTTTTGCTCTTGGGCATCAAAATACAAGACTTCAAAAGTGAAAAGAATAATTTCAGAATATAATAATGTTGTTAAAAGTGCTTTTCTTGTCTTAGCAGGAGCGAGAACAACTTCAGATTATTTAGACGTGCCCAAACTCCGAATGGTGTTTTACAGGTCAAGTGGCAGCCCTATTTTTATTTTACTGTACATTTTAACATTCAGATAATACTTGACCCGCTGCCCAGGCCACTCAACTACTGTAGAATATAAACACCTGAAACACTACAGAGAGCAAGTTTCCATTCACTTTCCGTCTGCTGCAGCTCTGTTGTGAAGGATTACCGGCTTGTTAATCCGCAATAACCCGGTCGGGTGGAGCCTCGCGAGCTTGGCAGTGTAAAAACATACTTCATAAAACAAGACTAAACCAAAAAAACAACCTACATTTGGTTTGTTTGTGCGTTAAATAAACACAACAGAGGTTTTTAAAAAAAGCTTGCCCGTCAGCAGGCTCAAGTTATGGAGAACGAGTACAGTCTTTAAAATGGTTCCTGTTTCTTCTTGACTCAGCAAAATTAAAAACCCATTTGAAAGCATTAGTTACACTCCTTTTACCTCAAGAGCGTGAAGATATACCACCCACGAAGGAATGTTTTAATGTGACTCTGATGACAATCATAATGGAGGAAGATACGACTCCTCATCTCAGTCATGTAGAGATTAGAGCAGAAACTAAGTCTGTTATAGCAGAATTTCTTTGTTAGTCATCTATTTTCATAATCAGATAATCAGTTAAAGTTACTGATGCAGCAAAACTACGAAACATTTACAGGATGTAGCTTCTCAAATGTGAGGACGAGCCATTTTCCGTCATTATAAATTAAACCATTAAACCATCTGAAACTATCTCCTTCAGCTCTGATGAGTTAAAAATGCATATTTTAAGCCTAAATAAAGCCAAATAAACAGTGATAATGAAAATAATTGTTAGTTGCAGCCCTACTGGAGACGATCATGTTCTAAAATGATCATCAATTCTGACTCATTAAATTACTAAACGATCTACTGAAATTTTATCTTGTGAAAGACACTAATGATTATTTTCACTATTGATTAATGTTTCATCTCTCCTGGAGCTGAGGAAGACTTTCATTAAAATGAAATCCAGATTAAATTTACAATAAGAGATCAAGAAAAGCAGCCTCACATTGGAGAAGCAGCACAAGTGGCGCATTTATTCTTATTAAATTACTTTTTAAACAAAAAAAATCAAACGGCTCGTAAGACAAGACGAGTCAACATTAAGTCAGACGTGACCATCCTGAACTCTTTCCTGTTGTGCTAAATTAGATTTTAAGAGACAGAAAAGGGAAAGGAATCAGACAGTTTTACTGCATTAAATATCCCATCGTTAGCATCGCTCAGAGCTACTGAGGGCTCCAAGTCAAGATCCTGGAGTGAAAAACATGTTACGTAAAAGGTCTGAGCGTCTGCCAGAGCTGCAGCTGCAGGAGAAACACTTAAGCCAGAGTCGAAGTTTGCCAGCGTGGGATTGGTGGCTGATATTATGAGGTGTACTGAACTAGCTGCAGCAGTGTGCCATCCTGAAATAAAGCTTTTAAATAAGGAGGAAAAAGCACATGACACACACATTCAACCTGTATGTAGTGTGACAGTCTGGATGTGAGAACTGATTTTAAGGAAACGATATCTGTCTGCGACCCTTTTTAAAAAGGAAGTGGTACAAATGTGCATATTGTGGCATTTTTAAAAAAAGTCAAAACGTTAAAACACAAACCTTTGAAAGCAAACTTAAAAAAAAATAAGAGACTCAGCTTGCCGTCAAAACCAGGAACAGATTAGTTTATGCTGTTTGTCGTTGAAGCCCCTGACTGTTCTCCGTTTTAATGTTTTCCCTCGTTGAGTTTTTCGGCTGTGGCACCAAACATGACCCGTAAAGACACGACACACCAACTTTAACTTGAAAACCAAAGCTTCAGCCGACCACTTTCTCTTTGATTCTCCTTTTCTTGTTAGTGATCTGTGAGGCTCATTGTTTTTAGTTTTACCAATTTTTGTTGCAAAACATCATTTTTTAAACATTTCTTAAAGCGCAGAATTTAAGTCACATCTCATCCATAAATTGTTTTCTGCTTTAAAAGACACTGAAAGCAAAAATTTCAGTTGTCTTTTAAAAAAAAAAATTCAAGGTAAAAAGAAACCAAAATAATGAGTCCCCTGTCAGATTCGACATCTCTCTGGTGGCTGGTCTCCGTCTCATGCTCTGCCTATAACACTGTATGTTATTAGCACCACTTCAGGATACAAACACTGCAAACTAGCAAACGCATCGCCGCGCTGCGCTCCAAGTGCACATTCGGGCGATATCGATCACATAAGGGGTGCGTCGGTGGTTTTGTTATGACAGGTTGGACTGTCTGATATTAGTTTATCTCGGGAATGACTTTCTTTTGGAGGGGGTGATCATACGGTACCTGTGTGTTAGCGTGAAGCTTATTTTCAGCCTAATATGCACAAAAAAAGGAGACTGTGATGACAGTGATGAGGAGGATTACAATCAGAAGTTGCGTACGTATCTCATCCGAAACAGTTGATTGGTTACTCTGCATCAACGTTCCCAAACTGCTTTTTTACCTCCGAAATGGACCGCTGTGCACGCGGTGATGTCAGCCTCTTGGATTGACGTTACTCGGTCGTCCCAGCTGATGCCCCAGTGCAAAGCGAGATTCGGCCATCTTGTTTATATCATTAAGGTGCTTTTTTTTGTTTTTAATTCTTTTTTTTTGCAGTGTGGGCTCAGAGGATCTAAACAGTCGTAATCCAGGAGGCTGGCATGCGACCTGAACGCGTCTCAACCAATCCGAGTGGCGTTCCAGTGCGAAGCTCCGCCTGCAGGGAATAAAGCCTGGATACTTATGTGAGCATACTGGGCGGAGCCGGCGGCGGCCATAAGCGCCTCCCCCCTCTGTTTGAGTGACAGTCTGTTGGGGATTCACCACTGCCGGCTGGTTCAGTCTCTGGACTGGTAGAACAGGATGTACCCCGACTCAGAGTTCTTGGAAATGTCCGACGTCAGACCGTAGAACTCCTCGATCGCCTGCGCGTCAATTTTCTGCAAGAAAAGAAGATGAAGGGTTGGTTTACACACACGTGACGACTCCTCTTGAGCTATTCTTTATTGGTGATTTTCTATGCTAGGCTAACCACATCCTGACACCAGCTCTCGAGTGTGGCATGAAGCGTCTCATAAAACTCTTGGAAAGGAAGTGAAGAAGTATATTTGCGATAAATGATCAACGATTTACCGAGTTCTTCCTAGAACATGAAATAATTTGTCTCTACCCTCAAAATTGCACAATTGTAGAACATCCTGTAAACCAACGAGCACATTCTGTCTTAAGTCTCTGCTCTATGAACAAGACGGCATTTTTATTATTAAACCAACCCGTATATCACTCAGCTTAACTCATCAGAAAAGCATGTTATTCTTAAGTCAGATCTCCAAATGTTTTCTTGACACTGGTTTCCACAAGGTCTCCTTCACGAAAACATAAACCACATTTCAGAGATGTTTTTTCCCCCCCCATTTCTTTTGTAAATCTTTATATATTAAGACCACCTGCAGACACATAATATCTTAGAGGAGGTCTCCGTTAGCGTAACACAAAATCCTCCCCTTCACAGACGCATTTTGTTTTCATTCACTATGAAATCTCCATTTAAAATCAAGTATATTGAGAAGTAAGCGGTGAGTATCTTGAGACTCGGCCCTGACAACTGTTTCATATTTCTCCTCCAAAGACGGAGAAAATGGAGCTGAAAAAGAAACGGCAAACAAACTAAACGCTTTTGGATTGGTGGTGAAACAGAACCGACTCCAGAAAGCTTTAGAAAACTGCCAGCTCAATTTCCAGGTGGAGAGACTCAAAAAAAAGGAGATGTAACTTATAAGAAGTGAAAAAGGCAGATTTAAGATAGGGAACAGAAAGCTAAAATAGAAAGCAGTGAGACAGACACGGAGAGTAAATCTGCACAAACCATAAAAAAAAAGAAAAGTTTCTGTTTCTGCTCTGCAAACTCAGCAGAACTGACCAAAAACCCGACCGGTTTTCTCTCCAGACCAGATGTTGGAGTGGGCGTCTTTCCCATCGTAGTGGAAAAATCCACTGGTGATGGGATCAGTTTTAAACATCAGTCTGTGATGACTGTGACTGAGCAGTTTTCCTCTGTATTCAAACAGCAGGGTGACCTCCAACCACTGGTTTAAAGTAAAATAAACCATTTTAATTGGGCAAATGTTTCCAAACAAGAAAGGCCTTCAATGATTGGATGTTTAATTGGGCCGAAGTGGAGCCATACTTGGATCAGGAGGCAGTTTAAGATGAAAGGAAATAGAAATTGGACCACACCAGGTTTTTTGCATGCTTTAACCAATTTACTACAGCTTTACATAACAACTAAAGATTTTCAATCATTTTTATTGTGTCTCACACATTTATCTACCCTTCCAAACAGCCACTGGTTTCCATTAATTACCATTAATAGATTATTAACAGCAAGTCTATTTCAATTTTCTACTCCGAAGTGATAACACTGTGAACACTAATGCAGAATTAGAGTAACAAAACTCTCATGAGACCATGAATTGATTTTTATCCTTTAGAGAAATGCATTAAAAACAGTACAATATGCATGAAAAAAATGCAGAATATAGATTGATATATAGTGAATAGTAATAGTAGGTACTTTGTAGAGAACTCTAAAATTGAAAGATGAAATTTCTTGGAATATGTTTATAATCTGAATAAAATTAAAGCTGAAAGATAAAGCTGATGACATACCTAATTTAATTTTAGATTTGCTTTACTTTTACAGATCCATCATTTCAGAATAATTTCCTTGGACCATTAATAGATTCGGTACAAATATAAAACAAAGTTCAATTGGTGTACTTTCAATGAATTCATTTCAATTATGTTAGCAAAAAGAGACTTTTAGATAGTTAAACATGCAAAAATGCAAAGAATAACTTCAATTGAGAGTCTAGTTTCTGATAACATACATGTGAACAACAAATATTTACTCGAGTTTAATTTAAGTGTTCCTAATTACTCCAATTTTCACAAAATTACACATTATAACTAAAAAAACTTCTCAGTGAATCATTAAGAAAATATTTGTTAATGGCAGACAGATAAAAATAAAGCGACATCTGTTCTGTGAGGGATCTACAGAACCTGACTGAGAATAAAAATTAATGCGTGCTGAGGATTTTCTGTAACTCCATTTGACTTCTTTTAATACATCTCGTTTGTTCCCCTCACGCAAAACCCGATTTCTTAAGCTGCCGGAGAAAAGAACGACCATTATTCCTGCATTTGTCTCCAATACACACAACGCCCCACAAACCCTGGAAGCTTCAGCCATCACGACTGCACGCTCAGTTAACCGCTGATAGCTTGATTTCCGCGGCATGCCGTTCTTTTTGGCGCGGGGGAAAGAAAAATAACAAACTGAAAAGGTTACTTGGCTGCAGCGCGTCGAGGCTTTGGCCCGTGCAGCGGCGCGCTTGTCGGCCAAAAGCATGATGTAGCTCTTTAGTCGCTGGCAAACACGAGTAAAGCTTTTCTTCTCGTTTCATAGACTTAAGATTGTGCTGGTGACTTTCCCTATTTTGGTTGATAAAGCGTCACATTATCGCCGTGTCGCTGCGTCTTTGCCTGTCGTGGCGTCGTGCTGAGAGGCTGTGAAGCTGTCAGCTATCACACGTGCTTTGAAGGATGTCAGACTGTGTTGTTTCCACGTAGGCCGCTTGTCTCCCCTGTCGCCACGTCGGAGAGGAAAACACACAGCTTTATGGCAGTAGCTGCAGGAGATCAGCAGAGCGGCGATTTAACAGTCTTGTTTGAGTGACACGCCGGGATTGTTAGATGCAGTTTTATAAAAAAGGTTTCATGTCAGTGCCGCCTGTTCGCAGATTGTAAAAACTGAAGAAGAAGGATGACAGCTGGAGCAGACACAGCGGCAGTCTCTTATTTTTAATTTTCCGAACACGAAGTGCTGCCCAGGTCTTCTCGATCAAACTGACACATCGCTGTGCCACTCAAAGCACATGAGACCAATCAAATGTGTTTCTAGAGTTTGATATTTCACATTAAACTTGTTTCAGGCTCTTTACACTGATCACTTGTTGAATTTACTGAATTTAAATTACAGTTTAAATACCAGGACGGAGCCTTTTCAAACCCTACAAAATACTTTAATCATAAAGCTTAAATCTTTTGACTTATTTCTGCTCCCTTCTTAAGTAGCTTCTAACTGCTCTGTTTTAAAGACTTTTTCTTCTCTTTTTATCATCAACAGTCTTTTAATTCTGATTAAACTTGTGCTATTTTTTGTGATGTTTACTGGTTCAAATGTGTAAAAATGAGGAAATGGGAGATTTGATCAAAACAACTCAAAAGGCAATTCACTTTCCAAATGTTTCAACGATGAGCTGTACTTATAATGAATAAAATTAATTACTATCTTGTTTTTGGAGCAACGGTTGCTCCTTTACAACAGAAAAGAGTAAAGCCTAAGTATTAGAAACTCAAGAGTTAGCATGAAGTAATGTGTAGTTAAATGAAAGAAGTTCATTTTTGTATATTTTGAGCTAAGAGAGGTCAATCTTCACCTACGGCTGTGAGAATATGAAAACATGATCCATTTTAAGTCAGTCTTATAAAGACATCCAATTCCCTGTAACACAGATGCCTTTTTTTTAAAAAAAACAAAGGATCTTTAAATCGTGAAGTGTCATGCAAATGTTTCTCACCTCTACAATGTCGTCATCAAACAGCAGCCAGAAGCCGTGGACTCTTGACGATGGTGATGTAGTGGCCGCGGTTTGGACCACTGCAGCGTGGAAACAGAAGGAGGACATGAAGGGGGATAAATGAGACATGTTGTGAAAATAATCCCTGAAACGCATTAAAACACGTGGCTGATGGTGGTTAATGGTTTTCTTTTACTCCACGAGGAAGAATTCAAACTTTGGTGTTATTGTTGAGCCAACGCCAGAGTGAAAACATGAAATAATCGCTGTGAAAACATCATTATTCAGTATTAAAGCTTTTATAAAAGAGAGGGTTTGGGTAAAGACTGCTGATGTTCAGAGGTACAAACTTGTAGAAAATGCCTGTGTGTTCACATGTAATGTTTATCCACCTGAATAAAGCATTAAATCAGACTCACAGATCTCTGAATCACCTGAATTGAACAACTGAATGAATCTTTATCTTAACTGTGTTACTGTTTTATTATCTTTCTTCTGATGTGAAGCACTCGATTAATTATGAAGTGCTTTAGTAAAATGAACTAAAGTAATTAAACAACATTCAAATACTTTTCTTTGTTCGTGTCGTAGCAAATTCACAGATAAATTCACAGATTATTTCACATTTTGGAGATTTTACAACATTACGTGAGTTAGATGTTTTTCTGCTGCAACTTAAAAGTGAAGTTGTTGACCGTCCACAATGTGTCGGTTTTGTGTATAAAGTTAACTTTAAAGTTATAAAGTTTTATTCAACGATGACGACAGCAAGTCTCAGTTCAAACTGCAGTTTTGGCCACAACATGTAAAATAAATTTGATAATATTATGACAGGAGGCCGGGCAGAAATTCAACCCATTTCTAAAATTAGTCTGTGACGACCGTCTGTGTGCTTTTTGTGAAGGTCAGAGATCCAGTCAGGGTGTGTCCTCTCTGTCGGGATGATTTCATAAAAGCAGATCAACATACACTCAGCAGCCGATTAGCCCGCACATTAAATCAGCTCTCTGACCTGAAGCTATCAGACGTCACAGAAATACTCACTGCAATCATACAATTTACCAAATTAAAGCTTCTGTAGAGGATTAAATCTCTTTACTATAAACAATATTCAGTATTATTTTATTTGTATTAGTTTTTTTGGTTTTGTTTTTTAACATCTATGGGAAACTAAGTCACATCCAAAACTGACTATAGTACAATATATTTATTTATTCACAGCTATACTGTGCAATATTTTTTATATTTCCTATATATATTCTTCCCATTTTTTTAATACTTCATACTATTTAATTTGTACATTTTCTTATATCTCTTCTATCTTGTATCACTGTCCACTAGTTAATTATTTATTGTGTGAGTGTTTTTCTACCTTTGCTGCTGTAAAACTGTAAATTTCTTTTTATCCACACAACGCACAAAATATGTTTAGAAGATTAGAAGATTAGTTGGAGAACAACTCACTCATTAACTGATTGATAAATGATTATTCATTATGATTATTATTGTTTTTTTGTTGATCGGACTAAATTAAAAAGACATTTAAGCTGTGATTCCAAAGGCTAAAAATGCTGGTGGATTTCAAAGAGCACTTAAGTTCATAATCTAGTCAAAAGCAGACGTTACCTGCCACAGTGTACAACGACGGCCACCAGGTCGTACATGCGGTCGGGGTTGGTGGCGTCCCCGGACGTGTTGAAGAGGCGGAGCTCCAGGGGGAAGACGACGCGATAGGACAGTTTGGTGTAGCGGTGCAGCTGGTCCATGTATTTAAAGCGCTTCAGGTGGAGGGCGAGGATCATCGGCAGCTTCTTTACCCTCATCCTGATGGCGGCAAGAGACACAAGACACGAAAATGAAACCAAACTGCGCTTTTTCCAGTGCAGAAGTTTGAAAAAAATGTAAAAATCAAAGACAAAATAAAAAGGAGAGGAAAAAGAAAGCAGGTGGGATGTCGACGCACACAAAGACTGGCAGCGAGGGGCAATCTGACCCGAAGAAAAACTCTAAAAGCTTTCTGCTCTGATGCTACTGCTGCTTACACACCCCCTACCAGGAGTAAGACGTGTGTTTTTAGTCCTCCTAACTTGGCCGGACCTGTGCCTCGCGCTCTGGCAGCATCCTGCTCAGTGTTAATGCGAGACGGCAATGACAGCACGGCACTTTCAGGCTAATGGATGTTACCTGGTGCACTTAACGTCTGCTCGAAAAACGGTGCATAATAACACGAGTGGCGGCGGCGGACTGACACTTTCCACCAGCGTCACTCGTGTAAAGCTGAGCAGCGTCAGGGCGTAAAGCTGAGCGGCGACAGGGCGACGTCCGGCGGTCGCTAAAGACGTTTAATGACATCAGCTCTCAATACGAGTGATGAACTTGGCAGAATGTAACAGGAAATCCCCTACGGGTTGCTATGGCAAGATAAGATGTGGTTTCAGGGCTACTTTCTAATGGAACAAGCTTCAGACGTATTTGTACACTTAGAAGAAAAAAAAAAGCACGTATAGCTGTGAGTCTGCGGTTATAAGCAGTTCCTACGCAGCCGTGGAGAGACAAAGTGTTCTTTGAGATGACAGTTTCTCACAGCCGCCGTCTTCAAAAAACGCCCCGACATCTGTTCGTGTGTGTGTGTGGTTAAATTAAAAACACCAACCCTGATGCTTTCTGTCAGAAAGTGTCTCTGCATCTCCGCTTCAACTAAACGATGCCACGGTTACAACAGCCGGTGTTACTTTACATCTACTGGAGCGTTTAAAACCACATGAGACATAAGTCATGCTCACTGAATCAATAATTGTTTGGTTTTTTATGTTTTTAGGTGTTAGGTCTGACAGATGTTGGTAAAATTTAACCTGTTGTTCATGTAGACAGGACGACTGTATGAGTTTTGTAATAATACTGTTATATAAACGGGTTCCAACACTTTTTCTAAAGTCAAATTTGACCACTTTTCAGACATTTTAAAGCTTTTCCAGCCCTTTACAGCTGTGGTGTGTCATACTCCAATCAATTAGGCTCTCTGTCACTTTCTTTATTTCTTTATCTAAAGCAAGCTGTTCAGTCAGACTGTGATTTATTGGGAGCCACATTATGTTAGATTGTTTTGTTTTTTTTAATATTATAAGTCATTTAATATGGATTATCTGCTTTCTCTAAATAATACAGCGACACAGTGCAAACTTCAAGCACATTAAAGTTATTAAAACCAATCCAATGTATATTCTTGACAACTGCATTAAGAAAAAAAAATGTATGCATCCAACTGTTGTTCAATGTTTTTTTTTTTATTCTAATTTTTTATAAAAAAAAAAAACAAAACCCTCTCCGATCTTTCTGTCGCTGTTTTGGGGAATTTCTCTCTTATTAAAATTTTCCTCCTGTTTGTTGCTTCACTGAAGCCTTTGCCTGAATCACCTGGATAAACTGTACTGCTGCTGCCAGCCGCCACTTTACGAGCGATAGCTGACGTTACGGTCTGTTGTTTTGACTCTAAACGCTAAATCATGATATGAATGAATCTGCGTCCATCTGAAAGTCCACAGCTGTCCGAGGCTTCACACACAGAGCTGAGCGAGTGGAGGAGAGTAAAAACACCTGCTGATGGAAAACAAAAGGATCTGGCTCAATACAGCCAATACAGATGGGTTAAAAAATGCCTTGATCAGCCCTGACAGAGTCTTTGAGATCATATCGGGATATCCCCAGTGATTTATTACATTAGAGGAGTGAGAATTTTAAACCTTTTTCAAATTTTCAAACACCACATTAAAATTCAAGGATTTTTAACGGTGTCCGGCATCTGTAAGAACTCTTTACATAAAAGGAATGATAAAATAATTATACTATGGTGATATGGAAAATACTTCAGCTGTTGCCTTGCCTTTAATGTTATTGCTCAAAACCACACTAAATCTGAACTGCAGGAAGCAGAAAGCAGCCGGCCGACGGCTTCACCCACCTTTTCTGGGCTTCCTGTTTGCTGCGACACTGCTCACAGTAGTATTTATATTCACTACATAACGTCTCTGTGTTGCTGAAGCCCCTGTAAACAAAACACAAACACACATTTACCGACACAAATCAACATTTTAAAAAAAGCTCAGAGGCTTTTTCCTCCCCCACAGTTTCCATATCAGGTGAGCGTAAAAAGCTCTTCAGATTATCGACCGGGGCGCCGTGTTACCTGAGACAGTGCGTGATGGAGGTGTTCTGCTCCACGTCCACCGACAGATCCAGGAAGTCCTCGTCTTTACTGCTCACCTGCGACGCAAGCAGAGACACTCGAATTAAAAAAACACTCGTTAAACAAACGTCTCGTTAATCTGAGTCTGTCTCTGATTCGGTGAAACAAGGAGAAGAATTAATCAGGTTTCTGTATTTGATTCATTTACATCCACAGTGCCACATTATTATATAGGAACAACATTTAAGAGAACTTTCTAATGCCAGTTTTAAACACATGTAGAACAAAAGCACTATAAAAAAGGTAAATAGACCGTTTACAGAGGTTTGTTTATTGAAGTATATTTGTTTTTTATTTTTATTTTATGAAAGTTGAAACTTTGGGCTATGAGGAATATAAAGTACCTCAAAGAAAGCCAAATTTGCCTTTCATAGTCATTTTACTCCAATGTGCTTATTAACTGGCTATGACCCATTAAGATCTGTTTATACTTAATTATGCCATTACTACCTCCATTTTATCACCTGCCTCAACACAGATATATTTCTATTCCATTTTCTACTTTTTATTTTACTTTAGTGGTGTATCTGTCTTGTTTATTTTATTTTGTAATATTATACTTTTTTTTTAATCTTTTATACTTATTCTATTTGGGCTTGCACCGGGACCAGGGTAGCTAATCTCGTTCCTTCCCATGTTTGACTTGTGTTGGAATGACAATAAAAAAATCCTTGAATCCTATCTTATTTTATGTACTGCAGTCTATTCCTGTATGTTGATATTTTGAATTATTTTATACGTAATGGGTTGAGGGAAGTCTGGGCATCTCTGCTCAGACTGCTGCCTCCGCGACCCGGTCCCGGATTCAAGCTGGATGAAGATGGATGGATGGATGGATGGGTTCAATTCTTTTACTTATGTGATTTTCTGTATTACATATTTTGTTTGAGCATTGTCAGAGGAACGCTTATGAAATTGGAAAAGATATAAAGGCTTTGTTTTGTCCTTCCAGGTGATCAGTAACAATGACAGATTAATAAATACACATAATTTTAGCTGTAGCTGTCACGCTCTTGTCTCCTCTTTTATCTACACAACATGTTTGTAGGCTTATATTTGGAGTACAAAAGCCACTAAAAATGTTGTATTTTGCCTTTTTATTCATGTTATCTACAGCTGATCTTTGCCTTTTTTTTTTTTTTTTTAAACATTGTTTATAGATCATTTTATATTTGTACCCTTGTTGATATTTTACAACCTCATCACAGCAAGACCTTTTGTCTCGAGATACATAAACTTCTTTTACTTTATTTTTAAAGAAGCCCTTTCACATTTTCTTCTGCAAAAGTTTAAGTCAACCAAATCAAATCCTGACAAACTTTTAGTACATTAAAAAGGACTTTGTTGCTGGCGTCACCCTCGATAAGACGTCTGCATTCTGAAAAACACTCACAGCTTCACAGTTGAGGCACCGCGTCTCGTTTGTCAGTGTTCCCTGGAAGATCTCGTGGACCCAAGTCTGTTGTGTCTCCTTCCCTCCTTCCCCTTCTCCTCCTCCTCCTCCTCCTCCTCACTTCCTCCTCCACCACCACCTGTACTCCTCCTCCTCCTCCTCCTCCTCCTCCTCCTCCTCCGTTCTGCACCAGTTTCCCGTTCTGCTGTCGCTCCTGGCTCTTCTCTTCCTGCAGCAGGTCGGCGATGGTGTTGAGGAGGTAGTTGAGGAATTCGTGGGCGTCCTGCTGCATGTAGTTGTCAAAAAGCTCTGAGTAGGACAGATGTAGAAAGACAGAAAGAAAAAAAAAAGATGGACAGGGAAGGAGGAAGTGTTGAAGAAAGAGGGAAGAGAAAATAAACAACGTCAGTGCGTGTTGGCGAGGAGAAATGGAGCCAATTAAGATCATCGCTTCCTCTTTTTCATCCACTTTCCGCTGCAGGATTTGGCTGGCAGTTTTATTTCCTCAGCTGTGAGATGAACTTCTCAGCTGAGATAACCCTCGCCAATCTGTTAACTCTGCTGCGTCTCTGAAAGGAGGAACATCTGACATTTTCTTTCATCGGTTATTTGTTACTTCTTCTGAACATCTGCTGTCGGATGGATGTCTTCCCGAGAAAAAAAATACAGGAAGTCGGGTGTTTAAAGTTTCTGACAGAGGCAGCAGCTGCACATTTTGGCAAAACTGACGAAATTCAACAACATTTCCACGTCTTAATTTTACTGTTTGAGGAGAAGATCGCTCTCTTCTGTCCTTATAACACAACATCGAGCTGTAGCGTACCATTTTCTTTTCTCAGCCGCGAGATGAACTTCTTCGGAGGGATGACTCCCACTTTCTTCTTCTGCGTGGCGATGCTGTTGAACAGGTCGGCCAGACAGGTGAGGAGGGACTCCTTCCGACGAGGCTGCACCTACAAAAAAAAAACAAACAAACAAACAAACAAAACAAAAAAAAGACACACCTGTCACTTTGACAACACACAGATTGATGCATTTGGTGAGCCATGACGTCCAAATACACGTGATTTTCAAAACGTTAATACACGCAAACACATCATTTACATGTGGTCTCAAACATCACTTTCACATAATTTTGAGCCAGTTTGCCACCTGTCCACTTTGAACAGGTGAGTGTCGTCAGTTCTCATTGGCTGCTGAGCACTCGGGTTAAACCATCTGTGTAAGCCGAGGGGTGTCCAACCACTCCTGCTAAGGATCCTTTTATTTCTTTATCCTTTTCTTCCTTTTTTGTGCATCCTAGGAAATATATGTTTTAATAATGCAATATTTGGATTGCAGTTTTCTATATTGACATGTATTTAACGTGTATTTGGACTTCACGGCTTGCCATAGAAGCAGAGAACTATAAATTACAGGTGAGCCGAGGCTAACTGCAGCCTGAACCTTGAAATCTTATCTACGAGGGTGATATAACACAACCACAACACGCACACACAAAGTGACAAAGATGACCTATGAAATTTATATATCAGGTGAGACTTAAGAGGAGAGAGGAAGAGGATGTTTTCAAAGTTTCAACGACAGAGCCATTCATTTTTTTATCCTGAAGTATGAACCGTTATTGGAGAAAACAAAAGAAACATTTAAAAATCAGACTTGTCCTGTTGGGAAAGTGTGTCCAAGATGTTATTAGTTAGCAGTCACAAGAATTTACATACAGGGGAGGCGCTCAGATTTTCTTTCAACAGAGACCAATAAAAATAGACAGTTATCTCACTGTTGGTCTTGTCTGATTATCAAGGTCATATAAAGCCAAGGCTATTAAACTGACACTGTTTCATAAGCAGTTAAAAAACTGTATAGTTAAAGAGTCAACACACACACACACACCTACCTAAACCAGTAAAACTACAGTTTATTACTTATTATATTAACCCTCATATTATTATGTCTCTTTGTTTTGTTTCTGCACTCTTCTCATCGTTGCTGTGATGCTGCAAATTTCCCCGCTGATGGATTAATAAAAGGAAGGTCTTATCTAATCTTATCTTACTGCTCCATCAATCGTTTTATTGATTATAATGGATTTTTCCAAAGTAATTCTCAGGGCCTCTTAATGTGGCGGCGTACGGAGGAAACGGACACTCAGCTCTTCTCACTTTCAGTTTTACCTCCGTTTAAAGTGGTTTGGATGATCTGCTGACTTTTGTTCACAACCGTCTGATTGTCTCACCGATAACTGTCGCTCTCCTGTAAACGTTTTATTTAGCGAGGCAAGAAAATAATACTTAATAATAGTAATCGTAATAAAAGTTTCCTTTAACTCTTCTCCAGCTGACAAGTGAAAGAAAAAGCCTAGCAAAACATTACAACAGCCTCTTTATGCATTAAATTAATGCTCAATCTTCAAACTGTATGTCTGCACATACTGCAAATATTCTTTTAACTTAGCACTGTGAACTTTTGCACATCCAAGGAAAATATTTTTGCACATTCCTGCACAATTTGTACACTTACTTCATTTAAATAAGTCACATTGCACACACTGTCCATTTTTTATACCACTGTCTACTTTATAATGCTGTCTATTTTATATTTTATTTATTCTTCTTACTTGAAGTACTTGCTTATATATTTTTTCCATCAACACATCGAGACACTGAAACTCTTTGTATGTGAAAATTTACCTGCCAATAAACCTGATTTTCAGGTAATTATTTCACCCTGAGATGGATCCTCGCTCCCTCTGAATACTTAAAAAGGTTCGCCCTTGAAAATTATGCAATTTTCACGCAAAACATACAAATAAAGCTTTATTTTTAAGGGCATATTTGAGTGCATTCTTTTAGTAATCTAATGAGAAGAAAAAGAAAAAAAAAAAAAAAACTTACCTTGTACGCCAACACCTTCTCCCTGAACGGTCGACAGAAATACAGAGCCTGCAGCACTGAGTTACAGTAGCAGGTGTTCCCGAACTGGAAAAACAAGAAAGAAAACGGAGATGTGATGGGAGACGAGCAGAGGACTGAGATATGTTTACATTTTACACGTAACTTAATGAGGGGGACGTTTTTTGAGTGACACTTACGTTGACCAAACCGAAGTAGTGCTCATTAACGGGAAACTGTTCCGGTCCAATCTCCTTTTCCAAGGCAGAGGCATTGGCGCCCTGAAGGAAAAAAGACGAAGAGGAGAAACATTTAAAAAGACTTTTCTGCACATTTCTCACACATCTTCTGCGATCATAAACTGAACATTTCCTCCACAATTTTTGATGTGAAGTATTACATTTTCCCCCCAAACGCTGGTGAAATTATCAGAAAGCCTCCTTTGTCTTCTTGTTTCCTCCTCATTGTTTTGTTTTCCTGCCGTTTGTTGCAGCTGTGTTTCCTGCTTCTTTTCCTCCGTTTTTACTTGTTTGTATACATTTCATAACCTTCACGATCATTAATAAAAGGCACGAAAGGGTCTACTGACGTGCACAATGAAAACCACAAAAACTGGCTCATCTCGTTACCTGTAATATAACTTCACTGAAAACAGTGAATTTACTGATATCAGACTACAACTGGCCGAACTGTCATTGAGTCGGACAGAAATATCGACATGCGGAGGGCGAGTGCGGTATTAAAAAAGCCACTTCCTGATTTCGTTACACAAACCAGCAGAGCCAGAAAAATCCCCAAATTTCCTCCCGTGACTCAGCTGTGATCTGAGTCAGCTTAAAAAAAAAAAAAAAAAAAAAAAGTCACTATTTATTTTTGCCCACATAACCCTATAAATAATCTTATCTTTAATATAGGTGACAATTGGAAAGTCTGCATTTTCCATGCCTGTAGGATCTGAACCAGAAAAAGTTGATATTGAGCTTGTAAAAGGATGTTAAAGAAAAAAATCTACAGTTCCTACACGATGTGAGACGCTGAAATCAAACTTTAAAGTCAGGAAGTAAAACTTTTGGTGGATTTTTAAGACAAAAAAGCAGTTTTTTTAAAAAGAAAATAACGCCTCTCTCAGTTTCTACAGCAAGTTTAAATCTCTAAAACACGACTTTCATTGTGTGCCAAGTTTACTACTATAACAACTTGAGCTGTTCAGATGCATTAATCTTTTTTAAATGGCCCACAAGACTAAACTTTAATGACATTTAACATCATTAAAAAACTGTCTTCCAGGCATCATTAGACCTTTTTGTTTCTGGGTCTAGTTTGGTCAGAGCAGAGGATTATATTAAAGGGCAGGAGAGAGAGAGAGAGTCAGGATGATGATGATAACGATGATGCAGCTTTTCCTTCAGGGATGAACGACTACATGAGAGGAAGCACGCCGCCGCTGCTCATCATCACACTGCGGCGCATGTAAAGTCAACAGGAGGCGAGCGAACGGCTGTTTATCTGACAACACGGCGTCCGAACGGCGCTCGATCATAAACAGAGCCAGCGGAGACGGGCTTTGTGGTGTTGGAAAGGCAAACAGAGAGAGGGAGGCAAATATCTGATTTGTTCTGCGCGAGCCGCAAACACACGCCTGAACGAGCTGATGTTTTTCAGATTGAAAATGAACTGCCGGTTGTTGAGAACTTCTACAGACGGCGGCTTCAGTGGAAACTAAATGACTGTTTTCTCAGAAACTGTGTAATGTTTATTGATCATGAAGAAAATCTATTCTTCATCTCAACCTGCTTATTTTCCACTGCCTGAGCATCGCTTGAAATGTCTCTCTTCTGCCGACGCTTAAAACTTTGACAGAGTAAGCCTTACAAGAAGATCAAACAGCAGTTTTAAAAAAAAAAAGGAAAATTAGGACGATCGAAACCTCCACAACAGTTGATAAATGGACTGTGTGGTGAGGCTGTTGTTTCGACTACTCTTTCCAAGACTGAGATTGAAATTTCACCCTTCACTTTTGAGGTAACATGGACGAGAAGTCCTTAAAGTGCTCTGGAAAATAAAACTTTTACCTACAATAAATACAATAAAACTAATTACCTACAAATTCACAAAAACTGTGCTCCAAATCGAAAGCCCCAGAGCAGCTACTGAATGACCCGTTCAGTGAGACTGTTATGACAAAATTACACATTAAATCTTGACCTACGTGATCAGAGAAAAAGTGAAAGGACACCAAGAACTTGACAAAGTGTTCACACGTTACCTTACTCTGAAAAACTCAAAACAAATTGTGCTTAATGTTTAACAAAAGATGTCAAAGTTCTCAGACGTTAAAAGCCGTCTAAATACAGGACATTGGATTTAAAAATACTCAAGAATCTGGACTTGTATAAGGAATGACCTTATCAAAGAATAATTACTAATTACTAATTTAATGAAGATAGCCTTCAGCTTTTCAGTACTTGCTATACTGTTATAAACCTAGATGTTTAATATTAGCATTAATCCAAGAGTTAAATCATCTTCAAATATTCAGCACTATAGGGCTGCATCTAAAGATTATTGTCATTATAGATGAATCTGTTTTTTTTTCTCCCATTTCCTGGATTAATCAGTTAGTGGTTTCATCCATCAAGTGGTGAAAAATGTTGATCAGTGTTTCATAAAGCCCAAAAAGTGACGCCCTCAAATGTCTTGCTTTGTCCAAAAGATACTCCGTTTACTTTCACAGAGGACAAAAGAAAACAGAAAATATTCACACGTGAGAAGCTGAAATCTGAGAATTTATACACTCTCTTTAAAATAAATGATGAACAACGGTCAAAAAGATTTTAGTTTCACAGCTGAACTAATCGATTAATCATTCCCCAAATTTGGACCTTAAAGTTGTGACATAAAAGTGGGAAACAGGCCTGCAAGACATTTTCCACATTTCCTCCTCTCTAAAATGATCCATCGACGTCGACGTCCGGTTTGTGCGGCCCTGATGGTGACTTTCACGGTTTCACCAGCTAAATTGATTTTCTGACAAACAAATACCTTCCAGGCAGCAACTGGTAGTCTGCCAACGTGGCAAACCTGCCAGACGCAGCTAATATTCATCCCTCCCAGTATTTGTCCGGTGGGTGCTGGTAATTCGCCAAATTGACGCTGGCCTTCACACTTAAAAAGCGTTACGTGGCGTGCGGTCTTTTAAAAAGCTCCGGGCACGCAGACACGCACCGGCTGAGTGTGAGCTTACTGCTTTCAGCACGACAGCGGCCAGCGAATTAAACAGACTGCAGCAGACTCCTCCGAGGCATCTGCCTCGCCGCCTGTCAGCTCGGAGAGGTGGCGGCGGCGGTGGAGGAAAGAAACGGGATAAGTTACAGTCAGAAGTTAATCTGCTGGCTTTAAGCTCCCGCTGCCCGCCTGCCTGCTGAGACTTTGCCACACTGCAACATAAACAAAGACACGTTAAAATACAACAGACACAGCAGAGACACGCCGGCCGACCTTTTTAACCTTCATACGCCGCAAACAATTTGATCTGATGTGTCCTCGCAGAGCTTCTGTGCAAGGATCAATGAGATATTATATCATCTAGAAAGCATAAATATTACAAAGCATCGCATGTGTGCAGATACAGCAGCTCTCAGAGGGAACCGGGAACTAAACGTTCAACTAAAACTACGACACTCCTCATTTACCCTCAAAACACCATAAAAAGGACGACTCCCTGTTGAAAAAGAAGAGAAAGAGCGTGTGACTCATTTCAAGAACTAAAACCTGAACGTCAGCCGTCCACAGGAAGAGACACCAGGGTGGATCCCTTGACAGGAAAACACTAAATTTCTGCATCAATTGCACGTTTTCTAAGAGACGGCAAACGTCAACTGGCCGGGTCACAAGTTGAGTTATTTACCCGTCCTGTGTGCGCAGCAGCTTTAAAAACACTATTTATACATGTAGTATTGATAAAAAAAGGTTCAAATTATGATTTACTAAAAGATAGCAAATGTCAAGCTGCCTCTGTGTGTGTGTGTGTGTGTGTGTGTGTGTGTGTGTACACTCATAAAGTAAGTTATTCATCAGTCCTATGTGTAAACCAGCTTTTAAATGACAATTAGTAGCTGTAATTTTAGTTTTAAAAAAGACCTAAATGTCAGCTGGCCGTGTGTTTGTTTACATACTCATCTTTAAAATGTCGATTAATATCTGTAAAATCAATAAAAAGGACTTAAATTGTGATTTTTCTGAGTCAGCTGGTTGTGTGTGAGGTTGTTCACACTCATCTTTAATATGCAACAGCTTTAAAAACACAATTAATATCTGTAAAATAATGAGAAAGGACCTAAATTGTGGTTTTTTTTTTATTGCAAATGTGTGTTTTTAGATTAATACATTGAGTTATTCAGTTGGTTCAATCAGTCCTGTGTGTGCAGCAGCTTTAAAAAGATCATAAATAGCTGTGATAATGATAAAAAAGAGACCCAAATTGTGTTTTTCTTAGAGATAATAAATGTCAGCTGGCTGTGTGTGAGGTTATTTACACTCATAAGCTGAGTTATTCACCAGTCCTGTCCCTTCAGCAGCTTTAAAACCACCGTAAATGTGTGTAATCTGAATAAAAAGGATGTAAACAGTGAGTAAACAACTTTGCCTCAGACAGCTGCTGAGGTTAGCAGGCTAGTTTCCGCGCTGCCCTTCCCGCATAAACAAACCACAAAGCTGTCAAATAAACTGTCAAATAAACTCTCTTTCCTCACATTAATGTCCCGTTTTTAAATTAAACATTAATATCTAAGAAGCTGCTGCTCGGTAACAACTTTCCGGACAGGCTGTGTGTTTTTGTGATGTCGCCCCGGGAAGGTTAGCACGCAGGCTAACGGAGCAGCTAACTTAGCTCCGGAGCTCCGCGGGGGCTACAGCGGGAGGACGGAGAGGCGGCGGCCGGGCGCGGCGCGCCTCGGGCCGGCCCGCTCGGCTCGCTTACCATCGTACAAATCGAGGCGATCTTTCGGACTGTCATCAGTATTTCCATCCGTAAGCCGCCATGCTGGACCGAACCGCCCGGTGCTGAAAAGATCCGAGCCGCTGAGGCTGCACAGGTCCGGGAGAAACACTCGTCCGGCCCCCCTTTAAATCCGGATCACATGCGGGACCCACACACACTTCCGGTGCTGGGTTTCAAAGTAAAAGCCCTACTCATAAATACACATTTTTTTTATTTATTTCTTCCTGAGCTTAACTTTTCTCCATTCACTAAAGTTGACCATTCTACCCAATTTAAGTATCATATTTTTATTTATATTTTATTTTATTTCCGTAGACTGTCATAAAAAACCCTGCAACATCCGCCAGACCTGTAAATAATATATATTCTCATTTTAAATACACTACATGTAAATATCTCCACTGGCAAACACACACCTGTATATATACTGTATATATATATATATATATATATATATATATATATATATATATATATATATATATATATATATATATATATATATATATATATATATATATAATGTCGTAGCCAGAATAATAATCAGCTTTAGTGATCAGGTATTAACACATACAAGGAAATTTACTTTATTTTTCACTGTTGTCCACAGAAATAGAGATACAAACAGTTTAAAATGAGCTTCCTAAGGTAAAAAACACATTAAACATCTAAACTACAAGTTTAAATATATATGAAAGTATATATTTATATCTATACTGTAAATATATAGAAAAAGATATATTAATAAAAAGAATAGAAACTGAAGCTACCTGTTGCAGTGCTCATGTTTATTTCAGCTTCTTTGCATTGTTATTTCACGTTATAATCTTGAATCTAAACTGTGATCTAGTTCATATATCTTTTTTATTTCATGTCGCTGTTATGTAACTTTTTTAACCTAAAGCCTCAACAATGTTTATTACATTACAAAATGTTTTTTTCTTCATCTTATCTCATCTTATTAGCAAACATATTATTTTAATAATTTTATATTTTATGTTAAATGAATCATTTCTTTAAATGATATATAACTATTTCTCACCGGAGCTTCAACAGTTTTCTTTACACTACAAAATGTGTTTCTTTCTTCACTTTATCTGAACTTATAAGCAAATGTTTTTGTTTACAAATCATTTATCTTTACAAAATGCTTCAACTACTTTTTTATTAAACAACAACATGTTTGTGTTCTGAGGATTGTGAGATTAGAAAGCTCATTTAAAAAAAAAAGTTATGTGCTTATAATTTATATTTATTGTTTGCTGTATTTTATTTTGAATGTGGAGTCTTCCTGTCCGGGGAAGCTCTGAGGGAGTGTCAGCGAAGCACTCGGGTTCGTTCGATTCCACTTATGGTGCTGTAAAGGGTGGGCGGTGCTTAGAGACACTGACGGGAAGGGGGCCTCATCTGTGTCTTATCTTCACTTTTAAACAAAAACCAGACGAGAGACACGAAAAAATGGCGAGTTTGTTTGTGCTAGTTTCTGCAATAGGGCTGCTCTTGGAGGAGGAGAAATCCCCGAGATTAAAAAACAAGCGCCTCCCGGATGAGTTGGAGCAAAAAAAAGAAGAAGCTTCACTTTAACAAATGTCTAATATTTATGTTTTTATTCTATTTCATTTTTAAAAATGTCAAGGCCCTGTCAATGCAATATTTAAAGGTTTAAGGTTAATTTGTTATGTCACCAAACAGAGTTGCATAATGAAATGGAAGTTGTGGGCCCCTTCATGCTACACACAAGCACATCTTGAAAGTTGAAATCAACACAATTATCCAGTTATCAACAAAAACACAGCTTTGATATCTCGAGATAACGAAAAAAATAATTGCAAACACGACCATTTTTTACTTCCATACCTCTGAGATGTAAAGCAGCCGGTGTATAAAGTTGCATAAAACTGAAGGAAAGTACCTCAAAATTAGTTCAGTACTTGAGTAAATGCACTTTTACTTTTTTTTAAACTTTAAGACTCTTTAATTCAACATAATATAGCATTACTGGTTATCATCACCATCCGTCGCTATAATCACTTTACTACATTCAATTATTGACAATTTCTTAACATATTTATGTAACTTGTGTGATTCTTAATCTTATTCATATTCATAACATGTCCAATGTATTAATCTAGAAATAATAGTCCATGGTTACATCTGTATATCTGTACATATGGATGATCATCTTGACACAACACATTTTCCATATAATAAATGTTATATCTTATATCTATTTTTTGTACTTATTCTCATATTTGCTTGTCTATCTTGAGCTGCTTTAACAAGTTGAATTTCCATGAGCTGGGATTAATAAAGTTTTATCTTATCTTATAAAGTATATTTATGTTTATAGTGTATTTGTCATTTATGTCTTCTATATTTTTGTACTCTTTCATATTTGTCTCACTTTTTAGCTGCTGTTACAAGCAGGATTAATAACAACTTATTTATCTTATCTTATCTTATATAGTGTATTTATGTTTATAGTGTATTTGTCATTTATGTCTTCCATATTTTTATATCTATTTTTATACTCTCTTTTAATATTTGTCTCGCTGTTTAGCTGCTGTTACAAGCAGGATTAATAAAGTTTAGCTTATCTAATCTTAAACTAGAGTTCAAATATTGACATTATCAATAAGAAGCTTTATTGTTAGAAAAGAAAACTCCATTTACTTTTTTATTGAATGGGTCTTCATGTGTGACTGATGGAGAGAGAGGGGATGGTTCAAACCTTCACCCCTCCCTCACCCTCTCTCTCTCTCTCTCTCTCTCTGTCTGTCTGTCTGTCCGCAGTTATCTGGACTCGGTTGCGCAGCGCACTTCTCCTTTTTTTCCGCACTTCTATTTATGCATCTTTTATTTCAAACTGCGCAGATTTATTTTTTTGTTTTGTTTTTTTGGTGCTCATCTCTGCTGGAAGAATCCACAAAAAAAGGGCTTAAAACTTCTTTCTAAACTCAGTGGAGGAAAACTGGAGAGCTGGAATACTTGGAAAACATTTGGGAATATTGGACCTTTATTATAAGGGATATTTTTAAATTATAATCCACAGGAGGAGGAGGATCTGTGCAGGACCACGATGGGAATATTGGAGTGATTTTTTTTCTTTCTCAGGGTTTGCGTTGTTTCACAGCTGATCCGAGGTGCTGTTTAAGATTAAGAGGGGAGCTAAATGCGGCTGACTGGCACCGACCCTGCACCGGGAACCATGAACAGCAGCACCGGGTCCGGAAACTTTCTGCTGGTCCCCATTCCGGAGTATCCCCTGCTGGACAACAAGACCGTGAAGATTGTGGTGCTGGGGGCGAGCAACGTCGGGAAGACCGGTACGCATGGAGGGATGGATGGAGGGATTATAGATCCAACTCACTGGAAAAATGGGAAAAATCCAAGAGAGGGAAGTTTCTAATTCAACAGCTGCCTTATGGGGATTAACATGGATTAGATCCAATGCATATCAGAGTGAGAATAACAGCTTAATTAAACCACTCTCAGTGATTGTTGCTATTTATAAGAATATTTCTGGGATGTGTGTGTCCAGTAAAAAGAGTTTTATCGTCGTGTGTGTGTGCAGGAAAACAAGCAGTGGAGGTGTTAGGAATAAAAAACCAGCCACGAACGACAGGGGGCGACATTCTGCGTTTTTCTTCCACTGTGTGATTTTAAAATACTACACTTTTTCCATTTTATTTTATTTATTTGTCATCTTTAATGAATCAAAATCAGTTGTGGATGAAGAGTTTAGAACATTTAGTTAAATAAAAATACTAAATACATGATATTACCTGAATGAAAGGACTGTAATATTATATTGTATTGTATGCAGAATGACAGTGTTGTGAAATAATCTATTATATTTAGATTTATTATGACTGATGCATTGATGTATTAGTTGTATTTAAGAGTGGCTTATTTCAGCAGTTTTATAAACCTTTGGAGCAGTTTAATCTGCAGCACTTAGCATATCTTAGCATATTTTATAAACTGATCATATGTTTTGTACAGTGAAGCTGAAGTATTAACACTCAAGTAAACCAAAAATACCTCAGAATCATAATTAAGTGCAGTACTCGAGTAAAAACTAGTTACTTTCCACCATTAAATATAACAAACAGAAAGAACAACTGAGATGAAGATTAAGAGATTACAGAAAAGGTGAAAACTTTAAGAAAGAGACTGAACAATAAAAATCATACTAATATGAAAAACATCAAGTATCAAAAATAAGAAATGTTTTATTAGTGAGGATATAATATTCAAGTCCTTTTAGATTTAAAGACATATCTGATCATATTGAAAGTTTTCAGATTACCAATAATTTGTAGTAAACCTCTGGGAATTATCAATGTGTGTTTCAAACAGCTGAAAGAGTATAAATACGTATAAAACATCACCAGAGTAGCTGTATGTGAGTTTTTAGGTCAGTTGTTTGACATCTTCTGTGTTTCTGGAGTGATCTTTTTAAACTTGAGAGAGATGGAGGGTTTAATAAAAGATGCTATTGAGGTGCATTGTGGGAAATGTAGGATCCAGGGTTGTTGGAGTTTGACTCATTCATAGGAACTAAAAGGATATCAGCATTTCTCGGCCTTTGCTGCTCTGATTTTTGAGTATAAAATCTACAGTATGGAGTAATCCTTTTAATAATGGCGGGAAACATAAAACACAAATGAACTGAAACCGGCCCCACCAAAGTCAGCAGGAGTTGGGAAAACCTTGTCCAGGACCCAAACAAAACAAGATGAGACAATTATTTACCAGCATGAGATGACGCTTGAAGGGTTGCAACATCTGATCCTCAGCACTGGTAAATCATTTTCTCATTTCAGACTTGAAGTGCCTGTTTGTTCAGCTTCATCTCTGCAACAAAAGGCTCCAAAATCAAAATCATATGTCACAGAAAAAGGAAATTCCTGCAACAAGTGTTTTATAGGTCAGGAGGTTGCAGCAGGTTGGTTTTTTTAGTAAGATGCATCTTTTTATTCTTTTTATTTAAGTACAGGAATATAAAATGACAAAAAATGGCAGATTTGACCTCACTTTTTACCTTTCATGAGCTCTGATTTCTTCTTTCTTTCCAGCCCTGATTGTGCGGTTCTTGACCAAGAGGTTCATCGGGGATTATGAAGCGAACACAGGTGAGTTTCAGGCCGTCCGTCAGAAACATCCTGCAGAAATAAACACATTTGCAGACTCGTTTTTCCGCTGCAGAAGCCCCACTATTGATCCTTTCATGCATCCCTCCATCCATTCATCCGTCCACCCGTCTCTTTCGCTCTCTACAGGGGCGCTCTACTCCAGAAAGGTCACGCTGGATGGGGAGGAAGTGTCGCTTCAGATCCAGGATACTCCCTGTGTCGCTCTCCAGGTAACGTACAGAGGCAGCTTTCCATCCCAGAGTTTCCACGTGCAGCGTGAACACACCATCGAAATGTAAAATCTGCTGGAGGAGGCTTCAGTTTATGAAGGTGTGAAGGGCTGCACCAGAAAGTGATCACACAAAAACATAAAAAGTTTAATTCCTGTCTCATTAGATTTTATTTTTTTTAATTGCTGGTGGATAATCGTTGAAGTAACCCTCCTCTGCTTACGTCTTATTAAGCATTTCTCCAGCAGTTTAGCACCATCTACGTTTGTTTTATTTACCTCCAACATCTGTCAGCACCTCACTACATAAATACTCAGTTACAGTTATACTCAGTCCTGCATTCAAAATCCCAAATATGTCAAAGTATTATTATTAAAATGTACTTAAAGTTTGAAAAGTAAAAGTCTGATTGTGCAGAATAATGAATGGTGTATCACTATCTATGACATTATTATTACTGATATTGATGCATCAATGAGTAAACAGCATTTTACTGTTTTAACTACTTCATATAAAGTTAAATACATTTAGTATAGTGGTTCTCAATCTGGGGGTCACAAGATAAATCTGAAGTATCGTAAGATGATTACTGTTTTCTACTCTTTTATTGTGAAAGGTTGAATAATTTGACCTCTTTCAGGCTCAATGAGCAATGATTAAAGTAAAATTATGTGAGAAGTTTAGAGGGAAATGCCAACAAATCAACAACAGAAATGTAAAGTTATACATTTATCATACGTGGTTTTTAATATGAAATCTAAAGTGGTCAGATAAAGACGAGCAAAGAGTACAAGTGTAAAGTAGCATAAAATGGAAATACTCAAGTAAAGTACCTTAAAAATCACTTTCTACCACTGATTTGTAGGTGAAGCTGTGGCACAGAAATCCAAACCAAACAAGAGATTTTAAGATGTTTTTCCCAGTTAAATTTCTAATTAAATGACAGTTTTTTTTAACATCAGTAGCCAAATTCTGTAATATAAATGTTTGCATGTGTAATTGTGCAAAAAAGGTCTCAAATTAATGTTTTATCTCATCAAAGCCGCTGAAATCTGCCATTTGAAAAAAAAAAAAAAATTTGAGGAATGTACTTAAAGTGAGGGGGATGTGACCTCAGGACCACGACGAGTCTAATGAGTGCAACATGCCACCCGGCTCAGCCTGCCTGACACCGGCAGTCTGTTTACAAAACCAGGCCTCAGAGCCGCTCATTTCCTACGACCGGGCGGGGGAGAAGATAACGCAGGGCGAGGAAGTTCACCCGGGCAGGATGGAGGATGATGGCGCTTCCAGAGATTAGACAGAAATAATTGGTGTGTGCAGAGCAGAGAGGTCGGTCTGTAGTAATGTTGGAGATCTTTCAAAGTAAAAGCTGAACCTGAACGGCTCCTGAGCTGACAGCCGGGTGGTCCGATGGGTTGGGGGTTCAAACTCGTGCGTCCATAAACAGACATTTGTCTTGGCGGCGTGCCTCCTCAGTAAAATCACCACCTGCTAACTCACTTCGACGTGTTCAAATGTCTGCAGATGGTCGTGGATACTTCAGGGGAGTAGAAACTAAATGTACCTTCTGCTGAGAGATCAAATGGAGACACATCAACAGTGTTTTTTAAAGTTTAGTCAACCAAAATGACCCGCTTGAGGTCAAGAAAAGAGTAAACCAAGATCTGCAGTGGTGTCGGATGTGAGCTCAGACATCGATCAGCTGGGATCTCGTTGGGAAATGCAGCGAACATCAGTCCACTTCCTGCTCTGCCGCTGAAAGTAATCGTGGGTTATTTTAAAGCAGTCAAACAAACAATAGCTCAGTGTGTTGCTTTCACTCGTAGGAATGAGGAAATGTTTTCCCCCGAGTGTTTTAAAATGGGAAGCTCTGCCTGATTATTTATCGTTCTCAACAGCAGAAACTATCAGATTATTTATCACATACACAGCTTCTCAAATGGATTTGCTGTTTTCTCTGTTTTAAATCACTGTAAGCTGATTATTTTTGGAGGGTTTTTGGCTGTTGGTCAGGCAAAATTAGCAATTTGAAGATGCGAGGAAATCACAGTGGAGGCAGAAGTAAAAGTACTGTGGACTGAAAATACTCAATTACACTTAAAAGTCCTAAATTTACAACTTTCCTTAAGAAAAATTAGAGAAAGATCTATTAGATTTGACTTACACAAGCACTAGGACAACAAAACTAAACAGAAGTAGTTTACGAGTCATGCTCATATAATATTATATACTGTTATATAGTGTTATATAATATATAGAACAAACATAAGGGGGTTAGATATGAATGTGCAAAGATATCACTATGAACAGTATGAATATGTGCAGCAAAATGTAATTATCAAAAGTAAAACTCTTCATTATGCAGGGCGGCTCCTGTCACAGTTTTATATTATCATATTAGTTTTTTATCACTAACGACTACATTTAACAGCATTTTAATGTCGTAGTTCATGAGTTATATTTCACCGAGAGGGAAAATGTGATTTTGACTATTTTATAATATGATAAAATGATGAGTTATTAAAAAAAAATAGATGATTTGATAGTGAAAATAAATGAACTTACAGCTTTATCTCTGTTATTTCAGGACGATGCTGACGGCCTGTACTGCCAGGAGCAGATCAACAGGTCAGACTCATTCACTTATTCAACATTTATTAAACTTTAAAGCGACGTCCTGTGATAAATGTGTTTCGGCTGCACCTGCAGGTCAATCTACTGGGCTGACGGCTACGTGCTCGTCTTCTCCATCACGGACCACAACAGCTACCGAACCATCCAGCCGCTGTACCAACACGTCAGACGGATCCACCCCTCTGGAAACATACCCGTCATACTGGTCAGTGAATTATACAAAATATTGATGACTTATTAGAGAAAAAGTGGTTTAAATTGACAAATGTTATTTCATTTAAATGCTAACTAGCTTCAAGTTTAAGTTGATTATATTTATTTGTCGGGGACTGTGTGCACAAAAACAGTAATCTCATACAAGGAGAAGAGATTTAGCAGCTAGCTAAGGAAGGTTATTATACAATAAATATGCAATTCAGTCATGTATTTTTTTATTATTACACCCAGAAATGTACAGTTTATATATAAAAAATCCCTCCCAGCAGCAGAGCCGGAGTCTTTCTCTCAGACAATAACAGTTACCTGCTAACCCCTAATCCCCACAATCTAATCTATCCTGTAATCTGCTGCAGGTTGGCAACAAGAGCGACCTGCTCAGAGCCAGACAAGTGCCAGCAGACGAAGGCGAGACGCTGGCAGCTTCGCTAGGTGGGAGCGTCCTCCTCCTCCTCCTTCTCCTTTTCATATATTTCTTCCTGTGCCTTCCTCGCCATATCATTTCTATGATTCACGCTCTTCATTCTGCATCTTTTATCATGTTTCATTCGCCCTCACATCACTTATTCACGCGGGATTTGACGTCTAAGAATGTAACTGGATGCATTACATCTTATGAGATGTAAGCACAGCAGCAGAAATCACTCATAAAATAAAGAGAAAACAGGTTTCAGTGCCTTTAAATTTGGCGTTTTCTTCGCCAGTCCTTTTCTCCTTTGACCTCTCCTCACGGTCACCGATACCGACATCACGCTGCAGCTCGTTTTACTTTTACTTCTCAAACATCCTCACCTCCCCTCGACATTCAAACACTGTTTTTGTTTTCGTGCAGAAACCTGATCAGAGACCTGAGACTGCGGCTCGCTCATCTAAAACATTCGTTCCCACGACAGCCAATTTGCAAACACGCCTGGCAGATGTCGATTCAAACTCTGGATGTGCCGTCCAATTAAAGACCAGCTTGAAAATAGAAAATAAAACAACCTTTACACCCACACACACACACAGTTGTCATATACAAACTATATCCTGTTCGCTGCCTAATGAAAGAGGAATGCCGAGTGTTATCTGAAAGATAAGAGCAGCACTGATCTGAGACCTGCCTCTGCTCACAGGAGGGGTTTACTTTGAGGCCTCGGCCAGAGAGAACCACGAGGGAGTCCACGCCGCCTTCCTGCATCTCTGCCAGGAGGTGGGACTTTTTATTACTGCCCTCTCTTATTTGTTGGCTTGTTAATCTTGGCTTGTTAAAACGAAGAAATTGATGGCTTTAGCTCTGTTTTTGTCTGCAGAATTGACATGAAGACGTTTTAAAGACAGATGTCAGGGAATTTCACTTCCTGTGGGAACTCTGATTAGAGGGCATTTCCCACAGATGCTCAGAGCCACCAAAGAAAAATAAAAATACCACATTTTTGGACAGAAAGTGGTTTACTAAGCCACATTAATCTGGTTTCTAGTGGAGTGATAAGAGCTGTTTTTTCCAGAGACTCATTATATTTCAGTGTGATTGGACTTTTTCCTTTTGTGGTGATCAAGAGTGCAAACTTTAGCTCTGTAAAAGCCAGTGATGCTATTTTAGTTTTATGTATTACTTTATTCAAGCATGCTGTAATTGTGAAGGCGTTTTAAAGCTGCACTCGTCGATTTTTTTCTTTTTTACATTAAGAAGAAATCAGCTCTTTTTCAGGCTCTCATTTCTCATAAAAGCAAAAGAAGGGCTGATAAACCAACTCTTCACGACCTTCCCAGCATCAAACATCAGATTAACAAAGTTAGCAATGATGGAGCCGGTGGAGACCCAAACAGAGCTAAAAAGTAGAGTATAAAATCAGAGTTATATTCATCAGGTAGGCAGAAACGTGACACAAAATGAAGAAAAATGCTGAATTTGTGAAAAAACAAGCAG
Source organism: Scortum barcoo (assembly GCA_023238725.1). Taxonomy (NCBI): domain Eukaryota; kingdom Metazoa; phylum Chordata; class Actinopteri; order Centrarchiformes; family Terapontidae; genus Scortum; species Scortum barcoo. Next base: position 7,620,998 of record CM041532.1, read on the forward strand.
CTGTTTATAAGGCGCTAATATGTCAGTGTTTTTCTTGTTCTGTGTAATTAAATTAATGCACTTTAATAGTTGTAATAAAAGATAAATACATCAATTATACATACAACTGTATATAATGATAATGTTGCAGGAATGTGAAATCCACAATAAAATGATAGTAATATAGTGTAAATACAGTGTAATATAGTAAAATTATAGTTCTATCCTGTATATATTTAATTGAAAACTTTAAGATTTCTTTTTTTTCACTTTCCTCAAGATTTCAGCGAATCACCGAGTTTTATTTGCGTTCCAGGTGATCCGGGCGCTGGGAGGAGGGAACGGGGAGAAACGAAGAGGAGGCCTCCACCTGGCCAGACCCAAATCTCCCAACATGCAGGAGCTGAAGAGGAGGTTCAGGCAGGTCCTCTCCTCCAAAGTCAAGTCGGCCACGACGCTCTGATGGCAGGACGGGACCAAAAATGTGCAGCCGGACACGAGGCGAAGATAAGAGCTTCCATGGAAATACAAAGAGTCAGGTCCTTCTTTGGTGGAAGGGTTAAGAAAATGGTGAAATATTAAATAATTGTGAGTGTTATGTTTGGGAATTTTTTTTTTTTAGATTTTAAAGAGCACAAGCCGTCGACATGAGATGGCCGGATAAAGGCAAAGACAGGACGGAGCTTTCTGGCAGCTACGCTCTTCACTGTGATTTGGACTGAAGCACACAGTCGACGTGACCGCTTCCCAGGCTCGAGCGCGACAACAAAGATGCTGCTCGAAGTGAACATGTCACAGAGTGCTAAGCAAACAGCTCGCGTTGTGTCAGAAACTTGGCATGTTTACCGCGACGGACAGTGAGGGTAAACTTCACCGACAGCGTCACTGTAAACCAACTCATGTCTCAGTTTTCTTGAGACTGAAAACTCTCAATATCCACCACAAAAGTGAATTTCATTAATACATTTTTTAATAACTGACAAGACAACAGTTGTTTCTAATGTCCTGTCATACTACTACTTTTACCCCTGATCTGTTGGTTTCCTTTATTTGAGTTTTATTCAAGTTTTTTTTGTCATTTTTGCAACTAAAATATGGCTTGTTAGGCCATGTGAGAACAACGCCAGAACTTTTCTAATGCCAAATAAATGAAATGCAAGTCTCCGTCCTCTCTGTTGCAGACTTTGAGTCTTGTGAAGAAAGTAGTCTGAACCCAAACAGGAAATGACCCCAAAATGCAAACGCTCAAGGCTTTACAGCGAGACAAATGCTGACATTTGACAGCCGGAAGGGAAGCTTAGTGTAGCAAAACAAATGCAGGACAAACTCCTAACACTTATGGAAGACGATGGCTGCCGATAAAAAAATGCAGTTGTAAACTTTAGGAAGAATTAGATTTTTTATATTTGAAAATGCAGAATTGCTGCCAAAATAAAAAATGTACAATAAGCATCACAAGTTTTCTTCAGTTTCAAAGTGCAAACTGCAAACGGCTAATTCAGTATACTTTTAATAGTGCCGGTTTGCCAAAATGTAAACAAATAGAGGCTAAAAATTTATTTAGTTTTGTGTCAAATTAGTTTATTAGACTGGCCATGACAATTAGTCCTTCATTTTATTCAAAGTGAGTTTGAATTTGGCTTGTATTGTGAAAAATTAAATGTAAAATTGGATTTCACACTTATTATTGTGCAAATAATACAGAGGATGATTAATGGCAGCCTTAGGTTTCCATATAAAGCTTTTTACTCATGTGTTTTAGCTGGTTTGAACACCAGAGTCCATTGATGTTTTGCTAAACGTCAAGGAGTTGTGATCAGATTTGTTTTAAACCCCCAAATTCATCACCAAAATCTCTGGCAGGGTGACAGGCTGCCAAAACTGTCACACACACACACGACTGTAAACTAAATAAACTTTTCCACAATAAATTAACCCAAAGAATCCAAACTGTAGGTGTGAAAGCACCTTTAATGGCTCTCAGTCTGAGTATTTCATTTCTATTGTTTTTCTGAAGGAAAGTTTTAGTGCTCTTTGGCGTTGATGTTGCTCCAGAAGCTTTTTTTTCCATCCAAAGGAATTTTTGGGCAAGTCTCAGCTTCTCCGTATCAAGAGACACTGCTCCAATTCTCAAACCATTATCAAATTGATTGAATTGATGTAGCTGTGTAAAAGGAAGTTGGAAATTGTATTTGCGGTGTGGTGCGGCATTTTTTTTTTCGCTGTTCTCATGACCTCTCCTCTCACTGACACACACATGAAATTCCCAGTAAAAGACAAAATTCCTCAGCATATGGAATTTCTTTCTAGGTCACTGAACCTCCTCTCTAACCCTTCTGCACACACACACACTTTTAAAAATTGTCTGCTGACCCCTGCTCGTAACCTTTTGCCCATCGACCTTTAAAAGCAGCAGGGCTCCATCAGTCTGGAAAAAAAGGCAGAGATAAAGCCAGTTGTCTCGCTCGCTGTGTCAAGGCAAAAATCCTGAGATGCCATTTGATAAGATAAAAAGAAATGTGTGTGAGCATTTTCAGCTGCTTTAAGTCCACCTTCCTCGTGTGTTTTCTTAAGAGACCCCGATTTTATTTCCCACACACACTACGTTGCTCTTAAAGACCTCCTTCCTGTGTACCACTGCTCCCACATTCTCAAATGAATAAATGAGGAATTCCTCCCTTTCTTCCCCGAGGCCAGAAAATCTGCTTTAACATGAACGTTAAATGTGAGTTCATTTGATGGATGCAGAGATAATGCGACATTTATGAGGCCAGATTTGGAAAAATCTAAATAATCTCATCTTAAACAAAATCGTCACTGCACAATAAGGTCCATGCAGGTATTTAATACAAAGCCAGAGTTTTTGGTCTTTAAACCCTCATCAGGGTAAATGTTTGACAAAGGGGAATGTCCGAGCAGACATCAAATAGAGCACACGCGCTTATTCATGCAAGTAAACATGGGAAATGTGGTTCAAAACAGCTGTTACCAAAGGCCACAGATATAGAAAACTTCACAGATAAAAATCAAGATAAATCACAACACTTAGCAATCAATAAAATAAAGAAAAATACTTATCTGACTGGAATTTTGAAGAGAAAAAAATGTCGCTTACATTACAAAAATCTTGTCAAAGTGTGATAATTTATGATGGGAATATAAAACTGCTGAAAAACTATCAAAAACTCGGCTATTTGATCACATGTTTCATTAGAAGTTGACATACTTTATGTTCTTTAATATTAGTTTGAGTTGATTGTATGGAAATGTGAGCAAAAACTCCAAGAGAGTATTTAGGGCAAAGTTGCAAATATTTCCAAAAAACTGGAGCCCATGGAAGCACACACGTCAGTAAGCCAGCAGCATATGGAAGTCATTCCTTTTTCCAGGTAAGATAAAGTACATTGGACTTTCCATATGTGTCACAAGAGAGATGCCAAATGTGATTTTCCCCCACTCACGTCTATATTCCAATGCCTTTGCCGTCTCTGCTGTTTTTAAATGGCCTTCGCAGACATTAGCAATCAAATTTGAAGCCTTTTAGAGAAAGCTGCAGAGAAAACACATCCCCTGATCAGTGAGGAACTGTGGTGAGGAACTGATGATTCAAACAGTGAGGCGTTCACTGGTATCTGTTCCTCTCCATTCAGTGTTCTTGTGAACTCACTTGGCAAAATATTTTGTGTCCCAAATAGGACATTTTTCCAATACTGAAAAAACAAACAAGCTGATGCCAACTTGTCTGACTTATTTAGTCTGAGTCTGTTAACAATGGACATCGACAGACTCTCTTTGATCTTGTTTGCAGAATGAAAACACTGGTTAGATTATTTTAATCTACTTAATGATTAAATCCATCATTATCTTTTGTTAAAGTATAAATCTGTGTCATCTGCAAAGGTGAGCATACGTATTTGTGAGTTAAGTGGTTATGGCACAGCTTCAGATCTTCATTTAGCCGCCATAGCCAAGAGAAAGCTGACATATACTGCCAAAAGAATGCAGCTACATTTCAAAACAACAGCAGCCATAATATGTGAAGACTGCAAGAACTGTCACTGGTCAGCCTGGGCTGTTTTCTTAGACAAATTTTCTGACACCATTAGAGATTGTTGATAGTGAAAACAACACTGAGGAAAGTCTGACTTTCTGAGAGTTATTTTCTTTTCACTAGCACATCTAGCCATCTTGACTGCAAACCCTCTGATTACCATGAAATCTACTCTCAAAGTCATTACTAATGTAAATGGAACTATCGTAACACAATAGTCTGATCCAGCAATGAGACAGGAACTGCTTGGTTGTAACTCCAGGTCAATAAATGTTTGTATGTTTCCCTCACTATCATAAAATGAACAAAAGAATATTAACAGTAATACTGTGGAGAATATAACTGAAGCACAATACTGTCTGATTACAACAGTTTAGTGATGTCCAAGCATCACACAAGTAGTGTAAAAAATTACAGTGAACTTACTTTGGTTTAAATTTTAGGTCATTCCATTTATTCACTCCAGCAAATAAAGAAAAGAAAATATTAAAGACATTACTTTGACATTTAAGAAGATTTTCACTCAGCTTGATTGCCATGTACATACAACAAGGACAAACATCACAAGCTCAAACTGAACGTACTTCAGCAGGAAGACTGTCTGAATGGATGAACAGTTTACTTACTGTTTTACAGCCTGGAGTGCATTTGAAAGGCGATGCAGCAGAGAGACAATCAGCCAAGTGATTTGTGATTTCATCCATAAGTTTTGGGTTCAAACAGATCAACAAAACAAAGACCAAGTATGAGATCCGATCAAAGCATTTGTACAGACCCTGAAAAATTAGGACTTTGGTGGGTTGACTCTCATAAATTCAGCGGCTCTGACCGCTCAACACACTGCAACTTAAGAAAACACATGCGAATAAGCAAACAGCATAAGAAAACATCGCAGACACAGGCACAGCAATTAGAAAAAAAAAAAACACTGCAAAGTAAGAAAACAGCCAAATACGGAAAACACATCCAAGTTTAGAAACACTGTACAGCCAGCAGTGGAAACCATTTTCAGGGGAAACTAAAAAGTGACGCTCACAGTTGGTGTTTGGTCAGACAACAAGCACATCTGACCATATTTATCACTTTTTATCATACAATGGAAACAGCTCTTGTTGCTGTCTGCAGCGTTTCTGTATTTGGTTTGGTTTTCTGCATTTCAGCTTGGTGAAGTTACCATCTGAAGTGGCAGTGTGTTGAGCTCTCAGGGCCACCGTACCTTTGGGATGTTGTTGCTGTGTTGAACAGATGATGTAACTGCATGCGCTTAAACAGGCTTTGCTTTTACTTAATGAGCTAGATACCTTGGGATGATGTCACATGCATAGGAATTACTTTTTTAGGCTCTCGTAAAGTTTTACAACCATTCTGGTTTAAATACCCATAATGCAAAGAGTAATAATTGACTTACAGTTTGTTAACAGCTATTCAGACGTCTCCTCTGTAATGGTGCTCTAAATTGAAACAAAGTCAGTCACGAGACAGTTAAAATCATATTAGTTACAAACATGCTTAATATATAGCAGGCCAGGACAGATGAAATCACAACTTGTCAGCGGCGGGTGTGCTCGCTCTGCTGACCACTACGGGAAGGCACATCATCAAAAACAGCCGTGTGAAGACATAAACCAGCATGTGTGCTGTGTGTGCTGTGTGTGCGTGTGTGTGCGTGTGTTAATGACTCGTCCTGTTATCTGCAAGAGGCAGCAGGAAGTTCAGGTCCCGTCTGGGATGAAGTCAAGATCCCAAACAGAGAGAGAGAGAGAGAGAGAGGACTTTTAGGAAGTTCAAACAAAACATGAAATAAATAAAAATGGCGTCAAACATAATAGAGGATGAATCACGATGTCTCCTTTTCAAAGGGAGGGAGACAGCTGACAGAAACAGGGAGGAAGGGCAGAGAGGAAAATACAGCGGGGCGTTGAAGGGAGACAAAGTCAGTCAGATAAAAACGAGACAGAAAAAGCTCAGAAACGGGAAGATTATCGGCTCGTTCGTCGACATGTAAAACAAACGAACACGTCAGCTTTCAGCAGCGCTTTCAGGACAGGACAAGATACTAAATGTTCCACGACCTGACACGATGAAACTGTCACAGAGAGACAGATGAGAGGCCAACATTGCTTTGAGATGAGAAATCAAGAATAAAGTGCAAACTAACTAACAGATGATAATAACTCAAACTCAAGTCAGACTTAAGTCTAAAACTTGACTTACTTGAAACTTTTTGGGGGGCCACATTGAGCATTTTTATTTAATTGTATTTAAATTTAAAGGTCAGTAACCGTCCTGCACTCATCTTAGTTTTCCTTATAGTTTACACTTAATGGTTCATTTAGTTTGTTGACCTTTTGACCTTTACATCACACATATGTGCAATCTCTAGTGTAGATTTTTTTTCCAATTTTGGTTAGTTGTTAAAAAACGTATTTTCTGTCCTCCACCATCACCTGTCTGTTTCTTCACCCACACTTTATTAGATAAAGGGAAAAAATGCGATCAGACATTATATATTATATATAATTTTGGATCTGTTTAGTTCACCTCTTTCATGGGACCAGCACTTTTTTGTAATTTTTTGGGGTAAATAAAGAAAAAGAAAAGCAAAGAAAACTTCAGGCAGTGAGAGGAAAAGATGGGGAATCACATGCAAAGTGTGCAAAGTGGCTTTGCTCTTTGTGGTCACGCCTTCGTCTTTATGAGCGGATGGAGTTTACTTTGCAAAGGTTAGCAAAAGATCACAGTCTATTTACGCCCTTAACCATGCAACCACTGCAACGTTGACCATGTGCGATTTTGTGGCAGCTAAACAAATGAAGGAGAGCTTTTTTTTCCTATCCCTGGAGAAACACCTCTGAAAACAACACGTGCAGCAGGGCAACTTCCTTCGACATAATAAAAACTGAATTTAATCTTGTAATCAAACAGCATGCTGATGTCATAATCTGCCTTAAACTAAGCCGGCATTTAAAGCAATTTGGTGAAACGGATCTTTTCTATCATGCACTTCCTGTCTTGAACTCCAATCTTCGTTTTTAGGCCTCTTCCTTTCATTTATGGCTAAACGGCTGGAAGTATGGAGTCAAAGGCATGAACAATATCTGCTGGATTTATTTTTGGCTCCGAAGCTCCCAGCGGGCAACCCATTTAGCCTCCCATTTCCCCTTTTTCCCTCCCTGCCTGCCACTACTCACTCACTCCCTCCTCATACAGCGTTTCTCGGGATTAAGCAGGACGTTTAAAGCGAGGATTCACCAAACTGACAGTGCCTTGCTCATGGGAACTTCCTATCATAGTACAAGAGAGCGCTGCAGAGAGATTTGATGTGGAAATTCATGTGGCAGTCGAGTCCTTTTCCGACTCTCCCAGTCTTCATGTCTTTATCAGCAGTTTATTTTCAGTCACATCTCTGCCTTTGCTCTCTCCACTCCCAACGCCCCCTCCTCCCTCCGCCTTCATCTTGGCCTGCATTTTGTTTTCAAGATAAGCTAATGATTTTTAAAATGCTCTGATTTATCACCACGGATTCAGTGTTGTTGCAGCTCACCGGAGCACTTTCAAGATAAACAGCTTTTCTCTCTCTCTCTCCAATGCAGCTCAGAAACTGATTAACTAATGAACCAGATGAACTAACAGGTGGATAAATATCTGCTTTAAGAGGGTCATTAAGATTTGAACCATTTAATCCTCAGGAATATTTTCATATTCTCCATTTTTTTTTTAACTTTTGCCCCCATAATCATTGTGCTTTATACAGTTTAAACATTGCACAGTAATGGAAGAAGTACTCAGGTATTTTATTTAAGTAACAGTAGTAATACTGCAACTCACCTAAGTAAAAGTACAGAGGCTAAGTAGTATAAAAAATATTGACTAATGTTGCAGCTAATGAATGTGGGGCTAATTGAACTACTTTATATACTGATTGGTAACTTAATCTATAATAATACATCATAATTTATTACCTAATTTATATTTTGTAAAGTAACATGTGGTGTTAAATAAATGTAATGGAGTAAAACTACAAAATGTAGTGGGGTAGAAATACAAAGTAACATAAATTGTATTTGAGTAAATTTACTTATTACCCTCCACCATTGGTACTTCCAAAGATTATACACACAAATTACAAATGAAGCCTCCGAATCCATGTAAAAGTATTTATCTGCAGAAAATATAGTGTTTTATAGTAATATTAAAGTAATAAAGGTTGATACTCTCACATCTGTATCCTAACTATAAAGCTTGACTGGAAACAGGCTAACAGCTGGTCTTCTGTTTGAATCTGACTAAAAGAACGAGATGTTTTAATAAACTTTTAATTAGTGAGAGTTAGCGATACTGGTTATTATCTTTGGACAGAGCTGGGATAGCTATATCTCCCTGTTTTCAATCGAGCTAAGCTAACCGGCTGCTTCATATTTCACACTTTATTGACGTTAAAGTGGATTTAATTTTCTCATCTCACTAAACAAAAACAGTGAATATGTGTGCTTAATAAGTAACTTCTACACTGAAATATTAAGATTGAGAGAGTATAAGATATTATTGACCATTATACGCTAACATTTAAGGGTCATTATGCAGTTAAATTTAAATGACCTTCTCATATTTTCTTTAAAATATGTCAGATATTTATAACAAATGACTGATGTTATAGATTAATTAGGCATTAAAATCACATAAACACAGAATAATGTGCATTAAAATAAATTTTTTTAAAACTTTACTCACAACATTCAGTTTTATTATATCCTCAGTACAAAGTAATCAACTTCCACAAGAACTGTAAGCCATAAAATTATAAAATACTCAATATATATAAGTTATATAAGTTAAGTTTAGTTTAGAACAAGAGTAACTTTCTCTGGTTATATGCAGAGTATAGAAGGACGAACTAAAGTTATTTTTTTACCATTTGAGGAGGAAAATAATGTTAAAATTGCATGTTTAAATGAATAAAGCAATTATCAATAATTGTTTTAGTATTAGACCAAAAAATAATACAATGAAATAAGGGACACAGAATATCTGAGAAAATCTTAATATTGTCAGAATTAAACATTCATAATTACTTACATGTCTCTAACAGGCTTCAAATAGTTTGTCTGAGCAATCCACCAATAATTATGATGATTCAAGTGCCTGAGATTAGCCAGTAAATTTTCCTGACATGTTAATATTCACATATAATGAAAAAAATAAATAAATAAAAGTTATGGGGCCAAAATGTTGCTGCATAAAAGCAAACTTTGAGGTATTCTTTTCTTTGTGTCTTCATTCTCTATGGAGATTATCAAAAAGTGCATTAAACTCGCGAACATAAACCATCTATAGATGATCAAACAGATCTCTCAGATAACTCATAACTCGGTTTATGATATACAGTGTGTGTTTTCCATAGAGTTGAACATGTTTTAATGCAGCTCTGAGAGGCAGATCAGAGAAGAAAGTTTCAGAGATCCTCCAGTTGTCATAGCAAACAAACAGCAACCACAGCAGCCACTCAGCCGCCTGCTGGACACTCTCTGATGGAGAGATACAGCTTCACGAGCTGAAGAAAGGCACAAAACGGGAGGAAAAGGCCGAAACTACGAGTCTGTGTGTGTGAGAAAGAAATATAAAACTCTTAAATGTGTGTTTGGCCGCAAGTTTGGGAGTTCAGCACCGATAAATTAACCTTTTGCAGAGAGGTCATTAGGTAGAAACGCATCGACTCGCCTTTTAGTTTGCATGATTAACAGGCAGAGAGGAGGCACAGGATGAGTCATGCGCTCTGATTTATCAACATTACAAACACATCCTGCAGGAAAGAGGAGAGGCTGACTCCAAAGTTCACAGAGCTGACACAACAAAACACATTTTCTTTGATAAACCTCGACTTTGGTTGTGTTGTGTGAGACCTGAAGCCCTTTTTAACTTCCAGCCTCTCCAGTAGATGGTGGTTGTTTCAGGGTGGCAGCGGTGGTGGTGGGGGGTCGTCTTCGATGCTTTTCATTCTTATTTTTCATTCATGTCACTGTGCTTTTCTTTCTTCTTTTTTGTATTTCTGACTTTTCATCGTCCCCTCTTTGATGTGTGGTCAAATTACCGACCACATCAGATAAGGAAAATTTGTAGACCGTCTGTGGGGGGGCCGGCGAAGGAAAAGAAAGGCAGCGAATGGATATTTCAGCACAAGTCAATGTGGAATGGACGGCTATTAAATACAGTATGTTCAGCACAGGCATTTACTGGAGTTTGTTGCACTGGCTGTTTGTAACTCATAAGAAAAGTGTTCACCAAGTGCAGATTATCACATCAGTAAATTTAAATACATTTCCCTACAAAAACTAGTTCTAGCTAATATATTACCTGTTTGTAGATCTAGATAGTAGAAAGGCAAAAAAGAAAATGACCAAACGTTTAAATGAAATGCTGTAAGCCCAAACCTGCATTCGTTGATATTTTGGTTACTTGTTAGCAAAGAGTCCATTTCCACATCCAACACAAGAAACATCAGCATTTGTTTAAAGCCGAGTTTGTTCACCCCCCTTTTTAGCTCCATTTTGGTCTCCACCATCTCCTGAGACAAATATCTGTCTCTTTAGCTGTTGTTAAACTTTGCTCAACTTTGTTCATCAACTGGTCTCTAAATTTGTTTCTTTTTCGCAGAGTGGTTCATGTTCATCCAGCACATAACTCAGATTTGAAAAAAGTTAATCTTATTTGGCTAGCTGTGTCCATCTGCTTCCAGTGTTTATGCTAAGCTAAGCTAATCACCTCACACACATCAGAGTGGTGCAAATCTTCTGATCTAACTCTTGTAGAGAAAGCGAATAGGTGTGTTTCTTAAAATGTTGGACTCATCTATTTAATACAATATACTGAAAGACAAACTAGTTCCTGTCAGTTTTCCTTCTGTCCATATCTGTAGTGATTGCAGCCCTTTTAACTTTTATCGTAAGACAATGGGGGACCAAATCTTCCTTCATATGAAAAAAATGTGTATTAAAGTTTAACTGTTGCTAATTTGTGAGGTTTAGCTTTATATAAAGGTTCAGTGGAGTTGAAAACTATGTTTACATGTCCTCAGTACAGAAACAGTACAGACAAAACAACATACAAAACATAAAGAGGGGACAAAAAACGCTGTATCTTTAGAAGCTACCCTCTGAATTCAGACTGATAAAGCCTCGCAACAGCCTCCACTAAACTTCAGAGCGGCCTTTAAGCCTGGAAAGAGAGTCGATGTGGATTCTGACTCCCATTTTTCACAGGGTAGTTGTATTTCGAAGGAATTTGTTCTGCGGCCAAGATGGTTTGGCATCATAACGGCTCAAATCCAGGCCAGAACAAATAACTCGGCCTAAGCACTGTTGCCAGACTCTTGCCAAACCCAGTTTGAAGAATTGACAAGAGCAACGGCCGGTCGGGCTGCTGAAACTGACCCTCAGAAATGAATCATTCGAAATCACTGCTCCTACCAACGGAGGTGTCAGAGAAGAGAGTACCAAGAGTCATTTTCAGGGTCATATTCAGCTGCTGGCATTGATGGTATGTGAAAAGCAGTTTTGACCTGTCTGAGGCCTCGTCGCCCCCCCAACACCCCCCCACTACGGTGCCAGTCAGTCTTGAGAATGAGGGGCCCTCCATCAGTGACCGTGGCCGTTTCAAGTGGCCGTTTCATAAAGATAAGTGCCATTCAGAAAGGAAAAAGAGCTCGGGATCGATTCAAAGAGTCGCCTATGGCAGAAACTGTCAACACCTGGATATAAGGAGGCTGTCTGAACGCGTACAGTAACCCGCAGATGAACTCTGCTGCAGCCGAGGCAAAATGAACTCACCTCACTCCTTTGATGCGGCAAAGTCAAACTGGAGAAAAGTTGGAAACCTTATAAAATAAACTTTTTAAAGTCTGTAGTTTTTATCCTGCACATTTTCACACTTCTTCTAGTGTCCAAAGAGTTTAGAAGTAATATACTCATGTGATAACCAGGTCAAAGGTTATCCTCCAAGAAAAGCTACTTCAGGGCCTTTTTATTTTAGTCAACCAAAAAGTAAAAGTACTTATTTGAGTGATTCAATCTTCAGTCTTTTACATGATTAATAATTTCTAAATTCAATCTAATCCTTATTTTATGGTATATTTTGAGGTTTGTCATGGCCAGGTTGTTCTTAAAAAGGACTTTTTTTTTTTTTATCTCAGTCAGATTTACGGGGTTAAAAAGAGGTTGAATAAAATAAAAATGATCCTGTGACACCATGAGGTACATTATCATTGGTCATATTTGAGCCTTAACATTCATTCTTGACTTTGGAAATAATAGTTAGTAAAAAACGTGATCTGTCAACATATTTTGACGTGCACAGTCGGTGGAGTTCCTGTTTATTTCACTGTTCAGATTTCAGATTAATAGTCACATTTACGACCTTCATCATCAGCTGACTCCATATTTATGTATAAATAAGTACCCCCATGGCAGACATTGCTGAATATATTAAATCATTCTAAACTCAGCAGCATGTATTTAAACATGAACTGCAGCAGTAATGGAGTCAGAGGGTTCATCTGGCAGGTCAGGCCTGCACATCTGGACTGATTTGTCTTGGTTTTGACATAATGTTGGTAGAGTCGGATTTCAAGAGAGAGAGAGAGAGAGAGAGAGAGAGAGAGGTATAAAATGGGTACAAGTTATAACTTTAATGTCCAAACTTTACTTTATATTTTTGTTTTTGGCATTTAGGGGACAAAATGTTTGAATGTTGTTGAATCACAGCAGCCGAGTAAACCTCAGAGGAGAGGGTGAGCCTGAAGAAGAGCGAAATGTCCAATCAGATAATTAATCCCCTTCTATTTCACATTAAAAAGGTGTGGGGGAGGGGCAGAAATGTGTGTCCTGTTCTGCCACATTGTGCAACGCCTCGTAAGTTTTTATCAATCCTCACGCCAAAGGAGTGCGATGCAGCGGAGGCCAATATTTGCTTCACGTTTGGATCCAAGTTGAAACCTCTTTTTGTTTTGTTTGACTCCACATGAGACTCACTGAAGCTGGATTTATGTGTCGTGCTGCCCTCTAGCTTTCAGAGAAGCACTCAGAGGAAATACTGTGTGTACAATGTGCATGCAAAATACAAAAAGAGGGTCAGAAAAGGTCAACTTTCACTTTAATCAGCTGGAAAATGTTATTTCCACAGGATGCAGGAGGAAAAGAAGGATTTTTAGATAAAAAATTAAAAGAAGAGGAAAAAGATAAATAAATGTACCATATTGGTTTATTTAACAGGGACATTTACATCAATGCATCATTGTTTCTCCATCCTGTACTGTAAAATAGAACATAAAAATAAAATAAAAACATGCAATTTTCCTTCAAGTCCAATTTGTTCACTGTAAAATTTAAATCCACACAAAAGTGAAGAAAAAATAAGCTGTTTGTCTGTTTATAACATTTCGATCTGTACGACTTTCATCAGGTACGTGAGCAGGAAACACAACACATGCTGGGCACTATTGCAGTAAGTAATTAAGTACATTTACTCAAGTACATGCACTTTACTAGAGTATTTCTATTTTATTCTACTATCTACTTCTACTCTAGTATACCTCAGAGAGAAATATAATCATTTTTGATGCACTTATTTAGCAGCTTTAGTTACTTGACATATTAAAAAAAATATAATTAATATTCAACAACAATCAGCTAATAAATAATGAAGTATTATTACAGATTAAACTAAAAGCAGTATATAAAGTCATTAAAATGAGCTCCACCTTTACCAGCTGCAACATTAAAGTGATGAACGCATTTTTACATGGTCAGTAGTTTTACTTTTAGTACTTACTATATTTTGATGCTAATACCTTTATGATTTTGCTAAAGTAAAATTTTGAAAGCAGAACATTTAACAAAAGAAACAGTATAGTATTTTATCTATTTATATGACTTCTGAGATCTTGAATTTGAGTACTTTTTGGTGAAACTACAAAAACTAGGTCAGTTGGGGAAAAAAACACAGGAGGTTTCACTAAATCTGCAAGATGCAAGCTAATCGAATCAAACACAATACTTGTAGCCCAACAAATTTATCTGCAGCTTGCACACAATTTGCAAATCACAAGATCCAAGTTTTTCCAATTATTCAAGTACTTAAAGGATAATTAAACAATATGATGATCCTGACAATCATCCCTCTGCAGCCTCCTGAATCACGAGTGAAGCTCTCGGGGAAAAAAAATGTCTTTGTTTGGTTAAAAGGAGACATGCTGCAGTGACATCAGGGATGGTAAAGCTGCTATTAAACACCATGTGTGCTTATGAAACGCAGTGGATTCAGTCCAGCGAGCGGCATGCATCACATCCTCTGCATTCCTCTCAGTCCTCTGGTCCGCACATGAAGTTGTAAAAACATGAAATAAATCAAATATTTTCCAGAAAAAAAACTGGAGGGTAAAACCTGAGAGTTGCAGCTTACAGCTGAAATGAGCTTGATTGGATTTGATATAATCTGACAGGACAGGTCACACACTTGCTCTTGCTCTAGGTCGTCTCACACGCTCACACACACTCGTACGAGCTGTAAGCCTTCGCACTCGGTCCCTGATGGTGGAGAGGTAAAAAAAAAACAGGATCTTTTCTGCCTTTTGGATGTTAAAAAACAAAACAAAAGAGGAAGTGATGAATCGACCCAGTGCTGCGGCGCTTTGGTGCAGAAGTCTGTCTCATCAATGCTTGGTAGGAATTCTCTGCTGAAGATAATCATATCAGGCATGGAAAGAAGAATAGCTGGATGCATAATGGGTGTAAAATAACTTAAAGAATAATAACTTAAGAACACAGAACATCCAGACATGAATAATGTAAAATGGAAAAAGTCTGTGTCTGTGCAGGTCTGGTTAACTGGGTTTTTCAAAGATGATGCTGACTTATACTACATTATTTACCCTAGCTAATTGTGTCTGTTATAGGATGACTGTGCAGTGGAAAAAGTATTCAGATCCTTTATGTGCCTTAAAAGTCCTGCATTGAAAATGTTACTTAGCTAAGTATGTAAGTATAATCAGGAAAATAATCAATGCAGAAAAATCTCTCCTGTCTCTGTTATGTTATTATATATTTTATCATTATATTATTATTACTGATTAATTTTAAAGCAGGACTTTACTGTTGGTTTGAAAATATTCTAAAATTTTAAAGAAATGTCATCACAATTAGCCAAAGTTGTTAACAATGTTTGTTATATTAAATGTTTGTTAATATTATTAAATTAAAATTGGAATTATTGAAATAATTTTGAGGAAAAGCAATAAATCTTCTCATTTGTGAAGCTGGATCAGTGATTTTATATTATATTTTATATTTTTACATGAAAATGGACAATTATTAAAATTTCCTGTCGGTTGACTAATTGATTAATTAACTAATCACTTCAACAGTACTTGTATAAACTGTAAAGTAGATTAATTTATAACAAAACTTCACATTTTATAAAATCTTAATTTGTAACCCAAGTAACCCAAATCTGTTAAATAAATGTAATGAATGAAGAAATGAAGAAGAAAGTGGGATGAAAAGAGTCAAGTAAAGTACAAGTACCTCTGATATGTAAGTTTAAATTTAAGTTTAGCAGAGTACTTTAATATATAAGCTTAGTTTTATTCTACATTACTGATGACTGAAGTTATGGTGACGAAAAAATGTATTTGTAATATATCAGGGCTCTTTGAAATGAGTTTGTCTCCTCTCTGTGACACGAGGATTATGACAGTTCGGGTGTGAGCGGGTCACTTCAGATAATCCTGCTGCAGCTGACTGAGCCAGGTTCAATCTCCCAGTCTGAAGTCACTGAAAGAGCTACTGCAAAACGTCATGTAAACAGCATTAAAAGCCAAAACATTATAAATCAATAAAGATTGTTGAAGTCTTTCAGGAGGTCACATGAGAGTTCAAATAAAGCTGATGAGAAAAAAGTGACGATCCAAAACCTCTTCAGGATATCTTCTGATTTATGATTGATGTTCTTTATTGTTCCAGGGCAGCAACACCTTCAGACCGTCTTCCTCCAGGTCTTTGTGAGCTCTGGAGGTGGCGAGCCTCGAGATGCGTCCACAGCGCCGCGCCTTCATCATCTCACCTCAAACATGGAGGCAGACACCAGACAAACCTCCTGACGTCGACCCATCGTCCTCCCCTTCCCCTCGAGGCCTCCTGAGGTTCCTCCTGGTCCTCTTGGCCTCCCTGTGTTTGATGCCCTGCCCGGCACAGGCGGCCTTGTTTCGGGTCGGGGTGGTGGGACCGTGGGGGTGCGACCCCCTCTTTGCAAAGGCGCTTCCCAGTGTGGCGGCACAGCTCGCCGTCAACCGCATCAACAAGGACCCTTCGCTGTCCTACGCGGCAACGTTCGACTATTCAGTGCTGCAGGTGTGACGCTGAAAAAAATGTTAATTAAACCACTAAATTTTATAGATAAATCAGCATCATTTGTGCTGATATACATAAATAAACATCAACCTTCAAGATCACTGTGATGACTGTCAGGGAGGATCCATAACTGATCAATAATTAAGGCCTAAATGTGGAGTTTGCTTTGCTGCAGTTTCTTCATTGGAGCAGACAATCTGGTTTTATAGTCTCCAAAGATGAGAGAGGTTGACCCATCTCTCTGCTTCAGCCAGCAGCTGCTCAAATAAAGCCGTTATATATATTATATAGAAAGAAATAATGAAGACATTATTAAGCTCATCCTGTTTGCCGTCCCACTGTACATAATGACCCCCACAGCATCTCCACAGAGCCTACAGACACCTGCTGATGGAAACTAACTGGAAATAAACAAACAAACATCACAAGGAACAAAAGTAAAACACCTTCTGTTAATTATCTTGAGATAACGGCATTAAAAAAATAATTGCTTGCACGGCCGTTCTTGGCTTCCATACACGTTGATGTTCGAACGTTTGACCTTCATTCATTCATTTGCAGACAGTTATAAGCTGGCTTCTTTGTTCATTGATTCATTTACGGGTTTGTTCAGGAGCCATGTGAGACATCGAGGGCGCTGGAGGCCTTCGTGGGCTTCCACACCAGAGCCTCAGGGTACATCGGACCAGCCAACCCCGGATACTGCGACGCTGCTTCGATGCTGAGCAAAGGCTGGAACAAAGTAAGTGACTGTTTCTGGGGGTGTCAGGTTTGTGTGAAACGCCTTAAAATAATATCCACTT
Source organism: Scortum barcoo (assembly GCA_023238725.1). Lineage (NCBI taxonomy): Eukaryota > Metazoa > Chordata > Actinopteri > Centrarchiformes > Terapontidae > Scortum > Scortum barcoo. The sequence continues at coordinate 7,638,229 of CM041532.1, forward strand.
TCTCCCCCTTCAGGCTTTGTTTTCTTGGGGGTGTGCTGGCTACGAGCTGGACGACATCCGTAGCCACCCGACCTTTGCCCGCTCCATGCCCAGGCCCACCTGGGTGCTGCTCAGCATAATAAACTACTTCAGGTGGGCCCACGTCGCCATCATATCATCCTCAGACGACATCTGGGTGGAGACGGCCACCAAGGTTTGAATATTTTTTGTTTCTCACATTTCTACAAAAAAACATTTCTAGTAGCTGCATGAAGTCTGATGAATCCAATTAAAATGTGAGATGACAGATAACTCCACAGTTTGCTGGTACATTAAATACCCAGTTATGAAGTTTATTAGCGTGAAATTGAGGGGAAAAGTGCTCTAAATGTGATTGCTTTTGTTGTCTCTGTCCTGTCCAGGTGGCCGATTCCTTGAGGAGTCACGGTCTGCCGGTCAAACTGATCGTTTTCATGGAGAACACGCCTCACGGCATCAGGCGAACTCTGTCCAGAGTCCGAAAGATGAGAGAAATACGAGGTCAGCTCAGCCTCAGACATCACTATAGACCCTAAGTTTGCTTTATTTTGAAAAGCCTACAGTGTTTTTGCTCAGCCTTTTTCCCAAACAAGCAATTCCTTTGTCTTTTATTGTCTGTTTATTTTTGTCATCACGAGATTAAACCTGTAAGTAAAATAATAAAAAAACAACTGGGGATCATATGAGAGGACCTCACTGCTGATCTGTTGGACGTGACATTAGCAGCATTTATTTTAAAGTAAACAGTGGTGTGTCTACATCATGACTCAAAAGGAAAGTGACGAGATCACACATGAGACTGAATTTGATTACGTTATAAATGACACAAACCTTCAAGTGCATTTTGCTGATACTACTTAAATACTTTTACTTAAGTGATGTAATGCTTTGTGTCGTCCTAGTTGTGGTCCTCTGCATGCACTCAGCTCTGATCGGCGGTGGCGTCCAGAAGCTGCTCCTGGAGACGGCCTACGATATGCAGATGATCGACGGCTCGCTGGTCTTCGTGCCCTACGACGCCCTGCTCTACAGCCTGCCCCACCGCAACGTCACCTACCCGGCTCTGAAGGGCAACAGCAAGCTGCAAAGGCTGCGGGCCTCACGACGCCGTGCTGACCGTCACCATCGACTCCCCCCAGGTGTCTTTCTACGAGGCCTACAGGGAGGCCATGGAGAGGGGGGAGGTGGCGAGGACGCTCAAGCCTCACCAGGTGATGCACGGAGGTGTAGAGGATGGAGCGGGTGGTTGAGATGCTGTTGAGCAACATAATATGAGCTGAAATCTGTTTCTGCAGGTGTCTCCTCTCTTCGGCACCATCTACAGCTCAGTCCTCTTCATGGCCCACGCCGTGCATCGAGTTCGGCAGGCTGGGGAGTGGATGTCGGGGGGAAACCTGGCACAACACACCCGCAACCTGGACTTCCAGGTACGGAGAGCACAGAGTGTTTCAAACAGTCAGGGAGGCTGGAAAAAACTGTAAATATTCCTGTAATCTCTGGAAAAACTCTCTGGATGAAGCCTGTTCAGCAGAAATGTGTCTAAATTTGGTAGAAGGACATTTGATAAATATAAATACCTATAAATTATCCAGTGAAACTGTATGAATGTAACTTAGACCTTAGAGTGGCAGTTGAATATTACACTAATACTAATGATTTTTTATAAGACATAATACAATTTGCAAATATTAAAAAAGTGAGTTGCCTATGAAAGAGCAAAAATCTGTCATATTAATTCATTTCTGTATAACCTCCTGAGCCTTTTTGAGATGCTTTTTTTTGGAGTGCATTTTTTATTTATCCGAGCTATTTTGAATTAGTAGGACCTAAAAAGTATAATAAATACAGGAAAAACGTATCATAGTGCAGAATGGCAAAAATTTTATGTCCTCATATGTGGATGCAGGGTCTTAGGAGGATAATTTGGTGTTACTAGACATTAAAAAATTGAAAATCAAAGTGAAGATTTTATTGTTTTTTATTTCTAAACATTTTATATTTAAAATAAATTACAAAAAAATCCACTTTTATCTACAGGAATTCTATGCAACATTGATAAGAAACCCTTTCTACACTCATTATATTTGATTTAATTGGCTGTTTAAAATGTTCTAGACCAAAATAGACTGTAAAGTTGAAGAATTACCCTTTTAACATTTTGACTACACTTCAATTTTAAGTATCCGAACCCAACTCTCCAAGTTCCCTGACATAATGAAATGACAAAAAACTGTGTGTGAATCATATATATTGCATCTTTTTTATGTTGCAGGGCTTCAGCCACCCCATCAAGACCAACAGCTCTGGAGCTGCTCTGCTGGACTACCTCATACTGGACACAGATGGACTCTCCTGGGAGCTGAAGCCAACATACAGGTAAATCTGGACTCGGATCAAGTGTTTGGTTTCTCCTTAATAGCACAACTGGAACTATTAGAAAGATCTTAACATGCAAATACTTCACATAGTGCCAGTGAGAGAGTGCAAAGACTTCTAGTTAGGACCAAAGTTTTTTTTTTAGGTTTTAGTCTAAGTTGCATGATATTCAAAAGTTTGATTAGGCCCAGACTCCAAAGAAGAGGATGCTACATTCAGGTGTTACTGTTGCATCAATATTTTTGATTGATTTGATCAATGACAGGATCGACATGGAGCTCGGGATGGTGCGTTTCCTGGGCCGAGACATCCACTTCCCTCGCGGCTCCGGACCCAGGAAGGACTCCCCCTGCTGGTTTACCCCCGGAGTCATCTGCTCAGGGGGTGAGGAACACACACACACACACACACACACATATATACTGTACATAAGTGTGTGCTGGATGTTTTAGTTTCCTATAAAGATTTTAACAGTGATCATAGGCTCTACAAACAAAGATTTAAAAAAACACAAAGTCCACAGAAAAGCTGGTTAAATGTTTTCTATGTTTATAATATTTTCCATCCTAATTCTTCTTCCTCTGCTTCAGGGGTGGATCTGTTCTCAACCATCAGCATGTTCATCGGGGCGATGGCGGCCTCTGTTTTCACGGTGGCACTGATTTACATCATCAGGTATGAAGTCAGCAGGAAGCCTTAAATCATGAAAATGAATCATTTACTGCTAAAAAAAGGTATTAAGAACATGTAGCCGTTTGCGGATTCATTTTTTCCTTCCTATTAATCACAAATTAAGCTGTTTTTAGGATTCATGATAATCTGTCACTCCATCCTGCTGTCTCTTGTTGCCTAGGCGACGCATCAATCAGATCCGGCTGGTCAGGGGTCCGAACAAGATTTTGCTGACTCTGGCTGATGTCACATTCATAAACCCGTCGCTTAGCAACAAGGTCAGACCCCCCAACATCCGACTCTCTCTGACATCTTGTTTGGGATTTTTTTCTTGTATTCATGCTGGATGTGAAACCATGCAAGAGGAGGTTGTTTTGATGTGTTAGTTTCCATATTTCTGAGTGGGTTCAGGCCTTTTTTATGAACTTTGTCAGGATGAAACGTCAGAGTTCACATCCTAAGCTGGACTTTCTTTTTTCCTTATAGAAGCTGAGTCACAGTGACAGCAGGACGAGCGGGATGAGGAGCGTGTCGGACCGCAGCATCATGTCGCCGGTGTCCACCATATCCCCCGCCACCTACGAGAACTCCAACGTGGTCATTTACGAGGTCAGACAGTCAGTTTAATGTATGGTACAATGTCGAACCCGGTCCTCTGCATATTTTAAAGACTGAAGACAAAAAGATTCAGCAGCCAGAATTAAATTCTTTATCTCATTCAGGTTAAAACAACTCTTTTTTCCAACTTCTAAAGTTTCTCATTAGCTTCAAATATGGATTTTATTCCATATTTTCTTTTTCAGAATAACCAAGACTGTTTAGGTTTTATTTGTTGTGAATGATTAGATTATAATGGACTATATATATGCATTTAAATTATTAAGAGAAAATATAAATCCACAAAATTGTAATTATGGGCTGGTATAAATTAATCAAACACATCTTCACCATTACCAGCTGCAACATAAAAGTGATGAAAACATGAATACATTAATAATTATAACCCAGTAATATACTGTACATTATTCTGAAACAAGTCATTTAGCAATATGAATACCTAAAGTATGAAAAGTTTTACTTTTATTTTTGAACTGTAGTATTGCTCCTTTAACCTTAAGTACAATATCTGAACACTTCCAGTAAATAACAGGCAACTATTCAGTGAACTTTTTTCAGCAGAAAAAAGTAGATTAGGACACGACCAAACTGGGAGGCACGTGTTGATTGGCTTGCCATAATAAAATTCAAGTAATACAATTATTAAGCCTATAAGGGCCAGAGTTATTGATAGGTTGATTGGCAATCAGGTAGACAATAATTTCACAAACTTTGCTGGTGTGTTTGAGCTTCACCGGGGGCAAAATTTCTCACTTTGTTTGGGTTTAGTCTGCCCAGAATAATCTCATAAAATTAGAAACTACCAGAAGAATAAGTGTTTGAACTCCAACTGTTTGGTGTTTGTCTCCTTTCAGGGTGATTGGGCGTGGCTCAAGAGGCTTCCTGATGGGACGTTTAACAGCATCAACCCCAAAACCAGCCTTAGTGTTTGAGCTGGTATGAGACTCGAAGAAAGTTGGAAAACAAAATGAACCATGAACAAATCATGAAAAACAGCTAATAATAGAAACCAGAATTACAAAGGATGTTTTTTGACCTACAGATGAAGGATATGCGTCACGAGAACGTCAACCCTTTCCAGGGCTTCTTTCACGACTGCGGCGTTTTCGCCATCGTGACCGAGTTCTGCTCCAGAGGAAGTTTGGAGGACCTGCTGCTGAACGAAGACGTCAAACTGGACTGGATGTTCAAGTCGTCTCTGCTGCTGGATCTAATCAAGGTCAATATAGAGGAAAGAGGGAATACGGGATATAAATGAGTGGTGACGACAGAGAAGACAAATAGTTCTGCTAGTTTAGACATGAAATATGTCCAACTCGAGATTTTTTTTGCCAGTTTAAGAGCAGAAATCTTAATTTGAAAAGTAACTAAAGCAATCAGACACCTGCAGTTGAGTAGAAGTAGAAAGAAGTAAACTACCTAAAGTACCTCACGTTTAGTAAATGTAATGTTTTTGTCTCAGGGGATGAAGTACCTCCATCACCGCGGAGTGGTGCACAGTCGTCTGAAGTCCCGTAACTGTGTGGTGGATGGGCGTTTTGTCCTGAAGATCACGGACTATGGCTACAACGAGGTCCTGGAGGCCCAGAGGTTCCCCTACGTTGAACCACCTCCAGACGGTGAGTGACCAGATCAAGATCACGAAACCAGGATCGCACACATGAGTTGCCACTAAGGGAGCAAACTAATCCAGTTCTCTGGGTTCCAGAGATGCTGTGGACGGCTCCGGAGATCCTGAGGATCGCCGGGCAGCCGGGGCTTCACGGGACTATACTCGGCGATGTGTACAGCTTTGCCATCGTCATGCAGGAGGTGGTGGTCAGAGGGCCTCCGTTCTGCATGCTAGACCTGTCCGCTATAGGCAAGACAGCTACTTCACAAACTCACACAAACCTGATCAATATAAACGCTAAATACAGTTTTTGTTGCGTTTACATCCATTTTTAAGTTGGCAAACAAATAAAAGCTGTTCTAGGATTTTTACATACGTAAAGATGAGCAAAAATTCCAGCTTGTTTGACGCCAGTAAGTTTGGATAAGGAGCATTTTCTGGCCACAAGATGTGATCAGTTAAATTATAGATATTTTAAAAACTTAATGAAATGAGGAAGGATAAAGGGATGTGAGGAAGGGGAGATACAAGTCTCCCAGGCCTGGGACAGATATATTGAGTTGAGTCTTCTGAGTAGATTACAGGCCCCAGATAGTATCTCAGAAATGGTTGATCTGGTAAAAGTAGGTCTCACAGTTAATTAGAGGCTTGGTTGAGGTGTGACCCTGAATCTGAGTTAAGTTTAAAACTTAAATCCAAACCGTCCCCTAAACAGCAGTGTGGAAACAAAACTGCTTTTCCTCTCTTGCTACTTTGATTTCAGTCAGTATCAGTCAGAGCAAACTGAGCTTTAGATTAATGCAAATGGTAGCATTACTATGTTAGCATGCATGTAGCTAATGCTAATGGTTCAGTTCGTCCACTGCCACCTGGATCTAAATATTTCCGCTCATACTGGATGGATTGTCATGAAATTTTGCACTGATGTTTGCAGAAACACAATGACGGTTTTTTTTTCTAACTGGAGAGCATGCTGGTGTTTAGCTCAAACTCTCAGAGAGCAAGTAGCATTGCTGTAGTTTCTTCAGTCAGTGTGTCTTTGGGCCAACCAAATCAAACCAACCATCGTCACCGTCCTTTTGCCAAACTGCTAGCCTGGCTCAAAGACAATGGCCACACACACTTAACGGCATATTTTTCTCTGTATTTTAGAAATAATAGAGAAGCTGCGTAAGCCTCCTCCTCTGTGTCGCCCGGTGGTCAGTCCGGACTACGCTCCCTTAGAGTGCATCCAGCTGATGAAACAGTGCTGGAACGAACAGCCGGACAAGAGACCCAGCTTTGACGAGATCTTCGACCAGGTGGGCCTGATGTCAGAACACACCAAATCTTCAAGTCTATGCACAAACTTGTATAAAGTATAGAAATAACAACATGTTGCCTTCATTTTAACAAAACATCTGCCTTTAAATGCCACAAAAACGGATTCTGGTTTCAGTTTAAGAACATCAACAAGGGGAAAAAGACCAACATCATCGACTCCATGCTGCGGATGCTGGAGCAGTACTCGTCCAACCTGGAGGAGCTGATCAGGGAGCGAACGGAGGAGCTGGAGATCGAGAAACAGAAGACGGAGAAGCTGCTGACACAGATGCTGCCTCCGTGAGTCGACGAAGACACAAAACACATCGACGTACGCAGATTAAAAGACAATAATGATTTATTATAAAAAGGGCAGACACATATGGGAGCCAAATTATGACACTATAAATGGCTGGATTAACATTACAGGTCAAACCATAAACACACCTGCGTAGGAAAAGTTAAAGCATCTTCTCTTCTATTTTTTCCACTGTGAGTTATTTGTTTGTGATATGTATGCATGCATGAACCCCACTTTATTAATTTTATTTTAATAATAATAATAATTATTATTATTATTATTATTATTGTTGTTGTTGTTGTTCAAATCACATTTGTTGTTCATTTATAGATGTTACACAATTTATTCGTGTAATTATAGATTTCATAATGTATTTTCTAATTCTGGGGTTCCATATGTCAACCTGGTTTTGTTAAAAAAAATCTATATATTTATTTACTCTTAAAAAATTTAGATTTTTTGTATTGATTCTTGTGTAACTAAATAAGCCCAACCCCAAACTGAATTAAATAAAATGCCGTCAAAGCAGCTTCACCATGTTAGTGAGTCATCTTCATCTTCTTCTCTGATTAGGTATTGACTTTTAACACGTCCTCTCTCCTCAGGTCTGTGGCTGAGGCCTTGAAGGTGGGCGGCACAGTCGAACCGGAGTATTTTGACAGCGTGTCGCTTTACTTCAGCGACATCGTCGGCTTTACCACCATCTCGGCCAACAGCGAGCCCATCGAGGTGGTCGACCTGCTCAACGACCTCTACACGGTCTTTGACGCCATCATCGGAAACCACGACGCGTCTACAAGGTGCCGTGCTTTAACCTCAAATTTTTGTTCACATATGCAGGCCTCACATTGCTGCTCACTCTGTGCATCGTCTCTTCCAGGTGGAGACAATCGGCGATGCTTACATGGTGGCGTCCGGCGTTCCCGTCCCAAACGGCAACCGCCACGCAGCAGAGATCGCCAACATGGCCCTCGACATCCTGAGCGCCGTGGGAACCTTCAAAATGAGACACATGCCCGACGTTCCTGTTAGGATACGTATAGGACTGCACACAGGTGATGGTCGAAGGGACGCAAAAAATAAGACGCAAATAGGGTTACAGAAGACTACCAATGACAGAAGAAGAAGTATTTAAATCATTCACTTAAGTAAAAGTAAAAGTAAAAATATCACACTGTGTAAAGTTCTGCATACATACTGTTGGCTAGTTTAATCTACAGTAATGCATCATGGTCTATAAGGTCATCACTTTTGTAGCATTGCTCAGAAAAAACAGCCTGTTTTCAGCTTTTTAAACCATAAATCCTTAAGTACATCATAAAAAATATCTCTCCCCCTCTCTCTATTCTCACCCCTTTTAATAAAATGCCCCCCCAAAACGTATCCATTAGTGCTAATGCTTTCTTATACTTTACTATTTCAAAATAAAAGCTCTACTGTATATATGTTTTACTACTGCAGGTCCATGTGTCACAGGTGTGGTCGGCCTCACAATGCCTCGCTACTGTCTGTTCGGAGACACCGTGAACATCGCCTCTCGTATGGAGTCCAGCGGGATGCGTAAGTTACAGAAAAGAAAAAAAAAACAGGGCACAAAAATCGAGCAACTGTTCATGGATGAAATAACCAACCAGACGGGAGAGTTTTTGTTTTGGGCTGAGCCAGTGAATTAAACACTTCTCAAAGAACTGATGCAAAAATCATATAAAGACTCTAAAAACGATGATTTTGATCATTGATTATTCATAATTAAATTGGAGTTAAACTACCAAAAAATTGCAGCTTCTAAAATTTAATTTGATTTAATATTTTAAGGGTTTGCACTCTTAGTTTGATAAAGCAATTTGATAACATTTTTCACCATCCTCTGATATTTCACAGTCAAAATTATGAATCAATACATCTAAAATAACAAACAGATTATAAAAGATAGATAGATTATAAAAATAACTGTTGGCTACTGAAACAGCAAAAAGTAAATGATGTCAGGTTTGGCGGGTGCAGTTAAAACTGGGAAGCACTTTGTTGTCTTTTCTTTGGTTTCCCCACTTGTGATTCTTCCTCATTCTAATTGTGTTTATTCCCGACCACCTGGAAATGATGATATCCGTTGCTTTGCAGCCTACAGGATCCACGTCCACCAGAGTACGGTGAAGATCCTGCGAGACCTGAATCTCGGCTACAAGCTCGAGTTGAGAGGCAAGACGGAGGTCAAGGTACGACCCTTGACCAAGATTTCTACATGCCAACGAGGTCGATCACCTCCTCTGCCGATGTGTTCCTGACGTTCACTGTCTTTCTCAGGGGAAAGGAGTAGAGGAGACCTACTGGCTCGTAGGCAGGGACGGATTTACTAAACCTCTGCCAGTTCCTCCAGAACTCAAGTCCGGGTAGGAGCAGTTTTCTTCTCTCTAAATGTTTTTGTTTTTACTCTGTTCCCCTTTTATTTTTTACTATTTCACCCAACACTGTGCAAGTTCTGGATCCTGGACTGACAATATCATCAGCTTGTTCAATCACTCTTAACACCAATCCTCTCATGAAACCATTGTAAGATGTTCCAATAAGACTGACATTGAATAATTAGTTGAAAACGGTTGCTTTTTTGGTTTCGATGATGTTGTTGGATGGTGTATTTTTCACATTCCTGCAAAAACTTACACAAGACTTGACAATAAAGTAAAGTAAATATCTGAGTTTGGTGCCTGAAACTGATTTCAAGTCCTTTTGCACATTGAAAAAGGGCAAAAGGACCAAATTTTTGCACTTCAAGTTGAAGAAAACAGACCAGTATCTATTTTAATTAAGCCTATCTACACAAAGGAAGCAAAGTCTAAGCTGGAGCTGCTGCTGGTTTGCATGTAGAGTCAGTTGATGGTGGTGGTAATTTTTTCTCAGCAAACACCAGTAGGTATAGTGACTTCCTGGAGACATGAGATTGGTCTTCTAATCCAGGAAGAATCTGTTTCCTAAAATGTGAAACCATTTTGTTTAAATTCAGATCATTTGAGCTTTGAGTGCAGCAGCAAAGTGCATCAGAAACTTAAACTGGCATAGAAGCGATCCTGCCAGTGATCGAATGCTGTCAGCCGAACCTTAAGGGAGGGATTCGGGACTCCGTGGTTTGTTTGTGTGTGTGTGTGATGTGTGTGCCGTGTTCATGCTTTTACTTCGTCCCAACAGGCAGATGGCCCACGGGCTGCAGATGGCCGAGATAGCCCAGTACAAGAAACGGAAAGCTGAGAAACAACAGCAGGAACAACTTGCAAAGAAGAAAAACTGAGGTAATGTTATGCATTATAAAAAAATGTATAACATTACTTGCTTGGTTGGCAACGTGACTCGTCCTTTGGCAAACATAGTTCGGGGACTTGTTAGCATGAGCTGCCTCGAGGCGTCGCTGCAGTTTGTTTGCATTTGGTTCTTGAACATGACCCAAGAAAAGGAAGAAATCTTGGCCACAACAAGAAGCAGCTGGTCAAAGGAAAGGTTCTGGTACACTGGCTTTCTCATAGAACGCTGGCTTTTATTTTGAAAATGATCTTTTAGTATTATTATTATTATTGGATCGATAGACAACAAGATTTCTTTTCATTTTAGCTAAATCTACCTAGACTAGAAGCTTCTTGCTGCAGGTTATAAACCACAGGTATCTTTAGATTTTGAGTGGGTCATGTTTCTATTCAAGATACAAGTGAATGCAAATAAAAAACAGTAAAATCTAGAGGCAGTTCAGGTGAGGGATGTGGGGATTTTATCTAGAAAAAAAACAAAAACAAAAACAAAAAAACATCTCATTTCAACAGAGGGGTTCCCATTTTTGTCACTTACAAAACTCAGTTCTTCTACTTTACAAGTTCTTTATTAAAAAATGTCACATGTCGAATGCTCCCCATGTTGCTGTTATCACTCGAAAACTTCAAAAATCCTTTTCAGGAAAATCATGTCCTTGATTTGTCTTCAGAGGAAAGTTCTCAGGGTTGACAAGAGAAAAGCAACGCTGGATTTTAGTTAACTTTATTAGTTTACTTTCATTTGCTTTGTTTTTGTTACATAACAAGATCTTATGTGTGTGCATTCAGTACTTAGCTAGAACAAGGGGTGATTAGCTTAGCTTAGCATAAAGACTGTAAGCAAAGGGAAACTGTCTAAATTTCAACAATTAGCTCACTAATTAAAGCAGCATTTGTTTTATCCATACAAAAATAAAAATATGTGAATGATAATAATTGATAACTGTTTCTCCCAGCTTGAGTGATATCGATTTTCCCATCTAACTCTCAGCAAGAAAGCAACTGAAGTTTTTTCCTCCCAAAAATGTGCCTTTTTTAAAATTATTATAATGTTTTAGTGCAGGAACTTTCCTTTCCCACCTTGCATTAACGATTTTCCCTTTTGTCCTCTCCTCCCCCGTCCTCTCCCCTCCTCTCAGCCCCAGCATCGCAAACACCGAGTCGAAGGTCGTGAAGCACGCGTTTCACAAGGCGGTGAAGAAGATCGCCCACGTCCGCGTGGTGAGTCAGCTCTGCGCGGCCGAGGAGGACGACAACGTCATGATGTTGCACCACTGACGGACCTGTGATTCACAGTTTTGCCTGTTGGACTTTCAGACCGACCGATCACATCCCAGAAAACGACAACCTTTTATACTCTGAAGTGACTTTGTACCTGCATTTTCATTCATTACGAGTCCGTCACAAGGGAAATCATCCTAATATTTCCTTAGATTACGTTTAGGAGTGAGTGAAAGGGTTATTTCAGATTACCCCCCGTATGTGTGTTTGTATTAACGGCTCGAGTCGACGAGGTGAAGTCTCGCATGGAGCTTTGTGTAGAGGCCGAGAAGCGTCGACTCAGCAAAGCAGGGATCTGCAGAAACCGTCTGTCAGCAGCAGAGGAAGGCGGCTAATCTCTCGCAATCATTTCCTCTTCCTCTGCCTCCCTGGTTCTTCGTCCAAAGGGAAGAGAGGAAAAAAAGAGAGGCAGATGATTATCGCCTCTTTTCTGGAGGAATTTGGCATCTTGGCTTTGCGCCACTGAGTTGCAATGTATTGTACAGACACATATACTCCCAGAAATATTTACCAATGTTTAGGTACGTAGTATTTTTTTGTTAATTTAGCTTGTTGAGTCATCAGTACAAAGGTGACAGGAAATGAGGTGAGAGGGAGGAGGGATGATGTGAAAAGTTCACAGACAGGACTCTAAATGTGGACTTCAGCTAATAATGAATATTTTCTTGTTAATTTGGTGTATAAAATGTCAGAAAATAGTGAAAATGATTGATTGGGTTTTGAAAAGAGTCACAATATTTGGTTTTAAGAGCAGTTTCTCTGCAGTCAGATGAGTTTGGATTGGGCCAAAGGTTTTGAGTTATTGGTTATTGATTTGACCTTATTGGAGGGCTGGTGGGAGTTCATGGTTCCCTCTTAATGTGGGACCAGATGTTGTCCAGGTGTGAGAAGTAATGTGATGGGAGTTTGTGTGTCCTCCCTAGTAGCCATATAATTGAATATCCTTCAGTTTTGTACATTGTATTTTCTGTCAAACTTGCACGGAGATGATTACAGATGAAAGGAGAGATTTTCCTCATGGGGTTGTTGTTCAAAAAAGGCAGAGAGTTTTAGTCGATTGTGGTAGCAAGACATGTGCTAACGAGGATGCTTTGATTTATCATGGAAGTAAATACTTTACTGCAGTAAATTACATTGTCCTAGTCCAGAAACATATTGATATTGTGATATTGTTTAGTCTGAATCCAGCAAAGACGATGAGAAAAAATATTTAGGGGGCGTTTTTGCTTTTACTTCAGTATTATTATTGCAATATCGTGGCTCTCCTGTGGACTGTGAACCACTGTGTGTTCATTTCCTGTGATACTGTCAGCATCTTAAATCTCCATGGCAACCGTGATGCTCCATTATCACACATGGTTTTATGGGTTTCACAGTTTGTCCTCAGCTGCAGCACAGTTTGTTTATTTCATACATCCAGAGTTGGACTTCCTACAGCAGGAAGGAAAGTTTTTTTTTTTTACATTTTATTGTATCACCACAGACACTTGATGTATACCGCTGTTTTATTGGTTAAATCTAGTTCAGAAACGTTTATTTTTAGGCCGTCTGTTGTGTTTTTTATTTCTTTCCAGGATGGAACAATTTGAAACTTAAAATTTACCGTCAGGAACTGTGTTTTTTTGGGTTTGTACATGTTCCTTCATTAGTTCCTCAACTCTGAGTGTGTTTAAGAGAGCAGAGAGTACTGAGATCTACTGTCACTGAGTCTGGTTTTATTTCTACGCTGAAATATTGTGTCATCTTTAAAGTTTTATCACATTTGGAACTGTGCAGGAGGGCTCATCATCTTGATGTGCACTGCAAATTTTCTTCTATAGTTCTTGTAGCTTGTTTTATTTTGTTTACTGGACCTTTATTGATGTAAATGCGACTTTATAGATGAAAATCAGAGATTCACAGAGTTTACAGTTTAATTTAGTGCTTTAAGTGAGAAGTTATCAGATTGTATTTTAGGTTTTACGATAAATTAGTAACAAATATTGAGTCCACTTTATTTTTGTAACCAAACCTGCCTGACAAACATTGAAATAAATCTTTTGGTGCTTGAATTCAGTGTGAAGATGTGTGTCAGTGTAGCTCTTCAGCGCCCCCTGCTGATGCAACAGAAAATAAAATTTTTCCAAGCCACAGATGGCATCCTGCAAGCTCTGGAGGATTATCCCTGCTGATGTGACTCTGTGTGTGTGTGTGTGTGTGTGTGTCCTCGTGTGTGTGTGTGTGTGTGTGTGTGTGTGCGTGTGTGTGTGTGTGTGTGTGTGTGTGTGTTGGTCTGTTTAAAATCCATAAACTGACAGTCATCTTACACTCTTTTTTACTGAACATACATATACACACTCAGGTACGAGGTGACCTGCTTTAACAAGTCTGTAAGTTGTGAGTGTTCAACTGATCAGTGATTTTTCCTTTTTAAGTTGTTTTAATAATTTGTTAGAGTGCTGAAAGACAAAAATATAGAAGATGGGACTAACCTTGCGAATGTTTTTAATGACTTTTTAAGAATTAGTTATATATATTTATACATTTAATGAGTGTTAAGATAAAGTCTCTTTTTTTATGAGAATTTGAGTCTAAATGGTTCCTTTGCTGTTTTCTGCACCACACTTCCCAGAAATCACCTGTCTTTTAACCAAGGTGGGTCTTCCTCCTGTTGACTTTCTCTTGGTGCAGTTTGAGCATCTGCAGGTGGCGCTGTTTTGTTCTGCTTTTTCGATGGCTCCTGGTATCAGATTGATTTTTCATCCAAACAAACCAAGCAGATAAAATATAACACTTTAAATAGTTTTCCCAAGGCGGGTGACAAGACATCTTGTGTTTAAAATAGTCACTTGAAAATTTTGTGTGATCCAGGGCTGCAGACAGATTTTTATAAACGCTTAGATCATGAGCCAAAATTGTCAGCAAAGGAAAGAAACAGTATTTAAGGTACAGGTTAATCTATTCAATTAACTGTTTATTTAGATTTTCTGGAATTTTATGTTGTTTAAATCAATTTCAGTCATTTTATATCAATTTATAGCACTCCACACTAAATTAATTTTATCTTACTGTATTATCATCACACAGTATCATTTGTATATTGAGATATTTAATCTATAAACACGAGAAATCAATTAAGAATCAACCTTACAAACCCTGAATTTGTCATTTAAGGCTTTAGGTCATTAAAACCTCCAAATATCCAACAACATCACAGATTATATTAAAGATATGTGCTCAATCTTAACAAAATGAAAAGTTCCATATCTGGATGCATTTAATTAAGTACATGCAAAAAATGTTTGGTTGTATGTCAAAAAACACATCTGAGCTGCTGCCGCTCACATTTAATGTAAATTTGTGGTTCATATTTCGTTTGAAGAGCTCCCAATAAGCTGTCGTGTGTCAAAGCAACAGTGCAAAGCTCAGATTATCAGAGGATTTAAAGGTTTATCCAGGCTTTAATGGCAGTTTGTTTGGGGGAAGTAAGAGGTTAGTATAGATTATGATATAGTGATATAGAATAAGGAGGAGTATAGACTGCAGAGATTAGTCAGTATCGAGGAACGGGAGATGGGCAGATTAGACCGGGATTATTCATGCAAATGGCGTCCGATCAGACAGTTTTTTTTATCATAAATACATCAAAAGTCAAGCTGCTTTTTGACCTTATAGAAAAAAAAACCAACATGGAAATACAATTTAAATGAAATTATGCAGTTTCTCCTCTGCATGAACTCTAAAGAGGAGGGAAATATTGATAGTTCTAAATATTTCATCATCATTTCATCAGTTCGACATATTGGGACACACATTCAATCACTTGTTGTTTTTTTGAGAGTTAAATGAGAACATAAATACCAGCCTGATGTTCACACAGAGCCAGAGCCAAGGAGGGCAATTAGCTTAGTTTAGCACAAAGACAGGATGCAAGGGGATTAAACTAGCTGGGTTTTGTCCAAAGTTCAAAAATATGCCTACCAATATCTTTACTTACACAAATAGAAATGTAGAGAGTAGAAATATTAACTGTGGTTTGACAATTGGATCACACTTACATTCGTTCATGCCTGGTAGCCTCTCCTTCACTTCTCACACTCAGATTTCTCCAGAGATTAAACCCTCTGGCTTACTGAGGACTCTCCAGAACTGAGCACAAAGCATGGCAACGTGAGACAAAGGGACTCCAATATACTAAAGCTCAAATAAACAACACATTAAAAAGGGATAAAAAACATTAAAACTCTCAGACTCAACCCAAAGAATCCCAACAAAAGTGAAAGATTGAAAAACACTTGTGCACAGACCTTTGAATGTCTCTGAATGTGGGAAAATTTTCGCTGGTGTTTAAGCCTACAGTATTTTTTTTTCCTACTCCGTAACAGACAGAAATGAAGGCTGAAATGTGTTTTTATGTCATTTTTTTAAACAAAACAATACTAGCACAATGTCAATGTACTTTAAATGCTCGTACCAATCACACTTATGATACCAGAAGAACCCCAAAATAGATGGAAAGTTCAACATATTTACTGAAAGGAAAATGCTGCCACTTTTTTTGCCACCACTTTCACACAATTACATCTGATTACATAAAAAGATATACTTAATAAATCCTAATTGTGAAAATATATTATGAATATATCAGAGTGCATTACATTCAGCGTAGGTCATAGTGAGATTGGTACTGTAAGGATACTTGTTTGTCACTGATCCCAAAAACAATGCAGGACTGGATGTTTTTGAGCATGTGCAGATTTGAACAATTTGTTCTCGTGGAATAAATAAACTGTCTGTCTGTGTCCGTTTAAATTGCATTGTCAACAGCAGCTCGCGGCAGTGTCGCAACTGTGCTCGCTCTGAAATAACAAACTGGGTCTGTAACAAAGGGAAGCATGCTTTCCTTTGTGTTTCCTGTGTGTGTGTTTCAGCTTTGTTGGCTCCGCTCCTTTGTTGCAAGTACAATAGCAGCACAGGTTTTGCTGTAGGGAGCAGCCACGAGCAGCAGAGGGCGCTGTGACATGGCGACTGCCTATAAGGAGGAGGGAGATGTTAAGAGTCTGGTTCAATCATGAGCACAAAGATGGTAGAAACAGGAGGGATTTACTCAATTAACAGCACAAGCAACGAAACAGAAGCTATACACATATGGGTTTATATAATAAATGACTATTTCAACACATTTTTTGTTATTTTGACAACTTTACTGCTGTTTACTATTTTAAATATTTCTTTATGAAGCTACCAGGGGCTCCTATTAACAATCCACACATCACATATGAATAGTGTTTCTATGCTGGAGCACTACTTGGCTTAAGAGTTTGAAACAGGGACCCTCTTCAACACAGGACATCAAGGTCAGGTATTGAAGCTGGTCAACCAAAGGATCACATCTGTTGATATCGTGCTTTTAATAGTGAACGTATTTTAATTAAAGTAGCACAAATGAACCATAAAACACGTTTGAAACTCCCAGTTAGAGAAAAGAGGACGTGGTTGTTCTTGAAATGTGTTTAAAATAACATATTCTGCACTTAGAGTACACTGAGAAATACTGAAATGCTGCAAAAGTAAATAGTATTTGGATTAAATTATTCATTTTGGGTAAAAAAAAATAAACAAACTATTCATATATTACTCAATTTAAAGTAATCAGACCAAAGTTTCTTGTTGTATTTACAGCAGAGGAAGCAGCTCGCAGTATCGTCTCTTTGGTGACACATCTTATTATATTAAACTACAGTTCATCTGCAGTTTATATGCAGGCTGTTTGTCTAAATGCTCACCTGTGCATCTACAGACCCAGACGACTGACGACGTCAATCACCGTCCAAAGTGCCGCCAACCAAAGAAATGACATGACGTGACAGGTGAAAAATTTGCATTATTAAGCATCCGAGCTGGCGACTAGTTTGATTGACTGATGACTGACGGCGGACTGACGCACCGGCTTAAACACACACGATCGCACACCTATACGAGCGCGGCCTCTTTGTTCTCCCCTGTCTCGAGTCAAACAAGCCTCCTCCAGTGTCTTAATTCTCATGAACTCATCACCGAACAGCTTGTTTTACTCTAAAGTCTGCTGTTTGACTCGACCACACCTATTATTTGGAAGATTACTCAGCCTGCGATGCATGATTGTGGCACTTTTACAGCGAGAAAAAAACAGATTTTAACCTCAAGCAAGGGAGTCCCACGCGTCCTCCTGGGTAAAAATCAACCGAATTTGGGATTGTGAGGAATTTCAATCTGAGATAATAATCCTTTAAGATTAAAAAGAGAGACAGAAAACGAGGTAAAAGGTTGGAGGCTATATAAGTTCAGTTGCTCTTACGACAGCAGAGGCAGCAGAGGCAGCAGATGAAAGGCTGGACTCGGGCCAGACGGAGGTTAGCAGAACCTGACTTCCCTTGAAAAGCAGCTGATATTTCCCCGGGGAAGAGTTGGGTTGCCCGTCATTGTGGGGTTAGATTGGAGGCCGGTATTCCAAGCCGTCACAATGCTGTCCCGTTTTTTTTCCGCAACAAGAGGTTAAAGAGGTGAAAGCAGCAGGGTTAAGGGACAATTCTTTGATAATGCTCTGTTCACCTTCAGTACGGGTAAAGCTTCTTAACCCTTCCAGTCCCCAGTCACGCCACCGATAATCAAAAGACACCAGCTGTTTCAGTGCAGTGAGAAAATACTTGTCAGATGATATAGGTTAAAGGGAAAAGCAGATACCAAACATTGGCATGGCAAACATTTTTTTGAAGGCAAAATCACAGACTATTATTTTAGATTTTTATGTTAGCATGATAGAAAAATTACACCGATTTAAGAGTTGCTACCTCTGTGAGTTGACCTACAGTAACCTCTACTGCAGTGAAGAAGCTTGTCAAACTTTTTTTTCCCATTTTGTGGCACTGTTTTTTAAATGGGTGTAGCTGGGTAGCTAACCTGTGACTGTTTCTCCAGTTTGCAGCAATCAGCGAACGCAACATTTGCCCAGTTTGTGTGCCCTGAGATGTGAGAGAGTGCTAAACTAAACTAGCTTTTTGTGTTTCTCTGTTGCTTAAGATAGTCCAAACCTGTATTGGTGAATCTCAGTAGCTTGTGCACAAAGATTAAATTGATATTAAGGTTGAAATCTACCTTGAAAACAGTATTTGATAAAACAATTTCACTTCAAATTCCACAGGAGTTACTGAGGATCACTCCTACAAGACAAAACTTTTCCCAAAAATAAGAGTATTTCTTTACCTTCTTTGTATGATTGTGAAAGTTTGTGATATATCTGCAGTAATTAAAACTGAATATTTCTCCTTCACAGTGTTGGATTCAGACAGGTGGCCACTGGTAAAACATAGCGACGGTGAAGGGCATGATTCCCACTGGGACCGGCTGCACTATACTTGATCCCACTCATGATACCGAAAGGTGTTTGGGATAAAGGGGTCCAGCAAACTGCTGCACGCAAAGTGTAGTAGGGGCTCGGAAAGCCTGGCGTGGCATTCTCCGAGGTGTAGATGAACACAGATATCTCCCCTGGGCAGAGGGGGGGGTTCCCCTTAATTACTCGACCTGGGTTCCCATGGAAAACACAGCTGGGGCTCGAATCTCGCCTGTCGCACACGCCCTTAAAGCAATAATTTAGCAGTAATTTATTTAAAAACTGTAAAACTATCACTGCGTCCTGGAGGTACAACATGAGATAAATAATCTGTGGGGAAAAATCAGATTCCTCAGAGAGAGAGAGGACACATATATCTACTTTAATTTTCAAGATAAGCACTTTCTCCTGATCTTACCAACTGGTGCTTTAACAATTGTTCAATGTCACATGTAGGCTGCCCTGCAAAGAAAAAACAGAAAACAACTTAATATCACTCGCAGAGATTCCAAGTGTGGTGAATGGCAGATGCCGCAGGTGGCACGATGTAAACAAACCTGGATTTGATCTGAATTCGTCACCTCTGCCAAAACAGGGTTTGGTTTTAGCTTTAGGCAGAGAGGATGCGAGCCATGTGAGGTCACCCCAGCTGGCTTGACCCTTGCTGACACTGTGGTTGGCCGGTGCCCAGATTCACCAGCGGGGTTCTCACATGACTGGAGCAGAGGTGTGTTTTAGTAAACCTCGGGCTGTTTGTATCCTCAGTGTTTGGGATCTGAGGACAGCAGAGGGGGCTTTTATCTCCAGGTGGAAAAGAGAGAAAAGGGGATGATAAATGTGTGTTAAACAGCAGGTTACAGTGTCTGATGAAAAAAGCAACAAAGCAAACGCACTAATCGGTTTACAATTTTGAAGTACTTTTTGTATAAACTGCTCAATCTGAAACACTGTGGTTTTGCTCTGCATTTATCTGACAACTGTGGTGAGTTGTCACCTTGCAGAAAAAAGGTTTTGCATGCACAACTGATAAGATTTTATAGAGTCATGCATGGCATCGAGATTAATCTGTGGAGTACATTAACACAGACATTTTACATTTTGCTGCTAATTCTTTTACACTTTAGCAGAACTTTTAAGATAATTTTACTTAAGTAAAAGTAACACGAGTGTAGAAATACTCTGTTTCAAACATTTGCATTCAAAATGTGACTTACTAAGCTAAGAGTCAATTTTCAAACCTGCTTTTACTTTACTTTACTTTACTTTTACTATAGTACTACTCACCTATAGTTTTATTTATTATGGACTAAATTTAGATTATATTCATTTTAAAATATTTTTTATGGCATGTCTCATTCTGTTTCGTATTCAATGTCTCCATTTTTATGTCTTTTTATGTGTATACATAATATTTTGTTATGTACATCACTCTATGTGTTTGAAATATGCATTGTTTGTAACATTTTAAATATTATTACTATTATTGTTGTTGTTGTATTATGAATATAGTATAATTACTGATTACTGCAGTTGACAACATTTAAGGCTTTTATATAGAGTTGTTTAATAAGAAACAATGCATTATTATTTTATTAAGATAAGATAAGATAAGATCCTTTATTGATCCCACGGTGGGGAAATTTCACCATTACAGCAGCTCAAACACAATTTAAAAGATAAATTAAATAATAGAGACACCATAAACACAAAAACACAAAAGCAATATGTACAATAAATAGATAGTAATAGTAATAATAAGAGAAAAAGAAAGAAACAGTATTTATATACACAGCCTCACCCAGTTAGATGTGTGGTGGTGAGGTGTTATTGCACAGGTGAAAGTGGATATATAGCAGATATCAATTAACCGTATAAGTAAATGAGTGGAAGGAAAAAAGACCATAAAGTGCATAGCTAGGACATCAGTAAACATCAGTGCATTGATGAACATCAGTAAACATCAATCCTACTGTGGTATGAAAATTGTTTGTTGCCATATATATTACTAAAATGTAGTAAATTATAAGCAGCATGAAGTGGACAATTACCTCAAAATTGTACAGTATTTTTATAAATGGTCTCTGTTATTTTCCAGCACTGATTAACACCTAAAATATGTCTTTTTATTTCGAGTGCAAAAATTACATTTAATGTCACGCTAATGGCTCATATTAAATAAGGTTTAAAAATAAGGTTTAATAATGTAGAAGTTGACCTGTCTGCTCACAGAGACGGGGAGGGGGGCTGCCTGGCTCGTCTGCAGGTCTGGGATCAGTTTTCTGCCTCTAAACACTCATTGAATGATGAGTCTGGAAGCTGAGGTAAAACTGACTCCAGATCGGTCGCGACTTGTATTTATACCTCTGGCGACCCCTACGCGATTGGTGCGATCCATTGACGCAAGAGCGCTCACATCCCGCACGCGATTGGCTGCGACCCACATCAGCGCCCGTCAATCAAAATAACCAGCCAATGAGGAGCGACGTGCGGGGCTTTGTTCCTCCCGCTCGGTGCGTGACGCGGAGGGTCATGTGTTGTTTGTGCTCCGGCCCGTTGAGATGTGTACAGGAGGGGAAGGGAGCGGGCTGCAGCTAACCGAGCTAGCCGGATCCTCCCGATTATAACACGGTCATGGTGCACACGGCGGGCTGTAGTTCGTGAAAAGAAGCAGAAAAAAACCCCAGCAGCCCGCTTTGGATTATCTCCCGTCGCTGGCAGACGTTGCGGAGGGACTTGTTTTTGTGGCGGAACAACAAAGCCGGCGCTTGAGGTTGGTGAAAGCAGACGTTAGCTGGCCTAGCCGGACTCGGGAGCTTCGACTCCCGAAAAACAAGAAATGGGGTCTTTCTCGCCGCTGAAGTGACCTTTTAATTGTGCTCCCCGATGGCGAATTTCACGAACTACCAGGACGGCAAGGCGGCGATGTTGATGGTGGAGGCGCAGCAGAGGGACGTGGGGTCGAAATCCGCCAGCGCGACCGCCAACGGGGACGGCTCGGTCGGGGAACCCCCTTCCCCGTTAATTAATATCGGAGGCGGCGGCGGCTCCTCTCGCTTACATCAACACTTGCCGCCCTCCAACCACCTCCACGTCGGCCACCACCACCCGCCGAAGGAGCAGCATCACTACCAGCTGGCCTCGCAGCAGCAGCCGCCGCCGCAGCAGCAGCATCTTGCCGGGGAAAACACTGCAGAGTCCCCTGGAAGGAGAGCCTCCTCCTCGGTACACGCCGCCGCCGAGGACCCCGCCGCCGCCGCTAGCGGCAGCAGCGGCAGCCATGTATACGCGGCGGTGAGCGTCGCCGGCGCCTCCTCGGACGTCGCGGACGATATTCGCAAGTGTGGCTATCTGAGGAAGCAGAAACACGGACACAAGAGGTTTTTCGTGCTGCGGGCGGCCAGCCACCTCGGGCCGAGCCGCCTGGAGTACTACGACAGCGAGAAGAAATTCAGGAACAGCCTGCGCTCCGCCGCTGCCGCGGCCGCCGCAAGCGGCGGAGCGGTCGCCGCCTCTCCCCCGAAAAGGGTTATTTACCTCTACCAGTGCTTCACGGTAAACAAAAGGGCGGATTCCAAAAACAAACACCTCATTGCCCTTTACACTAAGGACGAGTACTTTGCTATTGTGGCTGAGAACGAGCAGGAGCAGGAGGACTGGTACGTGGCTGTCAGCGAGTTGATGAGCGAGGGCAAGAAAGGGCACCTGGACTCAGATGATCTGGATGATGGGTACGGTACGGTCACCCCAGGTACTGTGTTCAAGGAGGTGTGGCAGGTGAATGTGAAACCTAAAGGACTGGGTCAAACCAAAAACCTCACAGGTGTCTACCGGCTCTGCCTCTCTACTAAAACCATTCACCTCGTCAAATTGAACTCTGAAACCCCCTGTGTTAACCTCCAGCTGATGAACATCAGACGCTGCGGACACTCGGAAAGCTTCTTTTTCATTGAGGTGGGCCGCTCCTCCTCCATCGGGCCCGGGGAGATTTGGATGCAGGTGGACGATTCTGTCGTGGCCCAAAACATGCACGAGACCATCCTGGAGACGATGAAGGCCCTCAAGGCTTTTGCAGAGTTTCGGCCCAGGAGCAAGAGCCAGTCGTCGGGCTCCAACCCCATGCCGTTCATCACCACACGGCGCCACCTGGGCAACCTGCCGCCGAGCCAGACGGGGCTGCAGCGGCGGTCGAGGACGGAGTCGGTCGTGGGCACGCACACCGCCTTCAAGTAAGAGCTCAGGCGCGAGTGGTTACCGCTTCCGAACATCCAGCGAGGGGGAAGGGACGATGAACCGGCCGTTCCGCTCCGCCACAGGAAGTCTGGTTCACCTCAACTCTGCTCGAGCCCATCATGGCCGCCAGGAAGGGGGCGCAGGTGGCGGAAGTGGCGTCGCCACAGGAAATGCCGGCACGAGCACAGGCAGCGGGCGCTATGTCAGAGCCATCCCCGGGTCGTCCACCTACCACGCCCGCTCCGCCTCGCTGCCAGTCTCCCACTTCCCCTCCACCACAAGCCCGGTGAGTGTGTCCTCCAGCAGCGGCCACGGATCAGTCTCCGACACGCTCACCCGCCCTTCAAGCGCCTCGATATGCGGCTCGCCATCAGACGGCGGCTTCAACTCTTCAGATGAGTATGGCTCCAGTCCTGGTGACTTCCGGTACTTCAGGGTTCGGAGCAACACGCCAGACTCCCTTGGCAACACGCCGCCAATCAGAGAAGAGAACTGTCTGAATGATTACATGGCCATGGGCTGGAACCGGGAGGTCTTCGGCACCAGCGTCGGCTCCGGAAACAACAGCGGCTGTGACACGCCGCGAGATGAGAGTACGTCGACAACAGAGGACGAGCGCCTGTCTTCATCATCGTCACTGAGGAGGAGGACTCACTCTTTCTCCAGACCGGCTGGTGGTGCGACCGGCGGTTCTGGAGTGGCGGTTTACCAGAAAATGACCCAGACCAACTTCTCACTGGACGAGGGCTCGGACGTCGTGTTACCATTCGGCAGTGGGCTGCTCCGTGGCGGGCCGTCCTCCTCCTCTTCCTCGCTCCGCTCAGACTACAGCTCCTGCTCCGAGCACAGCCAGCAGAGCCGTCCCTCCACGCTCTCCCGGACGGAGGCCGGCAGCGAGCGCCCCCCTCTCTCCTCCTCCTCTGCCAAGGAAGACAGCGGCTACATGCCCATGATGTGTGGCGTAGCTGCGTCGCCACGGGACACTCCTCCCGACTACATGCCTATGCAACCCAGCTCTTACTCCCAGTCCCCCCAGTTTCACAGTCCAGCTTTAGGTCCCCGTTTGGCCCACCACCCCCAGCTCCAATCACAATCCTCCACAGACTCCCACGGCTACATGATGATGCTCCCGGGGGGCAGCGGTGGCGGCTCGCCCTCTCCAGGACAGGCCTCCCCCAGCCCCCACAGCAGCTCCAGCATGGCAGGTGCCAGTGGAAGCGACAGCATAGCAGAGAGACCCGAGAACGGGGAGTATATGGACATGTCTTACAGCAGCAGTGGGGGGCACAAGCTCTCAAATGAAGGGAGCAGCAGTTATTACACAGCTGGAACCCCCGAAGGCACCCCAAAGTCTTACAGCCCTTATTTCTCCCTCCCTCGCTCCTACAAAGCCCCCACCAGAGAGAGGGATGAGAAAGAGTATGGGGAGTACGTTCCTATGAGCTCTCCTGCCAAGCCAGTCTACTCATCAGTTGCCACAGCTTCCATGTCAACACCAGAGAAAAGGAGTGGGGGGAGTAGTAGCACCTCCACCCCCTCCCACCCACCCCCGCCTTATGGAGCTCACCACACGACCGCAGCGATGGCCGACAGACGAGTCGTGAGGCCCAACCGCCTCCCATTAGGCAGAAGAAGTTTCCACGGCCCGATTCGGGTCAGCGAGCCCTCCACGGTGTCTGCAGGCACCTCCACCTCAGTCCCCGCCACCGTCAGCTCATCTGAGGGGCCCTCCAGCCCTGGAGAGTACATCAACATTGAGTTTGGAGATCACTACCCCCACCAACAGCAGCCCCCCGCCTATCCTCTCTCTGCCCAAGACGAAGCGCCTTCCCTGGGATCCAGTGACCACTGTCACTCCCCTCCCCAGCCCCAGACTCACCAGGACTATATGAGTGTGGAGGTGGGGGCCGACCAGCAGGACAGCACTGGGTGTGGTAAAAACCAGTCGCCCAGACCCAGCCTCGTCGCCCCGTGGAACCCACCAAGCTATATCCGACCCCTGGCTAGCAATCCTGGGGTGCTGGCCTCCCCAGGAGTCCCCGCCGGAGGTCACTGGAGGTCGATGGGGGACGACTACACGGACATGACCTTTAACCTCGGCAGAGGTGAGAGGACGCAAACGAGCCCCACGACCATGCTGCAGCATCTCTGCGTAATAGAGGGACGTTACGGCCACGCACCTTCAGCCTCCCCCTCATCCATTTCTCCCCCATCGAGCCCGAGCAGGGCACCGACGCACCAGCTGGAGCCCAAGGTGGTCCGGGCCGACCCCCAGGGCAGGAGGAGGCACAGCTCGGAGACCTTCTCCTCCACGTCCTCCTCTAACTCAACTCCTTCTGGGGGAGGTCTGGGCCCCTCGTCCTCAGCCGCCCACCCCGCACTTTTCGTCAACCCCGCGGCCCCCAACGGGTCTTACCTAACAGAGGGCCAGGCTTCCAGGTGGGCCAGCTCGGCGTCTTTTGACAGCATCTGGGTGTCTGTGGAGGGTCTTGGGGACTCGCCGGCCCACCATGCCCCGGCAAGAGCCGTGGAGATGGGCACCGCCTCCGGAAACTCTGCGCCCTCCTTCTCCTCCTCCTCGGGGGCCGGGGCAGGCAGGATGTGCAGGAACATGTCGGTGGGCTACCAGAACGGCCTGAACTACATTGCCTTGGAGCTGAGGGAGGACGGGAGTAATTCGGGAGCCATGGCGTCAGGGGCAGGTAGCAGCAACGGGAGCTCGGTGGCGGCGGTGGCAGCAGGGACGGTGCCTCTGCCAGAGAACGGAGCCTACGCCAGTATAGACTTCACCAAATCTGATGGAGTCACCACGACAACCAAGGGTGAGTTCATACAAGTGTGTGTGTGTGTGTTTGTCTCCTCTAACATCCATCATTTCAAGCCTCTTTTTTTTTTGTTTGTTTGTTTGGAGTTTACACAGCCACAGCAGGCAGCCAGCATGTGGAAAAAAGCATTTTTTAACTCTGCGTGCGTGCATGCGTGAGAATGAGCTTTCATGTGCGAGTAAAAGCAGAATAAGTGTGAGAGATATTTTTTCCTCGCTGAAATCCAAAATAACCCTAAAGTGTTATTATTAGTCACATTATATCAATTTGCAGCTCCTCTAGTAAATCTATTTTGGAGTCTCTGTGATCTTGACAAGGCTGCGTCGAGGCGCTTTCAAGCAGCCAGCCGTTGTCTTTGACGGCATCTGTCCAGGGAACTGAAAGTCTCGGGCTAAAACGGCGCCGCTGCAGGAAGTGGCACCGAAACGCGGTTCATCTTGAGGTCTGTGTGCGCGCTGTGTGCAGGCAGGCCGGCAGACAATTAGCTCGCTGAATGAGCTGAGGTTTATCTGAGGTCAGGTTCGGACTGGATCGCCCCAAAAAAGGGCCCAACTTCCTGTCTTTGTAGCCGGCGGTGTGTCTCTCTCCGTGCCTGTCTGTGCACGTGCCGCTGTTTTTCTTTGTGTCAGCATGTGTGCAGAGTGTACCGATGTGTGGGTGTTTGTGTGCTCGCAGCCTTTTGTCTGCTGCGAGGCTGTCACTTGAGACACTTTTCTACATCTTTTGATAAAATATATCCGTGTGTACAAAACACAGGCAATTGCAGCGCCAGCAGGAGCAGTCGGTGTGATGGCAAAACACACGAAACGCCTCACAGCGCAGGAACCTGGCCGCAATGTAGTCAAAGGTGTTGATTAAAGTAAAAAGTCCATTTTGAGGCTTTATGTTGTAGGGCTGCAGCTGTTGTTTCAACCCTGGACTCATATTTAACATGTCAAAAAACAGTGAAAAATGTTTGTTTAGAACCTGAAGTGACTTTTCAGACAGTCCTAAGCTCAAAATATTTAATGTACTTTCATATATGATAAAGTAAAGCAGTAAAATCTCATATTTAAGAAACTGGAAGCAGCAATATGTAGTGTTTTTGCTTGAAAAATGGCTGAAACATTCAGTTTATGATCAAAGAAAGTTATGTTAGCTGTACTTCAGTTATTGACGGCTTATGACTGCGTCTTTCATGTTTTTGGCTGATGCAGCAGACTCCTTTATACCGTTGTTAGCTGTCTTATGTTGCGTTGAAAGGTCACAGTTGAACATGTTAATAGTCAGACTTTCTGCAAACACATTAATTCTTCTAACCCGCCTTTTGTAGTTGAGATTATCAGTGGTTGCTGCCTGAACTTGTAGCTCATCAGTCAACTTTGAGTAGTTGTGTAATGTCTCAAAAATCATTTAGACCTCCCGACGATAGCCTGATGAAATCTGCATTATTGTCAAAAACTCAGTGAAACACTCAGTGAAAAACACGTGAAGTATGTTTTATGTTAAAGTAATGCTACTCAGATTACTCCTGATGTACAACAGGTACCTGTAAACTTTGTCTGTAGCGTTTTGAAAACTACTTTGTTCACACAAAGCTGACTGATGATGTCTTTATCATTTACACGTGCTGCTCATCTCACTTTTTAAAATGGACTGAACTGCAGTCTTCTCATTATTATTCACCAGTTTATCATAAAACGATCCTGAGGGACGCAGCAAATCTTCATATTTTGAACTTTCAAATATATATATTTTTTTACCTTGTTAATCTATTATGCTTTATTAAAAATGGTCTTCAGTTGTTCAATTACTAAGCTGATCATTTCAGAACTGTTTACACAACTACAGTACAATTTTCCAAAGTACAATGAGCAAAATTTATTGTGCTTTTTGACAATTTGTGATAGTTTGAAATTGATGTTTTTGCCTGTGTAGAGGGACACAAATTCATAAGAGGCTGTTTGAAATAATTATCATCAAATAATAGATGTTTGATTAACAGTGATTAACAATCTTTGATGACTGTAGATCAGCACTACCTCTGTCTTTCTATCTTTTTAGTGTCACCGTTATTGAATATAATTTCTTTATATTTCATAATAGCATATTTTCCACCGTAAGACTCTTACCTGTCGATACTTCCTGAAAAACTAACTACATAATCATTTGAAGGCTCAAACACACTCAATCTTGTGATCTCCTCAGCCGAGTGTGGTGCCATATTAGATTATTTTCATTATCGATTAATCTGTAAATCATTTTCACTATTAGTCGATTAGTTTGGTCCATAAAATGGGTGAAAAATGTTTATCAGTCTTCATGTCAGATGTCCCCAACGCCAAAGATGTTCAGTTTACTGTCAGAGAAGATGAAAAAAAAAAACAGAAAATAGGAGAGGAGAAATCAGATCATTTCGACACCTTTTCTTCTCCAAATGATTAATCAGTTATCAAAGTAGTTGGAGATAAATATAACAGTTGACAACTAATTGATTAATCAGCTAATCTTTTGAACATTTCTGCAGCGATAAACACTCTGTAGCATCATTTTGGGCTAAATGTTGCAACGCTGTTTTCATCTCGTTTTTGCTGATCGACGCTTTCGGAGGATGCCGCTGTTGATAACCCATTTGAAGCTTTTCCACAGACGTAACCACAGACGTAGCTGACAAACAGTGTAACACTGATTTACTGAGTTTAACTAACCCGCCCGGCCCGACCCTCAGCTAAAACTTTCGATAATTCTTCACACCGAACTGAACGTCCTGTACTGAAAGGTTTTGGGATGAAGACGCGTCTCGTAAAGCAGACATGGATCTGAGTGTGTTAGTGCTGAGGTCAGGTCTACAGTCGGTGTCGCAGACGGCGTGCAAGAGGATGTTTTGACTCCGTTTCCAGTCTTTCTCTTCCTCTTTGATCGTCCCTTTTTCTGTTTCACCCATTCATCCTCTCATATTCTCCCCTCGCTGCTTTTCCTCCTCGCTCCCACCCCGAACCGTCGTTTTTTGTGTGTGTGTGTGTGTGGATGAGTGTGAGTCAGGATTTTCTGCGTGCGCCGACTGACTCATTTGTTTATCATGGTGCTGAACGGAGATGAAAGCGCTTGTGTGTGTGTGTGTGGGGAAATCTACAATGCTGAGTGTGTGCACGCTAACACAGGAGATCAACCGGCACTCAGAGCATGTCCTGGTGTGTGTGTGTGTGTGTGTGTGTGTTTGTCCGTCTGTCTGTGTGTACTTTTGTTTTCAGCCGCTGCCAGCAGGTTCATTAAAGTGTGTGTGTGTTCGTGCAGTTCAAGGTAACGTTCAGAAATGTTAATCCATTCCCACACACACACACACACACACACACACACACACTCATTGAGCATGATTAGTCTGTGCGTGTAAGTGTTCAGTGTGTGTTTACAGTTTATGCATTTGTGTAGGTGTGTGAGTGTGTGTGTGTGTTTGTACGTGCTGAGTCATGGCAGGCAGCAGCCTTTGATGTGGCGCTGTAATTGCGGCGGCGGCGTGTCAAGGCACACAGCAGGGCCGAGAGGAAACGCATCATCATCACTCAGGAATGCACTTCCTCCCAGCTGCGGTGTCGAACTGATACAGGCACACCTGGATGTTGACCCAGAGGAGAGACGGGGAGGGGGGAAAGACCGGCTTTCTGTCCGGCTGTCGGCGAAATTTAGTGTGAAACGTGGCTTTAAATATAAAATCAGACATAGTTTAAGTTGGCTGTGGTCACCGAATAAACCCACTTCTTAAAAAAGGAAATAACAGCACCTTTTTTGTGGTTTTTGCCAACCACCTTCACATTATTATTAAAGGACTACTAGTTATTTTCATCTATGAGTAATCCTCCAATGACTTTCTCAACTAACCGCTATTGTTTTGCTATTTAAGTATCAAAAAGTTCTTTTAAATGTCAGGTCTGTAGAGTCCAACACGTCATCTTTTAAATCCCTTGTTTTATCCCATCAAAAGTTTGAAACCCAAAGATATTAACTCAAGTTTTATTTGACAGCAAAAAGCAGCAAACGTTTGTGTTTTAGAAGTTAAAGTACTGCATAATGTTTCTGTATTTTTGCTTGAAAAATGACCAAAACAACCGAAATGGACTAACCATTTCAGCTCTAAAGGTTTTGCCTTGTTTATCAGCAGTATTTCTCATTAATTGTGTTTCTTTACTGTTTATTTCCATCATTTCTCAGTTGGTTAGATTCTGCGTCTGCTGATGCTGTCTGTGTGAGTTTGGTCTACGTTGTCTCATCAACATTTCAGTCACCTAAATAATAATTTACTGCTGAATGCATTAACTGTTTTGTTGTAGACATAAAAGGATTTTTTGCAAGTTAATGCGGTCAAGCCCAAAAACAATGCATTAATCAACTGATTCGACAATGAATCATCGACTAGTTTGAATCAATGAGTAAATCATTTAAGGTTTTCATGACAGAAACATTTGCTGCTCCTCAAAGTGTCAGGATTTTCTTCAATTCACATCATTTAAAACTTAATATCTTTGTATTTTGGACAGTTGGTGATTGGGTTTTAGAAGTTGTGATGAAAATTTCTCAGTATTTTCTGATATTTTTTTAGGAGGGGAGAATAAAAGCAATTTACAGTAATGAAAGTAATCATTGTTTGCTGTCATCTTTGTTTTCTAAATCAGATATTTGCTGTCTGTTGAGCTACAGGTGGTTATTCCTTTTGACCTCTTGACCAAATTCAGGAGTGGAAAAACTCCATTTGATGATTTCACTTGTTTCTGAATGGTCTGGCTGAGAAACATTTGGCAGCTTGGTTTCTCGTAGACGCTGCTGCAGGCTTTTCTTATCGTAGACACCGTGACTCGTCAGTGACTCAGCAATGATGTCTGCTTTGTGTTTTTTTTTCCTTTTTCTATTCAGCAACTTGTGTCGAAGCCAGAAAAGCTTCTCAGACTTTCCTCAAACTTTTGTTTTCAGACGATAAAAGAGATTTTTAGTACACATCCTTTTTTGTTTGGTCCTCGTCCATAGTGCTGCTTTTAGTGATGGAAACGCAGCTTTTCCTGGCTTGTAAAATGATTATAAATGTAGTTATACACTTATAGATGAAAGAAGTGTCATTTTTACGCCCAAATGCCAAACATCGCTTGTTTCCAGCTCCTCAAATGTGCAAGTTTCAGTCTTTTCTCTGTTTCAAATCAGTGTAAATTTAATATTTTGAATGTATGCTGTCTTATTTTATAGATTAAATGATTAATCAAGAAAGTAATAATACAATCTTCATAAGACGGCGAATATCTCCTCCTTAAAACTTCTCTATGGCTGTTAAAAGACTTTCTACCTGACAGGTGGAAAATCATAAATGCCCATTTCATTTTGGTTCATTGGACATGAATGGCTAAAAAGTGGTGGTGGGGGGTGGTTTGGTAAAACATCCAGCCTCAGTCCCATTTGGTCAGGTGGATGTAAGATAGCAAAAGGTCAATGCTGGGTCAGGAGAGCAAGTTTTTTAAATGGAGGTGACAGCGGTGGGAACCTGCCCTTCCCCCCCCACCATTCCCCCCCCACCACTACCACCACCACCCTCACCCTCCCCACGTCCCCGGCCAAGTGGATATGAGGTGGTAAAGGGTTAGGGTGTGAGGCAGGGTTATCGGGCATAGTTTGGGGGGGGTAAGATGTGAGAGAAGATGGTACGAGGCTGCCCTTTCCTCTCTCGCTTCCACCTCCACGGCCGGGCCCTTCTATATTTACAGGTCTATTTGCAGACCGACATGAATTTATGGGCCGGTCCGAGGCACGCTCGTAACAGGACCCCCCTTTTTGCTCAGTGTGTGTTGCATGCAAAGGGTCCCTTGCTCTCCTAAATAGCCAGATATATACGCCCACAGATGTTAGAATTATTAACCAACACGCGTGCACACCAAGCAGTTTCGGCTCCGAGCAGCCACTCGGCCTGTCACAGGAGAGTATTTGCGGACCTCTAAAAGCACCCGGAGGTTGAAGTTTTGCCCATTCTGGTGTCCATTTAGCGAATAAATAATTCTAAAATAACCCCCAGCTTGTTGGATGAGCACCTTAATTCAAAGCACCGTTAGCAAGGGTGGCCCGGGCTCCGAGGAGCATGGGAATCTGTAAACCTGTCCATTGAGCTAAACGGGGATTTGATCCCCCCCCTTTAACCCCGGACATGTTGGCGCCAGCAGGGTCCCCGTCGGTCAGTGAATTCCTGGACTATTACAAAATTTAAGGAGGTGTTTCCCAGAGGCTTCGATTCCAGTTCAAAGCTGCTTTTCAAGGAAGTTTGAGGCTATTTGGTAACTTCTGTGAAGAGTTAATGATTGATAAGAAATGTGTTTTCATGGAAGAGCTCAAACGATTAGTCGATCGTTTGAAAATTAATCTACTTCGATGTTTCGTTAAGTGTTTTCCAAGCAAAAATACCAAAGATTTTCTTATCCCGGCATAGAAATTATGATGATTTTCTATATTCTTATCCTTAACGTTCACGTAACTTAACATATTTTTATACAACATACATTGTGCATATAAGTCATTTGAAAGTGTCACATTGGGTTTTAGGAAATGTTTTCTTTTTTTGTCAGTATTTTCCGATATTTTCGAGAAGACATGGGAATGAATATCACATTTTACATCTATATAGATGTTACAAGCTGTTATCCTCCTCGACATAAAGAAAAATCAGTCTTCTAAACTTGCTTCCACACTAATATTGAAGTTTTTTGAAATATATTAAGTACAGTCGGAGGCCAAAAACCGAGGAATCGTATGTCTTAAACGTCCCGCAGTGCTTACTCTAAGGGAAATGTTGTGTCTCATCAGTAATTAATGGACCTAAACACTCTCAGCTATGCGGCCTCACCGCTCCTCCAGTTTTTAGTTTTTCTGAAGTGTATATTTCAGAGGTGGTCCCCAGCGTTACTCAACCATGAGGCCCCCGTCGCTCCCAAACATGCAGGAACTTCCTTTATGTCTCTCTTTCTTTCCTCCTTCTTCTTTCACTTCTGTCTTTCTTTGTTTTTCGTCCCTTTTTTTGTCTCCCAGTCTCAGACATGCTGTAATGATAAAGCAGAGTTTTACAAGAGTCGCAGGACTTACAGGAATGTGACGTTGGATAACTTTATTGGACAAAAGTCTGAACACGCAGCTTTGTTGGTCTTCTTGATGGTTTGAACAAACTGGTATAAAATGTTTTAATGCTGCATGTTTGAGCGACTCAGATAAGTCAGACATTTTTATTTTTACTTTAGTAGGAGCTTTCAAATACTGTTTCGAATATATGTTTAAAAGACTTGGAAGTGATCATCAGCATCAACAGAATGGGCCCCAAATTAAATCTTCAGGGTAAATTAATCTTAAATATCCTTACTATAACATAAATATTACTGGTTCTATCTACAAAAGTTGTGAAAACCCTATTTTTAATTCAACCAGTTTGTCTTGTATCATAAAGACAAATCCGGCGTTCATAACAAATCAAACTGCTGTAAAATTGGTTTAAAGTGGAGCAAGTTACAATGATTTTAACTCTGGACTTCATGATTTAAGAGACGTGGCTTCCCCCTACCTATATGGCGGCTGCGGTGACGCATCGCTGCAATGAACAGCAGCGCCAAGTTTATATATATTCACATACAGAAATGCCGTATATAGCTGCTTCGATCTCATTTACGCTTGGTATGTGGTCCATTTTTAATCCCACCTTCAAAACTCTGATAAATTTGGATGTTCATTGACAAATACAACACCCAAGCTCCTTTCCAAAAAAAAATCTTAGGCAGTGATTCAGAGGTGTAGAAAGGGAAACAAAACCTGATTGTTATACTTTAATGGAGGTGAATGTGATGATTTATCTGTGCAGATTCAGCTCTTCACGCACATAGTTTGCTCTTCTTTGGACGAAAAAAGGGCTTAAAAGCAAAAGATCAGAATAAGACTGACTCATGTATGACTGGAGGAAACCCAGAATCTGTGAAATTACAGAAACTGTTTACACAAACAGCGATCCGGATCAGGCAGCAGGGGGAAAAAAAAAAAGACAAAAAAAATAGTGCCGGATCGAATTCCCGTCGGCTTTCGTTCCTCGATCTGCACTTTAAAGGCCGTCACCCCAGCTGTCACGCCAGCCCGTGTCAGGTCAACACGTTACGCTCGCTGTTCACTCCCATGATGCCTTTCATCTGTTGTCCCAGCTGGGTGAATGGGGTTTAGGGAAAGGATGAGAGACCGAGACAGACAGAGAGAGAGACTGCAAACACCTGCCTGTGTCGCAACCACACAACAAGCTGTTAGCTAATGCAGGTGTTCGGTGGACAGTGTTTTTATAACCCGATTTTGTGGCGAGGGTGTGTGTGAGTTTATGTGTGTTTGTGTGCGCCGCGGGTTTAACTGAGGTCAGCTCAGGTCAGTCCGGCTCGTGTCCTCAGAGCGTTGTTTTGATCAAAGTCCTGGACTGCAGAGAAACCCAGAGACCTCAGACTGCCGTCGTTCTCTCTCTCTCTCTCTCTCGGTCCGACACACACACACACACATTAAAGTTCAAGTTTGCGTTCTCCTCGGCCATAATTAACCCCGTGTTTTTGTCCTACTTCCCTTTATCAGCCTCTCAAAGCCTCCTGCTGGTTTCAAATATGGATGTTTTCTTTTTCACAACAACCAGAACGATGAAAAGTTGTTGTTTTAAGATGGACCAGGGATTATAAAATACATTTAGATATCATAACTGTGACGTTGGCAGATGTGAAAGTTCATCACACAACAGTAAGTGAAACTCACAGCCTCATAACTGATAGATAAAAACAACAGAGATGAGCTCAAAGAAACTTTTACTCAGTTTGAATAATTTTTACCATTTTAATCAGACCAAAATCTGCTGACTCCACACGGTTCAACTTCTCCAAAAGCATCATAATCAAAACATCAACTGGCCATAATAACACACAAGGAAACACTACAAGCATCATAGCTCGTTTTATCTTTAAGGACCAGGTGATTGATCTGTTAATTGACAGTGAGGTTGACCGATCGGTTCGTAATCCTCGCTAGCCGCCAATCTCCTCGGAGCGATTGGGTCGACAACTGTACCGCCAAAACTTCTTGTTTACAAGTTAAATAACTGAGAAAATAATAAAAATAAGCATACAATAGACAGATATACTACCCTGTACATGTCGCATCACAACACACTATATGAAGAGGCACCACACTTTTGCAAATGTGTCTGTGTACATGTGTTTCAAATATTTCAAACTAAACAAACTGTTGAAAAGGTAAATCTGTTGTATTGTTCATCCTGTGGCTGCTTCACAATAAAAGACTCCCGGTGATTCACCAAAGTAAAATTCACATGTTTTTGGCTATTCTACTTACACAGCAACATTATAAAAAATCATTAGGTACAACTAAATTGATGTACTACATAAAATACTCTTCTGAAAGAGGCCGAGTTTAAAGGAGCTCGGTGCAGTTTAGCTCTCTGGCATTTTTTTTCCCAAGTAAACATTGAATTTTGTTCTTAGAGCGTGTCCAACTCTTGTTTTATTTTGGTGAAGTATTTGGAAGTGCTGCTCTTCCTTAGTGTTTTGGGTTGCCAGGTTTGTTGGGTGTCCCCCAATCTAATAAAGTTTCCAAAGTACTATTTTTATAGTATTTGAAGTACTTTTCCTCGTTTTTGGCCTCAATTTGCTCGGCCCAGATCGTGTTTTGCACCGTTACTCCTCTCCGCCCCGTTACCCGCATGCTCCCGTCTTTCCATCCGTCCGTCCGTTCATCCATCCCCTCCGTCCCCGTGGCTAACAAACAGAGGAGCGGCATTCCAGCAGTGCCCCCTGTCAAAGCATCTGTATTGTGGCGTGCTGCTCACATTGTTGTGTCAGACAAAGCCTCGCTCTCAGTGGAATAACCCAGCTGGACGGCGGCCATCACCAGGGTCATTCGGGGCCGCCGGGCCGCACCACAACAGCCCGACCTGAAAGCCGGGGCCCTGCCACGATAGCAGGCCAGGAAAATAACTTTATGTGTGTGTGTGTGTGTGTGCTGGTGGCGAGCTGGATCCAAAGTTCAACGGCCACGCTCACTTATTTACCCGACAAACATTTTTTTAAACAGAGAGTAGTTTGAGTTTGGTTAAAAAGAAGAAGAGGCAAAAATACTCTTTATTTTACTGTGATTATGAGCTGTGAGGGAATATAAGGCTTTTCTCCATAATTTCATCCCTTTCTAATATTACTGCTGTTAAATAACATGTAAGAAATGTTTTTGTGTACATTAGTGTCGCTTATCAGGGTCATTTTCAGCCCAATTTCTAAAATATATTTTGGTAAATCACCCAGCAGGCTTTGGAAAGGTTTCCTCCCTCTGTTTTGTACATTTCCTTTATTCACGACCACGTTAACCCCTCAGAAAAGCCCCCTCAAAGAAACTGTGAGACGCTCCAATGCTGTTTTGAAGCTCGAGTCCAAACCCAGACAGATTCCAGTCAGAATTAGTCAGCACCGCTTGGCTTCAAAATGTCCAAAAACAACTAATATTGTCCGTCCAAAACCACTGTCAGTGAACCAGCCGCATTCCTGTTTCTGTGTGTGTGTGTGTGTGTGTGTGTGTGTGTGTCACATCAGGAAAAGAGAGTACTTTTTCTGTCCGCACCTCCTATTTTTACGGCTGCATCTTATAATTATTTTCATCACTGATGAATTGTTTTTGTCCATAAAATATCAGACAGCAGTGAAAACGCTCGTCACAGTTTCCTGAAGCGACGACTTCTTAATCACTTTGTTTTTTTTTGTCCAATCAAAAGTCCCAAACCCAAAGATGCTCACTTTACTGTCACATAAGATTAAAAAAAAGCAGAAAATCACCAGCTAAGATGCCCAATTTATTGAATATTTACCGCATGAATTCAATAAAAAACACATGGCGATTAGTTTTCTGTCATTTCCTTTATTAACAGAAAACCAGAGAATGAATATTTGAGCTCTTAAACTTAAAATCATTGAACAGATTATAACAGCAGCCTGACCAATTGATCAGCAGGCAAATAATTATCACTTGATATTGATTATGGCACAGATAGATTGTTTTTTCTTTTTGTTAATGCCACAATATTTTAGCTTAATTCAACTTTATTTGGCGTTTTGTCACCAGCACAGACTGTATTAAAAGTATTAAAGCTCTTAGATGTTTCACAGCTCTGAATTTAGAAAAAAATGATGAAATATATCAGTTGTGTGTTTGTTGTTCAAGACACAAAGACATGATCCTTCTTATAATGTGCTCCCACATGTCCAGCACTTGACATATTTTTGGCATTTTTTTATAATTTAGTTTGGCTTTTAGACTTTTATTATCATTATTATTAGTAGTAGTAGTTTTCTTTGTCGTAACGTATTGTTTTTTACTATTGAAACTTACTGCTGTTTTCATCTTTGATCGCCAACTTTATTGTCAAGTATCCTAATTCAGTACATTCATGTGTCACAACATTAAATAGTTATTAAAAAGTAAAAAAAAAAAAAAAATGTACCACAAATGTTGCGGTTCTTTGTGTTAGTTTGTTTGCACTAAAGGTTTTTGAAGATGTATTTCTGACTCATGATCTGTCTCCTCTCCTTCAGACTGAGCGGCAGGACGATAGAGGATCCCCACCCTCCTCCTCCCCATCTCTCTGTTTGGGGCACTTGACTCTGCCTGTGACCTTTGCCCCCTCACCACCACCACCACCACACTGCCCCTACCCCACCAGTGACCTCTGACCTCTTCACCCAGACAGAGAAGCCTCTCCCTCCCTTCTGGATGCAGAAACCAACAACAACATCACAACGGATGACAAAAACAACGCTTGCAGTTTTTTTTTTTTCTAAGTGTATTGCATCTTTTCATTTTTTTTGTGTTTTATATGCATATCTTGTCCTATTTTTGTTTGTTTTAATAATCCCCCACCCACCCCTTCACAATCAATGCTGCCAGTGTATGCTGCTTTCTTCCCCTCACGTTCAACGGACAGCGGTCAGTGAACTTTGAGGGGGGGGCGTCAACAGAACCCCCGATAGTGTTTATTATTATCAGATGGTTCTGCTTCTCCGTATGGTATTATTATATATTAAAAAACAAAGGGAGGCTGGAATACTAAGAAAAGGCATTATGGTACAGACTTTTATGTTGAACTTAAAATATTAATTTTTATCTTTTTATTCTATTTTTTTTTACCCCATGCGTAATCCATCCTCATTACGGTACAGTAAAGTTATTACATTGTGGACAAACAAAAATGTATATTATTATTTTTTTTTTTTTTTTTTTTTTTTTATTTTTTTTTGTTTGGGTATGGTACGAGCTCGGGGCTGGATCCGTTTCAGCCTCCGAGTTTGACGAGAGGCATTGCACAAAAGTACCATGTTTGTTCCCGTATTTATCCCCCCCCATCAGGTACGCTCAATATTTCACGTGGCGTTCACACCTCACTGACACTATAAAGCACCCATCGCCTCGGCGGGCCAGTTCCACAAATGCCAGTTGTTGTTTTTTTTTAAAGCATTACTCTCCTAATATTCGGTAGCACGCGTTATATTTATTTGTTGCTGTAGGTACAGATACTCCAGTACATTTCTTTGTTTGCTTTTGGTCGCAGAGTCGGTACTCAGCAGGGCGGGAAAGCGAAAACGCCGGCCACCAATCGAATGCTGGAAAGTTATTATTATTATTATTATATTCGTCTTAAGTCTCCTCTCCAAGCCACTTTGCAGATACCTGAATCAAACTGATGTGTTTAAAGGGATCGTTGGACATTTTGGGAAAGCTGTGCTCTGTCAAAGTGCATCTTAAACGCTCAACAGCGCAAAATCCAAATACCACGAGATTAAAAACAACGTGGACCGTTTTATTTGCAGGAGTATTTCCTGAAGTCTTGGCTGGTTGTTGTCTTTACACTTGCATTTTTGTGCAGGTTTAAGATTTAACTTAGGAATTTTTAAGCTTTATGGTGCTTATTTTGTTAGCTTCAGACAGATCTAGGCTAGCAGTTTCCCTCCGTTTCAAGTCTTTATGCTAAGCTAAGCTACATATCGAATATCATCTACTGCAAGAGTGGTAGTGATCTTCTCTTAATATATTATAATATTTCCCAAAATGTCTTTTCTTTCAGAACAAAGCATCAGAGAGTAATAAAAGTAGCTTGTAGAGGTTTTGGAAACTCAGCTGCTACAGCCGGTGGATGAAAAATAAAGTCTTTTTTTCCCCGCCCTGCTGCTCGGTTTTTCTTATCCAGATCTCCGCCTGAAGAACTGTTCAGCAAACCAAAGCAGGTGCTTTTTACATTTTCAGTTTTACCTCACATACGGTCCGTAGCACAGTTCAAGTTAGCGAGGGAGAGTGGGTGCTCACACACACACACACACACACTGAAAGGAGGTAAAAGCACGTACAAGCAAGTACAAGATGTCGACACTGAGATGCAAACACGACACTAATGCACACACACACAGAATCTCTGCAAGTGAAGTGAACTGTTTACTGTACAACACACACACGTCACGGTCATGTGGCATGTCCCTGCTCTCATAACGCTCTCACACACACGCAGTAGTCATGCAGCAGTCATATTTAGGCGAGGGTAACACTGGATATTTCTCTCTCTCACACACACACACACACACACACACACACACACATATGCATGCTGGGGTGTTCGTCATTGGCTCTGGTGTGACGTAAAGAGGTTTCCAGTAACCCGAGCTCCAGCCCCAGGTGCAGCACACTGGTCATACTTGCCCTGTTACAACCTCTCTCTCACACACACACACACTCAAACACACACACATAGATATGCACACACGTTCGGACAGGCAGCGAACACCCACATCAATCAGTCTGAGCCGGAGCTCGCCGCCGCCGCCCCCACCCCCGCCTCTCTCGCTCTTTAACAGACTGATACGCCCATATTTAGCATTTCTACTCGCGCCACTCTCCCATGACTCTCACCGAATGTTTCCACAGGAAGAAATGTGCTCGAACACAAAGACTGACAGCTAACGTAGCCCACAGCATCGCAATTTGTTTTTGTTCAGTATTCACTCATCTAATGCTATCTTCTTTTTTTTTTTTTTATTATCATTATCAGCCCACTCTTTTTTTTTTTTTTTTTTTAATTTGTTTGGACGCATGAAGGCCTGTCACTCTCGCTGCGCTTTTGTGTGGGCCGCATCATCGTCGTCCGCACAGCAGGGATGTCGAGGTGTCTTTAAATAATTGTTAATGGCGGGTTTTAGAGAGCAGCGTCGGCTGTTTGCGGCGCCGTCACGGGTTTCGACTGACGGGTCGGCCTGCACAGATGCAGTGAAGCCCTGCATGTCTGGTACTTTATGTTCATTGAAACAAATGTGAGCCTACTGGTGGTTTGACTTTAAAATTGATATTAAAGTTAAAGATATCTTGGCTGGGTAACTGTGTGGTGCACATGCTCTAAACTAAATTCAAAACTGAAGAAACAAGCAGCAGAAACCCAAAGAAAAACTAAACTTTTAAATCCATTACAAATCGCGCACTAAAAATCAGTTTTTGCTCATTTCGGTGGAGTCCCTGAGCTTCAGAAAGATATTCTGTTTTAATCTTGTGATCTGTTTTTGTCGTCTTTGCACAATAAATTGTTTTGTGCATACAAGTTATGAAAAAAATATTCTTTCTGAACTTTGAGCTCCATCAGCTTCACTCAGTCTTGTTAACTATAACTCCCGATGTGTTATTTGTTCATGTTGTATGCTGAAAATGTAGCAGGTGCACCAAACAAAGCTTTTTACAAGACGATTTGATTAAATATACTAAACATGGTGACAGAGACAAACATTTTTTTAAACATTGTACTTATTTTAAAAAGTATTTAATCAATTAATTGCTTACTCTAAAACTGTGCCAGTAAAATGTGAATCAGAATTTCCAAGAGCTTAATGTGATGTTTTGTCTGACAATCTAAAGCCCAAAGCTATTACATTTGTACGTATAAACTAGCAGATCCTTAAATTTTAACGTGATTTTTGCTTTCGAACTGATTGAAAAATAATAATCGATCTTTACCTGAGTTACCAGATAGGTGGAGTTTACTGCATCGGAGCGATTCAGAGTGACAGGTGTTTCATTTAACGTCACCAAAATGTTTCACATTGTCAGGAACCGAGACAAAAAGAAGCAAATTTTCCAAACAACCTCGCAATTTCCCTTCATCCCATCTCCCTTTATTCAAATTCCATTAAAGAGAGTCAAAAAAGGTTGAAAAATTCAGAGGAAGAACGCTATTTTTTTAATTTTCTGTCTGTGTGGCTCAAAATGTTAACGCTAACAGGAGAGATTTCCAACAGGAGTAACCCCCTTTTACCCCGCTATCGCCCCCTGGGGGGTCGGAGTAATCATGCCAACCTTGGAAACTATCGGACTTTAAAGTGAAAATCCACAAAATGCTGTTGGAAGGTTTTTAAGCCTGTGTCATGTCTGATATGTACTTTATGAACAATTGGAGATACTTTCCTTTGCCCCCCCTCCCCTCCTTCGAACAAACACAGATTGAATAAAAGGACATTTAGGGCCCGAACACTTTTTTTGTTTCTTATGTTTGGAAAATGTTTTGTGTACTTTATATGCTACGGCGACGTGTTGCTTTTGAGTTTTTAACGCTATGGCATGGCAAAACGGTAGAGCTAGATTCTGTGGTTTTTTTTTTTTTTTTTTTTGCAAGAATCCTCCTTAATTTATTTGAAGCATTATTCAAAAATGGGTACGTGTTGTTCATGTCTGATTGCCTTCATGTTGAATTTTTTTTTTTAAACCCCGTTTAATCCTTTTTGTCATGACTGAATTAATTTACACAGAATCTGTGTTTTATTTTGGCAACAATTCAACCTCAAAACTCCTCAATGTTACCGATTCTGATATTAAAAATCAGCTCAGAAATGAGACCTATATATGTATATATATATATATATATATATATATATATATATATATATATATATATGTGTGTATATATATATATATATATATAAAATCCTCGCAGAGAAGACTTAGGGTACTACATCATTATGCAAACTACAAACTTTGTTTCCTTTTTTTTCTAATGTTTTTGGTTTCTTTTATATTCTAGTTTACAGAGGGAAAATAATCATCTTATTTTTTTGGTAGTTTTGTCGTATCGGGGCAACCTTGTTTATCTGAAAACAAAGCGATACAAGGGTAGTTTTTTTTTTTTTTTTTTAAGAGTACATAGGCATTTTTGCAGTTATTTGTATAAAGAAATGGGTTACAACCTCTGCCTAATGTTTATTTTTTGTAACTATATTACAGTTTATTTGCTGCTGTGTAGTACAGTTAACAGTTGGAAAACGCTGTCGATGGCGACCATAATGACGACGACGATGATGTTCATTGCCCTGCTATCAGGCACTGGGTTAGTTTTTTTCCCCTAATATATATATTTTTTTCTGAAACTTAGGAAGATTTCAGCGGCGGGGGGGGGCGGGGAATTAAAAAAAGCAAATCCCACTCTACCCTGCTACCTGTGTTCTTAGTTTCCGAGTTGAATGCTGTTGTTTATTAGCTTTACAGGAAAGAGAGAGTTAAAAAAATACTGTGGAGGTGTGTATCCTTCGTATGTGCATTATTTTTCAGCGACGTACGTCCTATATACAAAAAAAAAAAAGCAGAAAAAAGTTTAAAAAAAGAGAAAACTGTGGTGGAAATGGAAATCCTTCTGTAAATAAGGAAAACTAGAGTTGTCGCTTTTTTCATGTTATGATCGGCGCCTCAGCAGGTGCTCCCCCCCCTTTTATTTTTTTGGTTTTCTTTCCTTCTCTCTTTCTTTCTCTTTTTTTTTCCTCGTGGAGGGAAAGGGGGGTAGGAGGGGTACTCAGAGGCGATTTGAGCATCGGCATAGTGTTTATATTTATCAAAACTTTTTTGCTTTCGATAGAGCTATTGCAATAAAAATGTGTTCATGTAAACGCTGTGGCCTCGGACGTCTCTTTTCTGTGTGTGTTCAGATCATTCAGTGAAATGTACTGAAACTACACTGTGAAAATACTCTGGTATAAGTAAAAGTCCTGCACTCTTAAATGTATAATCAGGAAGCTGTAGTACTGAAGGTCAAAGTACTCAAAGCAGAAAAATGTCCCCTGTAACTGTTATAGTATTATGTATTCTACCATCTAATATCTATTTTATATAAGGCTGTAACTAATGATTATTTTCATTTTCATTTCATTATTTTCATTATTTTCTCTATTAATTGATTGATTGTTTGGTTTGTAAAAATGTTGAAATTAGTGAGACAAGCAGTCAAATACCCAAAATAACACCTTTACAGTGGTTGTTTTATCCAACAAATGAACAACAAAATAAAAAAAAATAAAAAATTAAAATCATTGAAGAGCAAAAAGCAGCAAATCATCACATTTGTTTTTGCTTTAAAATCAAATCCTGTTAATAATCAACTAATCATTTAATGTATACTTCTATAGGCTGTTCAGTAGTTTAATTTATAACAAAACATATGTAATTTAAATGTTTCATGTGCAAAAATCTTAAATTCTAAAGTAATTAAAGCTGTCAGATTACTATAGTGGAGTAAAA
Organism: Scortum barcoo; assembly: GCA_023238725.1. NCBI lineage: Eukaryota > Metazoa > Chordata > Actinopteri > Centrarchiformes > Terapontidae > Scortum > Scortum barcoo. The sequence goes on from CM041532.1 coordinate 7,681,700, forward strand.
AATACAACATTTTAATCTGAAATGTAGGAGAAATGTAAATGGCATAAAAAGTCAAAGTACTCAAGTACTGTACTTGAGTAAATGTTCTACCATCAGAGAAGTATTATTTTTGAACATAAATAAGACTTCCAGTGAACAACTGCTGTAGGTTTTGATGTTATTTAAGACAACAAATCTGGTGTTAATGTACCAAAAAAGTGTATTTTCGACTCAACTTGTAATCCTGAGGGAGCATGTGATTCTCCTCCGGGTTGAGAAATGTCCCTGATAAAAGTCAGATAAAACCCTTTCCAAACACCACTGATAAAGTGAAAAACGTGCACTCATGGAGGTGACGTCAGCGAGCAGACCCGTCCAACACTTTGCTCAGTTGTCATGAAACTCGCTTTGGATATTTGCGCTCTCCAGATGATAAATTTTAATATCTTTACTAACCTCCTCTCCTACACAGAACCACAATGAGGCCAAATTTCAGACTTTACCATATTTGAGCCAGTTCTGCACATAAAATATCTAATTGGAAGATTGCAATGATGTGTTTCCTCTGGTATTTCTCACACATCGAAAACAAATGACCATGCTAACGCTAATCAAGCGAATTGCTTGTTGTTGCTGTAAGCTCATTATTGCTTGCCTTAGCATCAGGACTACAACTACCAAATCAGTAAAGCTAAGCTAATTGCCTCCTGTTAAAAACACTCACTTTGCATAACCAAAACAAAAGCCTTATCTGCTCATCTTGGTCTTGGTTATAAAAGTTGAATTTTCTCACTTGTGTACCGTATTTATGGAGCTTTCACGTGTATTTCAATATATTTAATTCTTTTCTTATATTTAAGTCTTTCCAGGAAAAAATCAATATTTATATTAGTTTATGTAAGTAAACAATCAGGAAAAAAAGAAAAAACATGACCGGCTATATCCGTCACACCATTTTTGTCCATATTGAGTGCAGTTTTGTTTGTGATACGACGATGTTTTAGTGCCCTGATCTCTCGCTTTTATTGGCGCAGATTAAACCCAGTCACATAAACCGAATTACCCCTCAAATAAAAGCCTGATTGCATTACGAATGAAAGAGGGAGGACACACTTTGTACACACACTTTGTGTTGCCATGGGATCATCGTGACCGCAGCTTTTGTTGTCGCCCTCGCATGAACTGATTTATACGTTTTACTGCGTCGCCGTGACCCAGCGGCCTTTGAAACCTGTTAAAAACATGGGCGGCAAAGAGAAAACAAGCGCGTATTTCCTCATTCCTCACACTTTTTTTTTTCTTTTTGCAGATTAGTGTTTTTTGGCCGACGACACACACACAGTGAGTGTTTATCCAGCTCAGGTGACCGGGCGCAGCATCTCAAAGTCCGACTGTCAAAACAAACCAAAGTTCACTTTTGTCATGAGAGGCGGTCAGCTGAGAGGAGAGTCCTGATCCACCACAGGCCGGAGTCCAGCTTTTGTTTTCTGCTTTATACATGCAAATAAATAAATAAACAACACACTTTTTACAATAAACAACAGGTTTCACGTCAAAAAGTCACATTTCAATACCTCTACACTGATCATTTTGATATATCTAATATTTTACAAACTTTCTCACTTGATTCACTCACCTGATTTCTAAATGTCCTCTTGTATATTTTTTTTACATTGGTCCTGTCTAATCTTTATTAAACCTGAATATACGTTTTCTACCATTTTAAGCAACTTTTAAATGGTTAAATAAAGAGCAGATGATGCTGTTCAGCACCGGAAAACATTAAAGTGGAAGCAGGTCGATAAGTATTAAAAAATGTGGCATTCAATAAGGAAGAGATTACTGAAATGAAGCAAAAACAGACCACAGGAAATTCAACTAAACTTAATTAAGCTGAAGTGTTTCCTATTTATAACAGAAAAAATAAGAAATAAAACAATAGGTGGAGCCCTTTAAATGGATGCTAATCATGTGAAACAACAATAAAACACATTAAACAAGCATATTTTATTTCATTATATAACCTAAACTAACTAAACATTAAAGATACTAATGTTAATATTAGGGAGTAGGGAATTTGTTGCATTATTTTTATCTTGTTAAATTCACATTTAACAAACTGGCTGTGATATCTGCCTCACAAAGACAATGTCCACTTTATTACACGAGGAAAATTTTTGATATTTCAACACCTAACTGGCTCTTCGTCAAGTATATGGGAATCAGACAACAAAAATTAGACATGATTCCTCTTTACCCGGCGAGGAGCCAGTTTGGTGTCGAAACACTGGAAAGTTTAAAGGGAGGATTTATCAAAATGCTTTTACATTGACTCACGTCACAGATTTTCTCTGTACAGTAAAATTAAATCAACTTTCAAACAGCAAACGTCCATCAGAAAAACTTCAGAAAGAAACAGAAAAAGTTAAGTCATCTTCGTCACCATAAAAAAACACTTTCAGAGGCAGTAAAACAGCTTTAAGAGCGATAAAACGACAAGAAACTGTCATCGATTGAAGCTGATACAACGACATACAGCTGCTTTATTCAGTGAGGAAAATAAGCAGATCCAGCGGTAATAAATATGATTTATTACTCTGCATTGTTGGAGCGTTTCGGCTGAAATGAACCAGGTTTTGGAGTTAACCTGGGTGTCGAGGTCGTTACTGACCCTCACTCGCCTCTCAGAGGTTTCCTCAAGTTTCAGATGGGTCTGTTTTTGTTATTTTAGGGCGAAACCGGGGCAAAAAACAACTTAAATATGGCAGTTGAGCCGGGAATTCCCGTGATAAAGGGCTGAGGTTTGGTTCACAACGTCGACCGCAGCAGCTATCGGCAATCGGATCATCTGATGTGATTATCTGACTAATACGACTTGTTTTGGCCTCTTTGGAAAGGTCGAGCAGTGGTCAGACTCCAGGATTTTAATCAGAGCTGTTTGTCTGAAACGCCACATATGATTTTAGTAAAAAATCTCATATGGCTCCAACCTGTGATATATCACTCTCTTTGCACAGCTGCCCTCTGATTGCCCCGAGATATCCGCTGGAGTCGGGAACTTTCTCTGACGGCGTCTGGGCTCCCGGATACGTCAGCATGGGTGTTTCCCAAAGATACCGGTGCTTTCTCATAAATTTACATTTTCATTTTAAGGTGACGCACTTTTATTTCACAAGCGCTCGCAGTAACTCAGCTGCAGAGTAAACCCACAGCACTCAGATAAGATACAACAGACGTCACAGCGAACATGCAATATTTGCGTTTTGAAAAATGACATGTTGAAGCAGCTTTTTTGAACAAAGTGGAGGACTTGAAAACTGAAGAGTCAAATATTTTTCTCAAGTTATGGAAGAAGTGGCAGCTTATATCTTTAAATAAAGTAAAAATATCAATACTGTGTTAGCAGCTTTAAAATGTACTTTAAGTGTTAAAGTATTTGTTGGGCAGAGAGTAATATAATGTAATATTGGTAGAATTGGAGTATATTTGAACCACTTTACATACTGTTGAATAATTTAATCTGCAGCATAGCATCATTATTTTATAAAGTCTTATTTGTAAGACCTTAATTTGTAAAGTAAGTCCAGCTGTGGGATAAAAATATTTCTCTCAAATGTAGTGAAGTATTAAGAAGCACAGAGTTGAAATACTCGAGTAAAGGAAAAGTACTAGAGCGGGTGTTGTTAGCAGGCTAATTAGCTTTGTGGCTAACGGAGAAAAAAGTTAGCACGGGAAAAGAGCTAAAAGGAGATTAAATGTCAAACTTACATACAACAACGCCCTGTCATGACGAGGAGTACGCAATATAGGAAGCTGTCTTGTTAGCTGTCACCATCCACTTTCAGTAAAAGATATGGTCTCAGAGACATTTAAATATACATCTGTCGTGTCACTTTCTATCGCCGAATAATACTGTGGCGATTCAGCTTTTGGTCGACTGAGGAACGCCCTTGCACTTCGAGTATTAGAAACTAAAAACTCTCCATTTCTGTAGTAATTCATTTTTCTCTTTGTTTGTGTCCTTTAATCTGTTTCTGTATTTCTAATCTACATCCACTATCTAATCCATTTTTCTTCTTGGACATGTGGTCTCTCTCTTTAAAATATTTTTGAGCATCGTTTAAGGGGCCGGAGACTCAAGAATTTCATTGATAGCGTAAGATAAAACTTTATTAATCCCACATTGGACTTGTTAAAGCAGCTTAATAGACAGGAAAATATAAAATATGGAAGGTAAAAATGGCATAAATACACTATAAATATATGTACACTATATACATCCTCCATATATAGGGATTGAATCTGTTAATCTGACGAACATTTGATCGTTTTAAGATTTAAGATAATTGTCCACCAGTTTTGCATTAGATAGGAACAATGGTCAAAGTTTATTAGACAACATTTTGGTTATAGATAGACTTGAATTTATACCCAAGGGGAAATTCACATGAAAAATGTCGATTACAAGCACTAAATGAACTAAATGTCAGCTGTGGTTAAACATGGCAAGACAAAAGGACTGAGGCGATCGTCCTTCATTACGATAACTAGTTCTGTACATCGAGTTTGTCTGTGTTTTTGACATTAACACGTGGGTGATAAAGGTGCTTTTGAAACAAACGCTGTGTCAGATGAGTTTAAAAAATACTCCAGCAGTAAGCGAGACGGCGCGTGGGAGTTTTTCCTCTTTTATGTTTTACATTTTACGACATCGTTTCCAGTAAATCCCATCTTAACTCTGCCTTTCTTCTACCTGAGCGGCCTGATTACTGAAAACACCTGCGTAGGCGTTAAAATAAAAATAAAAAAATCCACTGTTGTGTAACTTTTAATGGCAGAGCAGCTAAAATATGTGAACACACGATGGATGGAGACCTCGGTGTCTTCATCGGTAGCCGTGGCTCGTGCGGGGCTCAGGTCCCCCAATATGGCCGCCGGGGGGTGAGTTACATCGCTTAATTACACTGGCTGACAAACGCTCATTCATAACATTCAAAACATTGAGCGTGTGCGGGAAAAGGTTCAGGAGTTGATGGAGCTCGTTTGGCTGCTGCGGAGGCCGAACGGTGACCTCGAAGACGCCCTTTAAGACGAAGCCTTGATGTGTTTACCGGCGAACCCCTCCGCGGTTTGAGGTCCCCCCCTCCACGATGAGGCACCCGGAGACATGAAGTGTGTGTGTGCCGAGTGTGTGTGTGGACACTGGCATTTCAACACCAGCATGTGACCCGCTAGAGTTACATTACTGACGGACGAAGCAGCGGGCCCACCGGGGGATGTAGGCCGGCGCTAGAGTTTCAAAACAACAGCCAGTGTGTGTTAGCGTCCGAGCTAATGTGTGTTTATGTGCCTTGTTGGGGGGCGAAGGTCTTGAGTCCGCTGATCTGATGTACGCGGCTTTTCAACTATTAGTGCAGCTATTAGCGTCTTCGTCAGCGAGCATGTCCGAAATCCCTGGAAGTCCTCCCCGCCTACGCTAAACCCCCACAAACACACTCGCAGATGGTTTCCCTAATGAGGGAAGAGTTTCACCTGACCGGCATCTCGACGCCCAGCGGGGAGGCCTGACCCCGTTGACGTTTGATGGCAGCGTCCTGTCCTCGAGTTGGACTCCGTAGACGGAGCGAGGTAGCGAGCGAGAGGGCTTTTCAGGAATAGTAAGTCCTATAATCGGACACGAATTGGAAGCTGAAGTGCCTGCCCTTTAAAATTAATGGCTGACATTGTACTAACATTTCCCATGTAGAGAAATGAGGTCCTGTTCCACTTTCAGGCTGGACGATGTTCAACTTAGATTTAGTCGTAGGTGTTTCCTGCCTGTATAAGTCCACTGTCTTTGACGACGTAGAAGTATAGAACATCTTGTCATTTTGCCAGAAATAAAAAATCAGTGCTTCGTTAGCTTGCTATCAAAACCACATGAAAGCTGCTGTTGTTGAATGCTAACGAGATAATCATTGCTTTATCTTGGTTAAAATTACGAGATATTGATATTTTGTTCGCACGTTTAACTTAATACGAAAAAGATAAGCCGTAACTGTCTTACTTTCAGCACAAAATTCATTCACTTTTACACAATAGTACCAGCACATATCCATCATGCAATGTACAGAAAGGTTGAAAAGGCCCATTTAAGCTCATGATGTTCTTGCTTTTTACGACATATACTGGAAATTGGTATGGTTTACTTGGAGGCGATGGGTGTGTTGAAACTTTCAATTTACCTGAATGTTTTTTGAAACATTGGCTCAATCTTTTGTGTAATATTGGGCTATTTAGTTCATCCTCCTGAACAATAACTGAATCTGTTGTTCTTTTCTTCATTATAGTTGAACAAAGTCAAACTCTGAGTTTCTCTTTTAGTTTTTGAGATTTGTAGCGTGAATTGTTAATAAATTAATCATATCTAATGGATAGGAAAGCACTCATGCTGTTATCATATGTCAGTATCATTAAGGTTTCAATATCATACTGTTACCATCATTTATAGTATTATTATCATCATCACCTGTTGAGGTTGGTCTATTTTGCATTTACCTTTTTTGAACATGTATTGGACGTCCACTGCACTTTTTTTTTCTTGTACTACCTCAGTATTTTATCTTATTCTTACTGTATATCATTGTATTTTAATGGACATGGCTGCTATAACAACTCTATCTATCTATCTATCTATCTATCTATCTATCTATCTATCTATCTATCTATCTATCTATCTATCTATCCTTTGATCAGTTTGTATATGTGTGGGAGATTTCGTGGTCCCTTGGACGTCTCTGCAGCCATTTGCTGGCACCACTTGTTGTTTAAAAAAAAAAAACTCCCAGAGGTAATCGAAAATATATGCTAAATCCCTTTTAATTGTGAACCGCCAACGCAGCACTTATGCAACACTCGCTTCCTGTCAGTCGATTGGAGATTTTCTTCTCATATGTTGTTTTTTTTTTTTTGTATATGTGAAGGGAATAAAACAAAAATTTTCGCCCAAATGGTGGACTAAAGTAAAATTTGCATCATGTAAGTGAAATATACACTGACATTAAAGTGTAAATATACAATCAGGTGATGCTCTTATCCTG